>OZ020546.1:6402923-7602923 GCA_963971435.1 Lasius platythorax
ATGACACGATCAACCTGGCCCGCGAGAGGCCCCGCGAATTAGCGCGATCACGCCGGTTTTGCACGCCGCCTCCTCTTAAGGACACATTCAAGCGTCTCCCCTGTCTCGTAGATCGGATCTCGTATCGTGAAAATCTGAGTAATCGTTCTTTAAAGACGGTAATTAGTTGAGAACATTAGATTCGTATTTGCCGAAGAGAAAACAGAGTTTTGATATATCAGGCTCCGTCAAAGCCTCCGTCGGCTCCGATGCGCAGTGGTTGTCGATGTAGTCAGTAACAGAGTCGATGAAGTTTTTCGATATAGATTTGCGAGGAAATTACGTTTATGCGATCTTTCAAGAGATGGTTACAGCATGTCGTCACTCTTCCGTTTGCGCTATGATTTCTTTAATAACGGCGTATTCACGATATTTCGCAGCATCCGAGATAAATTGACGAAAATACGTAGAGTATCGCAAATTCACGTCAAAACTCCGAAAAGCAGTGCGAGACACGTGGATAACGCGCGCGTTATGAAGGACTGATAAATTAGATAACCGTCGCCTCGTTACGTAAGAAAAAAGCGAAGAGTTATAAATTTCGTCATTCAAGTAGGTTAAACTATCAGCGCTATCATCCTCACAGATGACATCTTCCAGTGAATTCTTTCACTTCTTCTATTTTTTTTCCTCCTTATCTCTTTGATCTTTTACTTTATTTTTCTGTCACTTTGATAGAGACTATCACTCTCATACAAACATTCTCGATTTTCGCAATTTACGCTTTTACGTTTCTCGCGCGAGTTCTTCGGCGAAACGTTTTGTAGAGCAAGTTTCGCTCACGAGTAAGACGAGTTGACAGGAAAGACGTAGTCGAAATTTCATTCAGTATCCTCAACACTACGCTGACCACCACTTTTGCCTAATCGCTCTCTTCAACGAGGCGCGTTCACCAGGGAACAACCAATCTATCGTCACCGATCCAAAGTCACGTCGACAATTTGACGCGTGCGACGAACGAATGCGACACCTCCGCGATACCACGATCTATATTATCCACTTTCGATTCCTGATATCTCGCCTTCCACTCTAAGACTCTCTCCACTGCGTGGAATTACGCGCGATTTGGCGCGTGACACGAGGACGACGGGGCCTTCTCCCCGCGACCGTCGTCCGACGCCGCGGTCGCGGGCAACGACGTTGACGTTGACGTTGCCGTCGTCGTCTTCGTCGTCGTCGTCGTCGTCGTCGGCACGAGCGTGTCGATGATGATGTCCGCGCGGCACTCGTCACTACTCGCAACCTCCGCCCTTAAACGTACGTCAAAGAGGAGAAGCGCGGCGCGGGAGACGATGATGGAGGAAAATATAAGAAGGCGGCGGCGGTGCCGCCGGTCGCAGCGGTGTATCCCGATTTTCCTGTCGGTGGATGGAACGCGGCGTAGTGGCTACCGCGGCGTAAGTCGGTTGGTAGGTGGGTCTGCCAGGCTTAGCCGGTTGAGCCTTTCGGACTGCCTGCCGGCTTAAGTCTCTAAGTCGGTAAGCCAAGCGGATCTAGTGGTCTTGGCTGGTGCACTGGCTGCCTGCTAGCTTGCCTGCCTGGCTGCCTGCCTGGTTGCCTGCCTGCCTTCCTTGCTTGCCGGGCGGCCTGCCTGACTGTCTGACTGCGTCTCTCCCTCCGGCTCGCTCGCTCTTACTCCCCTCCATCCGCTTCTTCTCTCTTCGCTGCCGCATCCGAAGCGAACTCCCCACCTAACACGTCTCGCTCGCTCTCCGATTCACCCCTCGCTCTCTATCTCCCCTTTGCACGATCTCTCACGCTTGTGCTCGCGCCGCCGCTTTTGCTCCTTTTCCCTCTCGCACGGATCACCCAGCCGCGTCTCTCTCTGTTCGCCGTTCATCCGCGATTCATGTCCGCCCGCTACCCCCCCCGATCGTACGCGCCGTCCTTGTTCACGTAACGCGGGTTCTCACCCGCTATCTCGCGATCTCTTACCTCGCGCACTCTCCTCCGCGCTCCCTCCAGCCAATCTTTCCACGACGTCTTTCTCTCACGCAGCATCCCTTCTTCCAGAATCACTCCTTTCTCTTCGCATCTCGTTCTCGGCGCGATCTCTACCGCCGAAATTTCTGTCTCGCTATCTAGACTACTAGCAACCGGCACGATTTCCCCGCGGTATAACTAGAATCCTATCCGTGTGTCATTATTTCCCTCGTCTTTCCCTCGTCTTTCCTCTATCACTTCGTATTTTATACACTGCCGCGATCTTTCGCGTCTCTCTTTTCGCGGGATAGTTAGCCAAGGCGGTCGCACGCCGGTCAACGCTCGGTGTCACTGTTGCGCACCCCTTCCGGTTCATCCCTACCTTCGAACTCCAACCCCACCTTTGACCCCGCATCATCTCTCCTACGGTGGCGACAGTGGCCGGCGTGCTCGCCCCTTCGAACGCACACGCACACGTGGTGTTTTCTCTCTTCCCTTCTCTTGGACCAGCGGTGGCGATCTTGCGGATTTTGCCGTACTACGACGATGATTGTTTGTTGTTTCTCGCAGCAGACCTCGTACCGCCTTGACCACGAAAGATCGCGATTCGTCGCCGGTGGAATAGCTCTGATAATTACCTTTTGCAAGAAAAACACCCCTATACACATATTTCTGTTTAGTTATCTGAAAATTTTCACACGCAAATAAAATAATGGATAGAAAGGCAGTTTAAATATCTCTATGCAGGTGTGAAATGCCAATCTTGCCGCTATTCCTGCGCGTGAATTTTAGAAGAAAAAAAAATTGAGGAAAGAAGAGAGTAATATTATAGGAAATATTATTACAACCTTTCGTTATATATTTATAAATCTATCTAAATAACTGTCTGCAATTTAGAGAGTATAGCTTGATTTAATACTAAAAAAACGTCAATCATCTGACGGTGATCGCAAGTACGCGAGATATGAATAACATATGTATATAATCAACATTTTATTTATAATCATAATTGACTAATTGATAATTGTTACTCTATTTTGGATATCATCGTGATATCGATTCGGCAATTTTACGATCGCGTCTCATGAATTTGTCTGACATTAAAGTCGTGCTTAATCGGGACCGCCGAGCTGTTATCGCTCGGCTTATCATTCGGCAAATATCGGTCTGCAGTGACATCTGGAGTCGTTTATATTGGGCGTACTATTCGATTCCAAGAGGTGTGACTCGAGCACAATAATGCTCCGAGTTTACCACTCGTGTGTGCACGCGTGCGCAAGAGATCTCGAGAAGAAGCGGATTCCCGGTTGTCTAATCTACTGTCAAGTGATACGGTTGACGCGACTTTCACGCGCGATTAGCTTGAGAATTTAAAATTTATTATACCATTATTCCGCGACTTTAGCGATTTCTTATCCTAAATGAGGAGGGATGCATTTCCGGTGGCTTGAGCATGATAATCTCGAAAATAATCTTGGATGCAACAGGCAACAATTTAAAGTACATTCGTCCTTCGTTATTCAAATATTATAAAGTTCAAGAGATAGATCGTCTTAAAGCTGTGTTGATCTCTCTCTGTCCATATAACATTTTGAACTTTATATGTCTGAAGTTTGAAGGCGATAAAGAGAGAGAAGACAAATACAAGATCAGCTGCGAACGATAGCTCATTTTCAGCTTTAGAATCCATCAAAATAAAATAGTTCCGAATTGCAAGTTGGACTCAGTTACATTCTCCATTTATTATATGATATCGATAAGTATTGCAATAACCAAATAACCTGGTTATTTCTGAAGCTACTTAGAGGACATGACTTGTTCTTATCACAAGATAGGGAACAAGATTCGAAAGGGTCAGAGACGAAGTGGGCCGCGCGTGATTCTCGTAAGAGAATCGTCGTCGGTAAAGGGAAGCCGAAGACGTCGTGACTGGCGTCAAGAAGTTGTCACGCAACGAATGGCACGGGGGGGTGTAGAAGAGGGAGGAAAAAGCGTCTTCCGAAAGAGCGTGTGGAAGAGAGCGATGGATGTAGGGAAAATGGAAAGGAAAAACGAAAAGAGACGGAGGATGGCCATCGGAGGGTATGATGGGTAAACGGGTTGAGGGGGAAACGTGCGGCTCTAAAGCACTCGATGGTGGAGAACGCGGCGGGCGCGCGGAAAACGAAGAGAGCGCGATACGAAAACGGGGGTTGTAGCGGCAGTACATACGTCAAGCCAGGAACAGAGAGCGCCATCCCGGGGATCCCCTAACGCCTCGGGGAAAGTAGAAGAGACAAATGACAAGATGGCCACGCCTACCACACTGGGCGTTATTTTGTCAGTGTGTGCGTGTGACTTCCCAGAGTTCAGAGCTAGAGTGGGAGCACCACATCGGCGCGACTCAGTAGCGATCTGGTGGGACAGAAACGGGAGAGAGAGAGAGAGAGAGAGAGTGAGAGAGAGAGGGGGGGGGGAGGGAGAAAATTAGAGTGAGAGAGCGAATTATGTACAAGGTAGACGAGGGGTAGAATGTGTTCGCCAGGGTATTTCCTGATTTTTGAAGTGGTCGGCCAAGTTATACGGACACAACGTACGCGGCGAGTGCGATGTCGTTCGCGACATATTGGAGAGAAAAAGCTAGAGAAACTACTCTGCTTCGGTAAATTAAAGTCCAAGATGATCGGAGGTGGACGCTGATTCTGGAACGAAATACAGCGTTCAAGTAGTAACGTGAGAGAAACGATTTATGTTCCCTATCCGGTTGCGTTCGACGATACGCCGAGTGTTTTACTGTCAGTAGTATTGATATTCATCAGATACGACTGACACACAATAATTTTAATAAAGTTATCTCTAACAAAAATAGGACCTTCCGACGCGCCGTTTCGCTACTCGACAGAGACGATCGGGAGAATCAGGCATTTGCATTATACGTCCGGCCATAATTATTGTAATTCGATAATAATTGAAGGATTACGGATTATCTCTGTATATAGAAGAGCCACGCGCGACACGGCTTTGCGGCTGGCCTCAATGCCGTGGCTGTCGCGCACGATTGCATCGACTATTCACTATTGGTCTCTCTCGATCGACGTTCAACCCTGACTGCGATTCGACAATCGGCCCATTCTATCGATGGTTAAACTTTGTGTAACGGTACGACATGTCGTCGGCGTTGTTTTTTTTCTTTATCGTATGCTTTGAATCCGTACACGCATATATGAGGTGTTCACATTGGAAAATTGGCAGAAGTTATACTTTAAAGTATAACGGCTGTGCGCGATTTTGAGTTTTATTCGTTTTGCGAGAACAAACGTATAAGCATAGTATAAATAAACATTTAATTTTAATTATACATAGTAAGACTTGATGAATTTGAAAAAGCACAGATAACTTAGCATGTCCACCTGAGAAAGATTTTTATCGAATTTAAACTTTCGAAAATCTAACGATTTATATTCTAACAATAAGTAGGAAGCTTTTGCTATTAATATATAATAAATATTAATTATATGTATACATACATATATGAAACCAAATTTGCAGAATCAATGCTAGATATGGTCTTCATATTGGTCCCCATAAATCTTATCGTATCTTTTGGTCGGTTTTACGAGCCACCAGAAACAGAGTATATACTCATATTACCTAATTAACACTCATAATTGGAATTATTACTCAGCGTCATACCTGGGATTATTATTTGCACTTGTCATTTGCTCGATATCGGCGACAACCATAAACTAAGTTATTGCCGAGATGCCATAAAAGGATAAGATAGACATTTATCAGCTACGAGCGGTCGGATGTTTCGTTTTAACGACGAGAACTTGATTCTTGAGCGCGTATTTGACGTTAAATATTATCCGTGAAGATGATTATTTTGCGACGCGATGCAAAAAATATGCGATTGGCATACGAGAATAAGTTCGAAAACAAATTGCTTTTAAATCAATAAAAATAATTGTATTATACACATACACATACACACATACAAACATACATGCTTACTTTATAAAAACCTTATTATACCAAAATATTTTGTGTACAACTGTATAAGTTAAATACGTACCGTATAAAATTACACATATTTTGATATTTAATATTATTTCAATAGAAAAAGGTTGAATATGTCTATTCATTTTTCATGATGCAAATAGCTGTAAATTTCCATTAACTGATAATCGTTTTTTATTGCGCAAAACGTGTTAATGTGTAATTTTATTAAAACTTTATCTATTCTTTTCTCGCAACGACATGATCAGTGTGAAGATAATTTTTCTTGCATAAGTATATGCTCAGGAAACACCTACTTGACTTTCGATATTAAATCTTGGTGATCAGTTTTCGCACTGATAGGTTGATTTTAGTACTTGAATTGGTATTAAAATGAAAGTGATGATCGATCTAGAATATCTTAATATATTTTTTATAGTGCTACTTATACTTATAGATTTCTTTATTAATTTATTGTTGCGCAAGATGTTTCTACAATGCAATTAGGTTCTTCGAGATTTTACATCTTCAAAAATGAATTTTTAAAATTTTTTGCTTTGTAGAATTAACTCTTTTTGTAAAGTTATTATCAATCCACGTAACAGTAATCTCTAATTCATGTTTCTTCGACTTTGTACAATTAAAAGTTGTTGTCGCACTAAACTCTTTAATTCAGGCATGTCTTATTCTTGAACGTGGATTCACTCTCGTTTCTCTGCTTCTTACGGGAAGATGAACGGTCGAGAAATTTCATCCCGGTTTATATTCGAAATATATCGACAAGATAGGCGGGATAAGTCGGTCTCGATGCGGCCGCCGTAAAGGATCTATCGGCGGCACGAAGCGTTTCTATGACCGCAAGAGAGCAGATCAATTGCCGCCAACACCGACGTGACTAGCTCGTGTTTTACTAGCGATAGTAAAACGTGGCGCAAACAATCGATACTCTGCACGGAATATCGTTTTCAAGATTTGTATCTGACTCCGCGATAACGCCCACCTTTGTGCCTGCGTTCGCTACCTCTGTCGCCGAATCTCAACAAAGAGGAGGCAAAGAGTTCGCATTCTTCCGATTTCTCGATCCTTCCTTATCGCCATTCTCAGAACGATACGCATCTCGTGACATTTATTGCAGGGTAATTCGATTTACCGATTAACGAATTTTATATTGTTGAGCAAATATCGTTCAAGGTTAATCCGCGATTGCATTTTGTCATTTTCAAAACACATAAACGTATATATTTGATAGGACAGAGACATATTATAAAGTTTCAAATTCTCGTTTTTTCATCAAGGTTTTTTTATATATGCTTATTGATAAATTTGAAATACATTTTTCTATAATAAAAATATTAAGCCACCAATATAGCCACATTTAATTAATAATTAATAATTAAGCTCTATGAATCCAAATAAATAAACCTCATAATAAAATAAAATTTTTTTGAAGGAAAGAAGTATATGTGAAAGTCTTAGCGATTCAATTTAAATAAAGTGTCGGCTATTGCTTTCGTAATTTCGGAAAATCCAACGTTTATAGAAAGATACGCAATAATTTACAATATCCTCAATTGATTTTTGTTCTCTATATCGATTGGCCTGTACGATAAAAACGGCTAATCTATCTATCTCGATTGTAAAACACGTCCATCGGACGCGCCGAGAGTTTATCTTCGAGCAAAATCTTTTCATCGGTAATTCGAATACATGTAATGAACAACACCCGCGCGTGTCGTCCCATGATAATTCCAAAATAATTCCGACGCTTCGTCATCCAACACGTCGAAGCGTCTTTCGATCAAGTTTTCATCAAGTACGAACGAAGAAAGCGCGTGCATCTTTACGCGCGCGTTGTCGCACATGCATGTCGAATCGTTCCGAGTTTATTCTCGTAAGAAGGAATCATATCGTTTGCTGTCAAGAAAGATCTGGGAGGGTTGCTCTCTGTTTCGATTTCGTTTACTGTTGGTCCCAGTCGTTCTTTTCGAATCCCTTCCCTCTCGTCCGCTCGTGCGTTTTCCTTTCCCCCTCGATTCACCCTTCGCTCCCACTCTATACGGCCAAGCCGTTCGGTCGTTACAGCGCGCCGTCTTTACAAATTTTATATCATTTTTATGAGGCATAAAGTCGTCGAGAAGCCGACCGAGGAGAGAAGAGAGAAAAAAGAGAGTTAGAGTGCGAGAGCGACTGTAGGGGAAGTGTTCTCGGTCCAAATCATCCCTCTCGGCCCCCTTGCCACCCCCGCCAGTTGGCGCTATAGTCACGTGGCTGGGCGGAGCGGTTTACATCCCCTCGTGCTCGCTCGTCGGCGTGGGGTATGAAAGAGAAGGGAAAGCCGATGACCGCAGGAGGGGATGCTGCGCCGCGTTAGGGGTGGTGCTGGTGAATTGTAGTTCGCCGGACGAACTGTATATTGAGAAACGCTTCGTGTCTTGTCTTGTTAAAAAATTCGCGATCGCTGATACGTCTTTTTATCCGTAGAGCGAAATATAGTTTCGAGAGAGCGATCTCGGTTTTTTTGCACGATCGAGTTTTGCGGCCGATAAATTTCGTATTGAAATACACACACACACACACATGTAATAAGTGAAAGAAGATAATTCTTTAGAATCAACGTAACGATTATGAATTATTAGAAATGAATTAATTGAAAGCGAATTAGAACACATGTGTTGCACACAATATACACTGCTATGGCTATTAAAATTGCAACACTATTATATACACATACATTTATATATATATTGCAATTTTAATGACCAGCGGTATATAAAATATTTAATATAAAACTTATAATCTCTCTCTGAAATCGTATTATATTTCTACAAGCTACTTATTAAAAATATTTTAGTCAAGACATAAGAAACGGGACTGCGATTAAATCGATTAATTGAAAAGAAAGTGCAGCGGAATAATAAGTCACAATGCGACAAATCGATCGGTCCTTCGCGACTATGCCGCTTACCGGCCGATTATACGCCGAGGATTATTCCCAGTTTAAGGTTAATCCTATTTAAGATGGACGGAAAGTAGGCGAAAACTTGGCTTCTTACTCGGTCAGCCTTCCGGTGATAGTGCGGCTTAGTGGCATTAGAAGCGACGATCTCGTTAACGAGCTTTCAATGGAGCAGACGATTTCGCGCGCGGATTCGTTTCGCGCTTCTTTAAATACATAGCATGGGATTCGAGTCTCAATAAACTTGACATCGCTATCGTCTGATCCTTGTGTTTCGATTTCCTCAAGTTAACTCTATCTAAGAAAAGAAATATTTTTTGTTTCCCTGTGTAAATTCATTTGTAATTCATAACGAATATATTTAGATGATGTTACGTAAAAATGAATTAATCTATCAAATAGCGATATCAAGTTAATTGTGTTTAAAATGCAGAATCACATATTGCGATATCCGACGTTTATTTGAAACATTTAAAATGTACAATACGTTTATATGTATATGTATCTAAATAAGGAGAATATCGCAACATAATTTTTTATTCATACATCTATAGGATCATAATTACTGTTCCATCGCTATGTAAAAGAGCATATGGAACGCAAAATTCCCTTTTCTCCGCGCTACGTAAGCTCTCTTTGTTACTCTAAAATTCAACGCGCACGTGTAAACGGCGTCACCCTTTTGCGTGTTTTGATAAATGAACCGCGAGCACCGTCATCCCCTTACCCGACCTCCTTCAGCCCCCTTGATTCCACTCCATCAATTTTCAATCACAAAGAAGTCTCTGCTCCGCCGCCGCCACGGTTATCGCGGCTCCTTCTTTGGCCGGTTATAGCTACCTACGTATATACTCGTTCTTCTATCTTCCTCCACATCCCTTTTCACACTCGTGGTTCACCTGTCTTAGCTCGCGAAAATCTTTTGCCACACAGGTATATTTTTCAATCTTTATCGAATTGCGTGTCGAATTTGAATGCGTGGAACGAATTCAATTTTCTACCCTTCGAATCTCGAAACAAATATTTAATTAAAAATAACGATAATTAATATTTTTATTTTTATCGCGAGAAATTTAATATCTATTTATTTATTTAATAGATTTTTCTTTAAAAAATAGCTGCAATTTATCTTCATATTTGATTTTTTATTTTAAATATCAACACCATGGAGATCAATGCGCGCGACGAAATAGATAACAATTTAATGAAAGCGTAATAAGTGATAGCTTTGATGAACGCGACAAAAAATTATAGTCGCGATTGTGTTTCCGTGGGCCAATGCGTGCTGCACGGGATTATATGGATAAAGAGAGGCGTGTAAGATAAGCAAGTGTTTTTTTCCTTTTTTATTATTGGCAAAACTCGAGTCTCGTGCGTGACTAATCCTAATGAAAGCGGACAGCACGCATTGGTTGTGTTTAAACGCCAATGGAGATATTAAATGTACGCGGATGGCAAATATTAACGATCGTACGAATTACATATCTCCTTTCGCGCCGACGGTTCGACTATAAACATATTTTTTCACGATTATTGTCTCAGATAGAAAATAACTGATCAAATACCATCACAGAAACAAGACAATTGATATACAATATTGACAGTATCAATTAGACTATTATTATGATATCATAATAATTACATATGGGGTGGTTTCTAATGTATAATTATAAAAAAATAAAATAAAATCAGTAGAAACATGATGGCAGGTTATTTCACGATTATCAGAAATCGATAAATAAATAGAGAAATGAGAATTATTGATGCCATCACTGCAAGTTATTACGTATAACATTTATCCTCTCTTATTTCGCAATTACCTTCTGATGAATTTCATTTAAGATATTTTAAGATATCTTTCTATTTGGTAATGTTTGTTCGCGACATTGAAAAATGATTGGATCTAAAAATCATTACATTCCTTACTACTCTCTTGTATGTGTATCTCGTTTCTATCCGTAACCAGCTTCAACTTTGCGAAATAACATCGAGGGCCACCGAAATCAAAGAAATCTCCCGTAATCCAGCCGGCAGTCTCTCCTCCGCGGTCCTCCGGACGACCCGTCAGGCCGCAAAATATACTTGAAATTACGATCTATCCAGTCGGAGGGACGCTTTCTTGCCCTCGATTCGGCCCCGAGAAGAAGCGAGAGGAAGAGTCCCTCCTGGTCCTATACTCGAAATTACTCAACGCGGTGAGTGTGTGCGTTGTATCATGTGCGTCGATACTCACGCACACGTAGCCACCCACATGTTCGCAGTTGCGTCGATACTCACGCACACACACACCCGCACCTATCACCCTGGTATATCGGTCTCGCACACGCGCGACCGAAGAATCTCGCTTGGCGGGGAGCGTAGAGATGAAGCCGAAGAGAGAGTGAGAGAGAGAGAGAGAGAGAGGGAGAGGGAAAACTGTGTCTACCCCGCGATACCCTTCGTTCTCCGCACTCCGGAACAACGTCGACGACCAATGGAATCGCGCATCCGGGGCGGTGCCTTTGGTGTCGACCAACATGGCAGCTCTTCATCTTGCTCGTCCGCCGGCGGACACAGTGCGGAGGAAGATCCACTTCGTACGTCTCTCGTCGATACATCCGTTTTCCACCTATTGTTCCTCGCACGTTTCATTGTCGCGGCGTCTCCGCTCGCCAGAGCCAACTGCCAGAAATTTCACGATGCAGTGACCCACGTAATTCGGACCGGATAGATACGTCTATAGCATTGTTTTCAGTAAACGCCAGGTAAAGGACAGCTCCACGTCGCCGGACGCCGGACGTGAGGTGAAGTGCAAGCGACAGGTGAAGCGACTACTACGACACAATTGCATCATTCTTAATTTACAGCTCACCGTTTGCCAGGGATATCACGAAGTGTTCGATATCTGCTTGGGATTCGACTTGATATTCGTTCCTGCCGTATGATATTCCGACCCTTAAGTAAATTTTCTTGAATGTGACTCTCTGACGTGATTAATTTGATTGATTACTAGAGTTTATTTCTACGAACCGCGTTGGATGAATTTAAGATAAATTTGTCTCTGACAGAAAATGGGAAAATTGGATGGAATAGCAAATGTGAAGCCAAAGACAAATATGTGTCTTTATACAAATTTTAAACGAAAATTATTCGAAAATCAAAGGGTCGAAGTGATCCAATTTTAAAGATATCTGTTTCTCTAAAATGCGCAGAATTGATATTGAAAATGAATATACGTAATGACTTGCAGTCTAGGCGTCATTGTGCGTCGCTTGCATAACGATTACGCAATTAAGATCTGATATTATAATTTAATTAAAGAATACACAATCAGCGTTATGATATTAAATCATGGTACTTGAAGCGCTTAAAATTAATCATTGCAAATGACTAACAAATAATATTTCTTTTTCTCGTGTGTCTCCAACTTTTATATCGGTTCGTTGCAATCTCTATTCGGAAGCTTGGAAAATATTTCTTCTCCAGATCTGAACACAAGAGTTCACAAACAAGTGTATAGGGTGCGTCAATAATATATCATTACAGGATTTCAGGCGACTTTGGAAACGGAGTTTTGGCGTGAACCGCGCAGCTAATCTCTCATGTAGATAATAATGACTGGAAAAGCATTGTGTACGTCTGCCCGCGGAAAATTCATTTGGCCTGAAGCTCCGCATAACTTATAATGGCTTAGGTGATATCGCAAATTATTTTCCCACCGTGGCCCGGATTAAGCAGTGCCTGCCTAAAATAATTATCCCCGTCCTATCTGCTCCAATGATAATGTTCCTATAAATACCTTAAAAGCTAAGAGCTCGCGCTTGAATTTTCCGATGCTCCAGGCAATTGTCCTGTCGCATAGTCAGAGTTAACTTTTAAAACGGACGAAAATTATTATATTTACTTGGGTCAAGATTTTTTTAACTCGTCTTTTAAAGATTATATTATACATCTTAATATTAATCGAATAGTCGACCAATTCGTAAGCGCGAAATTTACTAAATATGATGTGCTGGTGAGGCAGAAACCTTAAAAGTGACAGAGCATACATTTAATGCAATTAGAATATCTTCATCTAATAATGGTTCAAATAATGGCAAATAATGATTCGCGTTGAAATGTTACTTAAAGTAATAGACATTTCGTGAGATACTTCACAAATAAAAAAAAATTACACATTCTCTCTTATTAATTCCGAGATTAAGATGCGACGTTTTTTTTCGAACGCGGCCGCGTGCATCGCTCGCGCGACGCAACGCGAGTATATGTATGTATATGTTCAAGGACCGACATAAAGATAAGTTCTTTCCACGAAGATAGTAGGAACAAAGATTGTAAGAAGGTGTGAAACGAGCCACGTGCTCTACCACGCGCTCATATATCACGGCTCTTTCCATTCTCTTTCTCCGTCGCTCGCCCGTCCCTTTTTTGCTCCTCTCCTCGCATCTCTCTGTCATTCCGACGCTGCAAGGGTGCAGGGGTGGCGGTAGTCTATGAATATTCTCGTTCGCTCCGGCAATGAAATGATGAACGACACCCCCCGTTTGCCGTCACCCCGCCTCGACGCGCAACCCGCGCCTTTTGCCGGCGGTTTCCTACCGAAAAGAAGAGCCTCACGCTCGGTTTCCTCCCGCGGTTCCTCCATGCGAACCGTACCATCGGTTCCTTAAACTTCCGCGTCGGAACTACCCTCAGTCTCATTTATCAAAATCAACCCGCCGCTATTGGCAACTGACGTAATTGCTGGAAGACGTTGCGCGTTCGACGGAACCGTTAAGACCTATTTAGACGATCTATTTAGGCGGTTTCTAAGATCGTTACAACATATTTCAGTATCGTTCCGAAAACGTACTATTAAAGGGAATAATTTCTTCTGATTTCAACGATGTGGAATAATCATATTTTTTTTTCTATAGCGCTGCGTGCGACGCGGATTAACGTGAAAAATCGCGAATGTTGATAGTAGAGAAAGATGCGGAATATCAAAAGATCATAACGCTAAATAATCTGACATATAAATATTTCATAGATAAGTGAGGATTTTGACATCGTGCGTACGTTAAAAAATGACAATATGACTATTCGGGACCCGTTCAATTTTTATGTATATGTATCTGCATGATTATTTCTTTCGAGAAATAAAAAGCCACCTTTTGGGCAGTTTTGGGATGAGGAAAGTTTGTTTTATCAGATTTTGATATCACGCGTACATAAAAAAATGACGATAGGACTATTTACGATTCGTGACGTTTACACATTTAAATGATATTATTTCTCTCGAGAAAAAAAGCCAAACTTTGGTAAATTTGGTACGATTTAGGCGAAGCAACTTGGTTTCTCGGGAGAAATTATCATCGAAGTATAATAAATGTTGCAGCCGAGAGAGCAATTCCTCGTTCTAATTCTCCGGGCAATAAAGAATCATTGCTTGATGGAGAATTGGAACGGATCGCGCTCCGCTTTCGTAATCGCGCAGCGCAATTGTCATCCGGCTGGCTTTTTTTCGCGGCGACGTCAAACTCGTGCCGGCACGTTTGACGACGTGGCGCGCGCAATTCGTCTTCCGACTCGCGGCGACTCGTCTCGCCGATGATTGACTGCTCATAAAACCTTATCGTCTGTTGTTCGGCGCGAGTAAACAGACCCCTCCCGCCGACGCTATCGCCTCTCTTGGTTTTACGTAAATACGAGAAACGATTAAGAGAACGCGAGCGATCCTCACGCCAGCTTCCAAACACATTCTCGTCGTTCGACGTAAATTCTACCGCGTCGTAACTTTTTTTATCTTGCTCTCTGGCCAATTCTCGAAATGTTTGCGGGTGTCGTAACAAACGACGGGTCGCCAAATGATTACGATGTACAGAGCGTCCTGAAATTATCATGTTCGCGAATTCTTTTGTTAATTTCGAATTTATTTCCTTTTTTTTTTAAATATATTTTACCGAGAAAGGAGGAGAGTGTCATTTTTTTAGCAACTTTAAAAAGAGTTTTTTTCATATTTTTTTACACACAATTATACATCTAAAATTAACATTTTATTTTAAATAGAAAGAAAGATATATTAGCATTATTTAATCAAGTATATCTCATTTTTATCATATCTAACTTCTATCATATCTAACTTCTATCTATATCTAATTTTTGTCATATAGTATCAAATTCTTTCATTTTTAATTGTTAGTAATTTATTGAGTATTTACATTTTAATATTGAGGTAATCACCATCTGCTCTAGCATATTATTTTAAGAGAGATAGTAATATCCTAGTAGTTTCTGGGGGATACACACTATATTTGCCGCCAAAGATTCTTCAGTATGATTTTGTTATTGGCACAGCCTCTGCTAAACAGGTATAATAAACATTGACGATAGTTACGATATACGCATGTATGAATTTTTTCCTGCTCTCTCGATAACCGCGAGTCAGATGACAACGATCAACGATAAGATTATAAAAGATAAAGAGGCATCTATTTCTGCCATTTTCGAAGCAGACAAGGCGGCTATGTGTGAGAGTATACAGATATGATTTTATAACTCATTATAATATTAAATTCTCATATAACACAAATCGTAGAACAATTCAGAGAACAATAAACAATAAACATCTGTTCATTACTTTATAAACAACGGAGTACCTACAATTTCAAACAACGTTTAAAACTATATAAAAAATTTTAAAACATTGTTTGAAATAATTATGCTATATTATATTTTACTTTAAAATATATTATGTTGCGCATGCCTGACACACATTATATTTTAAAGTAAAATATAATGTCAGGCCATATTTTAAAGTAAAATATAATGTCAGGCATGCACAATAAGAAAATAGAATCAAGAAAAAAATCAATAAAAAATAAATAGAAAGATAAAACCTCATAAGAAATGATAGGTCCTTATCGTTGAGTTAATAGAAAACATTTACGACTTTAAAATTATCCAGCTTTTGATATGAAATAATAAAAAATCTATATCTTTATTAAAACAAATGTGACAAGCTTATTAATCGTTATCGACCTATTAGCCATCTCAAATTAAAATATTTGCATTATTATTATATATTGTTCATAAAATGCTCGTCCTGAAAATTAATGAAATTTGAATTGCAATAATTTTATTTTATTGTTGTTTGTCTTATTTTTATGTTTAATTATATCTCATCTCTTATCGTTACACTGAATCTGCCATAACAGTCGATTTTTAATTAATCTTCTATCCTTTTATGACACTGTCCGTAATCGCCTGATAAGAAGCAGGCTCGCTTTGATGACCTTGACGTACGTCAATCACCCTCGCGACTACGGTAATTGTTACGTGTCCGCCCTTCCGAATGCCATACGTGTGCGACATATAGATACGTTATACGTGTCGCGTATTCGCATCCGTCAGATTTTCCACGTCTGTGAGTCGACGCGACGCGCGCTCTTCATAGGCGACTGTAGGGAAAAACTTCAGGGGTGAAAACACGCAGGGGATGGCGGCAATCTCCGTCGAAACGCGTTTCTCACCGCGCGGCGGTTGGAAACGAAATATCCCGCGATTTTATTCACGCGAGATACGGATATCTACTTTATATCACGAAGAGATATGTAGATTTGATAAAATATTTAGGCACGATATTTAAATAATAGTATAAAAAGGCTTACAAATTATATAAAATAATACTCTCTCTAATTGTAAGATGAGATGTTTTTAAAATTCCTACATTTTTAATATTTAACATTATATGCTGATTAGAATGTTTGTGCAGATCTGACATTGATTTTCACAGGTATAAAATTTTCGCGAATTATCGTTGCCATCGATCGTATCTACGGCCGTTTTCTCTCGCTAATAATTTGCATGGTCGAGATGTGTCGCGAATGTACGAGGGAGTCGAGATGGCAGAAACAACCCCCGTCGGGGCACGCACGGAGGGGCGACGAGGACGCGTGTTCACGTTCCCACGTGATGCCGATGCCGGGGGTCGTATCGGCGTACACGTACACCCTCATTGTATGCCGTTGTTCCGTCACGTTTCTCACTCGCGTGGATTCTACACCGATATTTGCCTTACTCGCGGCTGTAAGTGGGCGCGACCGATCTACGACAGACAATCTCGAAATTCTGCACAAATAATCCAGCGCCTCTCATAACGATACGATTTCCCATTCGTGCACGTTGCATTCTCATCGTTGTTCTTGTATTCGCGCCAAATGGCAGCTTTATTAGATGGGATTGAGCTTTGAGTTTCGTTAAAAGAGAAATTATTTTATTATATAAATTATATTGAAATTATATATCTTACCTTTTTCAGTATTCTCCCTATATTCGTAGGGAATAACTTTTGAATTTTCGCAATGTTAATATAAAAAAAAAATTAGCTACATAAAAACAAATTAATTTTGAATGTAATAGACGCGAAATACTTGTTGCTTCTTTTCAATTTTCTATCATTGCGCTTGCAATAATTATTTATCTGTTACATATATACAGAAAGGAGAATTTATTTTGCTCAATAATTGTAGATTAACAATATAATTAACAGTATCTTACAATATCAATGTGCCGATCAAAGATAAGTCTGAAGCAGATTATTCATCGGACTAGGTCTTTGAAGGGTGCGGGGACAGAGAGCGTTAATTAACTAAAATCAGGTCCGGATAATCGAAATAATCTCCGGGGCCGCAACGAGAGAGGATTAGACGTCTACCGAAATACTAATCCATTTGTTATACACCACCAGCAGTAAAATCTATCTGCTCGGGCGCGCTCCTAGAACGTTGTTATTTTAGGTGATATCTGAGAGTATCGTTGAGGAAACGCGAGAGAGAGAGAGAGGTGCGGGAAGAGAGGGAACGGTGAATAGATTGAGGAGAGGCGGAAGAGAGAGACGGTGAACGGTCGTCGTCGTGCAGGTTGTGGGTTGAGCCTTAGCGAGGGAAGCGCCCGAGGGCCCTCGAAGGTAATCTTGGCTCGTTCGCGGAGGGTTGCATTTTGATCCCTGGAGCTTCCGCCGTGGCACGATCTCTCCGCGCCACCACTGCGTCCGGGCTCATGCATTTACTATAATTAGAACTCCCTAATTAACGAGCAAACGTCGCACGGGGCCGTCGTAATCTCGGGCTTGACCTTCCACCGTCGTTTAGACGCCTTTTCTCGCCCCGCGTTTTAATCCGCTTTTCTCTTCTCTTCTCTCTCTTGCTTTCCTCCTCCCCCTCCCCTCTTCCCCCCTCTTCCCCTCTGTCTGCCCGCTCGCGGAAGATCAAGAAAAAGTGGAGGCTGCGCGCGGTACCAAAATTTATTTCGCTCTTTTTATTTCGAGATTAGAGGAAACGCGATGTGCGTTTGTTCGACGATTATTATCAAAAGGAACGCATGCCGCGTTCAATTTTTATTTTATCTTTATGTAAAAAACTGTATTCCATAAAAAATTTTAAACTATTGTTATTTATACTCTTGTAATATTTGGGACTAATAAGGAGATACTTAAAATGAATTTAAGATTTGGTAAGACGTGATTTTTGCTAGTTCGTGATAAATATTGTGTTTTGTAAATCGTGAAAAAAGTTCTGAAATATATTTCTAGCTGATCCTCTCTCGCGTTCGGCAGTGGTGTCCTTTAAAGTTCGTGCACGAGAAATGATAACACGGCAAACGTTTGTTCCCACTACATTCGAGATCATGATGTCAACCCCTGACATTCGTGCCGCACGAAATACCCCTTTCCCGTGGGACGAGTTGTTTTAAAATAACTTTAAAACATTGAGTAAACATCACGCCGGCGCGTGTGACCATATTGCGTAAAAATTAAAAAATAAGCTTTCTAAGCTGCCCTCTCTGATAGCTCGTTAGAGGGAGGGTGGCCTTTCTGTCGAGCGTGGGCTGAGAAACGAAAAATAAACCAAGATCAGGGGGTAATTTTTTCATAGTATTGTACCATTTATTTGAATATCAATAAGGTTTTTATGATATGAGATTTTATTTTAAGTTTATTTGGGATATACAGTTAAAGTATAAAGATAAAGAGGTTCAATATAAATGTATGCATTAACATAAATTTATATAGAAAATAAATATGTTAAGAGTTAGATATATTACAAAGTTGCGAAAATATCAAAAACTTCCTAAAGAAGAAAATTCAGTTTACAAAAATATTATACA
Organism: Lasius platythorax; assembly: GCA_963971435.1. Taxonomy (NCBI): domain Eukaryota; kingdom Metazoa; phylum Arthropoda; class Insecta; order Hymenoptera; family Formicidae; genus Lasius; species Lasius platythorax. Next base: position 6,421,945 of record OZ020546.1, read on the forward strand.
ATAGTTTACGATAAAATTTTAACATTTTTCTCTTCATCGATTATCGTTTTGTATGCGCTTACAGAATTATTGTGTGTATTCTAATGTAATTCTTTCATATAATAATTAGAGAATGTGTATATTATTTAGTAGTTTGAGAAGCAATATAAATTAAAAAATGGAAAATTACATACGACATCTGGTTAATTTAGTGTGTCGCTGCTTATTATTCGCTATGTCATTTGCGGCTTCTATTTAACTGAAATGACGGTGGAAGAACGGATCCAAAAGGAACGATAAAACCCGACGGGTGGTGCCAGTGTGCACCGCGCTGATAAATATAACGTAACAAGTTCAGTGGAATAACAGCTTCATCCCGGAGGGATCAATGCGACTTTGCTTCGACTTTCACGCAGAATTTCCTTCTGGAAAAGTGTACGCGTGAAAGAATCGAATAGATAGAGTGAAGTCAGTCTAAGCATGATTTTCACGACAGCGGTATTACCGTATCATTGTTTATGTGCCTCATCATTATCTATATATAAAAATGTCTTTAAAGATGCTCTGTCGATTAAAATCGATGCTTAAATCTTTATAATGCGTCTAAAATATATATATATAAATTGGTGACCGTTTAATATGCATCGCGTATATTATCAAACAATCCGATCTAATTCTTGATCAGTTTAATTACAGAATAAACACTAACGCATTCTCGTACGATGTGCAACTTTTATCAAGTGCAAATTTTGTTGTTGAATGTTACGAATAACGCGCAACTGCTTTTTATCTACATTGATTGTGTTCCACGGGATAAATGGCGAGCGACCGTTAATTTGCAATAACGAAGAAACCTTCCATTTCCTTAACGGGGGCGGCAAAACCACACGACCGTAAAAAGTAAATTAAATAAGAATTAAATACAAATAAAACCGCTCAGCCAAGTAATTGGCTGGTAACCTCGCTCGTTGCCTGACGACCGTCTGAGATCGTTCTACCCTTATACCATCCCTCCGTGTTTCTCTCGCTCTCTCTCTCTTTCTCTCTCTCTCTTTCTCTCTCTCTCCGTCACTAGATCGGGAAAGAAAAAGGATCCGCGTCAATAGACACGCGTCGCGACGTAATCCGCAGAAAAATTACTATCTTCGGGACTGCCGAGTTTACGATTAATGGAAACAATCACCACACACAACGTATCCACGTGACTTTACACATTAATTATAATTAATCCGAGTTAATATTGTAATATATGATATTAACTCGGATTAATAAAATTGGATTTATTGAATTGTAATAAATTGTATTATTGTAAATCCACGATAATATAATAAATCTGTTAATTTAAAAAAAATGAAAAACAATGGAGGAAAGCGAAGCGCGCGCGAAAATTTATCACGTCGCGAGGTTTGTCACAAAGTGTTTTAAAGAAGCCAGGAGAATGGGGTCACACACGGAGACAGGAAGGGTGACATGCTACGTCTCATAGTCGAGGTAGAGTTTTCGAAGCGGTTGGCGGGGCAATCATGGCCGGATTAGACGTATGTATAAGGATACCGTGTGCTGTCTACTCTCTCTCTCTCTCTGTGTCTGACGGAGAGAGGGATGTCGGAGGGTTGCGAGCCGGGTCAAACGGGTCGCAAGATAGACGTCTGCGCGCGGGATGAGAAGCATAAATGATATTCCATGAGGAGCATATGCGTGCGGAGATGGCTCCTCCTCCGCGCGGGCCCTCGGCAAGGGTGGCTCCGCTGTCATCCCGTTGGCAGCGGGGCGCTGGTTTATTACAAACAAGGATTACCCGGGTAATGGGACATTCTGTCCCTTCGGCTCACTGCCGAGCCGAGACGAGCCGAGTAGTGAGAAACTTGGTGCGCACTGACTCACGCCTCTGTCTACTCGCTCTGTCGATCTGCCTGCGCAGCCTCGGACTGTCAAAGGGGCGAATGGCAGCCGGGAGATCTTTGGTAGCGATAGCCAAGGCGGATTTGTGAAGCACCGTGCCACTGAGTAAATTTGTCAACACAATCAGATAAGCGTGGATAGGGTAATCGCGACACTCGAATATACGCCGCGAAGTAATCGCAACAATCGGCGCGATTTAATTGTGCACTCTTGCCACGTCTTCGCGATACACGGTAGTCATGCGCGTCTACGTCACGTTGACGATTTGCTACTTCTTGAAGCGTCGCAAAGTGTAAATCTCGGCAGATTATGCCAATAGCGATAATGGTATTTGTAAAAGCGGGGACTTTATTCGGCGAATAGCAGGTTTCAACTTAATCCGAATGTTCTCCAAGCGTGCCCCGCTCAAACACTATCTAAATCCGTGTTTAAATACTGTAAAAAGTTCCGTCGATTTTGCGACTGTATCCGGGATTCGATTGGTCCATATGAGGACCTTCGATATTTAATTTCACGCTGCTCGGATGAATTCTCCGCGGTAAAGTTGGCCCACTATGACACTTCGATTTAGCCGCCGATAAAGGTGCCCGTACGATCGATTTAAGTTCCTCGTCCGAACGACCGCTCACGTGCATCGGTCTATCCGGTTTAGGCGGTTTCGGGAAGACCTAAAAATGTGCAACCACATCGATTTGTTTTTCATATCGAAATTTTAAATTGTCGGATATGCGCGTTTTGTAATTTGAGATTATATATACCTTATATTTATATAATCCACATATATCACATATATACCTTAATCTCGTTTCGCATGACGCGCCAAGTTTCTCTGCCGAGCGTTTCCGGCTGCATAGGCACACACATCTTTGACACCAGACTGTCTCGATTGTGAGTGTAGACGCTGTTTAACGCTAAATCGAGAGCGTCATCTGGAACCTGTAAGAACATTCGCGTGTATCGATAAAAGTCGTGGCAAAATACAAAAATTTCGAACTCTGATATCGAATGCCAAACCTGCGGTCTGATGAATCGACGATCCCTGCGGATGCTGTTCAGGGTATGATGAGCGAAGAGACGCTCGTGGGCGCTCAACTTGACGTTCCAGTCTCTATCCGACGGCGAGACTTTATCTCCCAACACGGGTCCGCGTGATATCCACGCTCCCTCCCGGGAGACATCCGGCACAGGATAAGGATTCCGCACGTAGAATGCCTGCGCCATTATAGTGCGACCTACCAACACTATTTGAGAATATAAAGCATACGTACGAGTCAATTTTCTGGTCGAAACATTTTACAATACTGATACTGTCGCGAATTAAAGCAAAGTTGGAAAATGTCTTGTCAATGAATCGTTTGATTAATTTACCGTGAGAAGTATGCAAGGATATCTGTCGATTATTCATATGTTTCAAAAATTCTAAAATTAAACTTGTACGTGCATACAATTTTTTTTTTAAATCATTTTAATATTTCTGTTTATATTTTCCGAAATATTTTTCCAATTAATTGAAAGCACATTTGCTATGCTTTCTTTCACGCGAGCGATTGTCCCGTTGCTGCGATTCTCTTTAATTTCCCGTAAATCCCTAGCAAACAATATCAATCCGTTCGGGACTCAAGAGGCCGCATCCGGTCTCGCGGTCTGCTTCTTCGGGATTAAGACGCAACTTTGCCGTGGCTTGGCCGAGGGGCAACACTCGAGAGTCGACTCGCGTGGATTCCGACACTCATTCATAAATGAGACCGATCTTAATTCATGCGAACGGCCTGCATCGCATCACTCTCCACTTATCGTTCCTTCCGCTCGTTCTCGCCTTCGCGGTATACTCTGGTATTTTCTAAGGACGAAGCGCTCAAAGCTGCCCGAAGTCATTTTACGGATGCTTTCGCGCCGTGAAAGAGCTTACTGTGAAATTCGGTCGAGACTTTTCACGAATAATGCTACTCGCACGCGTCTCTTTTCTGTTTGTTCAAATTTAATTGGTCTATTGATTTTATATCCGGTCAGAGATGAGAACTTTTATAACGAGCAGCAGTAACTGAATCTAGCAATTGTGCATCGGTAATTGTAGCAGTGGTATATGTACGAAACACGATCCGCAGTTTTTTTTTTAAAAGAATAAAAGTCACAAATGACGTGAAAAATAAATCTCACTTGAACGTGAAGTTTCAATTTTGATACGAGTACTTTCGACACACGAAATAATTTCGTGTGTCGAAATTTTTCTCCGCGATTTCTCTGTACATTATCTTACCGAAACACAATATACACGCGATTGTACTACAATTGCATATCTCGGTATCGGATCTTTGAGGAATTTCGCGAACGATCCGAAGAATCGCGATCGCATTCATCCCGAGCTCTCCCCGTGTTTTGCTCAGGAGGTGGTCGGTCAGGGCCAACGTTGACATCCAATATTAAACCCGCGGTAATTTATGTTAGCGCGAGCGTGCATAATGCTGTTTGTATAAAGCGCTACCGCCACGTGTCGGCTCGTGCCGACTCGTACGTATCACTCCCTCCTGTGCTTGTTCTTTAATTCCCGTCGCACTGCGTAGGCGACGCGCAAAATCCCGGCCAGTACGTACCCATGCCATTCTAAATGCATCCTTACATCCCGGATTCTGAGGCGCATGAAGAGAAAATAACATCCCGCGCGTTAATGGAGTCTTGCATTCTTCTTTTAAATAGACGAATTCATTTCATTATCTTATAACTTTATGAGAAAACTCTCTAATTAACGCAACACACAGGAAACACAATTTTTGAACTTTTAGAAGAATTTTTCTTTGCACCTCTAACACATTTAATATGAACTGTAGATATTTGATTCTCGTCTTACGACGCCGAATATTCCTCGGCGCTGAACGTAATCCTCACATTAGCTAAATAAATGTCGGACACGACGAAAAACTGGCGCCCCTTTATTTCCCGAAGCAGATGCGCGCTTATTACACAACGTAGCATCCCTCTTCTCGCGGAGGGTGGAAGGGCCACGAATCATCTTCCGCGTCATTGCTTGTTCGACCTCTCCTTCGGGGCATCAGCCCGGGCTATACGACGACACGCGTAATCGCGTAATCGCGTAATCGTGGCGCGTGCTGAAGTTCGGGTTGCGGGAGCTTTACGTGCGTCTACACTGGCGCACGTGCGACGTAGCACATCCTGAATCAACAGCGATCGCGAATCGCACAGATCTATTCGTGAACGTCAAACGGACGCGTCCATCCAAACGGCGGCGAATCCCGGCAGCGCTCGTTTTACGAGAGATAATCGGCGCAACGACCTGGACCGGATTATCGCCGACTATCATAAGCGCATCAAGTGTGCTTCGACCGAAATGACGACGCTAATTAAGCAAAATATGATCGCGGAAATTGCCGTATAATTTCGCGTATTTTTCGAAACAACGAGTTAACGAATTGATTTACGTTAATTATCAATGTTATGATATCATAGTCACGTCGCATCGTGACACTGTGATAGAAGCAGTGAGATAATTTTATAATTTGGCACTTTTATAATTTTATCTATATGACATAAGAGAGATTTATTTAAATATAAGATATAAGTTATGATTCTCATAAAAATTTAACATATACTTTTTTATTTGAAAAGTAAAGGACCACGTGGGCGAACAAAAAATATAAAGACGATGATGTTCACAGACGTGAACTTTTTTTTTTTTTTATTTTGTCAACAGTATTTACCTGCGTTGTGCAGTATCGCGGCTTATTTTGTAGGAATGACCGAGTTTCTGCGGCTGTGCCGAGATTCCGCTTCCCTTTAAATCCTAATCCGGTAATATCCTCGGGCCGATATACCGGCATCGGTAATGGAATCGCGCATTCAAATGGACATCGTTTCCCACCGACGACGGCGATGACGGTGGCAGGAGGCAGGTCGCGGTAAGGGACAATGCCGGGGGATGATATTGCCAATATTTGGCTTGATTCTGGTGCGAATGTGTTCGACTGTGTGCCGAGGGGTTGCGCACCGTTCTCGCACCCCCTTGAAATAGGGGGGGTTGGGTAGGGCGCGTCGGTGTACATTAGACGCGCGAGCCGATTACCATTTGAATGTCCCTACCGGCGGTCAGCCATTGTCAGGCCTCGTGACACTGACCGCACCTACCTATCTATCTAAGGGCGAGATCCACCTACCCCCCCTAGTCGCCCCCTTTTTGTCGACGACCGTCTGTTCCGCGATAATGCTGCGCCGAAGGAAAGGAGAGTCGTCGAGATTCGTTTATACGAAGCACACACACACACACACACATTCCTTACTCTCTCTCTGTCTCTTAACTTTTTTCCACGGTCATTCCGACATTGGTTGTCGACCGGTGTCTCCCATCTGAGAGATAGATCGATGAATGATTCGGGAGAAAAAAACGTGATCGAATCGATCCAACTGGTGGCGCGAATAGTTCGTTCTTACCGCGAGAAGATGGACGCTTCTAATCGATTGAGTTCAAGGGGCGTTCGGCGTGCTTCCGATTGTTTCCTCGCGATCTGACATATTTGTCGTTTCGCCGGTATTGTGTCCGAGCGGCGACAGATGATGATGACAAAAGTCGGGAAAGGCTAGCGCGGTTTTGTTGGAGAAACATCCAAACAGATTCGGGCAAACGACACGCCCCATCGCAAGCGTGGATTCGTGATCTAGGGTAACATTTTCAATGTGTCATTAAATTGCAAAACAAATATAGCTTTGGATTTTATAATATACTATTAAATACGCAAATTTGAATCCTTCACGACATTGTAATCATATCACATGATCTTGATAATTTTAGTTTTTTATTAACTTTATTACTTTTCTCATTAGTACGAGCACGTATAATTACGGATATTTAAATATGCGTATATTAATTTTGAAAATATTTATATTATTCAATTTTAATCTTATGTACAATTCGAAAATATTTATTATATCTTCCACAAACAGACATATAAATAACTTTGTTGAAAAAGGCTATAAAGTGAGAATTAAGAATCGCGGTATAGTGAGAGATTGAAACGCGTTGTGTAGTAAAAGATTATATCTGATCGCAGCCGGGAAAGTAGCCTTTCACTGTGATTTTTTCGCAGATAAATTAGAACTAGTTTCCACGGTGCAGATAGTCCGTGACCCTCCGCCGTGTAGAATAATGTCTTACACCCTGCGTGACCGATGCGACGAAACGAATAGGGCGGATGAGGCGACAGTGCGACAGGTGGCCCGTGAAATCAGTGCACGAGCGCACAGTTTTCCACGACCCTCGTTCGACGCGCTTCATTAGGAAGTTAAGTGCATAATAATTAGAATCGGGGCGCCGATAGGTGACATTTAAACGCTCTGTCTTACAATCTACCGCATCGTGTAGCTAATTTATGCGCGATTTAAAATGACTATTGGTAAAACGGATGCTACATCCTTTTTGGCGTTTATTTAAAAATTGAGATTGTCATGAATCAATGCAACTTATTTTCGAAAAAAAATATATATATGTATATATATAAAATATAATATATATTTTAGTATATATATATAATATATATATAATATTGATATAAATATTTGTAATATAAATAATTAATATAAATTATTAAGTCGCGATAGATTCTTGTGTTTGAAAAAAATAATGTCGTTTGTATACTCGAAACAGTCAAGTAGTATTATCGTTGAGGAAAAAGCGACTCCTTGCATTCATCAAAAAATCCGTGCGTGAAATATTTTTCGGTAAGTATGGAACATTCTGTATACAATGCTCGTGCACAATTTGCATACCGATGATCGAGGGGGGTGCTTGCGCGGTTTCGTGCGTTGCGCGGGCAGACTCGCCGCTGTATTTTAGCATTTCACGTTTGTTTCCATTTAAATGGTAATCGAGTTCATAATGTAATTGTATTCGCCGCATAAGCCTGGGCTCACCGCAGCGCTACGTCCCGGCCATTGTTTGCATTGTTCTCCTCGCGGCGCGAACAATCCGCGCCCGGCGCAGCCTTTCAGCCTCGCGTTTTGGCGAAATCTAAACCCCTCGGACCGCTCCTCTCGCTCGCCACCCATGCCTGATATTTCGCCTCGATGCGAAAACAACGCGTGATGAATGTCCGTCGAATGCCCATTCAATTGGAAATATCCATATCGATCTAGAGCGTTTTTAATCCGTCGCTCCACATATGCGTAGCATAAAGCACGACGCTAATTTTCAATTGTAACGATTATCAAATTATGTTCATAATTTAATAGTATGATGCATTGCACTAAATACATTTGTGTCATGTGTTTCAAACTTTTCGAAATTTACCTTTTTAATATGATCGTTATAAAAAATATACTTTGTACAAATAATTATACGAAAGATATATATTAATGTAAAAAAATATATCTATATTTATTCTGTAAATTTATATAGAAAGCGCAACTTGTTCTCTTTTTTCTTTCGTTCTTTTCTGCAACTATAATTTAAATAATTGAAAGCAAACCTCCGTCGCGAATTATTTCCAAACATTTTTTCCCCTATTCGGTGACGTGATTTTTTTTCCACGCAAATTTATAGAGACGAGATAGATCATTGTGCAACGTTAACCGGCGTTACCTCGCATAGGAAACGAATCGTTAAACAGCTCACGGAGGACTCGCAGAATCCGCCGAGGTGAAACACGGAGCGACGTCGGTCGGGGGTTGAAACGAGGTATGCGAAGGGGGTTGGGCGGTTATATTGTAACGCGAGGGATATTCCCGACAACGTAGCATACGTATACGCATATGTGTGTGTGAATGCTGATGCGCGCGTATTGTACGTGCATACGTACGTCAGAGTCGCGGTCGCCTTTCTCTCATACATATTCATCAAACGCTAATTAATCATTGCCCAGCACACCCACGGCGAGTCACCCCCTTGGCAGTCTACGAAAAAAAAAAAAAAAAAAAAAAATACGAGCGCGGTTACGCAGGCACCTCCATATATTACGAGTTATATCCAGATGTCGAAGTCGTCACTATGGTAGCGAAATTTTTGCGTAAATTCGCGGGAAAATATATGAAATTCGGTAACAAAATATATTTACACTTTCTTTCGAAACTTTAAAAGGAACTGTCTAGTATATATAATAAGTGTTAATATCAAAAAACGAATATATCAAGTTGCCATAAATTCTGTTGAACGTGAAATAATAAGTAAATGATAATATCTCTCAATTTTAATTAATTAATACTTGAGTAGAAGTGATATAAAACAAATTACCATATTGTCAGCGAAACAAAAGAAAGTACGGTTAAAGAACCATCATAAATTTAACGAATGTTATCTGGAGCGAGAGGAATTGAAATAATTTAGCAGTATCGATATCATGGAAGTGATATGAAAATATCTCGCGATTATCTCCGCTCGCGCGCGTCTCTCGTCGCTCATAAATATCGTCGCGCGGAACGATCCATCTAAATTGTAATTTCGTAATCCCATTAAGCAGACGGCCACCTTCGCACGCACTTGCGGTGCCTTACCGTCGGCCGGCCCTTTTCACGCAGACGGGCCGCGTATAATTAGGTGTCGTTTATTTTACATCCGAAGGCACCGCGCCGTTGGGGAGTGACACATCGCCACCGCGCCGGAATATATATGTATATATATATATATATATATATATATATATATATTATATATACATACACATATATATACACGCTCTCTGCATACACACACACACACACATCGCGCGCGGTGGCAGTGGCTCATAGAACGCTCGACTGCTAATGTGACGCGATCATCGCCACCCAGCCATCGTCCATTGATATTATACGCGCCATGGGGATGCCCGCACCCTTCTCGCCCTTTCGGTATTTCCTGCTCACCCTGCGTTCGCGCCATGCAACATCCCCCCCCTCGGCTCTCCTTCTTCGCAGAGTAGCACCGCAATTTTCTACGTCACTGTCCGTACATTACGCGATCTCTCGCCCGCGAGACGACGATACGGTCTGATGCTTCATTGACTTATCGATATCAAGGGGATGTATCGTTTTATTCTCATTACTGTGAGAGGATTTTGGATGTTATTTGAAAGGAAAGATATATAGCCAGAACAGTTACAACCAATTTAAAATTTAACTTGATCATTGTCATTGGACGCTTTCTTTCGCAATATTTTTTTGCAATTGGATAAATTAATAGCGCGCATCTTACAATGTTATCTTGCATGTTATAAATATTTAAAATAATTATAAAGATTTCTTCGATTACCATTTTATACAATTATTTTTCAACAAATATGTGAACATAATTGTTTATTATGTCTGTTATATATATTAGAATGATCACGAATGCGAGAATAATTCGCGAATTTAAGAAGATCAAACGAGAAGCGCTTATATATGATGTGTTCTCACAATTTCGCGCAATAAAAAGCTGCTTTTTTCTCCGTTGAAATTTTAAGATTCGAAAACGCGGTGAGTTTGTAGTTTGCGAAAAACGGATCCATGTGTTTTGACTGCTGCCATCAAATCGCAACAGATCGGCAGATTGCAAACTGACAAATAAGCGCGGGGACGCGACGCATGGCAGACATATGGCTCCATAAAAAAAGAGAGATACGAGAGGTGGCCTGCAGTAACCATCCAGTCGATCCGAAATTAATGGAGACCAAACACCGCACATTCTGTGTCACCACCGGTCCCACTGTGTGTACACATCGGCGTTTGCCATTATGCTCTTGTTATAATGTGTGTGTACACACCCCCTTTAGCACAATGGAATGATCTATGGACCGCTACGAGTATGAATCGGCATCTCGGACTCGCACTCTTTCCTTTGTGAATCTTTGTAAGGTTTTCCCGTTGTTTAAATCCTTGACACGACACGTTTTCAAATTTTTCTTTGCCGAAAAACTCGGCCGAGTCCGGACTTGTCAATCTGTGATGACAAGGCGCGACGACTTTGACACAAACTATATTTTTTTACTTTTTTTGCTATTTTTTTTTGCATTTAACAGATTTTCCTTCGGATAATATATTACTATTGTCGAGAGTGGATTTTAAAGAAATTTATGCGCGATAAGATATTAATATTGAATTACACGAAAATAAGATAGAACGAATAAGATGGAAGATACAAATGCTTCTGTTTTTCCTTATCAAAGCAATTATTAAAAAAATATAAGTGAAGATATATATATATATAAATATATGTAAGTAATAAAAAGTACAAATTGCATTAATACACTTATGTATACATTTACATAGCTAAAGCATTTGTTTCTAACTTACGCTAAGAACGTACGCTTGACTTTTATTCATATGAAGCATCGTGCACACACACATTTAAATATAAAATTCGAAATTTTCCTGCACGAGGCAAGAGAAAGTTTCGCACCTTACTTGCAGGATGCGCTGGAAAGGGGCGAATTTCTCCGCGTTACGCTTACAATCGTGTAATTCGGCTGCGCCTAAGCGTACAAACAATAAAATTGGATTTGGCCACCCTTACCTCGACGCATACGTGGCGCGTGACTCGAAGGGTGGGTTTTCGGAAGGTGGACAGAGGCACGGCAAAGTCCGGAGGGGACGGGCTGCAAGATCAAAGACGCCCCGCAGCAATTCCGTACCTTCTACGTGACATATTACGTGAAAATTGACGTGGACAGGCACGAGTGGTGCGGCGCCTAGTGAACTTTGATCATTTCACCTGTGGGACTTGTGCTCGCCCGCAGCAGTCGCGATAAGGAACGATCGTCGTCGATAAATTCGCTCTTTTGACTTTGCTATTACGATCTTATTTGGCATGCGCACAAAAATCGAAAAGTATATATGTATAAGTATATTTTTAAACTCTCGTGACAGCGCGAGCGCGTCAAACGTTTTCGATATCTGTCATACAAGATACTTGTAATAACTTGTCGCTAGAAATAACTCTTGCAAGAGAATGAGTACGAAGTCTTTATTTTATGAAAATCAAAAAATAAATTAAAAATAATTGAAAGGAATGTTTTAAAGTGCTCTACATGTAATAATAAAGACATTGTATTTATATGCGGAAAAGAACATAATTTCTCCGTCTGTTGTAAACATTTTCCGTAAGATGCAATTTTGTGGAAATATTATATTCAATATTTCGAATTCTTTTAACTAATTTTAGAAACACATAGGTATTCAAAATTCGGATATAGTTATGAATAACATTTTAAAAGTTTCCATGACAAATGAGCTTCGGTTTTGTTACATAATAATGTCAATATGAGTAATAAAACTCGTCGGAATCAGAACGTTAATTATTTATCGAAAATAAAAATAGATCAAGTGTGTATTAGCGGAAAATTATGGAAAAATTTTACCTTTGCAGGCGAAAAAGGTGATTTTTTAAATTTGTTTACCACCACTTGTGTTCGAAGCACTGAAAACGCTCGAAAGAACAATTTCCTTGGTAACGAATGGAAACGTTTACGTTACCAAATACGAGACGCAGAGTTATATCGATATCGCTATCGTGAGGAAAGCAAATCTTAAAGTACTTTCCGCATGCTCCATCTTTTCAGTACATTTCTGACTCTCTCGCGAGTATCTTTTTACAGTGGATAACGTATCCAGTATACAGACACATTGTGAGCTCGGAACACTCTGTCCGAGAATGCCTAAAATATCGATGCTTGATACTTATACTCAGTAGATAACTTGAAAGTATTCAGGAAAATTACAGGAAATTGCAGGAAAATTACAGGAAATTGCAGGAAATTATAAAAAGTATAACAATTTAAACAATCCTAATATTTAATTTTATAAAATTAAAACATAATATCCAATTAATAGAACAATTAGATGTTATACAAAGACAATTCTAATTTTTACACACACACACACACAATTTTAACTATTTTTATATTATATAATATAATATAGAATTCTTTATATTTAAAATACAACTTTTTCCAACTATTATGAAATTATTATAATTACTAATTGCTATTCAGTCTCTATGATAATAAATAATTAATATTACTATGTGTGTGTAAATTCGGGTATAATTGTCGATTATTTATAATTTTATTTACTTAATACTAAAAAAATATGAACATACACGAAAATGATAAATTTGTACACGATTGCAATTTTATCGGCTTTGCCTTGTAATACAGAAAATCATTTCAAAGCAATCTCGTATGATAGCGGCATCTGTATAGGATACTACGATATTTCAAATCATGTGATATGAATTTCTAGTGATATGAAATGTGAGTTTATCCAATTTTTATAAAATAAAAATGTATTACATAATAATACACGAAACATGAAATTAATAGGGCATTTAATTGTAATCTTATTGCATTATGTAAAATTTTGTTTCTTTAAGAGCAAAATTTTATATTTTTTTATTATTAAAAAATTGTATATTTATATTATTAATTAATAATTAGTATTATTTATAAATATTTTGCAAATATCCAATGTTTTACATATCATAAAATATGTAAAAGATTTTATAATATATTCTCTATACTGATTGATTTTCCTCTTATACAGAGGCTTTGATTTCTTTTTCGAAGAGTGATTCATCAATCGACGAATCTCTTTCTTTCTCTCTTTTTCCAATCTTTGACTGAAAAAACAACTGTAAGGATCTAGAAATATTTATGACAGTATAAAAATACTATATATTTTACTTTCGATTTTTACGAGCTCGTATTCTACCAATATAAGTCTATTCTCCATTCGAATTGCTATTCAATATTAGAATCTGAAAACGAAATGTAAGATGTATAATTAGGAATACTTAACAATCTTCTATACACACATGAAATTTGTTCCTAGTTCCATAAAGGTTACAAAAAATTAGCGTTTGTTAGATTCGGCTCGATCCGAATTATATGAATCGAGAGCGTTATAATCATCCCTAAATCTCGCCACGTGGAGACAAAGCGGCGGCCCACGTATCGGATGATTTACAGCACGTTGAGATAATCGGTCCGCGAGGGCACGTCACATTTCGATAGCCCGTGCAAAAAATATGTTGGCATGTTTCGATCCGGCCAACGCGTTTTATTAAATATCACGGTATTATTTTGCCCCCGCGGGGTCAGAGCCACGATAATGACGTAGTAACCGCTCGTGGGGTCACGTGTACGGGGGTAAGGCACCACGACAGCGAGCCCTATTGGTCGACGCTACCATCGTACCACCCATATACGTCGTTATTCTCGTATACCATGATAACAATTGTGTATTATCACGTGGGGCGATTAACCGATGTTTGTCAGCGAAGAACGCATTGACGATAAAGACGCGCCCGATCATTCTCGTCCGCTTTCCTCGTCATTGTCATTGTCGTCAATGGTTTATAATTAGCGAAAGCATTGATATACATATAATTGCGAGATACCCTCGAATTATCTTTTTAACAACGAAGAGTCCAACAAGAATTTTGTAAAAATTTGAGAAAATTAATTTGAGTTTCTTAACTTTAAGGCGAGTTTTTGATAAAAATGAGATAGAGAAAGATCAACTATATATTTGATTCTCCAAATACGTTAATCATATATTATTTTTAAAAATACTTTATTTGATGATTATTTCAATTTTTAATTACATAAACACATATTTAATTTATGAAAAAAAGAGACTAATATTTTATCTCTATTATTCACATAAATAATGATTTTTAATATAAATATAAATAATGATAAATAAAGGTCCTTTTCTGTATAGCTTTCATATAGATTAAGCTATCAATTCGATCAATATTGACGCGGGTACACGTTTTTGAAATTGTTTAAGATTTAACAGATAATTATCGACACAATTAATCTTGAATTATTTAATCGGAAAAATATTTGAATAATTATGTTGATCCGAGAAGATATCGTGAAATTTTTGGAGATGTTACGTTCGCGCAATACATCATAAGATATCCGTTAAATTACATATATCTTTGTGCGGGTTTCGAGAATCGCAATAAGGTCGATAGTGCCACGCGAGATTTCGATAACTCGAGATGGTTCGCGCTTTAAATCATCCTGCCAAACCGTCAATCGCTTGTTCGCTTTCTCGCATGCGTCAATTGGATCGCGTTACACAATACGAAATTGAAAGATTAATGACAATTCATTTTATTAGGCTGCGAAGTTGCGCCAGGAAATTTCTCGATTTTCACAATCGAGGTTTTGCAATTATTTTACTTATAATTAGCTTAAAACTAATGCCGCTTAGATTAGGATTGTATGATACGTCTCTCTGGTTTGCCTAACTTTGATTACCATTATTCACTGTTTCTTTCTAAGTAACCTTTCAGTTATTTTTTTTATCTGAATCACATATGTAAGCCTACTTATAAATATGATATAAAGGAAAAAAGCAAAATGTGTGTCTGTGTTTAATAAATTAGAGACAATGAAGTTGATTTTTAGTTCTATATACTATTACTGAAGATTGCTTTTTTAATGTTTTATGATCTTATGTGTGTGGCTTTATCTTTTCTTCTTACTTCATTATAAACACATTTTTTTATCTTTATACATTATATTGATATATAATGACATTTATACTTATCTATTATGACAATTGTAAACTTAACTCTCGCAATTGTGTGTGAGAGTCAAATATATAAGTAAATAGAGAGATAATAGGAATGATGAAGTCTACGCCTATTTTGAATGTATGTTTTTTTAGGAGGATCATGACCTCAAAGAACAAACATGTGCATAATATGCATCACGCAAAGTAAGCGAGAAAGCGTTTGATGATGATCTCATATGGTCCACGTTACGATCAACATGTTTTTGTATTTTACAATACTTTTGTCATACTAAAATCTAAAACTTCTACTGCTTCTTTATACTAGAGAAATCAACATCTCTGTTATGTTTGACTTGATTGACTTTTGACCAAAAGTTACATTGATAGGATTAAGGTTTGCTCCTTAGTATATCAGCAACTTCATCAGATTTCTTTAAGTGTAAAAGATGAGATAATATATATAGCGAGACGAGATATTGTAGCGTGATAATACATATGGCCCAAATACATATATACATACATACATATAGATACATATATACATATATATTTACTATTAATTTATATTATTGCCCCTTTATTTTGATATCAGAGGGAGAAAAGATATACACATGATGGATTAATAGAATAATTATAGCTTCTATTATTAATTCAAATGAATTTCTACGAAAAATCGTAACGAACGATTAATACTGTCATTATTTAAATACGTTTCGCGCATTATTCTATTATCTTTACATCGAGATCCGAAACACACACACACACACACACACACACACACATACACACACGAGCGAACAGTAATCGGTTTTACTTAGATACCGACAATATGTGCGAACGACGGATGATTCACGAGAAATCGCGAGATGTCGAGAGGCTGTGCCGCTATGTCGTTTCTCATCGACAGAGTTCAACGTTCATTTCGCGCAAGGACGCAAGGCTGCCGTCGTCAACGGCGATGTCGGCGGCGATAAAGATGCGAAACAGTCAACGTGAAAACACTGATATTTTTTGCTGTCGGTAGCGAGCCTAAGGAGCCACCTAACACGCGGAAAAATGATAAGACCTTGACAGCTGGCACTTAAACGAGCCCCGATAAGCGCACGATGCCGACGCTGCTTTTGCGGTATCAACGCGATCTTAACCCTGAGCCGCATAAGCACGAGCAAATATGCTGCATTAGTAATTTTCGAAAACTGCGAGAAACAGGAAGAACTGTTTTTTTTTTTTTTCCAGATCGATAACGGGCAGACCGTGGCGTTTGTCGTCACGTGAAACATTTCAAACAACTTCGTTTTATAATAATTAGTTCGCATTATATAGTTTTAAAATGCACGAGTTAAACGTTAAAATGCTCGTTATGCTCGTCATTTGTACGTTCGAAGTATTTTAAAGCTTATCGCCTGCACGTGTCCATAACTATTCTCTAAATGGTAGCATTTTCTTTGCCATTCGATAATAATGTAGTAGACTTCTTAAGTACGATTTTAAACGCTCTCTAAATGCACAAAATTGCTCCGATGAGACCATTTCGACGTAAAGCATTCTCCCGTACAGGTATTGTAGGAACATGAAGAATCGATATTTAATCAAGGTTCGAGAGACGCCCCCGATGTTTACCTGAAATGTCACGGGTTCACTTTGGCCATCGTGAACTTCGCACCCGACAGCCGACGCGACGGTGCGCTCGACTAATAATGCGCCGGCTGCGATCCAGCGCGCACTTATTCCGCTCGAGTGACGATTCGACTCGGTAATGATTGCGCGCGGCGATTACGCAACGGGGGTAGAGAGACTCGGGGTCCGCGCACACGATCGTTGAGTAAGAGACGAGGTGAAGGTGAGCGGTGGTGCCGAGAGAGAAGTAATAGTAGTAGTAATGTTTGTAGTAGTGCGCCGGTCTTACACGCGGGGAGGTTTAACTGCAGCTGATCGCGCACGGCGGGAGAATACTTAGGATCAACGACCGGAACCGCATCGTGATCTCCGCGGATCGCTAAGCGGGGCAAAAGGCAGAATTTCCCTTTCATCGCGCGAAGCGCCCGCTTCTCGTGTGCTCGCGGTTTGTTAGATAACGCGCGCTACTTACCTGCACGATTCTATATGTACATTTACGCAGTGTTTCGCTCCACTTCACGAAAATCAGAATAGAATGATATCCGTTTTAGCCAAGAGTTGAGAGGAGAAGTGATTAAAAATGAGAGGGCAAGCGATGCGTAAAATGATCAATAATTAACGCTGAATTCATTATTAATCGTTTTGCGCATCGCCTACCCTCTCATTTTCAATCACTTCTCCTCTCAACTCTTGGCTAAAACGAATATCAGTATACTAATTTTAAGATAATAATCTAATTAATTATAAGACCATTATTATATCAATTTCTATTTTTTATATAAACAGCATCTCGAACGCTAAAGGTATTAATCAACGAAGAAATACTAATCAGAATTTTACTTTGCTTTATCGCACGTTTATTTTGTATATCGCATTACCGCGTTTTTTCGACGTTTTTAATTCTTTCCTCTAAAAAATATTTTAAGCAAAAAAAGAGCGGAAGAGTCTTCAAAAAATCGGTTTTGCCGGAATAATAATGCAAATGAAGATATCAATGTACAATGGGACACGTAATGCTTCGTGTCCACACAATTGTATTTAAACGTCAAGGACAATCGAAGTGACGATGACGCGAAGTGGCTGCATTCGATTAGCGGTAGCCACATCAGGGAATACCTCGCGAGATTCATGTCGAAATCCTAACCGGTGCTGACTCGTCACACCGTGCACAAGCGTATACACAACATATATGCCTACTTCGTACGGGAGGAACACGTGGGCACGGAGTGGGTCTTATAAAAGTAGGTGCTAGTATGCACGTAGGGGGTTTTACGAGGAAACTGCAAGAACCGTAACCTACTTCGAGCGAAGTACATGCGTGCGACGCGATCGAGGGGTCGGAGTGCGTTCCGGTTCTTTGGAATTTGTATGGTCATCGTTTGCACGAACAAGCATTCTTGGAATAATTGCATCGGGCAACCGGCTAAATTCTGCCAACTTTCCATTTCAATGCGAATTCAGGACTTCTCTGGAATTCGATTTGTTTCTAATCGACACATAATAAAAAGCTACGACAAGATTAGTAAACGTCATTCTATGACTAAGGAGTTGAAGGCAAGAGATTAAGCAGTTCCGGTATCTGCATACGCAGCAGAATATTCGGTGATAAACTTTTTTTTAAACAAGTTAGAGACTCGACAAGAGGCAATTTTTAAAAAGAAGTTTGATATTAATCGTCGTAAATAAACAACGTATCATATATTTATAATTGCATAAATTTTACAGTTGGCTTGTCGATATTTTTTAAATTCATCAGCTTTTATCCAAAAATTTCTGGAAATTATTAGTGAACGCTTGAACATAATCATCGGACGGATTCGATATAGATGCTTTGGGTCAAGGCGTGAAGTAAAGATACAAGTGCAGACGTAAAAAAAAGCGCGCGATATAAGAGAATAGATGATTAATTATATTCAGGCTGAAAGTTATCATACAACACGGATAAGAATTATCGGAAGCATGAGATTATCATTTTTATTTTTTATCCAAAAATATACCATTGTATCTCTTGCAACCGTTTTTCCTTATACAAATTAAATGTTATTCATTTTTAGAACGTAACGTAGCTTGCGATTAATTATTTACTTATAAATTATTAATAAGATTAATTTATTGTGTATATATTATACAATGAACCATAAAGATTCCTTATCACTTTTATAATTACATTTAAATGAGTTATACATTAGTTATAAATTTAAATTGGTTATAAAAAATAAATATTGCGCGAAAATAATTTCGTTAGTTAAAAAATTAAATTAAAAATTAAAAAATTAAATTAAAAAATGTTTAACTTAATCTACCTATTCAAAATAAAAAGTATTTAGTTCTATCAATAATATAAAAAAATTATTTAACCGTTTAAAGTTTAGTATTATTCTTATTATCGTATGTTAAGGGATATCGCGAAACTTAATTTAGTAAATGCTGCTCCAAGGATTGGAATATCTTTATTTTCGCGTTTGCATTGGTGTGATGTAGTTTAAGTCGCTTGTGACGTGTTATGTCGCAGATAAGGGCAGCAGATAAGCATACATATTGACGCACGTACGTTTCTTTAACGGAAATCTTGTAAATACAAATGTTATTGTATAATTATGATTGTTTGCGCGTGGGATAAATTAGACTATCACATGATTATCGTAACGCTGGAAAATATAATACGCATATCTGCAAAGAAACAACAGAGCTGAACCTCGAGTATCGTTATCGGTATATCGTTTCATTAGAAAATAGAGAAGAATAAACAACATACATTTAATTGCGGAACGAGAAATATTGATACAAACATGATAGAAACTTAATTTGATTAATTTATTATTAGAGCTGTCTTTTGTGTTCTTCTTATTACTTTCAAATATAACACGCTTGCAAAATTTTCTATCATGCGTTTTTCGCGCATTCAGAATTAGGATAAATTTAGTATATATTTTATTATATAAAAAAACACACATTTCGATGTTATTAATTCGCTGACATATTGGTAGCGTCTCGCGCTTGAAAAAATCCTAAAGTGCGAGATGTATAGTTCTTGTCTTTCTCTCTTTCTCTTTCTCTTTCTCTCTCTATTAGCAGATTCACATTTCCGAATTGTCACTGTGACAACAAGAAAACAGTAAGCAATTAAGTATCGAGATTTCATCATCGAGCATCGTCAGGAGAGATCGCGCGTGTGACGTTTGACGTCGATCCACGATAATTCCGCGGTAATAAAATGCACGTTGCGTGATCTCGCGGAAGAAAGGGGGTTCAAAGGCGACGAGTGTTTATCAGCCGCCAGGGGGTCCCGGGGTAGCGCGGGGGGATGTTCGCGGGAGGTAGGGGCAACAGGCAGAGTGGAAAACGGCAATAACAACGATCCAACGCGGACCCCCTGCGAGGCCTATCGCTCATTTCCATTGCGTCAGTAGCTTCCAGTAATAACGCGACTCCCCGGGGGTTATCGTTCCGTATTTTTGCTCTTTTTCGTTCTCTTCGGCGCTCTTAATCTTCAGCGCTCTTAATCTTCAGCGCGAAATGTCCCTCTTCCTCGCCTCGTCGCCTACCGTCGCGTCGCGTCGCCGCGGTCGTCAGCGATAACTCGCGTGATAAAGCCTGTGAGGAGCCGCTTCGCGACGAAGGCGTCGTATTGCGTCCCGGGGCTTCCCCCCTTTCGGGGGTCAATCGTCGCCTCTGTGCCCCGCGTCGCGACGTCCCTTCGCTAATGCCGTCGATTGCGCGCATCGATGTCCCTGGAAAGTATTCCTTAGGTTGCATCAGCCATCCGTTTCAGGAAGACACATTCGCGATGTATTTCAAATCGACGTAACGCGGTGAGATTTTACGATAATACGAAATAATGAAACGTTCATTAGATAAGATTGGCAAAACTCGAAATTACATGTACATTTTGATGAGAAAAAAAGAACTTTCTTTGTGTGTGTGGTATATTATATTTTTCTTTCCGACAAAATTGAACAGCGTTACGAATTACTTAATCAAGAGCTATAATTTAAGTTGCTATTATATCGTATTTTATCCAATTCGAATTAACATGACTCAGAATATCTTTGGTATATATGCGATGCAAGGAATAAAAAAGACATTTGACAACTCTCAAAATATTTTATGTTACGCGCATGATTTTCGAGATCGACTATAACTTTAGAAAAAAATCATACCGCGATAAAAAAAGAAATTTCCAAGTCAAATTTATATGAATAAATGTCAATTATATTTTACGATTATAAACAAAAAACAAATATTACTTTGCATCATATTTTAATCCGTCCTTTGTTTCGCATATATGTGTATGCTTGGTAAATCTAATAATGAGTCATTTGCGAACAAAAAGACTGGGCTATAGAGATTAGACTATATCGTGGTAATATTATTTACGGTGGAGGAAGACTGTTTGTACCCCATCACAAGATATTGAATCTTCCATAATTTGATTGATAAGACGTTATTTTCAATGTAATGGCAATGGTGAGTCTGTAATGATGAGTTCAACATCCAATCCCATAACAGATGAATTACAACAGTGTTCGCTTGTTGAAATTGATGTGAAAAATAACTGTATTAAATACATAAAAATTGTCTTCGATCACATTTTTTTCGCATCAAATAATTGTGGCAAATTTAATGAACGAAACAAGTAAATTGTATTTGTTAAGGGCGCTTTTGATTATACATTATACAACAAATATACGCGCGTGTTAATTTTTAAACAGGTCCACAGAAATTCGGATAAAACCAGATGAATCTGCAACTTTTTACTTTTAGGAATGGAACAGGAATATGATCGAATCTTTGACCTTTGTCCGTAATGAGCGATAGATTATGTGTTATGTGCAGCATAAGACAATATAATTAGCAGATATATTCTGTCGGTCCGCACAGACGACGACGTCCTCTGACCTTCCGACGATTCCATTCGTAAAATGTGTATATAAGCTTTTGCATGTATCAGTATATAAGTTATATTCCATTACATCAGTCGCGCGACTCGTTTTATTCCAGACGGAAACAACTGCTGAGTTAATTTTCTTCGATATATTTTTTGTAAATATTTATCGTAGGGAAAATATTTTTTATTATCACGATAGATAATGATTCTCATTTGTTGCATTTTTTTTGTGTGCTAATGAGGCGAGATCTATCATGCGTCTATTATGTAACTCAGTTACGTATACAATCTAGTGACATGTGCTACTCTAATGCATGACTTTACGTATATATGTTGTATTTGATAACTGTTTGAACCATCATTTATAAATTTTTGAGGTAAGCCTCATATATACTACTCTCTATACGATTCTATCCGACTTTAATTTGCTTTAATCAATTATTTCTAAAAATGTTATTTATTTTTATGTAGTCTATCTTATTTTTTTATGTATAATTTATACTGTCTGACTAATAAGACTGTTTTTGCTGATTAACAATTATCTCGTGTGATATAATTCGTCTCGATGTGATTTAATTCAGACTTATTAAAATATCTTATACGTACTCCCTGTCTGCTATTATTTTTTTATATCGACATGTATTAAAAAAAAACATCACCTGCTTAAGAATTAATAGTTTCTTCTCGCGTACTTTTTCTTTTACGATTTGCTCGCAATAAATCGTTTTTTCAATTCTTCCCTTGGGATCGTTTTCGCTTGATTCTTCCCCATCCAGATCGCTATTTCCGAGAGGGAAATTGTGAGATGGATGCAACGAGCACGAGCATCGGTCATTCGGTCACTCGTAGTACATATGTACGACTGCGTTCGCTAATATTAGCAGCGGAACATGGTAACCGCGCATTGAGCTTATTCCTGGCCTAGCCAGCCAGCTGCTTGGCTAGCCAGAGTCAAGGTTACGGCATTACTAGCGACATGTCGATATTATAGTTGTAGATATCATGCACGCGGTCGCATTGCACGTATCGGATTGCTCTTTCTGAGCGAGAATCCAAACGAGAGGATTGTTAAAGTAGAAACAGTCTCATTAGTCAGACGGTGAGACGTGACGGGCTGTGATTAAGAAGCTTACAACGTACGCTTCAGTAGTATCAAATATTTATTTAATACCTCTTTTTGCCATCTTATCTGCCATATATTAAGTTTCAAAGCCCAAGAGATAGCGTCAATTAAGAAAAAATTGAGGAGAATTATGAAATTACATTTCACCAATTTGTCCAGCTTCTCTTCATGATTTTTAATTTTTTTTCTGTCTTGATTGCGCTTCATGGTATACTTATCATTTCGTATATCCTATTTAGTAATCATAGCACATATCTATGATAGAATATGAGGGGCTTCATAGTAGAAATGCCGTTGAATCGTGATGCGTCGTTCTGACGTGGTCAACATTGTCGTCGACGACGACGACGACGACGGCCTTGGCCTTCATTTTCGAATAAAGCACATGTAAATAACTATAAGCTCGAAACGAATCGCATGTATGAACCTTGCTTCGCGAGCTAACCCACTTCGATTGAGGCGAGCTCGTATGTGAAGTACGCGCCTGCGGTAAAAGCGCGATATAGTGTGACGTTATGTTATATGTCCCGTTATGGAATACAGCCGTTAAGCCGGCTTGTACGTACTTCGTTTATCCGTTAACTTAAGGCCAAGGTAGTGAGCACGTTACTTTCACCGATTATGTCGATTCTTCTTGATGCTCCCCTCTCTCTCCATCTCCTTCCTAACGTCACAGCATGCCGTATTAGGCACGGATCCTGTGTTTTTATTGGTTTTATTATTAGAAACAATCTCGCGTGGACTCTCTTATCCGATCGCCATCCAATTCAGCTATAGCTCTTCAACGATAATATTTGATATAATTCATGCTAATTAGATATTTTTCGTGAATCATAACTCTACTAATAATTATATCTGATATTTAATTTTATTAACTGAGAAGAATTCTCTGCGCGAGTTGTGTTAATCAAGTTTGAATTTTTTGAATAACTGAGTTATATTGAAAAATTCGATAATTATATGTTTCACTTCTAACAAAAATGTATTTATTTTAAAAATACATTTTAGGGCGATGTTTGTCTTGGGTCATTTTTTTAATCATAGAATCTTCGTTTGATTTTGTATTATATATACATATAATTAGAGAGAGAAATACTGAGTATTATACTTATATTTATATTATTATTGTATATGGATTAGCAATATACTGGGATGGCTGCGGTATATTGATCTCTTCTTTTAATCTTCATATAATGTTCATTTTAATATTGATCGTACAATGAGCAACACGCAAGCGCGTGAAATTTACAGCGGGTATTTCCATTCAAAACAAATGCTTCGCTATTGACTAATACAATAGCGGTATCGGCAGTTCAAGTCGAATAAAAGGCTGGACTAGCATTAATGAATTCGTTCGCTGGCACGATGTTTCCATACAATGTCTTGAGAGCTATTTTAGTTATTACTTTTTAGTCATTATGCCATGCTTAGAAAATTGCAAATGAATTAATTCACACCGTCCGCGAATATTAAACGCAGAATATTATATGTCGAATTTATAATTGTTTCTGTTACATACGTACGTAATATTTCAATATAGTCAGATGCTTAGGTGCGAGACGAGTTTTTTCAAACATGTTTAAGAATGTTCAAAAAAATGTTTAAAAGAATCATACATTGCTAATAATAAAAATCGTTCAACGCTCGGTTTACCTAGAACAATTTCCGTTTCAACAGTTGTAAAAGACTTTACCTGAGATTATTGCCGACTGTTTGTTGATAACTGAAATTTCGCGTAGAGAAACAATTTACTGTTATCTGAAGACAACGTACAGAAGATTGAAACTGTTCTCTAAATATTTATCGATAAAAAATATCGTTTGCTAACGTTGAAGAAGTCATTTTAAGATTAAAAATTATTATTATTTTATTATTTTATTATCTTACGAACAAAATCAAATATCATATTATTATATTTACACAACAATATTTCTGTAGAATTATTTTAAATATATTACAAATTTTTTGAGGGCAGAATTACTTTTTATTATCGAATTAAATATAGATTAGATAAGTTATAATACTTTTCTCTATGAATATATATATCGAACTATTGGAACATATAATATCGAAAATATAATCAATGTCGTACTCGAACAAGAGATTTGCTTTCATAGTGATAGTGTAGCGCTTTGGAGAGAAACATTTAGGTGTGTTATCGAAGAAGATTAACCCTGGTATGAATATTAAAATTGCTATTTAGAAAGAGAATAGAGATAGCAAGATGCAGGCAAGGGTTTTCTTAGTATATGTATTAATGTATATTAATTAATCCGCGCGGAGTCATCGCTCGGTAACTAATAATCATATAGTCATTCTATTCTCATAATTCAATAGAAAAATCGTAATTTGGGAGATGCGTTGGCACGTCTCATGGTTTATCGGTGACATGCCGAATTTCCTGACCTAAATAATCCACTTGGAGTCGATCCACGCGGAGTCTTCGGACGATGACCAATAATTAACATCGCTCGATTCTCGATCCAATTAAAAAATCGAGATTTATCGACTCACGAAACATCTCGCATCTTATCGGCGTTTCGGGTTTTCTTTTCGGATTTTCTTTTCGTATCCTTCTCTATCCTTCTCGCATCCTTCTCGCGTTATCTTATCTTATCTCTAATTCCTTAAAAGGCTTGAGCTCGAAGTCGAGCGCACCGTTCGAACTCGGTACGCAGATAAGGACTGAAACAAAATACTGTCGATACTTTTTTGTTTGGCTTTCAGTTGTTTCGGTGTCGCACATCACACCTAAGGTGTGACAATCGTTTAGCTAGCTGTCATCGGATTTCTTATCGCGCGTGATTTATGTCTCCATTTATAGTTACACACACTTTATTTCATACATTTAGTTACTCACACACGCGATTATAACGTCGGTGTTGTTCCATTCATTTTCTACGAGCGTAGGAAATAAATGTATATACACATCTCATTTATGTCCTTTAATTCTCAACAAGAAAATAAGATTTTAATTGACGTAATATTAATCGAGGCGAATGTTACCGGACATATCGTGTATATATATAGTTTATTTATTTAGTTATTTATTAAGAAGCTATTAATGACATTAGTATTCTGGATTAATAGTGTAAGATTATTTGGAAATCAAATATCTGTAAAGAAATACCTAATAGGAAACCACGGTAAATATTAAAGTTGCTTTATTAGCACTATAGAAGATGATATTATATAGTATTATAAGTTTTATTCTAAGCGTAGTCTTCTTCGAACCCAATTTAACGTTGTAGCTGGCACAAAATTTCAATCTGCAATTAGATTACGACACCCGCGAATTTGATGATATTACGTCAATGTTTAGATGACTTGGCGAAAAGTGCCACTTTCAGCATACTGGCAAAGGACTATTATTTATCGCACATTACCCTCGATGACGATTGTAAAATTCTACGGTACGGAGGAATGAAATCGTAGAAAAAAACGTAACAGAGAGAATTTCAAACGAAGAATTTTTTCAAGCAATTCAATTTATTGGATAATTCATTGGACGGATTTACGGTGCGCTAAACTAACTTTAACTCGGTTAGAGCAATTAAGACTTAAATGTCGAAGTTGGCGCATCAACAGTTGGTGTATGATCGCGTATCAATCGGCATGCTCTAAGCACTATTTAGAATTCAGTGCGCGTCATTAACCCAGAAAGTGCCTTTCTACTACGAAAACAGAAGGGCACCCTCGATTGTTAATAGCGTGTTCCGAATGCATTATAGTTCTCGCGAAACGGGGGTCTCGCTTCTCTCGTAATTAAGGAAATTTTAGCACCCTTTTCAGAGGCTCGTTCGGATAATGCTTCAATGCGAAAAATATTGATAAAAAGCGGATAAATAAATTGAAGCCTTTTGTTATTACACTTGCTACGATAGTGTTTGTCTCTCGGCACTCCGACTCTGAGATATCGAAATTCAGACTTGTTTCTGCGAAAAAGAGATTCAGTTCTCCGCCGAGCGCGGATTTCCTCCTTGGTGAGGGCGCGTATCTATTTTTACTAACGATAACGAGAGACCGTGATAACAAAAATAAAACTCTGGGGGCGTTAAGTACGCGCGTACTCGGTTGCATATATTGGTACGCGTATACGCGTGTACGTACATAAGTACGTACGGACGAGAGTGAATGAGCGAAGCGCTTCGCCGGCCTCGTAATGAAAGTGAAATCGAGGGCGCCGCGCCGGAGCGCCGTGGTCGTTCGTTCGCTTCGTCGCGCTCTGCCCCGCTGACGATGCCGAGACTTCGTCGAGAAGTCACTCGGCTGACAGGAACAAACAGTTCGCACGTCGCGGTTACTGAGTAGCCCGCATGTCTGCCGGAAGTAGGTTGGCGTTGATCTCGTTACTCGATTTCGCTCGCGCGACCTCGACTTGAGAAAGGGAAAGGCACACACACGAAAACGTATCGTCGTTTTTTTTTTAATAATCTTCCATGTGGTGAAATTGCCTATTTTTTATATCGTTGAATTACATTCCGTAAGCCATGTATGTAATATGGAAAGAACTTCTATGCGGAAAATAAAATATTACATCTTAGACATTTGACTTCAGTATATAGCCAATGACATTATGACATTATTACATAAAGTGCGCTTTATTGGTTTTTTTTCTAAAATATTATTAAAGTAAAAAATATTTTGTCACGTAGAGTTTATAAAAATAACAATGATGTTTCTGTTTTATTTCACAATATTTTCTGTTCTGTTTTCTAGTAATGGAAGAATATTCAATTTAGTGATTCAGATAATTGATTTTTTTACAATATTAAAAATTCAAATTTAATAAAATAATAGGTAAAGATTTTATAATTTACTCTATATATAAAATAGATTAGGTATAAAACGCGCGTACATTATAAGTATAAAATATATCATTTACGAAATCTCATTTCGAAAAATCAGAAGTTCGAAAATTTTGAACTTGATTTTTAAATGTCCAGATATCCTTAATAGTAAAATCATGACGAATAATAGCTATTATATTATATTTTTTTAAAAATGTAATTAAGAGATGGTGCACTCTTTCTCTAGTGCTATAAGATATTATACAGTGGTTTGCGGATCATCCATGATGATATCATGAAAGAATCAATGACAGATAGAAAGTGAACATGGAATAGGACATTAATCTTATTCTCAAAGAAGAAACTTGTAATCAAACGTGACGCAGATGACAATCGTCTAGAAAAAAAATGCTGAAAATCGAGCGAATGTTGAACGAGATGGAGAGAAGGAAAGAGAGACTAGCATCGATTGTGGAAGGGAAGAGTGAAGGACGGGGGTTGACAAAGAAGAAGGGATGGAGGACTGCTCGTAGCGTTGGTGCAAACTTTCACTTTTTTCACCTCTTCGCCCCTCTCACGGTGGTTCTTAAAAAGTGCCATGGCGGTACCAACTCGCAATTGGTCGATTTTCGTTGAGTCTCCTCGTTCATTGGATCTCCCCCTCTTATAGTATTCTCTCTATCTGATTCTTTCTCTGACCTCCCTTTGTCTCACTCCTTCCCTTCAATCTCTATTTCATGCATCTCTTTTTAACCCGCGTGGTCGTTTTTACTCGCTCGCCGAGGATCCTCTCTCCTTTTCTCAGTTTATCCCCTCTAGAACGGACGATCTCCCTCTCTAGCAATCCTCTCCGACACTTCTGGGCACGGCAGGAGTCCTTATGTAACTGACACCATTCCGCTAGAGTAACCGGGACAAAACGCCATACAGAATTATGGCGGGAGGAAAAACAAAGAGAACGAAAAGAGGGGCGAAAAGAGTAGCGCGAGAACCGTGCGAGATATGCTGATAACAGCCGGATATCTTGATATATGGTGTGTCGCAGAAAATGAATTGGTGTCGAGAAGAAGAGCACAGAATCTCAGACTTTTTTTGCCCTCGAGATACAATCAAAATATTAAAAACGATTTATTGTTAGATCTGTAAGTTAGAAAGGAGAACCTTTGGGGGAAAGTAAAAAAATGAATGGTTTAAGTAAGCATGAAGATAAGGTTGTGAATTTTAAATACGGTTCCGTAAGAGTCTTAAACATAAGAGACGTATGTTTAAAAATATATTTGAGGGCTAATATTTTATTTTTCATATTTTCATTCTTTATTTTCCCCGACATTATTTTACAGCTCAAGTTGCAATTTATCATTTAATATCTCCACGAATAATTAATGAAAAGAATATTTGAGATAAAAATTGGATACCACAACCATCATCAAAATACATTATTAAGGAATATCAACATTAATTTTCTTTTTTTTTTTTTTTTAGAAAATAACAAATCTTACAAAATTTTTATATACATTTCTAACAATATTTATTTAATTTCGAGATGAATACTCAGATAGATGTTCGATTTTTAGCAGTCGCAGTCGATTGTTGCGGTCGTGCTTTAATCATGTCCGCATTCTCAATCATGTTATCGCGTTAGAATCGAGAGGGAGACTGATAGACGAAAGTGCGATGCGCAAAGCGCGGCGAGCTAATTACGACAATTAGCGGCGGGTCGCGCGAACGCTCGCGCGGGCCCCGCTGTCTCCCGGGCGCGTGAATCTGGAGCGGATTCGACGATCGCGACCGCTCCATTGTTGGCCGGCCGCTAAGAATTCCTTCTTTTGCAATCTTCCCAGGCCCGATCTAGTTGCGCCCGCCAATCGGCGCCTCGTAGAAGACGACGCTCGACAAAAGTTCGCGCAACAATGAGCGACGTTGCAAATCCAGCTGAGGCAGTTTGCGAAACGGCGCCAGATATTTCTTATAATCCACCGTGCAGAGTCGCATGGGAATTTCTATCATTTTCCTCATCTTCCGCGCTCTTTACCCCCTCGTTCATGTTCCGCGCCGATGGCGGTGAAATAAATTCTGCGCTTTCAAAACGTTACATTAGATCAACAAACTGATCAATTTATTACAGAATTGTCCCTGTCATGTATGTGGTCTCATCGGGTCATCTCTTTCGTTCGTTGATTCTTAGATGAATTTTTTTCAAGCAAATCAGATTTTTATTCATGAGAAATCGAATTTTAATTACTTCACTTTTTGATCAAACATTAGTAACATAAATTTTTATTTGTGAAAATTCCTTTTTATGACTATGGAGTATGCAATTGTTCTTTAATACAATTGTTTCTCTGAATCTAATTACGTTTGTTTCAATTCCTCCATATGCTTCGTCGTTAATATCCGTTTTACATTGTGCTAGATAATGCACGATGAATATTCCAATCGGAAAGGTTAATGATAGTGCCGTTAATTGCGCATTGCTTGCAAATCTCGATCGCGTCCTACAAACATCATATCTATCTTCGTCATGCATATATTGCTTTTTTTGGCACAGCGAAGATGAATATTTATAGATAGAACTATTGGGCAATTTAATTATTTACTGAATGATATAAAAGTGTAATTAACAAATCGGTATATGTGCTAACAAGTTAAAAATAACGATAAAGTTATATATTTAACGTAATATATAATAAGCATATTAGTATAGCGCACATGATATTATGTAATTATGTTCAACGAATTAATTAGATTTTATCGTTCTTAGTAACAGAAAGTGTGCTCGCACTAAAGCAAGAATGATACATATATAGATCGTATTAAGCCGCCAAAATGGCGGCAAAAACGCAATGCTACAACATTAAATTCATAATTGTATCCGAGGTGTATGTTTTCCCAGTCTATAAGAATCTATCACTTTTTAATAGTATGCCGATGCGATGCTATTAAAAAGAAACGCGTGCACACTTTTACCGCATGTATTGCATCGGCAATTGCGCGTTACGTGCATTTTTTTCTTTGTAATTAATTGTTATCGAAAGCGTGTTACATTTGGCGCGTAACCAAGCGATTATGACGCCGACGATGACGATGACGACGCTAAGCGACGCCGATACGACGGTGGGGACAAAGTGAAAGTGAGTCGGGCATTGTTTAGGAAGCCTCGCCGCCGCAGTGGCTCTCAGTGATGCCTTGCATGTCGGTGTCAGCTTAGCAATGGACATCACATTCGCAACAATCGAAAATGAAAAAGATAAATAATAAGAACTTGCACGATTAAGTAACTCTCGAGGTAACTGTTGAAATACGATCCACTGATTTGATTTTTATAATGCGAAAGGAAAAGGATAAAATAATTATGGAGCTATTAAAGGGGGCCAAGGCTTGTTTAAACGATATAGTTGTTTGCGCATTCTGACAATTTCGAAGTTTCATAATTTCGCGAGAGAGTCGCTCTTCATCGACTAATTTAATAAATTTCAATTAACCGAGCAACAGCATAATCATAATTGCATTAATCGCAATCGTGGCCTGTCATCAGACATCAGAATTACCAAATACGGGAGGCATCGACCGCCACGTCCTTGGTTTCCAGCGACGCGAAAGCGCCGACCATCACATTTTTCCGAGCGCGATCAGCAGTTTGCTCGATCGCGAAAACATAAACCGCGGCAAAAACAGATCGCAGATATAGTATTATTGATTGGTATTCGATCTCGATCAGAGCGTGAAAGAAATTAGAATTTCGAGAATATAATATTTAACAGAATTATTTCTGAGATATTTTATTTTCCACTTTTGAATATGTATCTTTATCGATATTAATCGACACACTAAAATATTTTTCTAGTTAAACAAAACATTAATTTTCTTTAAACACAGACGTGAAAAATTAATAATGTATTTTTATTTTACACCAAATTGTTTTGCATAAATATCGAATCGCCTATATGAAACGCATTGTATGTACGTAGAAAATTCATGTTTCATGCGGCAAGCGTCTCTCGCAAATTTCTATCAAGCACGTATGTGTCTGATAAATGAGCAACGACACCTGCAGTTAAGCTGCCGATAACTACATCAGTAATTTCCCATGGCGGAATATATATTCCCGCGAGGATATGGCATTTCGATCGGTGTTAGAACGGTCGATTGGTGCCGGTATTACCGGTATCCAATTGCCAATCGATCGATTATGTAACTCTTATAACGGATTCACAGTTTCATGATGAGACTCGCTTTCGGCAAAACGACTTTCCTTTCGATGAATCCATCGATCGTCGAATAACACCCGCGGCAATTGCAATATTTGAAATTAAAGATATAGAAATGATATTTATTTGACGTAATTAGTGAAAACGGAAACATATGACAGACATAATTGTTTTCTTTCTATAATACACACACATACATATACACACATTAATATAATATTTCTATGTTAAATTAAAAGTAATATATGTATGTTTATTTTGCTATATGTAGAAATTTTCTAATTATTTACGTCATTATTTTCAAATTACATCAACGCTACCTCATCACATCTGAACTTTAATGTTCGCAATGTTTATTCTGGGACTACTTCGGCCGTTGTCCCTCTTCTTGAATCTTCCAACATAAGTGATAATTTATTCACGTCCATAATTTTTGCAAAGATGAAATCATCTTCGCGTAATAACGATACCGTAATAATTTACTGTAGAAGAAACGTGATGAGAAGATTATCACATTATCTTTCTGTATTTCTGGGAAGCGATCGATCGTTTGACGCGAGCGAGACTAAACAATAAGCGGCAAATGTTTAAAGATAGCCCCTCCTTGCAATAACCGTATACATATAACGTATAATAGTCGTATAATAACCGATGGTGAGAAGGCAATTAAAGGCTTCGGTGAGGTGCGTTTTTAGAGGCGTAGAAATCGTAGGTGTGTCAGAGCAGTGACGCAAGGCGCGATCGACGTATTTTCTATTACGCATCGACTTTACCGGGGATATAGGCTACGTTGGTACGATGATTTTCTTCGACCGATTATACTTATTCCCGAACGAGAACACGTGTTTACATCGACATGTTATGTCTATATATAATATCGGCGGGTAATACCCGAGAGAGTGTACGGACTGTCTGAATCGCAAATACACATCCCACGCACGTATGATAATCGCGTTTACACGGACAATTCTAGAGATCCTATTTCATTGCCGAAGAATCTCTTCCGGTTTAAATATCGTCCAACCGTGTAATGGTCTGTATGCGTCTTCGTGAAATTTTAACTTGCAAAAACATTTTAGTAATTCGCGACGAGAAGAAGATTCTATCGTTTAAAATGCGCAAGATCCGACCTAAAATATTAACGACAAATCTTTTTACACAAAAATTTTGTACTAAATTTTTTCTTAATCCTAAATTTTAAACTTTTAAAATCCCCTTTAACGGTAAAAGAAATTTAGAAATACAATAGTCACTTATACAGATATTATATAAAGTGATTATTCATAATCAATTTGTATCTTCGGGTTAATATTCGCGTATGAAAAAACGCATCGCTGCTTTCTCATTATGACGGGATTTCCTTCGAGCGTAGCTTGCCCGAGGCCTTCGCCTCGCGTGCGTTATTATGTCGTTAATTATGTAATGACATTGCTCTGACATCAGTGGCGATTCAGCGGGGATTCCTGTTAATTTTCCTCGAGAATTTCCATAAGAATATGCCGAACGTGTTGTGACTTTTTTTGCTCATTGATCAGTATCATCTTTATAATTTTAAAGAGACCAGTGAAACAAAAATTATTTGAATCTTTCTGCAACATGAACTAATTATAATGTTTATATATCGATTTATATATCGATAAAAAGAACCGTTTGAATTTTAGTTAACATCTTAAACACGTTTCCCCAATTTTTTCACTGTTGCTATAGGTTTTATATAATCAAGACAGATTTATCTCAATTTTACTTTTGTTCTCTTCATTCATCTTATGAAATTAATATGATTAACTGTTAGCAATTAAATATTAATTGACTAACTTGAGCAAAACTGAAATTATTTAAAATCTTTGAACAATGGATGACATTAAATTTTTAAACATTTTGACGTTCTCATGAGGTGTTTATATGCCATTTGTCAAAAGACGATACCGATGCTACCTCCGGCAATAGACGTTGATGACGCGCCATCGACCGCGGTTCCAGTCATCCGGCGATAAAAATAGCATCGCGGAACTTAATCGTACTCGCATGTTTAATCATCGAATCGTCGCGTCACGTAAAATCACGTTGTTTCTCGCGGCCGAGCAAAATATCGTTCTTGCAAGCGCGACGTCAAAAATTCCAACAGCAATCGGATAATTATACGGATTATTCCTAAAATAGGTCATTAAACTTTACGAGCGTATACTCGTGAAGTTTAGTGGCCTATACTCGTCTTGAAGATGAGGGGAGGTCATAGGTCCGAAAACTTTTCTACTTCAAGTTATAAGCATTTTTTGTTTGCGGCAAAGAATTTTATAAGAATGCTGTCAAAGTTTGGCGACCTATTTCAGGGACACCGTGCAGCCACAGACTTCCATATGTTACTAGACTGCTAACTCCTACGAAATACATGGCCCTAAAAAGTATAACACACATGTACACATGTGTTACATGTACAACACACTTTTCGTCAGTAGACATCGGCCATATTACATATACAGCACACTCCTCTTCTTTCCTACTTAAGTCACGCATGCGCAGATGCTTACTTCTCATATGTAATACATACTTTTCGGGATCAATTTTTCGGTACAGTATATAAGGGAGTTAGCACACAGTTTAGTACAATAATATATAGAAGCTGTGCGTGTGCAGCGCGAGCGTAGTAACTATAGAATAATATCAACTTAACACACAATAAGGTGCTATCATATTTCTTGAAATATTCACTAAGTCAAACAATGCGGTAAGAGACAAACTAAGAGAAATTAGAATAAAGTTGGCGAATTATGAAATACAATTAGTAGTTATTAATGCGTATTTTATTAAATAAATTAATTGAAATCTGTTATGTACTGCGAGAAATATTTCCTGTGTTTGTTTTATTTATTTGCATTAATTTAATTTAATAATTTAATTTATTTTCATATAATTTTATTTTATTTTTTTTCTTCTTCTATTTATTTCGCACTATTTAGTTAAACAATAAACTCGAAAAATTAATCAATTGTTCAATAATTGCAAATTTTGTCTAATATCGAGTACTTGGTAAAAAGCGCAAGAAATGATAATTCACTACAGTTTTAGAAACAGTTTCTCTTATTAGTTCTTGGAATGCTTTTCTCCAACGAAACCCTTCCAACGGGTACACCTTGATGTTGATGGAAGTACCTGGAAGGTTTATCCCGAAGGGGAACCTAAAAATCCAAAACACAGCATTACCACGAGATAGTCTTTGTATAGTAGTTGTTATATAGGTACATAGATCGTGTACGAGCATTAATTCGATTCGTTTATTTAAATTATTTAAATTAGAGAGAAATACTTTTATTAATACTTTTTTTATAAATATTATAAAAGTTTTTATTTAACAAAAATAGTCTTCTCAAAATTTAGAAAATTATTGCCATTATTATCTGTTCATTACTGTATGAATATGAAATTCAATGCGTACAATAATAATTTTTTGAAATAATTATTTTGTGCGCTGCTACAATTTGGATTCTTTTTGTATGTTACAGATCAACGTAGTTTCAACATAGTGAACTCCGCTGTTGCTCATCGGTCGGGTGAGTGATAAACTTTTATTTTATAAAAAGTGCCAAATACATATAAATGTAATCTCTTAATATTTTCTTTTTCTTTTTTAATTTCTATTTGTTATATACAAGTATTTGGATATTTTTGTATGTATTTGGCATTTTTTTTTTTAATAAGCCAGATTAATCTTATTCTGTTTCTGATCAAATATTACTGTAAAAACACAACGTTACATAGAACAACAATATATAATCCAAGTAAGTGTACTATATGTATCTAACGAAGAAGTAGCGCCTCGTAACCGACTGCGTTATAGAGCGACGATAACGAGGACGAGCTTAGTCGCGGGTCAGGTCGTTACCCGTGACCTCTTAGCGAGTTGGTATCATTCCACGTGCGGAGACGACGCTCGGTCGAACCCATTCAAGGACTCCCGGCCGTCCTGTATGACGATATATCTGATAGCATCTATTAGCAATATCACGCGGGCTGGATTCGATACTGTACGCGCGGTAAAATGGGCCTCGGCTGTGAATGATTTGTTGCAGCGCAAAGAGGCTTCGTTGAACCTCGGCTACACATAATTATAACTTTAACGACATTCTACACGTGCGCGACTAGAAAAGTTTACTAGTAGAACCAACTATTAATGACAAACACTGTTTAATGCACGGGAAATTATATAAACTGAAGATTCGCGAATATAGTGCAAAGCGTATCTCATCGTCTTATTTCGCCGTCTCTTAGCATACTTGATATTACATTGCAATATAGAAAGTGTCAATTTGAAAAAAATAAGCATTATTATTCACACTCATGTATGAAGGATGTTAATGCAGAAAACTTTTCAGTTTTTGCGATTTCATAAACAAAATCTAGGAAATTCATACAAACATAGTTTCACATTACTATTATAATTAAAATAAGTATTATTTAATCGATGATCCTGCACACAAAGGAGATCAAATATGTCTCTATAACAATAAGCCATATTTCTTTATCAATTTTCTTATTGACAGTATTAATAAATATTGACACCTGTATAGATAGGGTTCGTCTCATTTTGTTCTGCTGGGCATAGCGAGAAAATCTCTCCCTCTTTATCAAGATAATGGATTAGATTAGACACGAGGGTTTTTAATACCCTCCCATATAACATCTCAAGCTTATCTTAAGGTAAAAGACGATTATTACGGATATTTTGATGATGATTCGTTTTTTTATTGGTTCGATAATGATTTGAATCACGTATATTTATCAAAGCCCGTCGAGATTCTTTTGTAAACTTAATGCAAGAGTCGCGTGTTCTAGGAGGGTCAACGACCGAAGCTATAGGAATTCGGTACAGGTGAGGTGCGATGGGAGGAACCGTCTTCTCGCTGTGTCGGCGAGGGTCCGAAAGGGGGAAGATGTGATCATGTCTGTTTGTCCTGCTGTGTACTCTTTGCGGGTCAACGACCCGTCGCGTTTGCACCTTGTACGAGATACTCTTCCTCTTCCGTCAACTTCACCGCGTGCGCGACTCTTATGGTTTTTTTTTTTTTTACGTAGCTCCGTGACTGACCGGTTCGCTTCGTTCTACGAATGTATTTGCATAAAGTAGGTCGAATTAGAGCGATCATCTCCGATGTAACTTTAGATAAAGGCGGTTTATGACTTTTGGCAGATTTCTGACAGTTACGGGGTTCGTGCTATCTATTAGCCATTCCATAATTTTTTTATATACATTTTTAAGAAATTTTAGCAAGATAAAATGCGATTTATTTTTTCAATTAATCGACATATTTTTGCATGAGAATAAGTTGTTGTCACCTTTATTGTCCAATTTTATTTCATTATTCGTATTCTAAATTGATCGTAACAATTATATCTGTGTAGTAAACACATATGAACGTTTGTCGAGAAACATAATTTTTAGCACGACTGTATAGAGTAAGATGATATATATTTATATGATATATTTATATATGATATATTTATATATGATATATTTATATATGATATATTTATCAGCGGACATTAGAAATCGATCTGAGGATAGCGTTCCTTCGGCATCCTTTGTGATGCCTTTGTTCGTGGATTCCCGTGGCGAGCCGGACAAACTCTCGACCGAAGAAAATAGGGAAAGGGTCGACGGCCCTATTTCGCTCGAAGTCAAATATCTCAAAAGAGCCGGGCCGCTTCCGCCTCGTTTCATTTCGTGAGAAAAATATATATGAAATAACACGGTACAGATAGGGACCCTAATCAAAAGGCAGATTTGGGGCTGGCGGATGCCTTAGTTTTCGTACAGCCACTTTGGGTTTTGTTGGGCGCTTGCCAATTTGAGTCCGGCATAAATAAACTCGTGTCCGTGTGGGTGATGTTCGTGCACGCGCGCGCCTTGGCGAACGGAACGTCTCCTTAAGGTCAGACGCGCACGAAACGCTCCCGGAGAATTACGCTCGTTTCTTTTTTTTTTTTTTTTTTTTCATCCATGCCGGATCTAATTTCCAATCATGCGAGAAGATGGGCCCTCTGTCTTCGTGGAAGGCGGCGTGGATGGAGTCGAAAAAATGCGGAAGTGCGTACGCTACGGCGTGATGATTATTTATAGCGCGCCCAAGCGATAAAATAACTATACATATATATCTGTCGTTTGGCTCGTGAAGACGTGCACATCTCATATTGCGTCTTTCAAATTCGAGATCGGTATCAATGATACTTTGGGGCAAAAATGGGTTTGACATGTTCGTAAACTTAAAGCAATATATATCTCGCAAAAATAGATTTTGCACATAATTGATTGGCTATTTATATGTAATGTATATTTTCATGAATATTTTTCTTTATAATTATGTTATCTTCTTAGATTTCTCGTATTACTGCGGAATCTAAAATATTCTCGAAATGTGAAATTATTTATTTCCTATTATTTTTCTTAGACTAAAATTCGTTTCCTGCTTTGCAGATTATTTCAAAAGTGTATCTACAAATTAAATTAATTGTAATTTAACGAGCGTAGATCGTAACGCAGTCAGAATTAAATGCACTTTGTAGAAGAAAATGCATGCATTTTTCCTCTGCACAATGATTCTAGAAAACTCAAATCCCGATGAAACGTCTTGTTTTTTTGCTTGTTGTTGCAATAAATTTTTTAAAAATAGATATAGATGAAAAAGGAATATAGACATTTGAATAGCATGTATTGAAGTTATTCTAAATCGAAAATAAAAATTTCATTGATAGATGTCTCATTCGTCGTTATTTAAAACTGATGTGCTATTAGTCTATGAGACTATTTCTTTTTTCGTTTGAAATCTCCTATTAATAATCCATATTTATTTTACAATTTTTTCAATACTAGCTATTTTTATCTGGTGTGCTTGACCTACGATAACACACGAGAATTTTTACATGCATGTGGAGGAAGAAGATAATAAAAACAGCGCCGGAATTTGTGCACGTATCGTTTATTTTCGCGTCTAAACATAGATTCATCGGATAAAAAATCGGCCGCATACGTCGCGTTTACGTTTTCAACGAGTGCAGATTTTTTCGCCTATTATTTGGAGTTTCCCTTATCTCGATAATTTACCCAATTCATATACTGGAAAAATATACATCTTTAACGTGCTAAGAACTATGGGAAATAAATTTGACTGACGTATAAGTGAGGGTAGTCATCATAGATCAGTAAAGTTTAATATTTTTCTCTTTAGCAGTAAAACAGTTAGTGAACTTATTTCTTATTTCTTATGCTATTTAAAAAAATGCAGAAATTATTCGTTAAAATTGTAAACAAAACTGTAAATAAAAATATCATAAATCTCAATATCTGCAATTCTTTCTCGTTAAATTTAGCAGTCATGTGACAGCAATCATATTTCAAAAAAGATTAATTCTTTCATAAAAATTTTTTTAAATTATTTTTAAATGTTTATAATTATTTAAAAAAAAATGATCTCGAACGTCTAGATTATATTTTGACAATTAATCTCAAGATTTGTATAATCTGTCTATACTCCCTCAATATCTTTACATGACGGAAATGTTTACAGTTTCGATGCTCGTCGAGTGTGTAGCAATATATCGGCAATCGTTTCAGATCT
Source organism: Lasius platythorax (assembly GCA_963971435.1). Taxonomy (NCBI): domain Eukaryota; kingdom Metazoa; phylum Arthropoda; class Insecta; order Hymenoptera; family Formicidae; genus Lasius; species Lasius platythorax. The sequence goes on from OZ020546.1 coordinate 6,461,544, forward strand.
GACAATGCATTCGCATGCGATTAATGGTCGCTAAATATAAATGCACCAGCGGACGTACAAACAACGCATACGAGTGTATATTTGCATAAACGTGGCGCCTCTCTAGACGCTGTTCTAAAGCCTAGACGATGATCGTGTCGCCCACACTGCAACTTGATTGTAATACACAGAGTGGAGCATTTAAATGGAATCACTCGGTTCCGCTGTGAGGAGGCGAAAGATGATTTATTTGAAAGAAGTACATATGGTCTAACAGTGACTCTCATACGAGCGTAATAAATTGTCTTTTATCGGTTTCTTCTCTTATTTTAATACTAAAACTCGTTGCTTTAGCAGCGCGCGTAATTAATATAATCAATTTTCGAGAAAATAAAGAAAAATGCACACGGAATAATTGCAAAAAATATGTTTCACAGAGTTGTAGAGTCATGAAATAAATCATAAGTTAAAAATATTAACAGCATTCGTGTTACTTTCCGTACATGAAATACATATACATATTTACATAATTTCACAATTAATCATAATTTCATAATTAAATTTATCGAATATTATTAATAATTAAATTAAATAATCATAATTTAATAATTAAATTTAACGAATAAAGATAACTCGAATATGGACGTATAGCTCATTTATATAAAGGCCGAATAGCGCTGTATCCGAGCGCGTTCAATGAACGTAATCACGTAACACGCGTCGGTCGGCGCCGTCGATTGCGCTAGCACTCTCCGGCGAGATGCAGGCTGGCGGATTTGCCGAGCTTTTGTCTCGCCGGTAAATCGTAAGCCTACAAGTCAACGACGCCGATTGCGAAAAGTCGTTCGCTTGCCCAACTGCCCCTGTTCCGACAGACTGATTGACTGACTGACTGACTGACTGACTGACTGTGCTGCTGATTGGGGCTGACTTGTCCATTCGGCGTAGGCTGTGCATACACACGCTGCCGTAAGCCAGGCAAGGTCAAGGTTTCGCGAAACAGCTGTTAGGCCTAACTCAACCCACGTACGCGCGCGAAACAAACTCTTGCAATCGTATTCGCTTTCACGAATACCACCCTGTTTCCGCGCTCGTCGGTCCTGTCGCGTGTCCGGTACCCTCTGGCTATCGCCCGACGTCATTCTTTTACCTATTGTGAGCGTAAAGGCGAACTCGTGCTCTCTCGCGGTTCGCTGTCGGTATAATCAGCGCCGATGAATCATTCGCGATGAGAGAAAGGCGAATGTCGTAAACCAAGCATCCGCGTTAAACAATAGAGGAAGTCGAACCATTTTCCATTTTTGTTCAGTCTGAATTATTGCTTAAACGTACAGATCTGCATCATTATAATAAATTACAGAATACATATATCTAAAATTCCTTACAGGAATACCGAACTTTGAAGAAGATACGAACAATCTAAAATTCGTCTTATCAAAATATTTTATCGTTACATTGAACGTAACGATAAAAGAGAGAGAGATATGTACATATATCATTGAACTTACGATAAGATCATGGGCGTCCACAGGATTTTTTCCAGGGAGGGGGGGGGGGGCATGATTCAAAATATCACTTTTCAGAATTAGAAAACTTATAATTTGAAATTTATATCTTTTGGTGGTAAAAGCTTTCTCATCACGACAAGGTGAGTGTATGTCGAGAAAGCTTTTCTTTGCATTTTTTATTTAAAAAAATTTTTTTTGTTTTTACTGATTCCAAGGGGGGGGGGCAAATGCCCCCTCTTGCTCCGCCCTGCCGGATGCCTATGGATAAGATATACATATATCATAGTAACTTACGATAAGATATTGTATGTATTAAACTTATGTTCCCAAGCCCCGAGAGGGCTTGGAACGATATATATATATTTAATATTTGATATTTAATATTTTACATAACTCCCTAAAGGTAAATTTGGACATTTGCTGATGGATTTGTGATTCTCATAGGTTTCTCTTTGATCGAGTATTAGAAGAGATAGTGAACGTTTTATCTTTGTCACGCGTCGTCTTCGTGAGATACGAAACATACACAAGTTGATTCACTCAAAAATTTTGCGGAGATAGAGTTGAAGCCGTCGTATGTGATTCCCCTCTGTACTTACATCTACTCAATACTAGCATCTTTTCATATACATATATGTATAATATACTCGTTTCCCAGAATTTTTTTTCCTATTCTTTAATAAATTCCGAATCGATTTCTTCTTAACGCGAGGATTTAATTGGATACTATACAATTCTTAGTCAAAATTGTTGAAGTATTGAAGCAAAAATGCGATGTGTGACATTAACATGGCTTAAGAATTATGACAAATGACAAAATTCTTTAGTAAAAGAAAAAGGTATCGCAATGCATGTGACGAAGAGAGATAGTGAGCAGAAATCATTGATATATGCGTTTCCGTCGAGCTATAAGCATTGTTCCGCAGTCGCGACACACATCTTCGCGATTCTTCTCGTTCGGGACATTTTTTCAGAACGCCATATAGATCACGTACGATCATTCTTCTTACAAGAGACCGCGACAGACAGCAACGGCCTTAGCGACTCCAGAGAGAAAAAATGCGATCTGTTCGTGACCTTTGGCGCGGCTGTTCGTTTGAACGCGGCGAGAGTGCACGCGTGCACGCGTATGCGGATGCGCGTGTGCGCAGACTGCATGCGTATAAAAAATCCTCTTGCGTAACGCATTACCAGTGGATGAGTTAAGTCGCAGTAACGCACATATCGGACGTAATTTACGTATTACCGCCGACTTCGGTCTCTATTTCCCGATTTCTTAAATATTCAATCGTGTTATTCTATTAATAGGAAGGAAAATCGTGTAAGTATATTGACAGATAAAAAAAATGATAAAAACCCGTGAAATCAAAATATGTAACTTTGATAATGAAATTTTAAATAAGATAAATAACAGATAACAGATTAAAAAAGATAAAACTAAAGATATAATTTAATATTAGCTTTGACGCGCGAGATGTGACTTTGACTATCTTACGATTTATATGATCCCTTAATCTTCTAATACATACGGTTCAATTGTAAATATATTGACAGATACGGATAAATATTTGAAAGATAATAAAAATTTGACACGTTCATATATGCATTATACATATAACTTTGATATCTTATTTTATCAAAATAAATTAACTTTTTGATTTTACTTTTGATATTAAAAATAATCTGAATGTATCTTTATGTGTATTATATAATTTGTGTTGATATCATAAATTATATGGTTTGTATACATATATTTTATGCCTGTAACTTAAATACAGCTTATATAATTTATACATATATGTATATAATTTTAAATTGGGTAGTCTATCCAAAAATCAGTCATCAATTCATTGATGTTTATGAACGGTTTGTTTGAATTGACACGCACATTGTGATCTATTCTTTAGTTGCATATAATCGATAGCCTTCGGCTTTGTTAAGTGAACGTATTCAGCCTTCATTCATTCAAGAAGAAAAACATAAATAAAACTACGGTTTAATATTATGCGTTCTCCTATGATGAATGACTGTGATTTGATGAATATCTAAGCAACGAGAAGGTTCAATGTACAATAGTATTTCTTATTTTTCAATCAGTTGTATGATAGCTCTTATCGGTAGATACGAGTAAATGATAACTGAAATGCAATTTAAAAATTGTTCTGAATGCAAATATCACATCTGCATCTTTTGTTACAAAATATAACATAATATACAAAACATAATTAATTAATATAAGTCATAATAAATATTTACATTTTATATCGATATAAGAAATAATTATATATCCAAAATAGAGAAGTTTTTGGTACTCTTTTTATAATAGCATGTACTCTCTTTATATGTATCTAGAAAATTTCTAGAGAGAAATTTTTAAATAAAGAATACATGTATCAGAAAAATAATTTTTCCGGAAAAGTCGGTATTTTTGGTCATAACAATTGTCAAGCGTATCGCGTCGTGCTCCAATCGCCGTTGGAAATGATAAAATGCGTAGGAAATCAGGGTGTGGTGCTTGACGCTTTAATTTCTCACGCTGAATATGAACGTGCCATGGCGTGCATGCGTGCGTGCGTGCGTACGTGTAGCTACGTAATACGCGCGAGAGAACTCGCGTGGGTAGTCTTAGGTGTGGAACGGGGGCGGGAAGAAGGTCTCTTCTCGATCGATGCGATCGCTTGATCGTGACTCGAGACTACGAGCAGGATCGATATTTTTTTTTTTAAAGATAGTCGTAGGGACTGTTGCGAGAGTAGCCACCTACAAACACTTTATGCGCGACGTCAATTTTGCATACAATTATATTTATTATTCATTTAGATGAATATATTAAAATAAACAGTGTGAGAGGTTTAAACAATTAATTAATTACAATATATTCTTCTGAAATATTAAATCTATAATTAACTCTTAATGTACCGGAACACATTGTTTTAATTTTTTAATCAAATAATATATTTTGTTATAACTTTTGAATTTGAGTATACAATAAATACTCAATGATACTTAAGTTTCGAATTCAAATTCTATTATATTAAAAACTATTTTACATTAAACACAAATTTTCTTTAAACTAATTAACGAATTTATAATGTATAAATGCAAGAGATGACATTCTGAAATGTTCTAGATATTTCTCTCCGTCGTCTTCTCGCTTGCTTTTACTAATATGAGTAAAACGCGTTGCAGAATGTGTTGTCCGGCGAACCGAACATTAGTAGTGAGCAACAATATCCGTTGAAATAATAATGCGATAATTCATATGCGTGGACGTGTATTACCTATTAACTCTCAAGAGAGTTAATCTTTCTCGCTAGCATTTGACGTGTTCCGCGCGTTTTGCGAGAGTTCGTAATCTCTCTTAAATAGCCTTCGTCTTTGAAAGCTGACTTGCTCTGTCGAGATACAAGATACAATCGCAATAAAGCGGAATCGGTTGCGAATCGATGCACGCAGGATTTACGATAAACGGCGGTGTCTCGGAGGGGAGCGAAGTGTCGTTCCTGAACGCATTTAGGTTTATAGACGAGCTGCTTTACCGTTGCCGTTGTTACGACATCCTTACGGAGGATGTATTTACGAGCGGCAAAGAGAGGCACGCGGATCTGTGGATTATAACACGGAATAGTGAAGCGCGCTATATAAGATATACCGAAGGAGATTCGTTAGGATAATTTACATAATACAGATTCAAACATTTATAACGAAATTATGTTGAAAAAAGAAAACGCAGAATTTATTAGTATCGTCGATTTTTTTTTATTTCCCAGCAAAAGTAATAACCGTTAATTTCGATATCTCAATAATTTTATCATAGTAGACCAAGCATCCGAGTGTCTAACAATAAGATAATAAGAGCGTTTCGGCGCAATTGTTAGCCGAGAATAATTTATATTTCGAGATTGCTGCTATACTTGTCCACCCGTTTCTTCAGCCTCTTCAGAGACTCACTCACTCGGATGCAAACTTTTCTCTATCCGACTTCCATTATTCGGCTCAGATTGGAACGAGTCAGCTTCATCATTCAAACAAGGAATTACGCAAACAGTTCGCGGCGGCCGTTCATCCGTCTGAAGCTTCTCGGTGCCGTGTATTTCGCGAGTCAATTCGTCCTGATTCGTCCGTGTATCTCCGGGACTGATCTACTGAGCGGCGCGTCGCGGCAGCCAGTGGCTTTCAGCTTCCGTGGACCGTCGATATATCGGCGGTAGAAAACGGTACGATGGAGAACGTCTTATTATCGTGCGTTCCGCAGTCGTCGTCTAAGCGGCCGGCCTTGATCCTTTAGTGCTGCAGTCGCCCGGAGCCCGACTACTCGCCACTTTCACTAACTAAGTACTCTGTCCTGTGCTGTCCTATCCTGAACGCGCGCTCATACATACGTACATATGTACATAAGCTTGCGCATTATGTTCGAGCCTAGCTAAACCGCGGGCATAGAAGCGGCTCTCAACCGGTTCCACCTTTCCGCACCGCACCGCACCGCACCGCACACTCATTTGACTATCTCTATCAAACGGTCCCGTTAGAGATTTGATGCTATTATAAAATACGCGTGTTGCTCTTCTTTCCCGCCCGCAGGCACGAAGCAGGAATGCGACTCTCTCTATGTGTACAGACGAGTTCGCATTTCTTTAATCGAGAGGGAGTTATATGCGAGAATCTGAGTAATTCCTACTTATATAGGAATAATTCTGTCTGTTTCTCTCTCTCTCTCTTTCTCTTTCTGGATATTTTTATTTTGGAAAATGAAAAGAAAATAATTCTTCTGATTTATTTCAGCGGTATCACTATTTTTAAACAAACTACGAAACAATATTTTGTTTCATAAAATTATAAATTTATAAGACACATCCTTGCTATCGTTCATCCCTTCATCTGACAAAACAATTAAAAATTTATTTCCCAATTTCGAATACGGAAAGAGATCTTTGTTGTATGTAAAAATTCGACTTCTCGATTCACAATAATCAAGAGCGAATCCTGGAGCGCGCGTTATCGAGCACTGTGTGGCGGATCGACGCCTGCATTTTTTTTTTCTCCGACGGTTTAAATTGCGCCGGATCGGGCTTAGTCGCGGAAAAACGCGTGTCGCGATAAGACTGTCCGCCCAGATCTATTATATCGTCGTGCGTCGCCGAGCGTATGTACGGGCGCCCGCAGAGTTGAGCACCGCTTCTCCGTTTCTAGGTTACACGCGCAGCGAGCTGAGTTTCACTTTTTCAGCGTTCGACGCCACGCTCCGCGACCATCGGGAGGTTGGCCGGGGTTCGTCTAGCGTTCTTCAACGTGTATATTCAGTTTGAAATCGTGGTACTGCGTCCCGCCAGGGCGGAAATCCACGTAAAAGAAGAAGACATATATATACATATATATATATATTCGCTGCCGCGATGGGGCATGTTTGAGTCCGTTCGATCCGTCAACTCTCGATCAACCTGTATCATCCTAAAGTCAAACTAAATTAATATAAAATACCGTTTCGGCAAGAAGCTGAATATGCATGTGAAATAATACGTCAATATTCAAATTGCGTCAGTGGAATGGGGATGGGAGAATTTTAATAGTAAAGATACTCTAGAGATTAAACTTTGGAAGCGCTACGCAGTTCGTGTTGCGCCAAGGTTGAAGAATTTGCGCAGTTACCTAATAGCAACATTCCTTAAGCCTGAATCATCTGCTATACAATTTTTCTCCGATCAGATACTTTCCAAATTACCTGTTTTTATAAAGCGTTACGATTTCTCGAATTCAACAAGATAGAATAAATTTTAATATACATCATTGTTATCAAGTTTATACATCAAACATGAATTGCGCTTCTCTTCCACAGTCATTCATAATCTTGCCAGCAATATCGTCGGATTATCGGCTCGAGTCGATGATTTGCATCGTAATCGCGTCGCATCTAAACATTTCTGTGCCTGTCTTAACTCGATCCTTTTTCCCTTCGCCGTTCATTCGCTCTTCTCGTTTCTCCTCTCAAGTTTCGGGCTCTCCATGGTCGTCCGCGCTAGACGTAGCACACGTAGCGAATGTTCGGTGAAACTCGTGGGCCGACACGAGCCTGGAATACGCGAAGAGCCTGGGACTTTCGTTTTTGAAAGAGCTGACTTCGCCGCCGAATATGCGTCCTCGATTCTATCGCCTTTTCAGCGTTCTAAACTGCAGCCTCGATCGTCCCGGCATTGACGATTTTACATGCGACATAGAAAAAAATCGCTTGAAGGAGCAAAACGTTTTTTTAAAATATCTTTTGAAAATGCATTATTGAAGTACAGCATATTCCGAATACAATACACGCGTGAAAATCTGCTCATGAAATGAGACACAATCTTATAAATATCTTTCTTTAGTTTTTTGGATCTTTTTGTGGCAAATAAATATCTTATTGTTAGTCTTTTTTACGGGCATATAATCTCGAAAGTGATATTTTGAGATTTATAAAAGAAGATCCTCTATACTTTCTCTTTCTTTTTCTCTAAACGATTTTCTTCTATTTTATAATAAAAAAGATTTATCTTAGCGAAAAATTATTGGAAAACTTTTTCGTGAAATTCTGTATCAGTCTTTTTAACTTAGATAATTTTATAAACAAAACGCGAATGTAATACTTTTATCTTCGAATATTTATATAATACTTATATGTATTGTATTCAGTATTAACCTAGTAGTTTCATCAATGGAAAACCTGATTCCTCGACCACCTGTTGCTTGTTCCAACAATTGGTCGGCCTCACGTTCTCACGTATATTTCGCGCGTGTTTGCTATTTTTGCATAACTAGATTGCGCGAATCCGCGGCGAATCATCGAGCATGTTCGTCATCCCGCTGGATCATGACACTCGTGGGATCCACGAGGCCACGTGAGAGTTCTTTTCGTGACGCGAGCCACGAAAGCCAGGCCCTCGAAACACATCCGTGACCCTCGAAAATTTGAACTTTCACTACGGCGGTACATCGCGATGGTATAGGGGAGTGAGAGATACGTGAGATACAAAAATAGCCGACGGAAGCGAATCAACAAGGAAAGTGAAACTTTGTTCACGCGAGAGCGCACAAGCAAATATCCTTTACTCGTGCTAATTGTCACGCGGATCATTAGGTGCCACTTGGCGCTTCCTCGTGTTTATCTTCGTGCCCTTTTCTTGCCGACGATATAATGTCCCTGCATATCAAATTACAATCTGACACATGAGGATACGCTCTATCGCGCGCGTTTAATGTACTAATAATAGTTATGAAGAGGGTGAAACTATAATGATTAGGATAGTTAAATCTCTCTTTCTCTCTCTTTCTCTCTTATTCGATGTTTCTTTTTTCTAAATTTTTTGGTACATTCATGAAGTGCGTGATATGTATGATTGTATCATATGGATAAATAAAAATATATAGAAATAAATTACAGTTGACAGACAATCTGACAGACGAAAAAAAGGAAAACAAGTTTATGCTAATATTGCAGGATTAGTTTAATAAGAAACATATATCATATATGTATATATGGATCGTATTCCTGCTCCCCCCCCCCCCTCTCTCTCTCTCTCTCTCTCTCTCTGTTTATTTAATTTATTTAACGTAACTGAGATTATTAAGTACAGCTCATGATGGGAGATATATGTGCTTAGTCATTATTTCTTATTTTATTAAAGCAGGCAACCTCCGTCAGGTTGATAAAGGTGTTAGATAAGCGTAGATAAGAAGAGTGAGGGGAGAAGTGTGCCGGAGCGATTCGCGTAACAGGCGAACTCGATGGCCGGCATTCCTGTCGAGTCGCAACAGTAGGCCGACGGAAGCGAATCCTCCGGTGGCTGATGTAACACCGTAAAGACCCACTGACACGCATCGAACGAGAATATTTATCCTCCGAGACGGCGAGAAACACGAAATGCCTTTCCATTTTACGCGGTCTGACGTAGAAGATTAGAGATTGTATTTCTCTCTCTCCAATTCCATAGGATTTCCACAAAAGTAACGATAATCGAGGTATGTAGATAATACATTCCCGACATCTGCGCTGACATTTTTCTAAATGAGACAAAATCGAGATGACAATCTTTATATTAAGTCAGTGAAAAAGCGCTGAACTTGATAACGATAAATTTCTAAATGTAAATAATCATTGATTCAATTGGTCCTTTTACAATAAGAATTACAATTGCAAAAAGAGAAACGTTAGCTCGATTAATGTTACATATATTTCATTACATATATATATATAGCTATAATAAAATAAATGTTATAGTTTTCTACATATATGTATATAAAGCTTGATAAATTTTATAGATTTCTTTTAATTGCGCGTCTTGTGGTATAGATCCTTATAATGTGTATTATCGTAGGTCAGTAAATATATGTATGTTATAATGATATAAATCCGATTTCTCATATTTGTGACAGTTAAAACAAATTTTGACACAAAACTTAATCTTGATCATTCGACGATCGTTCTACGTATCGAAAATATTGTTCTACGCAAAAAAGTTTAATGATACCACGCATATAGCAGTGGAATGTGATACGGGCGCGCCGCGAGTATCATCATTATCATCATCATCGGCGACATAATGTTGGTTATGATCAATAACGGGCTGCCAGTTTCATCGTGTTGTTACTTTCTCTGCGATACGGGTTTCCCGCGGGGAATCGTGAGTCGACTTAATAAAGTGTGTCACCAGGTCTACTGTGCAAATAAAACGCGATCGCTTAAAGCACCGGACTCTTACTGAGCAGAACAAACTGTCACATTGTATCGCACTGTTATTTGCTAATCATGGGGCAGAGTTATAAATGCATATGAATTTTTTTTTTAATATAATAGATGTCTGATCAAATTTTTATGAATGATTACGTAACTTCTGTTTCTGATTTCTCTCGGAGTTTTTTTCAAAAACTGACTGGATTGTAATATGTTTAGCTTCTTAATTAATTCTCTGGAAAGTAGATTACTGTTAATAAAAATGAAAAACCACCAGCCAGTATGACTTATTTTGAGTTTAAAATAAATATTTGCTACCAGCGGAAATTATTCATGATTCAACTCAATATCTTAGAGTTCATAGTTTTTTTTTAATTTTTGGAGTTTATCAACTATTTTTAAAAATTCCCCCTATTTCAAAGTACATTTTAAATAGTTGTAAGATAGAACGAAACTTTTATCAAAATTTATTTAAAATATATTTATAGATACTATATATCGTGTGTGTGTGTGTGTGTGTGTGTGTGTGTATATATAATATATACATAGATGATCTATATGTATTGTGTGTATGTGTGTGTATACAATACAGATACAATATAGATCATCTATGGATATACTTTAGATATAAGCTTACAGAACGACAATGATTCTATTGAATAAATACATATCATTTGTTCAAAAATTTTAATACTTTCATATGTACTTTTCCGCTGTCCTGTAATGCCATAATTTCTATAAACACGAAAATTGGAAAACTGAAAAATATCTACCGACTCCACTCTCTCTTTCTAACGTTTTACTCGCGCGTCATCGAGGACATCTTTAACGAGGTAGACGCTTTCGATGTCGCTTAGGTCTTATATAACATCTACCTACGAACCCGGTTCTGTTCTCTTTCTCTATCTCTTTCCTGATAGAAAAAGAAGAGGAAGTAGTGAATTTCAAATAAGTAGAACGGCTTGCGTTAACTTCACAGAAATCGGACAGACTTTGACAGACGACCGTTTGAACGCTGCGATTTGGAAGGAATGAAAAAACACTCAATCGGCCATGTTCGTGTGATCATGTTAGCAGAGGAAATCGCCGAAAAAAAAACGTTATTTATGATGTTCGTCGTTACTATTAATTATCAGTCATAGAGATGATGACTATGGTATCATGCAATTTAAGTATAACATAGCATTTTTAGATTTCAAAGTTGCGTTTTTAAATTGCGAGCGTTAAGTAAATGTAGACGATTCAGGAATTCAATTTAAATGAAAAAAATAAAGACCAGAAAAGCTTACTCAATTTTGAGACGAAAAATTTTAATAGAATTTATATAAAATTAATTATAAAAGCATTTATTCAAAGAATTGTGAGAAAGAATAATGTCTAATCAAGTTTCTGCTGAGAAAAGATAATTTATATACTGGTCTATTTTATGAAATATTAATTATGTAGAATGTATTTAACGGTTCAGCGCTTCTTCAAGATTGTCATAGATTTTTCTCATTTTTAAAATTATTTTGTCATATATACAGGTGCATGTAATTTCAATTTCTTTGACGGGAAATACGCATGTTAAAATGAAAAATGACACTGTGGAGATGGAAAGAAACCGCGGAACCATTCGTGGGGAACTTTTAAGGACCGGAAGCGAGCACGTCATGTCACTTTCCAAATACTTTTCACCGTCGAGTCGTGGCCTCGTCTTTGCCGTGGGATCAGCGAGGTGTCTTTTTCCATGAATGTAACATGGAAGATGAAAACGAGAGAGAAAGAAAGAGAGAGATAGAGAGAGGGGGAGGGGGGAATATAGCATAACTAGCTAAAGTCGCCGTGCGAAACGGAAAGTGCCGAATCGAGAACAGTTTTGTCGCTTATGTAACAAAGATGTAGGAAGAATACGATAACACACATATATAAAATTATATGAAACGATACAAAACCATATAAAAATATGACCGATAATAATATTCTTAATTAATTTAATGTAATTTAAACATGTTACTGATTATTTTAATAAATTTTTCCGAAAAAAATAAGTCAAAAAAGAAATGACTCAAGCGCAGAATAATAGAAAAATTGATCACTTCTTGATGAAATTCGCGCGAAACTATATTCTATCCTCGATCGTGTAAGTGTATCAGCGCAGATCGAGATTCGCTCCTTTCGCGCTGCTGCGCTTGTGAGGAGTCGTTTGCCGGCGATCGGGTAAGCGGAGAATCGTGAGCAGACGTACCGAAAGCGAAAATCAATTATCCGACGAGAGAACTAAGCGAGAGAGCGGAAGACTCGATGACTAAGCGCGGAGAACGCGATCGATGCGCGACGGTCCGCCTGTTCTCTGGACTTAGGCGAGTCGCCGCCAAAGTAGGCTGTTATTTAACGATTTTAGTGAAAACGTTCGCGGCATTATACAATCGGCCTAGATCCCGGGGAGTCACGGAGCGTCACGGATCGTGAGCGCTGCCAAGCCAGTCGCAGCGATTGCCTTCACTGCGGAGAGCAGACATGCCGTTTCGTCCTCTCCGTTTGCTCTAAACTCCCTCCCATCGTCTCCCTGTCCCGGACAGCGTACAGTTCTTTTTTAAATGCAAGAATTACGGGTGGTCCTTTTTTATTTTATTAATTATCATATTTTTTATCAGAGGCATTTTAAATTAGTTGTGAATAAATCGCTCCCGTTGCATATTTATTTCTATTTCGTCGGTTAGAACCGAAGAACGATTTTCAACGTTTATTTTGACGTAATGAAGTAAAAGTATCTCGTTATAGTTTAATACAGGTAGGCACAAGATGATAAACAGGCAACCTTTCAAGGCGATCGTTAATGAAAATCACAAGCAATAGTGCAGAATTCACTATCCGACTGACAATGAGTCATATGTTTGTCGCGATTTATGTCAGGATAGCAGAAATGTTAGAGTGCGATAAAGTAATTAGCATTTTATGCGCTTCGACTTTATCTGAATAAAATATATATACCAATCTTATATTGTGACATTGTATTTAAAAGCATCGTACATTACGATACTTATAATTATTAGCAATAAGCATCAACTGATTTTTTTATGCTGTTAGATACTGCTATGACGATTATTTTACAAATGCATTATTCCATACGTCGTTATTTAAAATCACAAGATTTTATTTTCATTAATTTTTTTACGGTTGCATCTTAGACTATAATGAATCAAAGCCATTAAAAAAAACGGTAGGCTTGTTTGATAAAAATCCATCTATGTCTTTGGAGTATATTACACGTCTGTCTCGATTTTCGGAAATTATGTCATCTTTAAAGTGAGAATCTCGATTGATTCGCCGAGTGATGAACGAAACGATAAATCGATCTCTGCAACGGCGTGTCGGTCCGTTGAGCAATTCCGCAATCACGTTTATTGCTGAGCGTACGTGCTCTAATGTGAGAGCTCTGATGCGATCCCGATCAATATTCATGTTAATCACGGCGAAGTGCACTCAATTAAGTATTATGCCTCTCCGCGAGAGACGGCGAACGGCGAACGGATACGCGTTCTCGATCGTAAACCTGCGGCGGTTTGAAATACCAGTGCGTACAAATTAAAACGCGCGTTGTATGTGCGGTTCGGTAAGCTGCTGATTATCGTCCTCGTAGCACGCCTGTTTTAAACATACCGCGGTAATGCACTCTCGGCATAATAATAACAGCGAATAATTTGGGCTGAAGTTAAAAACTCACGATTCTCAGAGAAAGTATGACGATTCGGCGTAGAAATATATTGCATATTTCGATCTATTTTCTTCTGTAAATCGGAGTTTAAAGAAAATCGGACGTTAAGATAATACATAGAAAAATTTCAGATATATAAATAAATTACTGGAGATTATTTTATAAAAAGAAAACCAGCGTCTCTCTCATGCTAATCTTATAAAGTTAGCAACTGCACATTTAGCATTTTCTCTTGACATTCGATATTAATTATCTTCTTAACCACGACTCTCGAATTGGCATTATCTCGGCATACGTCACGTCCGTTTGAACGTCATTGACCTCCTCCGCGATTCAGATCGAACAGGAAAGTGTTGGATTGAGCGGTCAAATAATCGTTTCGTCGACGACATCGTTAATCATCCCGTCGTCCGATAATGACGCAGCGAAAGGAAGCGATGAAACGGACAGATTATGATTGCACAGACACAGTAACTCTACAACATCTATAGAGACACGCAACACAGAATCGCTACTCGGAAGTAAACCGCACGCTGTCCTGGAAGTGAATCAGGATACCGCGACTATCTTCCTTCCGCGTGAGGATACTCTGCCGATTTGTAAACCACTATGATGATTCAACACCCACGCCCGGCTTTCCCGGAGAGCAGACGCGCGGGTAGATCCTCGCAGGATATGACGGGAGTCCCTATTTATAATCGCCGACCGCGCTGCATCCTGCTCGCTTGAAGTCACGTAGACCTATTTCGTGACTATCTTCTTAGAATTCTTCGTTCGGTGACCTACACCAGTGATTTTATCATCGTCATCACGTAAACTCTCGAATCGGATTAAAATTTTTGACAATTTTTAGTCTAAGAAATATTTTATATATTTTTATATATTATATAATATTATATATTTTTTTTAAATTTATTAATTAATCAATTAATTAATTCACGATTTACGTACGTGTAAAGAAATCTGTCATTTTTGCAAAGAATATATTTCGAGAAATGTGTCAGACTAATCCTTTCCTAAGAGACATGAATGTGCCACTCGAAAACTATGATCTCGTGTAAAATCTGACGAAGCAATCCGTGCGACATTGGCAAAATAGCGAGAAGAGACGAAGGTACATGCATACCTGTATATTCCGATGACTTCGGCAGAAAAAAAGAAGAGAGGAAAAAAAAAAGGGGAAACGAAATGCGCAAGTGAAGGAGCGTTGCGCAAGGCGGCCGCGGAGAGTGCGGTCGCGCGGCTGCAATCGCTCCTAAACTCCTAAGCGCCTCGCTCGACGGTGCGCCGTGAGGTTCGAAAGTAAGCGCCTCCTCCATCGAGACAATGGCTCGCGAAAATGGGGCAGAGTAATTAAGCCGTTATATAACCGGAGCTCGCGGGGGAGACACGGCGGAGTGTCGCGATAGCGTTGGTAAACAGGGTGCATGGCGATTTGCCGCACCATTGCTCCTTTCTGGAAGAGGGCCAACGATAGATGTATCCGATCTCTTCTACACGGATCGTTAATTATCCTACGGATAAATCCGGGATAAATACGATCGTGGTATTCTCGGACCGAAGGAGAACATTTGCTCGAGAAGCTGTGAACGCCTCGCCTTTCATGAATTTCCGAGAGTTAAGAATTCGAATTGAAAGTGAATACGAAGCTCGATAATATTAGTGATATTTTGATAAAAGAATAGATTTAATATCTTTAACTCTCTCTATAAAATAAATTTACCGCTTGTTTTTTAATCAAAAAGAAAATGATTGATTAATTCGGTCGTGGTATATTTGGATTTCAATATAGATAAATTTTGTTAGAATTTTCATGAAATTGACATTTTAGTGACGTCCTTCTTATCGAAATGCGAACGACCTTTGTCTACGTATGCACATTACTATTACAGCACCGCTAACGCAACCGGTTATCGCCGTGATTATGCTCGATTTATCTGGCGTGCAGCTTCTGAAATACGTTCCCTCGTTTTCACCGAGAGGAGAATATCCAATAGATGGATAGTAGAGAGATTTGCATACACCTGAGATCTCGATATCTACAATCTCCAGCACGGATCGCTCTTTCTATCGCGTTATTGCAAATGTTCAATGTCGCACGATCGGTCGAATATTAATATCTAGAGCAACGATATCGTACAGCTTCATTACTCGCGTTGGAATAAAACATCTTATCGTGATTCCAGTATCTCACCGCAATGTAATTTATCAAAACTCAACGGATATTTATTGCATAACGTCGATGAGAATTGCACCTCGTCAAAAACATTTTTAGAAATAATGAAAGTGCAGTGCGCACTTTATTGTTTTGCATACAAAAACATCTGAACCTTATTACTTTAAGAACTACGTAGTAAAAAATTGTTATAATCATATTCATTCAGTCAAAAATACTAATTTTTATTTAGACACATTTTCTTCGTTTTTTTTTTTTTTATATCAAGATATCGTCAAGATATTTTCTACAGAATTTTTTGATAATGCCTCTTTACTCTTGCACAATGGGACGACGCTTCGTATTCGGCGCTGTGAAAATGCATAGGTAATCGCGCGATTGCCCTTTCCCTCTTTCCTACGTTCTCGCGACAAAACAGCGAATTCCTTTCGCTCTCGGCGACGTGGTCAACAGTGGTAGCAAGCCAACACATCCACCTCGATAGCCGTTCGAGCCAGACCGGCTGAGAAACTTATTACGCCACTGTCTGTTTACACTGGAAGTCGACTACACGCACGGCCACGAAATGTTTTTCCACTTCGACCGAGAATGCAAAGAGAGACTCGCTCGTAGCGGTCGGTCGGCCTTTGGGGAGAAATTGCCGAAGTAACCGCGGACTGCGGTCGATCCTCGATAGTCTACAGTGTAATCGTGCAACTTGAATTTTTCTAAATGCAAATACCTACTTCTCTCGTGTTCGTTCGACTTTATAACTTGCATAGTCCACTTGATTTTTTAATCTTGCATTGTGTTGAATTTTATACGTTACGTTATTTTAGTTCAGGTCTAAGTAATTAACGTTGATTTGGCGATACTTAATAATATTTCCCGCAATAATGTTGTTACAAAAGTATTTTAAAATAATTTTATACAAAATCGGATACAAACTTTAATTTAACCATCAGATAATTTGACATCGATTTATCGATCTTACAAAAAGTTTCATTAGAGAAGATTACTTAGGAAGGGCAGGGCAAATTAAATGCATATAGATAAATCTTGATAAATATAGTCGATGATTTTTTTCCGCGCATAAAGCGGATGATGTTGCGTGCATAAATATTGCTTGAAATGAAAACTGAACCTAAGAAAGTTATTGTGAGAAATTATGTTAACAGTGAAAAGCGCGTCGACATGTTATAACATAGATTCATAAATAAGGAAATACGTAAAACGAATCGAAACATCATAAACATTAAATCAACACGAGTATTCATGCCTTTAGTTTCCGTAATAGCTTACATCATTTCCTGCTTGAGCATTCTATTCATATAGGTACATAAATCTATCATATTAAAAATTTTTTTTACTTTTACATCTAAAAAATAGGCAACTTAGTAAAAGAAAAATTATAATCATAAATTTTAGATGAGTAATTTAGGAAATAATTTGCAACTAGAAACAGAAGAATCGCATTTAGCGTTAAATGTGGCAGTTTTATTTTTAATTGACGTTGACATTAATCTACAACATGTACTGTTGTATAATCTGATATTTAATTAAAGCTGCTATACAGAGTGCTTAGCGTAAAACGTGTTCGGTTCAACCTGACACTCATACTAAGCAAATAAAATATAACGTTAATCGTAATTAGTATTTAGAACTAAAGACGGGACGTTATATCGAACCGTAGAGTTCGCACACATGACAACAAGGATATAGATGGGGTAGAATTTACAACGCGACGCAATCTCTAAGAACTTAGGACACGTCGCCGGTCATGAAGCGGTATCATGTCTTTGGTCGGTCTGGGATGGTCGGTGTACCGGAGGTGCCGTAGTACTAGTAACAGTGGTAGTAAAAATATGTATGTATCACGGTGGATGTGTGTGTGGTGCGACCGTTCGCGGATCGACGTCGTCGTCGTCGTCGTCGTCGTCGTCGTCGGTTTGCCCGCGCGCTACTCGGCGGCGGTGCTTGTGCCACTTTCACTTGGTTACATAACCAAGGTACGCTTGTGCGCGCGCGAACGAGCGAGCGAGCGAGCGAGAGGAACTGGGTAAATGAGAGAACCACACGATTCTGCGCCGCCTGCATCACCGTACTGTAGAGAGGACATCGGCGAGTAGTAGTGCCACGATTTTGGTGTCCTAAGTAGGGACGGTTTAAATTTTTAACAGAGTATATATCGATACTTTCACTCACACTCGCCGACGAAAATACCAATGGATTCTTCAAAAGTAATACTACGGGATATACATAATATATAGGCATCGTGCGTTGGAATAGGAATATACGATATAATATTATATATATATATATATATATATATATATATATATATATATATAATATATTATAATATATTATATAATATATTTTAATATATAATTTAATATATATATTATATATTATAATATATTATATAATATATTTTTAAACTGATATTTTCTCTCTCTCTCTGCGCTACCTCCGAGATACCTGAACTAATATCTGATTAATATAGGTATTGATGAAGAATGTTTAATATTACATTGGTGAGCATGACTTTAAGTGAAATTCAAGCACTTGATTTTTGTGCGATAATATCGTGAACATAGAACGTCTCTAAAATTCATCACCATAGACTTACCTGTACAAGTCGTTGCATTTCTCGCGATCTTGCGTCGTGCACCGGCTGCAAAGTCGGTGGCCCATGGCTTTTCTGGATAATGAACGCGTTGATATATTGGCAATGAGGCGTGAATGGTGGCACCGATCGTGGAGATATTGTCAGCTCAATTACGGAGAAATTTTTTTTCGACGTCGGATAAAGTTCCATTGGAGAGTTACGAAGTTGTCAATTTACTTATTTATTCGATCTATCGATTTATCGGCAGGCTATATTGATTACAGATGGTAGATTTTCGAGTTACGAAAGTTGATTTATTTATTGTATCGACAACAGTTTCTATGACTGTGTTGAGTTTAATTAACGTTTGCGATACCGGCGAAATTGTGATAAGATAAAACCTGAGATATTAATTAATGAGATGATAATTAATATTTAGCATCTGACTTTGCACTTTATTGTTCAATATAATAACTGCAATATTATTACAATGTAATAATAAGATGTGAATCAGATAAATCACAATTAATGCTAAATGTGCGGTTTCATGCGGCCTGCATAAATAAGAGATTGACCGCATAAAGCAAATTTTACGTAACTAATCGGAAATTTAAACATTCGAATGTGGATGTTAGAGGAAGAAATATTTTATCCAGAGCTATATTTCATCGTAGATGAATTCGAAACTGCGCGATTTCTCAATGTAAATTATATGTAGAAAACAGCTATCCACACATTTTTTCCCGAATGCATATGCATATACGTGTCACTGCGTTCGCTTTATGGCAACTATGGTACCGTCAAGAGATTTATGATCGTTCTCTCGCGATCTGGCTCTAACAGCGTCTAAAGCGAGCAAAGTTGAAGAGCGCCTCCAATCACGATCATTAAAGATTTATGTCCTCTCTTCCCTTTCAATGGAGCCACTAAGCGCTAATAATAATGCGCGGTTACGCCGCAATCGCATTATTATTGCATTCGTGCGCTCTCACTATGTACGTATGCGACTATATATATATCGATCGATTTTTGCGTAAGCGTATTAAAAGCGGAGAAAAGAGCGTCTCGGAGTCACAACAAATCGAGCGCGCATGCTGTCGGATAGCGTCATAATGTGCTTAGCCGCACAACACGAGGTAACTACATAATTGGCGATAACTTAAGTGCGGTCTTTCAGGCGAGAAGCGAATGTGCATTTAATGTTGTTACTCGCTCAAGTTGAATACTCAAATGTGTTGCATGTATTTAATTTCTTTCACTGAGTCAGATTAATTCGAGTCGTGCGACAATAAACGCGTGAAATTCATAAAATTACGCTTATTAGATTTTACGAACGATGAGTATATAAAACTTTTTTTATACATATATAACTAATATTCGATACAAATTTAAAAATAATATAAAAAACGATTCAATAAATAAATAAAATATAAATATCAAAATAAGAGAAAGTAATCCATAAATTAATTTTTTTTCTTATATTAGTATTGGATGAACGGAAACGAGTAGAAGTAATTATTATTAATTTCGTGAAGATATCATATAAAAGAAAACGGAAAAATAGAAAATTCGTAAATTAATTCGTAATTTGAGTTGAGCTTGCACACACGTATTCGAGAGTTAATTTCCTTTGATGGATCATTTCCCGACGTGCGTAAGCGCGACAATGCGACGCAACAGGTGGGAAAGGCAGTTCACGTTGGTCCGGAAAGACGTAACGGAGGATGATTTGTTCGCTGCATTTTGACGGCGAACGCATTCTATACGAGCGCAGCGCACGAACAGCTGGCGCGTCGATCGGATCCTTTCCAACAACCCCTCCAGAAGAGCGACAAGAGAGGCAGGCAAGGTGGATGCGATGACCCAAATACGAACCAGTGAAAGTAGCACACACTGGTCAGGCATGGCCTGCGCCGCCGCCACCGTCGTGTTCACCCACACACGTGTCTTACCCGCCGCCGCGTTGCCCCCGTCATCGTTGCGTGCCTACGTGACGCGTACACGCACGCGAACTACGCGTATGCATACATACATACATACATACATACAAAAATACATACATACATACATACATACATATGTACATACCGCGTACTTAAGCGAACAGTTCTTTCCCTGCGCGCGCGGCGTGAAGTTGATGAGGTGAAGGCGAAACAGGCGCGCGCGCGCACACACAGCTACCGACTGATTACTAATTAGAAATTATGGAAATGCACATTACCGCGCTCACACGCGTATGTACACGTATGCTCGCTCACGCGTGCTTTTCCATTGCTTCGCCTCCCTTTCTTTCGTTTCCTCCTCGCGAATAACATTCTTTATTCAGTCTTTTTTCCTTCCTTCCTTTTTCTGTCCCTCTATCCTTCGTCTTATCTTTTTTTTCTCTGTTTCTTATAATATCTCATTATCAAATTTTTTTCTTTCTTTCTTCTTTCTTATTTTTTTCTTTCCTTTCCCTTCTTTGTGTGAGTCTCGTTTTTTTTTATATTTCCTTCTTTTCTTTTTATTTTCTCTTCCTTTATTTTTCTACTTTTTTCCTATATAATTGTTCTATATATATGTATATATATATTAAAAATTTTAATTATAAATATAAATTAAATAATTAAAAATATTATCAATAACAGACGGTCTGTGGGCAATTCTGCTATATACGCGTACCAAAATGAAAAAGCATTCATCGTTCTGCGTCACGTTTTTCCTCGTCATCCGGTCGCCAAGCCGCGCTCAGGTTTCTTCTAATTTCCAATGTTCGCAGAGTACACAGTTTCTCATTTCCGTGCGCGCAGCTTCGGGCAGCAGGGACGATGACGATTGATCCGCTACAAGGGTTTCATTCTCGCCGGCAGTGACTTAATTGGAAATACTTGAATGGCATCTCTCGATCTCTCTCGGCCGTCGAAATGCCGGTAGGCGATGGCGCGTAAATTTAGCGCGCGAGCGACAATTTCGGCTCGTCCAGGGTTTGTTGTTGCCGAGTTCTTTTCGAGCGCTTCTAGGAGTGTGCGCATCATTTTCTCAATTCCAGATACATAGAAAAATAACTTCTGCAGAATTTTCCATTCGGTTATCTATGGTGATTTAGGAGTATATGAAAAAATGTTCCCATAAACACATTTTTGCAGTTATCAATATCACTTAAAAATTAATTTTTTATTATCACTTCTCTTAATATTTCCTATTATATTAATACTGATATTTATATTGTACTTAATATTGATTATTATTAAATACAGTTGTACCACAGGTTATCCTATAGGATAACCTGTGAAGCCACTAATTAGAAAAAAAATCATGTTCCGAGATAACTAAAGTTATTAAGATATAATTAAGTTTAATATAGGCTTAATGAAGTAGGAAATGTATATATTATGAAGCTGTAAAATCGACTTTTGGAGATCATTAGTTTACGGGAAATGGATGAATAATATTTCCTATTATATTAATACTGATATTTGTACTTAATAATATTGATTATTATTAAATATAGGTTATCATATAGGATAACCTGTGAAGCCACTAATTAGAAAAAAATCATGTTCCGAGGTTACTAAAGTTATTAAGATATAATTAAGTTTAATATAGGCTTAATGAAGTAGGAAATGTATATATTATGAAGGTGTAAAATCGACTTTTGGAGATCATTAGTTTACGGGAAATTGACGAATACGAAGAACAGTTTCGATTCTTTCATTATACTACGCGTTTGTGTTTTTCTATTTCTTTTCTTTTTCAGTAAATTGTTATTATTTATAATCAAAGCTTTTTTGTTTTTTCCATCGTTCTCGATCAGAAGAGTAATGAATATATTAATAAATAATTATGAAAAAAAGAAATTCTCTCATCTCTCATCATTCTTCTCATACATTTTTATAATTATCTATAATTTTCGAAGCGGCTAATTTTCTGATGACATTTCTTAACAAGCTTAGAAGAGCGCTAATTAAGGATCTTGAGACGTATAACTTATTGATTAAACGGTTTCTAGCGGACAATTAATAACATAGCCTTAGACTGATTCTATGTATTCTATGAAAGTCTGTAAAATCGCAGTGATTCATTGTAAGAAGATTTTAGAAATCTCTAATAAGACTTGGTAGAACTGTGTTGTAAGAGTGTTAATTATAAGGACCGTACTATGGCCGACGTATAAAGTTTTCTTGATTAGTCAAATGTTGATCTTATAATTCAAAATTTCAATATTCGTGTATGCTTCAACATTATAATTACAATAGAAATCTCTCCAAATCGATTAAAAAATCAATCATTAAAATTATGGTCCGTGCGAGAAGAGGAGAAAACTGAAGATCCATTAAAATACAAATCTAGTAAAAGTCTCGATTATTTTATGTACCTTATGTTAGAATAAGTAACTTTTTGCGTTATTAGTAATTATCTCTCTGCTTCTACATTCGCGTTTCATGAAACCGGCCGTCAATTAAAGCATTATCGTTGTATCGATATATAATCTCGAAGACACGATCCACTTCAGTTACGTTGACCATCTGATCGTCGAGCTATTCAATTCGTCTGCGATCGTAGGCCCTTGACTCACGAAATCCGCGTTCGCCGGCAGCCGGAACTTGCGAGACGCTTTTATGCTTCTCCGGGACGATCAAGGACGAGAAAGTGAATTATAGCTGACTCATTTGCTCTCCGCGCAACACAGAGCGATCGGCTGATGAAAGGGTTAGCGCGCGGCTCTCATTGTGCGTTCAACCTGTTTTAAAAACTAGTCATTCAGGCTTGCACGAATGTCGGCCATTGTCGTACAGAGATCGCATCGTAATCATTTTTAAAATGTATTAATTTTTTTTTATCCATTATAAGTGTGAAATCATAAGTGAGAAAATGCTCTCAATATATTGACTCTTAAAAAAAAAAGAACAGAACAATTTCGCCAAACAATATAGAATGACAAAATCACGTAAATGTTACGAAAAATGTTGTCTAATTTAATAAGTTTTATTGGGTGAATACAATGAAAGCCATTTCAAAATTCGGTTTTCTTTTTCTTTTTGAGCGCGCGCGTATGAAATAATGCGAATGATCTATGGACGTGTAATTGCTCCGCGGATTAGCGTGCAAGTGAAGCATGTCTTCGTTGAGAAACGCAACAAAAAGGAATGATATATCTCATATATACGAGTCGGAATGAGGCTTTTCTCTCTCTCTCTCTCTCTCTCTCTTTCTCTCTCTCTCTTTCGGATCAAAGTCAGCGGCACCCTCGAATCTAGTTCTAGTACGACTATGAATAGACAACGAGAAGGACAGAAAGGTCTCTTGGCCCAAAACGCGCGATACTCGTATCCCAATTAAACAGTCATGCGATTGCCTTACAATTAGCGTTTAACGCGAATTAAATCTTCTCATTCATCATTCCATCCAAAAACAAAAAAGTTTGAGCAATTCTGTGATAAATATAACAAACGCGGAGTTCGGACAGTTATTCCAAAATTAATAGTAAATTTCACCATATCATAATAATCGTCACCGTATAACTTTGGCATCAAATGACTTTTACCTTTTTGGTTCTCTAAAAATCTTGATAATATAAAATATCTTGATAGTAACCGATTTCAGAGTGACGTGGACGAACAAATAACGGTGAAAAATTTCTTTACTTATTGTCATATGTGTTTGTATATGAAATAGTTGGTATATGAGATAGTTGTCATTTATTTTGTACATGAAATATTGATATAAAATAGTTTGTATATGAAATAGTTGGGTAAATATTGACAAAAGAGGACTCAGCCCCAATTACCTCGACCTTGACATATGTTGTCAAGGTCATCGCCCTGAGTAACTATCAAAAGGTTTTAGCCGTCGTTGTTTATTAAAAAATTATTAACAAAAGAATTTCCATGAATTATATGTAATTTTTGTGACACCATGTACATTTAATAGAGCGTATCTTAGCAGATTCATTTATTTATGCGTAGTAAATCAAACGCGTGGGCGGGTTGCACTTTCAGTGCGAAACGAGATCTATGTTCTTCCAATTCCACTTAGGTTTGCAACTTTCCACACGAAATAAAGTCCACCCCCATCATCCCCTGCTTTCAATGCGAAACGAGGTCTATGTTCTTACAATTTCACATGGGTTTGCAAC
Source organism: Lasius platythorax (assembly GCA_963971435.1). Taxonomy (NCBI): domain Eukaryota; kingdom Metazoa; phylum Arthropoda; class Insecta; order Hymenoptera; family Formicidae; genus Lasius; species Lasius platythorax. The sequence goes on from OZ020546.1 coordinate 6,486,307, forward strand.
TTTCCACGCGAAGCAAGGTCCACCCCCATCATCCCCTGCTTTCAGGTAGTAGTATCAAATTATTGTTTGTATTTAAATATAAAAAGTAACGTAAATTGCGTGAAAAGTTGCAAACCCATGTGAAATTGTAAGAATATAGACCTCGTTTCGCACTGAAAGCAAGGGATGATGGGGATGGACCTTGCTTCATGTGGAAAGTTGCAAACCTATGTTGAAATGTAGAAACATAGACCTCGTTTCGCACTGAAAAGTGTTTTTTTATTTCTTTACCTCTAGAAAATGAGTTAGATTAGGTTAATTTTTTTTCGGGGTGGGGGTGCAGGAGGAGGGGCGGAGCCTTCGACTTACCACACATAAATGAATGAATCTGATAGAGATTCATTTTATAAAACGTACATGGTGTCTGAAAATTGTATATAATTCGTGGAAATTCTTTTGTTAATAACTTTTTAATAAACAACGAGCGACGGCTAAAACCTTTTGGATGTTACTCAGGACAGGACGATTCGATCGGGGTGTCTTATTCTAAATATTTACCCAATATTTCATATACAAACACAATAACAACTGTCTCATATACCAACTATATCATATACAAACACATCTAACAATGAGTAAAGAAATCTTTCATCGTTACTTGTTTGTCCATGTCACTCTAAAATCGGTTATTATCAAGATATTTTGATGGAAAATAACAGATGTGTAAGGTGTATGCATTTATTACTCACTATAGATTTATAATCTATATCTTATTTTCATCTCTACAAACAGAATATTGACTTGTCATTCGACAAGTCAATATTCTGAGAAATAATTATGATCATTTTTCAGAAATCTTGTGAGAATTATTAGAATTTCCCTCTATTAGAATTTTCCCTCTATTTTGTATTACCGATATAGAAAAGACACTGTTTGAAGGTATAAAAAAAAATATTTACGAATAATAATGAAAAGGAGAAATTACTTGCTGCTTCTAATATTTTTTATTTAATGTGATAAATAACAATTACAATTATCAATGATATTTCTTAAAGGCAGTAATGGCACTTTCATCGCAAAAAAAATCGTAAACGAACACAATGTCTGCATACTCAGTATGTGTAAAGATGTGTAGCATTTTACTAACTCTTCAAACAACATCACTTACAAGAGTTATAAGAGTCAAATAATGATTGCGCTATATTTATGCTATGTAATTCAATCAGGCATGTACGCATCAAAAATGCAATGTGTGCATGAGAAAAGGGAGAGAGAATGTATCGATGGTATTTAAAATGGAAATATCCATAAATAATATATCATAGTAAATACGTCGAAAATCACAGTTTTATCACGAATATTATGTGAGAGAGATAAAAAATGATCTGACGTCACTCTATCAAGTCATGTTATCATCTAAAAAACCACATAATAATAAAGATCTTTTAATATTTCAGGAAAAAAAAAGTAACGGCTAATGATTCATAATTGACTTTTTATTATAAAAAGTATAATTTAATAATTCATATGTGATTTTTCTTAGAAATTAATATTTTAAGAATAAGTACAATCAAAATTTTTCAAAAGTTGTTTAATTTATCTCATTAGACTAATCTATCGCAGTAACTTTAAATAGTGCTAGATAATCAGAACACAAATGTGTTAATATGTTAATTGTATTTCAAATATTCTTAAAATCATAGGAAACAATCTTGTTAATATGCCGACATTAATCTTGCTATATTATACAACTAACATTAATCATTCCTTCGCCATAATCTTTAATATCCGACGATTATGATAATTGCGAATGATTAATCGAGACTTGTTGGAAGTTCATATACATATGATGCAATATCGGAATAAAAGTTATTTTACACACATATACATTAATTTAATGTATATTACATATATATATTAAGTCTATTCTGTCTCTTTAAGAATAATAGCTTAGTATTTTTGTAAAAACAGTAAATAACGATATTCGTATATGACATGACAATAAGGCAGTTTGACAGAAATTGTTTGGAATAATTATGACATTTATACTTTAGCTTTGCGATTTACTTTCAGCAAATTAAGTGATTGGTGAATATCATTCTGTTACGCGCGATTTTAAATCTATATCATTTTTCGAAAAGTTAGTAAACTATGACGTAATCTCTGTATATTTTAATTACTCTCTTTTATTTATTTCCTTCATGAAAGATACTTCTTTTTTTACATTTTATAATATTTTATTTTTGCTAGAATATATTTTCAAACAAGCTTTAGCTAGACTATTATTACATCGAATTCTGTTCGTATTGATGATTTTAGCTGTATATTTATACGTCACCGCGATATTATCTTTTCATCAATTTCCGGTATCAATTTCGATCGAATTTTCCTCCTACGTCACCACATATCCCTGTATGTTGCGCAGATCCAAATCGGATCTCTCTAAGGGGGGATGCGACCGCCGGCCGGCATCAAGGGCTAAAAATTTTCTCAACTTCTATTATTAGGGCGAGTGCCCTCAATACCGGCATCTATATTCGGCGCGTATACGCACATGTGCAGGTATCACGCGTGTGCGTGTATACGCGTCGCGCGTGCATTCGTCCACGTATAGGGTACCTTGGACCACCGATGTATGCCAGGGGGAGCAAATGATCAGTTTACTAACCTTACTGGCCACCACAGGGGATACCACAGGTCGCCTTGAACATCGAGAAAGAAAAAAGAAACGGGCGCGTGAGCTTTCGGTCGATATATTTAGAGAGAATCGAGTTTAGAAGCCCGTTCTCTCTCACGGGCTTCTAATCTCGAAGGAAATTGCTGCGTTTTCAATCTCGCAATTCTTTCCCGCTTTTCGCGCGTCCGCGTTTTATTTGTAACAAGTGGCAAAATGTTTTTCTTCCTGTGAAGTATAGTCAAATATATGATTTTTTAATAATAAAATTAATTGTTGTCACTTTTGAATATTTTTCTGAAGACACTATTAGATTAATATATGCAAGATTATTTTAAATTATTATTATTGAAAACAGTTTATATGTGTTTGGGATAAAATTGGATCTGAAAGACAGAAGGAGGAGTCAATTTTCGATAACGTGCTTCAAGAATTGAATGGCACTTGTATGCAACGGAAGTTTCGTTTCCAGGGTTTGCGGTCAGTGCAGCTTCCTTCGCTTTTCTTGTTCCTCGCTTTTCTCTCGATATGCGTGTTTTATTTCGTTTCTGAGAATATCATCATCAGGTTTCTTTGTTACTACGAATGGTCTCGTTTATAGTCGAAAGTTCCCGAGATGAATAAAAATGAGAGAGTTGTTGTATGAAACGGTAAAAGGACATATTATTTTAATGGTTCAATAAAAGAATGTAAAATTTGCATTTTTATTTTATTATATTTTTAAAAGTCAATATGCATATTCTTTCTAATAATTATTGTATATAATTATTTCTATGTTCTTTTCGATCTTTACATAGAACAATAACCACATATGGAAAAAAAGATTTCGATATATATATAACAGTTTGCAAAATTCTATGAAACATTAATAAAAAAATATTTTTATTTCTTTCTTCTATTTTTATCCCGATTTTACGAATATTACAATTTTAAATGTTACAATATTAAATGGGTTATCCCTTGAAATATCTTTTTATGATGAAGAAGAGTCGATATCGACCGAAATTTTGTTTCCAATCTTGCGATCGATATACTTTTCTCTATTATATCATGACATTTTTTCAATGCGTTATAGTTTGATTGTGTGTGCAATTATGTAGCGACTGTTCATTTCCATGGATGTCGTCGTTTCAACTTTTATATTTCATAAAGAAAGAAAAAAATACAATATATATATATATATATATATATATATATATATATATATATATATATTGTATATATTATATATATATTTTTACATAAGATCGTTAAAAATTTTCGGATACTGATAGTATTCGAAAAAAATGCAGAGATGCCATACTATCTCTGCATTTTTTTCCTGTTATTTAATCATAACTATAAATACTGTCCTAATTAGAGAGCGCGCGTTGATATTTTTTTAATATCTCTGTAGATAGATAATAAGTCGCGGGAATACCGCAATTTTAGATTTACGTCAGCAGCGCGTAGCGCGATCGGCATTTTTATGCTCGTACAGAACGTAGCTTGCTCCCGCAATTAACGGATACGACTTGTATCGTGTATTATGTATATATCGCGGATTGGGATTAAATCGTTACGGATCTGTGGCTGTGCAGCGATATCTTTAGTCTCGCGGTCACACCGTGGTAAGACGACAATTAATTTAGAAGCTCGTATCCGCTCGTACGTTAATTAATTTAGCATTAAGGTAGTCTGAGCGCCTCCTAATTATCACTCCCGGCGAATCAAAAACGCGACGCGACATACCAACGAATCGCCCTTGCAAGTAGGCATGTGCAGATCGCATTAATTTTAGCTGATGCACCACGTTAAATTTACGGTCGTAATACCCGCATTCCATTTAACGTCGTCGCCTCTTTCGCCGTATTATCTTCGTTACGACAGTTTCTTCGTATTTTCGCTAATAGCCTTCTTTCAATCAACTTTATTATTATCTTCATTAGTAAGCCCGTGTTATTATCTTCATTATCGCAATCGTCTCAATTATTCCCCTGCAACCGGTCACTTTTACTGCCTAAATTCTCGAACCCGCGAAATGTCGTACATTATCGTCTCGTACGTCGAAAGATGCAACGTGGGAAGATATTCGTCTTTAAATGCCAGCTGGATGTTTCCACTCAGCTTCTCAAAGTTCTCTTTAATAATAACGGGAGAATAGTACTACGGGATTAAAATTTCCAGTAAAACTAAATCTGAAACATATGTACACCGAAAGAATAGGGTGATTCCAAAAGAAAATCTACAAGACGATTCTACAAGAGAATAAATCCCTAAAAATCAATATAAATAAATAATGCACGTATTATTTAAAAGATAAAGCATAGAGCGAGATATTGCATATCTCAATTACTTATTATCGGTAATCATAAATGAATATATATATATATATTTCAGCCATTATATGACGAAGACTCTCCGTAAAACGGGATATCGATACGATACCCCGAGACTATCGTAGGCACCGCGCTTAGCGTATAGCGCAGATGGAATAGGACCAAATCCGTGCGGCCGGTGCGGCGCGACGCGGTGTGGTAGCGGTCCGGTCGGTCCGGCTTTCTCGAGAAGTGCACCTTGGCACACTTACTGATACAACCCCACGCCACGCCACGCCACGCCGCGCCGTACACGGCTCCGACGAGAGCCACGCGGATACCTACGTCGCGGCGATTCACTTACTCGCTCCTATCCGCCCGTTCCTACTCCTCGAAGCCGGGCTTTCCGCTCCTCGTTCCGTCTCCTCTTTGTCTTCCGCGTCTTTTCCTCGATATTTCTTGTTTACGCAGTCCGCTCGATAATTTTGCGCGAACAACGGGGATACTTTGTATTCTGCTACAGTGTTAGGGAAATTTGTCAAAATAATTGCTAATAATTAGATACGAATTTAAAAAATTTTAGATTAGAATAAAATAGAATTCTTTTGAAAAATTGTGTTTTAACTACAAATATCCAAAAGTATTTATATTCATTTAAATAAATATTATTATGAAAGATGCCGATCATTGTAATGGCAAAAACTCGGTCAATTTTTTCCGCTGATGTTATTGTAAGCTTTTTAATACTAATAATAATATTATAATTGGCTAACTGTTCGATGATTAAGATACCGGTAAACGTAGACGTTGACGCAGAAGAAAATTCCACTATAAGCTGCGATATTCTCACACCAATTCTTTTGAAACAAAAAATATAGGGACACACCAATAAATAATATAATCTCGCTTATCATAAATTATTCCCAAAACCCTTAGGGATCATATCACGAAGAGGTCGCAGTATTCCCAGTAAATTATCTTCCTTTTCATTTTCTTTCTCGATAACGGTGATGCCGACTTGGTGAATGGTGTAAGCCGATCTTAGCTCTCGCTCCACGCAGCTCCGCTCACGCACACTTTCACACTCGCATACGCCACGTGTATGCCAGTTTGTCGTTACATATACACACACACACACACACACACATATACATATATACCATCATGCGCACTAATATATGTACACACACGTGTACGTTGGCCGCTTCACTTTCACGTTCTACGCCTGATTCCAACTCATTCTCGTGTTCGTAACGTGTACACGCGTGCGTGTGTGTACATATGTATATGTATATGTATTTATACGTGCACGCATGCGACGGGCTCCACACAAATTGACTTCGCTCTCGCGCGTCGGTCGGCTGCTGCTGGCTCCGAGAATCGCTCGGTTACATAACAGCGGAGGCAGAAGTGCACGCTTCTCCTCCGCTCGCGAGCTCCTTACTTTTCCTGGCTTCGTCTCGCTTCGCTTAAACGCGACGTGTGCGCGCACGGTGTGACGGCAGAACCTTTTCAAATTCAAAATTATTAATACACGCTTTTTTTTTCGAGAAAGCGACATTAATAAAAATGTATATATCATGTATACGTATATGTGCGCTCATCAAGCATCAACTTTACATCTACACTAACTTGGGATTTTTTCTTCATCGATCTTTTTTTTTTTTTTTTTTATTTTTTTAGTTGCATGCATCTCTCTCTTCCTCTCTTCCTCTTATTCTCCTGCGGTTTTATTGCGAAGGAATATTCAAGAGTTAGCATTAATTTTTGTATCCAATACTATTTTTTTCTTGCATGAATATATACATATAGAGTTTGGTTGTACGAGATCTTAAAATAAATATTTTGTGATTTTTGCAATATTCACGCATATGAAATCATTCATTATATTTGCATTCTATAATTATACAATCACCACAGAAAATTTACAATATTAAATAAAAATTTTAATTTATACTGAACTCTTCTCTCCTGCGATGAAAAATCCGATCGTGTTGCCGTTGCTAAACAAAGGCACATTGTAAATGCCGCGGTTGATCTCACAATCTCATTAGCGCGAAACAAGTTGTGTGAGATTCCCGTCACACCTATACACTTGTGTCATTCGTTTAATCAAGAATCAATCTCATTTAAGAAGAAGGCTCTGTCATTCGTTTTTCTTTTCCTCATTCTGTACTTGAAAAGGAGAAACCACTAATGTATGGCCGTATTAAAATTTGTTATATCCAGCAATATCGGATCTTGATTCGTAAGATGATAGTTTAAAGATAAGTTTATTATCGACCATTATTTTACTCTTTCAATTAATTTTAATTTTAAGATGAATTAACTCTTATTGCTACATTAAAAATATTAACATATCGACTTTATAAACAAATTTGTAACAGTTATTTTCGAAAATTGTAGTAAGAGATTCTACAGAATACAGCAGAAATTATTCACTTAGATGCTTAAATTCTCTAAGAATAAGTTATAGCTTGTAGAAAGGACGAGAGAAAGCATTTTATTCCAAATTGTAAGATACGTAAATAAAAGGAAGGAAAGTTCGTCGTTACTAATGACATTTTAAGTGCGTTCACTGCTTATATTTCGCAAAAATAAGGCACATCCATAATGGAGATTCGTTGCATTCGCGTTAATAATTCCGCATGAAAGCAGGGATAAAAGTATAAAAAAGGAAAGTCCCCGGTGATGTTTTAATGACATCTTAATTGTTCGCTTCAAATATATAAAAATCCACGACATTTGTATCGATAAAATTAATCCGACGAAAAATATCACGCGAGCAAGATTAATTCACAGGTTCGATAATCTCATATGTCCACTATAAAAGCCCCCGTGAAACTCATGTCATCGGTCAACAAAGAGAAATGAGTATCGTATCTTATCGCATATTTCACTGACTATAATAGGGAGATACTGCGAAGTTCGCGAATAAAAGTATATACTTTAAGTATGATAACTGAGAGCTGGAAACATGCGGAAATTCTGATAAATAATCCGATTAATTTTATCATATTTTATTAAAGGTCTCGATCCTATCTACATATATGTAGATATACAATATGTTTCAGAAAATAGAGATTACACACTTTTAGGACAAAATATGCTAGAATATTTTAATATTCCTGTATGATTTTTCGAAATTCTCTTCTTTATGAGAAAGACTGCTGATTCTATTTATACGATTGAGATAAGATCATATACAGAAATACACTAATATACTAATATACTCTTTCTCCTATTTATTTATATCTCATATTTCTTCTTAAAAATAAAGAATAAAAAGATAGAGTCAATGTTGCTTTACAACCCGTTAATATAAATCAGAATGTTATTTCTCATGTTCAAAGAGATTCCATAATCATAACATTATCCAAATTTAACCACACTCTCTGCAACTGATCGATTATAGCATAAAGTAATATGCGTTACACCGAAATAAGTCACTCGATCTTTTTCCCACCTTATCTATGTATTTCCTCTCGATCGACATGGACCAGTGAGTCATTCGCGTCGCGCAAAAAGAAACGGCTGCGAAAAAACGTGATACACGTTGATGCAGATCGTCATGGTGTCCCGCGCAATTCGTCGAGAGGGGTAATATGGGGCTCCGAGAAAGAGTGAGTGCGAGAGAGCAAGAAAGACACAAAAAGAGAGAGAGAGAGAAAGAGAGAGAGTTTAATCAGGCCCGGCGAGGCAAGCTTAATCTAGTGAAAGTACGGTCAACGCGGTCGCGGTTATTTTGTCAATTTATTTTTTTTTTTTCCTACGGCATCGCGCATTGTACGCAACGGCATTAGCGCGCGTTTCGGCTATTTAGTTTGACTATTTCCATGATCCAGTCGCGTCGGTCGGGGCCGACTAGAGCGGCCATGGTTTCACCGAGTTTCACCGGGCTGCTTTTGGGCCATGAGGCTTATCATTATGCAACGATTGGTCAATAAACGAATTAGGTAATCCTCATTCGGCGAAATCTTAATCGGCCAGATTGGATTTTCATCGCCTCGCAGCGAGATTCCCGCGGATTCTATCCTTTTTTTCGGAGTCCACTTAGATCCGATTGCTTGAATAATATGGTTTGAAAAAATTTTGATCAATACCGAATCTTTTTTTATCGAAACGGCAAACCTAATTTAACTTATGATTAGCGTTAAATTTAAACAGGATCAACTTGGAATGCTTAAGAAGAAAATATAAGGAAATATCTAACTTTCTAATTTATTATTTGCATTTTAATTAATTTCCAATATTTTGTTATAATGTCCAGTACTTGACACTTTGCTATATATAAATATTACATATAATAATTAGTATATATAAATATTTTAAATTGATGTATATGTCATTACTCAAATAACAAATCATTATCACGAATATCGTCTTTCAAATGCCGAGGGATTGCACTCGACCAAGGGGATCTAATGGGGGAGGGAAGGAAAGGGGGGGGGGATACTCGGGAAGCGATTGATAAGCGAGATAACTTCGCGCGGCGAGTAAGCACGAAATTAACTGTGTCGTTTTTGCGATGGGGCGCGGAGCTTCCGCCGCGGAGGAGACTCCTTTTTGTTTTCTCTTAGTCATGCATGCCGCTAAGTCGGGCAAACTGCACGGGTGATAAGCGCGTCGACGCGGCTATCGGACTGGAATCACTGATAATCGTCTGCGCACCGCTTAAAAATAGCTGTGCATTTGTGCGTCGCCGCGTTCATTCATGAGCTGCCGCCGACACGTGCGCGACGACGGCGACACACATATTCACGTAATGACGTTCGCGCGAACGATGCGGGTTGTCATCGTTCGATAAATCGGAGTAATCACATATTTTGGGCAGAAACATATTGAACGAATCACACACATAAGAAGGATGGCTAGATTCTAAAAAAAAGAGAAATAAAAAAAATTCTGAGTTTATTGAGGAACTTTAAAAACTTCTTTAAATTCTTAATTTATCCCAGCTTTTTTATATCCTTTTTTTCTTTTTTTTTTTGGAAGAGGAGCGGTTGCATATAGAACATAGTAATAAAAATTGATGACACAGCGTTTCCTTATCTGTATGTGTGTGATGTTTATTACATGTTATAGAATACGCAAAAATTCTAAATTAGAATTTCGAATATTCTCTTGATAGGAAATATTATATTATATTTTATGGAATTAAAAATAAGTTGAATCTCTAATAAATTATACCAGGATAAAGAGCTAAATGATGATTATATAATGAGAATATATATATATATATATATATATATATCATATCTGAAAAAATAGATATATTTTTAATGGGACAAACTACGAAAAATATATTATGCTGTTGTGAATCAAGACAATTCGATACTTCCAGTTACGAATCTTTTTTATTTCTATGCTAAATGGTCTAACATGTGATGATGAATCAAGCGTGTTCGTGGAAATTCGCCATTTACGTCGAATGTTGGGAAATTTCCCGATCATCGGTTCATTAAAATGGAAAGCATACAGCGAAAAAAAAATGTTTTTTCTTTCAGGAAACCGCAAAATATGCTATTAGTAACTTTGATCGTGCATTAATCGAAAAATAATCAGGCATTCCCGTAAATTAAAAAATAACGTGTAATGATGTCATACGCATTTTCAGGCATTTTAAATAACGAGAGATACAACATCCGTTCGAGCTCATCGATATGCTACTTAAGCGGAATCGGTCCGGTCGATATTTACTTTCAAAAATAAGGAGTCAGCAAATTTGCGCGTGACAGAACGCAACGTCAGCTTTAACATCGTCGCGACTCATGTAAAATGCGTGCACGCGCGACCGCTTAAACGAAAATGCGGTCGATAGTCGCGCAACGTTCGATGCCATTTCGATGCTGATTTGCAGTTCGCGGTCGCAGTTTCCGCCATTAGTCACAGGACGATCCTGCGGTTAAAAATCTACGCGAATATTGCATTGTAATTGTATATTTCGTCACAACTTGCGTCTCCATCATTCCGTCGTAAATTGCGCGAAACTCTGTTTATTAATATCTATGGTTTCGAAGACGGTGCGATCAATCGTTCTTTGCAGTAACATTTTATATATCATCCGCTTTTATTATGAGATTTTACGCGGATTTATCCTCTGTATAAAATTAAAACTCTCTCTCTCTCTTGCGGCACGTGCAGTCACGCACGTCATTTAGCAACTTCGAACATTAATCTTTTTTTCCAACAACATTTCTTTCTAGAATTAATTTAACGTAGTTAAATATTCAGTTGTATAAATTTCTGCCACACAAATACCAACAAAGTTTATATATAATAATTACTATTATATATATTTGTATGTGTATATATAATCTCATCTTTATCTTTGCAATTTATCTTTGCAAAAAATCATTGTAAAAAAAATTTGGTTACGATAGGATAATACTTACTTTTCTGAGCAAAAAAATATCTGCCATATAGATTAACAATAATGATTCACATATGCGAGGCATTAAGATATATTCCGCGCGATGTTATCTGTCATCGAAAATTGCGCTCTATTTTTGATAAACGATTCGCTCTCCGTCATTGACTTTTCCCGTCATTGGCCGCTCGTCGTTATCCAGCCAAAAGTACAGTAAACTGTCGCGTTGAAGCTTTCGCAGAAAAAGCATGACTCGTACGCGTCGCGCTAATCTGCCGTCGGGACAGTTTTTAAACGTGTTTGTCGAGCTATCATTGCGTCGCACGTAACAGGTGAACAACTACCGATGCATCGTCGAGGAGTCAGTATACTCGGCGAGAGGGTTCGATAAGGATAAACGTTTCATAAAGATAAATAATCAGCGCATCCATTTTCCACCGTCGTGGTTTATTTCAATGCGCGAATTCACGCGCGTCACTAACAAGAACGACGAGGAAACTTAGTTCGAGTCATATTCCGTGACTGTTTGAATATCCTCCTCGATAGTATCTTTAAAGCCCGCTGTCTTCCTTCTCGATAGTATCTTTGAAGCAGCTGCAGAATTTTTGATTGACATTGCATAACAGAAATTTAAAAAAATATATCATTAATTTTGATTTAAATATATATCCGATTGCAAAGATAAAGAGCAAGAATTATTTAAAATTAAATGGAAACGAGTGTTATCTGTAAATATAGTAACTTAATTTTATCAAAAGTTTATAAATAAATTGTAATAATCTATAATTTTAATATTGAAATTTTTAATAGCTCCATAATGTTAATATTAATATTTTTGATGAGTTTATAATTTAGTAAATATCATATGTGCCTTTGGGTAAGTGAATGAGAATATGTATTAATTTAGCAATAATCTTCGAATTGATATGATACGTATATATAATCATGAGACATTTCAGAAAACGTTCGTTAAAATAAAAAAGATAGATAGGATACAGTATGATTATTATGACAGGCTATTAACGACAAACGACATTTTTTTTAAGTTTGTAAAATATACCTAAATATTATCGCATAACACACACGTGCATGGCAAATCGAATGCTTCAATGTACTCAGAATCAATTGAATATATTGAATCTCGATGAATCGATAATTATAATAGCAACGCATTATCATCCGAATTATAATTAATGATGGTCAAATGTGACATTAATGATACGAATCGCAACTAAGTCGATTGTGAGTTAATATGTTAACTCTGTTTCGAATACATTTCGCGATATCTCTAGCCATTATCTCCGCGACACACTCCGCACACACACACACACACACACACACACACACACACACACGCACACACATACTATGTTATAGCTCTTTTTTTTTAATTATTCACGCGCGTGTCTTTTTTCTTATGCGCGCACGTGTATACGAAGTCGTCACACCAGTATTGGATATATGAACAGAATCTTTTATTAAATCGTGCCTCACATAAAGCAACATTGTGAAGGACTATTCGTGCGACAGTTAAGCGAAATGTATCACAGCTTAATTATATATACAAATGCAATAAAAAGACATATCGAAATAGATCGAAATTGTTTAAAATATCGAAATAACATAAAGACAAACATTAGAACATCAAAATATTATATCCTTATAATTGTATGACAATTATTCGCGCACACATACTATCACATACACACACACATACAAACACAAATACACATAGGCAATTGTTTATCTCAACGCGATGTATGTCAATAAGAAAATGTCATGATAAGACATTGAAGAAACTGATATCAAAACGTATTATGTGTTAAAATGCGATATGTAACTCACACAACAATTTTCTTTTATTCTGTAGAATATATTCTACAGAATCTCCAATCTTAATTTCACTGATAGATTTCATGAATATTTGAGGTCGATTTTTCATTAATTAAAAATCGAGACATATACTATATAATATTTCCAAGTTATAGATATACCTATAAGAGCGACTAAAAGAAAATAAAGAGCTTTCTTCGCAAACTGAGATTCTTTTAAACTGCGATTAACGCGCGCGAACACTTATCTATTTCATTTAAATTCAAGCGCATTTTATTCCTCATACTAGACTTAGTTATCAAAAAATATTTTTTCTTATTACAATTATTAAATATTCTTACAAAAATTTAATATGTTTTCTACAATATAATATGGTAATTAGGTCTGCTAGGTACCCGGCTCTAATCTGAACAATGACGTTACCGACAAATCCGCGATTTATTGCAAAAAGATTAATCTCATCAAATAATTATTGCTAGAGACGATGGAATTACGGAAGACTGAATTACGGACATAATAGAAGAGATACGTAGGCCAGTACGTAGGTCGACTCCTATAATACGATTAATTGGTGCACATCAGATACTCGGATACGTTATCCGCGAAAATATTTGCTACCGTTCCGATAATACATGATGCGTTATCAAAAGTAAGGCGAAATTCTTTCATGCGAAATTCCTGACGCTTTATCGGGCTTGAACGGGAACTCATAACGCCGATACATTTTTCTTCTAAATACATTATCGCAAGTCTTTACTCTGACATTTGTTGAAAACGAGTACAATTATTTGCAATTTGATTTTCTATATTTGCAATTTCATCATATCAATAGAACTATTAGCAGGCAAGATCGCGCTTAAAGCGTTTCGTCTGGCGAAAATATTTGTGAGCTATGTAAACGGATTATAAAAAAACAGTTCGTTATAATAATTACGTATCTCCTAAGCAAATTCTTTCTTAGAAACATGCAAGATGCACGATGATATATTTTTAAATTTATTTTTTATTAAGTATTAAAAATAATAATTAAAAATTTCTTAAATAAAGGGAAAGAGTTGTAGCTGATAACTTGAAAGTTATGTGAAGATCAGTTTTTCAAACAGATCTTCTCTCTTATAATTTTCTGTAATATAAAATCTGCATACTCTTATTAAAAAAATTATATAAATATTTACGCATCTCGAGAAATCTCATTGGTCAAGACGACCAATTAGAATTAAGCTGCTTTAGTGATCGTGACTATTTTAGGTACAACAAATTTTTCAAATAATGAATATCGGTCGATTTGCGCACAGCAGACAGTTATTATCGCAAAAGTCGTTATCGGTATGCGTCTGACAAACCCGACAGGTGATCAACGTTGCTGTCCGGTCATCAATGACGCGCGGGTCAATGACTTTGCTGCACCTACAGCTCTTAATAATTTGATGAGTCACTTTCGGCACATGCAGTTCCTTTCTTTATCAAGCTGACGCTACACGGCTCGTGGACATGCTATCAGTTTTCTGCATTGTGACACCGTGCGACTTCCGCGCGCGTGTGTGCTTACGAAGATTGACTTTGAATCCTTTAACGCTCTCTCCGCCTCCACAGACATGTATTCTCTCTTAAGCTTCCAATAGTATTCCATACGGAAATGTAGTAAAATAGTTGAATAGTAAATTGTTCTCAAAATTTCTTAAATCGAAAAGGAGTGGAGAATAAATATTTCTTGTTGTCTTAAATATACGAATAGAAAAAAGTATCTATATGAAGAAGGCTCTGTTTTTGATATTTCAATAAAGTAAGAAAAAAAATTTTTTATTAGCTATGCTACAAGCGGCACAAAAAACTTGCATACGTGAATTTTATAAAGTCGCGAGAGTCGAAAAAATTATGGATATGATTATATGGTCAAGCAGAGACAATCTCTTGAAAAACTATACGATAAATATACGTTAAGGTGACGTTCTGTTACGTCATGCCACTGTGCCATATGTAAATTTCTCTCCAGCATTATCTTCTTTCATCCGTATCGTAGGCTGCACGTGTATGTGCGCGCGTCGCGGATATCATCGCATATCATTAAGATACAAATTGGTTCTCGAACCGGACATTTACGTAGATTCATAAGTTCTGGCAATTCCTCATTTCCAATTCCAACTTTCAAGCACGTGCTAATAGGCACGTGCAATTCATCGGGACATTATGTGCTTGGAGATAGTATTTGTGCAACATACCATGCAATATCGTATTTTTAAATTATTTATAATTATAGCGACGCTATTAATGTGTCACATCTTCCTTTGAAATCTCACAAAAAATCTAGACAACATAAAACTGAGTGAATTTCTAATTCTATTCGTTAATTACACTCATATATAATATTTATCTCGCGCTCGTATATCTTTTATCTTTCAGTATATTTGTGAATTACAAAGTACTATTTTAAGTCAATAATATTTAACATTGTCATTTATTAAACTATATTTGGAAAGAGATGAATTGTAGATACGTTTAAATAAATTCTTATCGAGCAGCGAAATTTTTAAACATTTTCACGCTTATAGTATGGACCATTTATTTATTTAAATCACAATGTATCGAAAAGAGAAAAATAATATACTGATGATAAAAGCAAGAACATTTTGGAAATCAATTAATGATTAATCAAGATGACGCAATAAATTCGCAAAGATAATTGAACATTGCAAGAAAAAAATGCGAAACATTATCATATGTAACATAAGCGCACAAACTGCAAGTTTCCGGAAGATGAGGATTCATCCTCTCGAAGGATCGAAGGTGAACAGGTGGATCCGCGGAATCGAGAGAAAAGCAAAAAAGATCAGACGAAGTAGGACGAGAAGCCACAAGAGAAGAAGTAGCACCGGAAATGCAATATGATGCAAGAAGGATGCTGCGAGAAATCAGAGCGAGAAAGAGATCCGAAGGAGAAGAGAGAGAAAGAGAGCGCAGCAACGGGAGTGTGTACGAACGAGAGAGAGAGAGAGACAGAGGCAACGGAATCGAGTGAAAGGTAGAAAGAGAGAATGCGAGTGAACGGCACGCAATGCTAGCTATGTGCGTACACGTAATGCAGTTCGCGATGTGCATTGCGCGACCTTGCGAGTCGCGCGCGTCCCGCACGCGCGAATAACGGTCCAGCCGCTATGTGTGTTAAGTGTACGCGTGTTGCACGCGTGTTACGTGTATGCATGTGGCGCGTCGCTTGCAACTTGCAACCCGCCGCGCCGGGAATCCGTCGGGAATCGCGCTCGTCAAGTATCGCGGTGCATCGTGTGCGGCTGCGTTTCGTGTAACAAGATCTCGTGGCGCCGTTCCTGATCGCCGCGTTAACTTATCTGTATCGCGGCAGTCATTATTCTCTATTATCCATTCATTTTAATGATTTTTATAGAAGAGAGGACAGAATATATTAAAAATTAAAAAATAGTTTAAGAATGATATACTTTTATAAATATACTTTTATAAATAAGCAGTGTCTCAGATTAATATATGATACTTTCTCTCTAAAAAAAATTGATTTTCAAAATTTGTCAAAAGATTCGTCTGTAAAATTAATTAGTCAATATTCCTTGTTAGTTATTTGTTCGTTTAAGATATATCATAAAATATATATATTGCGAAATTTTTCTACATTGATTCTCTCTCTCTCTCTCTTTCTCTCTCTCTTAGGAAAATTAAGAATAATATAAAATCAAATAGTCACGCGGCATTTCCAACGTTTATAAATTTTTCAATCAGCATATATATTAATTATATGTGACAAATTTAACCGACTTAATTATCACAATTTAATTCATGCGATTATAAATTGCAAAACCAGCAACTCTTTTATTTCGTTATTTCCCTTCCATTTTTTTTTTTTTTTCAATACAACATATCTCTTACGGCATCGTGTGTGCACATCAATGACATGAGGAATATTTCGAGCTCGTAAACTTAATAATTAAGTCTTTGGTGATAATGATAATCATATATATGTTGTGTGTGTAGAATGCGAGGTTAATAATTGGCTTTTTCGAGTCAGATACCAATTGTGGTATTTTAACATCTTTTAGAAGCTGTGTGTTTTATGAGAAATTTTGAGATCGATATTCAGTTCTAAAGTTTATTGTCATAATATAATGCTTTGTACTTGATTATATTTATGAGTTTTATCTCTTGAACTTTACAGAAAAACAAACATTTATGATACTTTTACTAAATATTTGAGTATAGCTAAAGTTTATTATTTCTGTTAAAAGTGGGCTGTGGAATAATTATGTTTATCCACACGTGTTATTTGCAAATATGACATAGCAGATTAAGCAAACATTGTTGGAAGATTGTTGCTTATGTGATTTTCGTATAACATAACGAGCAGCTATATTTGTGTGCAGAAGTATGTACGTATTTTCTTTCTTGCTGTTAAATTTATTCAATGAATAGCACAATTGCATTATTTTCAATATTTTATGTTATTAATCTATAATTTCAAACAAAAATAAATCCTATTAAAAATAGAAATTTGATATACACTAATCAAATCATTTATATCTGTAATTGTGCGTGATCTGACTAATGAATATTTCTGTGTTACATCATTTCGATAGTCGAGCAAGAACGAGATTTTCTTAGATGACCTTCCGAACTTCAACTTACGTCGCCTTGTCCGGCGAACGATAAATTTACGATCTATATGTATCATTATTATAGGTTGAGAGATATCGTGATCCTCTTCTTAAGAACGAGAAAAATTATCGGATATCTCTCGCGTAGCTCGTACATCGCATATCGAGCATCAGCATAAGTAATAAAGGCCGGAAAGCGCTCAGAGGAGCTGTTTGGAGTCTTAATTATTAGCGATAAGCCTGTGCGTTTTTGTATTGACGTTTGGAGAAACATTGGCGCTTTTATCGTTCCGCGATAAAATATCTGTCGCACAAGAGCGAAGGAAATGTCTCGTTTGGATGGAAATAATTTCTTGTCGGATGTTGAAATATTTTCGAAATCTTTTAAATATATATTTGTATAGAAAAAATTATGTGAAGGACGTTATAAACAAAAGTTGGATTTATTTCAGAATCATGCAGTATACAGCATGCAGTATATGTATATAATCAAACATCGCTCGAATTTTCGTCTGAGAAAAAATTCTTGCGCGTGAAGGAATTCATGAATCAGAATAATAATGCATTTCTTAAAATAAACAATACATTTATGTTAACAATAATTTACGCGTACAAAAAATTATTTATGAATCAAAATGTACACGTATACACACAGATTGGTCATCAACGTAAATGAAAACTTGTCTTTTGAATAACACTTTTGATTTAAACACAATAAATAATGAACATTATTGGAATTTTGTTATTGGAAAATATTATCAGGTTATGAATAAATTTATAATAGTAACTTTTAATTTCATCTTATACGAATTTTTTAAATTAAGTAAATGATCTTTTTAGTTAAGGAAACATTAATAAATGTTGCACCTATATATGTATACATAATTTTATTTTAATCAATCGCGTTATATGACAAGAGACGTTCACGACTTGTATAAATTCTTAGGCATTTCTGGGTTACCGTTTTTGATACGTGTGCAAGTTTGCCGAGGTCGTGACAATATCGTGCTGCAAATTGGCAGCAATGCATTAAATAGAAGTGATCGTACGTGCGAGAAAATTGACTCTGTGGCATACTAGCTGCGAACGAAGTACAAAGTTGCAGCATTACGTTCGATCTGAAAAGTGTCTGATTGGAGTATAGATATCGATTTTTTTTTGCAAGACAACGTATAATTATCATGACGTCAATGATTGTCTATATCGATGTAATAATATTTTATATAAAAAATTTAAGCGCACCATTATGAGATCGAAGTGTCATGTTAAAGAGAGGAAAAAAAATATATACTTTTGATATAAAAGACGAATGTAGAATTTTTACATTGATAAGAATTAATTGGAAATTATCTTTAATATGTTATATAATATCACGTATAAAATTATAATGAGAAAAGTATCAGAACTATAAACATTCACAAGATATGTTTCGCATTATCTTGTTACGTCGTTATCTTACGTTCTCTGCGAATTTATGAACCGCCAATCTATCCGTCGATTGATATTCCCTAATTGAAGATTTTAATTTGCAAAACATTGGTCGAATTATTTAATTGAGATAAAGCTATATCAAATTAATGGGATGTATATAGTCCAAAAGTAATTTGGCTTGCGGTATATATGAGATCGCATCACTTACATGAAATGCGTACATACAAATATTCCTTATCATCTTTATTCCTCTGTCGATATATCTTTCTCGTTCGTCTCTACAGTGACGATGCTCGCCGTCTTTTTTTCTCATGCGAGCGAGTCTAATCCGGCGGTTACTGCGCAGTAATTAAAATTCATGCCATATATTCGTGATAGGAAAAATCGTACGTCGACCCGTTGATTTACGGAGAGAAACCGTTGATGCGTTTACGAACGTATCATCAGTACGGACGGAATTCTTGGAAAATTGTTTCGAACGATATCGTATGCTGTGAAAAATTAATTCAGGAAATCAGTCTACGAAAGTGTGAGCATTACATATTTTTTTATATGAAATAAAGAATTAACAAATTGAAAATTTGATTTATGTAAAAATGATTAAAGCTCTTCTATTGTTTGCAATTATACACAATATAAAATTTGTAACACATGAAGATGATTTTTCAATCATTAATTTTCTACACGAGAATCTTAATCATTTTAATTAACTAAATGTTATTAGTATGGAAAAATAAACATTTCAATGTAATTACGATTATCGACTTTGTGAGTTCGAATAACGTTTCAGTGATAATTATTAAATAAATGCAAAGTGTACGTACCGTTATGGTTATTACTCGTAATATAAGCGGTTTAATAGGAATAAAAGCGATATATCTAATTGGAAATAAAAGCGTGTGAGCAATGGTGACGGAAGGCCATCAAGCAATTTGCTGCTTCGCGACACAAATAATATTCCAGCGGACGTAAATTGCGGCATGTAGAGGCCGCATATGAAGAAAATAACAAACAAAAATGCGAAAGTAAGACAGCAGTTGTGGCGGGCAACAGAAAAAGCAATCGAAGAAGGCCGTATCATCGCATATCATTGCAATGATCTCATCCAATCCGCTCTACAACCATAGTTTTATTTATTTACCCAAAAAAGTATCATTGCAGCTTTCATCAGATATGGATTTTTTATATATATATATATATCTTTTTTTTAATTTATTTATTTGGAACTCCTTTATAGAAGATAAAATATTCTGGTTATATTTTGCATTAGCAAAATACGTGGTATTTTCAGTGTCTCTCAATAGAAAATTTTGAAGTTTTGCGTTCACACATGCAAAGAAAAGTATAAGTGGTTTATTATTATTATTATTGTACGATTAAAATCAACTGGAGATAACATATTTGAATTTCGATATAAAATATTGGAACCGCAATACTTAAGCTCTTGCATTAACCAGATATGTTAAAGGAAGAGTTTCATCTTTTATTATCCTTGACTGCTTCCGCAAAATTACCTAGTACCGATATTTGTGATACTCTCTCTTTCTCTCTCTCTCTCTCTCTCTCTCTCTCTCTCTCTCTTTCTCTTTTCTTTCTCTTTCTTTTAATGTATTTCTCGAAATTTATGAGAATATCGATACTATGTAAAGTCAAATATTGCGAGCAAAGTCAGGATATATTGGAATATTGGGATATAGATGCGATCAGATACACGATATCTGAGTTCGCGTCGCAGAGACCTTATCTGGGAGATAAACAAACGCCGTCCCGACGGGAAGAGCGGCGTCGGAATAGTCGCGAAGGTTGTCCTAACAACACGCGCGCGAAGCGGCGTGCCGTGTACTGCTCTCCTACGTGCTTTGCGCTTCCCTCGTATCTAATGCTGACCCACTTTTCGAATCACCGCGGAGAACCGCGGGGTCCCGGGGAAAGGATGAGCCGAAACTATTCTTCGCCTCTCTAGCGTGAGCAACCTCTGCGTCTCGTCGCGTTAACGATCGTGGAGCCGCGCGAGTAGCGCGCTGTTAAAAGAGGCTTACGTTACCCTTGCCTAGGACTCGAGAGCTCCGTATTTAAACTTGAGTGGTCTTTACCTTAACAGAATTAAAATTCCGCAGAGAGAGATATATTTAGGATTGAATGTTAAACAAATTTTAGTTTACTCGGTCGACTTTAAATTATTCTGCAGATAAGCAAAGTTTTAGATACATATAATCTTCCTTCTGTATATATAAGATTGCTATCTTGCGTTGTTATAGATAACAATTTGTTTTAAAAAGACCAGGAACAATTGTTTCAGTAAATACTCTAAATGATAATGATGGATCAGAGAGAACAATTAAATACGAATTCATTTACAATGTTCTCGACGATCCCTTTAGTGCTTCCTAATGAAAGCTTTGATTGATGTCCTTCTACTCGTTACACTTTTATGATAGACCTGTTTGCTGATCAAACAAGATATAACAAATAACCCAAATAAGGCCGGGTAAAACGTAGCCAGATCCAAGGTTGCCGGTGTGTTTTTAAATTGCTTTCTGCATCATCGCTTAACTGCTGATACCAGCAATTTCTGATTGTATATCTAAAGATTTTAATGCACTTCTGCGCGCTGTCAATTAAAGTGGATCATCTTTTTGGTAGATATATTTAAAATATTCATATGTTCTATATACTGAAAGTTTATATCATTAATAAAATATAAAAATATATTAAATGTATCCACTAAATATATGTTTTGACTTTTCTATAATTGAAAAATATCCAAACACGATATTTTTATTTAACTAGTAAAAATTTTGAATATTACATTTCCTATTCTCATTTAGAATTATTTTATATTTTTCGTAACTATTCTTTCAAAATTTTTTAAATAATAATTTTTTATTAAAATCACGAAATGTGTATACACATACTGTGTACTTTGTTTGCTGAATTGAATTGATCAGAATCTAGTGTCTGCGGAAAATAGATAAACTTTAATCTCATAAATAAGCGGGGAAAGCTTCTCTAAAGTAGACGCTCGCCGGTGCAATGTAATTTCATCTTTTGCCCGATTTACAAAACACTATATATAGTTACGTACTTATTACTGTTCATGCGTGATAAAAGCGACAGAACATCTGATATTGTTGGCACATATGTATGTCGGTGGCTCTTTCTTTAAGCTTGATGATTACATTGTGTAATGTCGTGCCTTTTCCTTTCCTACCGACGCGATACGGAGTAATATTTAGCATGATGTAATGCAGACACGATTTTGTGTGACACTCCCTTTATAACTTCGATTTTTTTCAATTCAGCTATTTGCATCGCATAGTATTTGGCATCGTTTAGAAAAAAACTCACGAATAAATATCTAATAAATCAATATAATAAAAAGTTCTCTTTTGAATGTTAATATATACCTACTTACATATAAATTTACAACGATAATAAGACTTTCTACGAAAAAAAAAAAAAAAAAAAAAAAAAAAGATTTTATCGTTTGCGAATCGATCGCTTCAAATCTTAAAAATATAATTATCTTAATTATATTACTGATGACAAAATATTTCCTGCAAGTGAAAACCTCATTGTTCGTCGGTATGATTTTTCATTGAACCTACACGCGACCGGAAGCTCTCATTGGAGAGACGCTGTTGCTACAAGCGACTGCTACGAGGCACACATTAGCATTCTCCTGAGACTTTGCCTGTAGAAGGCGTGCATATGCGTGTGCGTAGCACGTACACGTCTAGATACACACGAATACCTATGCTCGGATACCTATGCCGTACACGTGGATGAGTAGCGCGAACTGGATATACAACAGTCACTTGAACCTTGATCCCTTAGTGCTGGTTTCAACGCATGCATAAAACTCGTACACGTGTAACCGGAATACCGATATGTGTGTGTGTTTTTTTTTCTTATAATCCACACCGAAAGTCGCTTTCGTCTCTATTCAAATACTGACAACTTTCCCATAAAATCGTGGTTCTAATTTTTTGCGGCAGCTTTATATCCATATAATTGAAATCTATAAGCAAGATTCCAAGCCACAGCTCTGAGATGTTCTAATTTGTGACTTTATAATTAATAATCACAAAAATATATGTTAGATGATAATTAATATGCGCCGATTTTGTGTTTTTCGATATTATAATATGTGCAAACAATTAACAACTAGACGAGAGAAGTTAAAAAAAAAATAATTATAATTAATATTTAAAATACACGAAAACAATTTTTTTTATTATAAAACGATGCAGTTTTGAAGATATAAATTATTAATATTTAGTATTTGATCTCCAGGATACATAGATGTTAATTTAAGAACAGCATTAATTTTAGCCTCTTATTTTATTCGAGTAACGATACGTAGTTAAGTTTAACTAGCATACGATCGCAGAGTTCCTACATTGTCGAGTATACAAATCGGTGAAACTGAGAGTAAAAGGTAACGAAGCCACGCCGTTTGTGCGGCTCCGAGAGAGGAAGACAGGATGATCCAGGCCACTGAAAAAGGAAAGTGGCCGGCTACCACGTCTGCCGGTGGATAGGACTCCTCCAGCGTTCATTATGCAATAATTATTATGATCGCGCCGTCGTCATCGTCGTCGCTCGTCGTCGACGCTGCCGTTGTACTCGTCGCCGTCATTATCGCGAGTCAATTGTAGACTTGCCGCGTATCGCTACTATCGTAACCCGACCTATCCTTTTGATTATAAATAATTGCGCGTGGAGCTCGCGATCGCGCGAGCGAGCGCGCGATTAACGTCACTGCTATGCAATTCGCGAATCTCGGCAACGAATAATGACAGACCGACTTCAGTTTGGCTTCTTTCCTTCTCTATTTCCGCGCGACTCAATTTGCGCGAATCTATAATTATTTACTGCAAATCGCTTATTGGCGCTTAGGGACTCTGACGCGAACGTGAAGATTAAGCTATCTATCTTAACCGCGCGATCTAATACGACTTTAGACAAATCTTATGTTTTTTTTACATCAATTTCAACTATTAATATTTTGAATGTTCGCGAATATTCTGCGTTTTTGCGTGCTTATATTTGAATAAGCAAAAATTTTCATTATGCGAATATTATTACATTTATTCTCGTATAATCGTTTCTAATTATTAGAAGCCGAATACTGTGTAGTGGTATTTTTTATTTTTATCTTATATATTTTTTCGACTATATTCCCAACAGAAATTTATTTTACGTCTGAATATTCAAACCGTAAAAACATATCGCGGACCTGAATTTCTCTAAGTGGCAGTCAAAGTGTTTAGAGAGTATCTCGAATTTTAAGACTAATACTTTATAAAGTATTACAAAGTCAATGTTATAAAGTAAAATAGCAGTGAATATAGGACGGGTTTTTCCTGTTGCATCGATAAGAATCGGTTGATATGAGCGCGGTTTACTGAACTTGAAATACTAACGTCGAAGTGTGGGAAGACATCGATTATTAATTGCAAGAACAGATATTCTTGATCTGGTGTTGCGTAAAAAATTGTTATCGTACTATCTCTCGTATTATTCCTGCGATATTCCAATCACGATTGATATTACCAGAACTTACGAGTCAAGAAATGTTGACGACAAATTTTTCACATGAAGAATGGAATAAAAATCCCAAATAATTTTCTGAATTTTTAAAAATCTATCGATATTTTTTCAATCAATATTCTATTTATCTATATGCAATTTCGATAAATTAAAATCACATAAATAGAGGAACAAAGCAAGATAGCGTCCTCGTCACACGGATTGTCAGATATAAGCTAATCGCGTAAGACCGAGAAAATGGAACGACTGCTATTTGCTGACGAGTAGCAGGGCTAAGGAAAAAAAGTAGCACGACTGTTCTACAAGCTCATGAAACGATGTACGGGAACAAAGCGGCCGGGGGGGTCTCATGCCATCGCCATGACTTGACGTTAACGCTCGTGGAAGATCTAGAAGGTCCCAAGGATGAGACTCTTACGTCCTCGCACGTGGAATTCAGGAAGGAATGAATTTAAACCGTTCTCGAAGTCGCTTATTAGCGATTCGAAAATATGTTTCACATTCATTCGCAGAATATAGTCAGTAAAATTAATACGAAAATTTATATAACCGTTTTTTAAGTTTAAGGAATCGTTAACATGTGTTATGCGTTTATTTATTTTATTCATGTATTTTCATATTTCTCAACTTCTTGAAAGGCAAATATTTTTTTCAGATATTAATATTAATATAAACAACATTTTTATTACACACACATATATGTATATTTATATTGTTTAATATTTCTTATATTATATAAATTATTTATATAACTTTAATTATATTAATTTTTTATATATAATATGGTAAATTTATTATATTATATAATATAAAAACTGCATTTTATACAAAGATATATACTAATACCTGGATTATTTCATTTTCAACGATAAAATGCCGGATAAAAAGTTTTATAATGAGATTTTGTATTTTTTTTTTCTAGAACGGTGACAATACGATGAAAGATGATAATCTCGTCGTTCGTTGATCGACAGTTCGATGAACCATGAAATACATTCGACTGTCGCTCTTGAATAGGAAACTGTCGACTCGACAATTAAGCCTCTGTTTTATAGTCGAATTTAATTGTGGAAGCAGAATATCTGGTAAGTTTTTTCATATTCCACCAAAGTTTTTCATATTTCACCAAAATTTAAAAGGCCACTTGTAAATATATAAAGAGAAGAAATGTGCAACTTGTATGTAGCATGCGCGAAATTTGATAATGACACATACATAATAGTTAAAAAAATGCGATCTTTTCATTTATGAAGATTGATTTCGCGAAAAGCGTAAAATGTCATTGCGCTTCATACTGTTTATTTTCGCAAACCGATGCAGCGCAGTGAATGCAACTTACTCCTTGTTATTAAGTAAAGTCTTCAGTGACAATGTATATGACTAACCTGTATATATAATAAATATGATATAGCTTGAATATGATAAATAAAAATGTTTTTAGAAATCCCTGTTTTATCTGTAAATTTTTATTTAGCGGCTAAAATATCTGAAATTGAAACGGAAAAAAAATATTACATGTACAGAATATAAAATGTTCATTCGTATATACTTTAAAATTATTTATAAATATAATGATCTATATATTCTCAAATATTTTCTCACTTGTCTAAAATGTCTCTAAAGAAAAGAGATAACATTCGTCTTCGTGGTATGCGTAACGAACTTCACATTTCTCAAAATGTAATGTAAAATCTCGTAATAATACGAGCAAGGAAAGGTGAAAGGATGAGAAGCTCGAACACCCCGAAATGTGCTGTATAGCGTTTAATTAAAACAGCGTCAGCAGTGATAGCGAGTCGATTACGCGAGTCGTGACTTTGCGAAAGTAGGAACGCGGCAGGCCGTCGCGGTACAATTGCTTTAATTCTCTAATTAATTAAAGCGTTTGCGCGGCGGTGATTGAGCCGCATATATTCACGCACACGTCCGGCACTTAGTATCACACTAGTATCACCATTAATATTGGACATTGAAACTTCATTTTACATTGCACATATTCTAGCAATTCTTTGATATTTCTCGGAATTATCTATTCAATCAATTAATCGCGTTCATAATAATTATGCGATAAATCGATTAATTTCACCGAACGATATAGCTATATACATTCTTCTGGTTAATTAAATTGATTGCGCTCTTTCAGCGTTTAATATTTCACGGTGTTTTGCGTTTTATAACATTCGAATTTTAATTTTCAGAATTATAGATTCTGCTTTCTCTCGGCATATATATATATGGCAATTAAAGATACAAATTTTATTGCGAATAATGTAAAAAAAATTTCCCACTTTTATAATCTTATAAAACTTTTCTATGTTCTAATGCACAATTTATTTCAACGATTTATTCTAAATATTTTAAAAATTCGTATACATCTCTTACGAAGTAAACGGTTAATTCGTTACGATTCGTCAAACAAGAGAGTTAAGGAATAATGAAGTGTAATCTCTGTGTCTCTCTTTCTCTTCTAGCGAAGTACGCACACTTCAGTATCGTCGCAAATTATGCATTTACGACGCGCATAACTAAACGACATTGAACCGCGACCCGTCTTAGCGGCCCTACTTTTACTGACCCCATCTCATGATTTCGCAGTATTCCGTAGCGAAAATACGTCGGTTCTTCTTCTTCTTCTTCTTGACACAGTCACCTGTAATTTATATCGCGTTTTGCATGCGTCCGCATCTCGTCAGATACGCGCGAGATAATGATTAGTTTTATAATTAACGACGTGTTAGTTGGAGATAAGGTAGCTAAGCGGTGAAAGTCTTTATAAAAGGCCAAAGGGTCGCGTTTTCCGATCAACAAAAGGATCCGAATGATCGATGTGCGAATAAACACTCAATGCTTAACGCTTAAAACTCATTACGTGTTTTTATTTATAGGAAAAATGTTTTCCTAATTTGTTAATTATATATTATTTGTTATATATATATATTTTTTTTAATTGTTTAAGCATTAAGTCGAATATCAGAAGTATACGTAAACTTGTTTACCATGCGCTCGAGATGGATGGTGCTATAATTAACTGTCTGCACTCGGAAAGATGGAAATCTATCGACCATTTATACGGTGTAGTTGTACGGTTAGAGCGTAAGGGTTAATTATGAAAGCGATATTCTAGCTTCGCGTGTTCAACCAACATGATATACAAATATCTGTTTTCACTTTCTAGTTAAACCGACGTGTCGCCGTAAATCCTGCGCGCGGCTGTCTACGAAATTAATTCTTTTTAATAAGAAAGTATTTTTCGCGTGTTTTAATTAGCCTGTATATTTAGATTATTCCGCAATCAAACGGTTACTAATTGCAGTGATGTTACAAGATACCGTTGTAATTGTTGAGACGCGCTTGAATGACAAATGGATGCAGGCTCCAACGTATTGCGAAACGCATATGAGAAAAGCGCGTGCAGAGTAACGCGGAATATACAGTGCGAGAGAAAGGTTCGCAAAGAATGCCATTAGCATTTAGGATGACCGTGTGTATGCAGATGCGGCACCGTATGTGAGTACCGCGTCATACAATAATTGAACCATGACCCGCGCGAACGACCCTTCCTTTGCTCTCTCGCTTCCTATACACATGAGTGATCAGCTGATCGCGCGAGATTCAGTCAGCTTTCAGTTTAATCATATTCGCAATTAAAAATTTATTCAATTATTAACTTCCTTTGCGCAAAGTATTGCAAATTTCTAATAATTGCCGTGTAGAATAACATATAGTGACATATAAAAAATATCTCTTAATCTCAGGTCATTATGTCCTGAAAAATAATGATGTGATTGACGTAAAAATTAAGTCGAACTAATGACTTTTTTTTTGCTACAAAGTATCTAGTTTTTTTTTTTTTTACGAGTGCTATACATTTCCGAAGCGCTCGATCGACGAAAGGGAAATGAAAATAGGCAATTACGAACCCGTATTTCACGCACGGCGTGATGACTGATAAAGTTTTCACGCATGAGACGACGAGTGTAGCGCGGCTCGACTGGACGCGGCGCGATCGCGTGTGCGTGCGCGAAAGTTCTGTCGAAACGGCGCCTTAGTCATCGTCCCTTTCCGGAGGATATAGGTATATATTCGATAATACTAATCCGCGCTCTCTCGCGTAGCCGCGGCTTTTGCTTTCTTGCAGCGCAGTGACCTGATTCCTTGCATGCAACAGTAAGAGCGTTTCCAGAGAGAAGGAGAAGAAGGGGGAGGGAGATGGAAAGAGAGAGTGGCGAGGCTAAAGAGGAAGTGAGAGAGAGGAATATAGATAGAGTGAGAGAGAGAACAAGAGAGATAGAAGAACGAGAGAGAAACACGCGCGCGCGCCTCGTGACACGTAATACCCGTCACGGTAATAGCGGCACGATATTATAGCACCGCTAATGTCATTCATTTGTGATTTAATGAGAGGAGCTGAGAGATCGCGCGGTCGTTCGACGGGGAGAGGACATCGACTGCGCGTTGTCGACAGTTGAGTCGTGAAGATTTGCGTGGCGTATTTTTTGATATCCCGATCGGATCGAACGCACAAACACGGATCTCTCGATTGTAGAACAAAGCGTTATTCGTGCCAGCGTGCACAATGTCATTATGACTCCAATTAAGTATCTCCAATTTCACAATTTTCTGCAAGAGGAAACTGCATTCAGTATCCATTTTTGCGCGATCGATAAGATATGATTGACAATTGAGATTGATTGCGAGATTGAGTTCGGATTATGTATTCGTCTGCTTGTAATATTCGTGAAATATCACAAAGTAATGTTAATATACGTAAATAATTATATAATTACAAGCCTATATAAAGACAGAGGTAAAAATTTTCCAAGCTTGTATAAATTAAATTTTTTTTTTTCGGGAATGACATGTGTACTTAAAAGTTAGATTTTCTAGAGTATCACACACATATACGCAATTAGTCTAATCGCATTAATCTCTCCGCCGTTTCTATGTAGCTCTTATCTCGGTTATGTTAGTTACACTCAGCTCTTATAGAATTTAGGTTGGCCATATGGAATCGTCGCGTTTCTTTCTCGGTTATTAATATCACGCTGTCCTGCTCGCGAAATATTTTCGCCGAGCAATCGAACCGATTGCTCGATATGCATGATGTTTCTTAAAAATGCAGTCAATGCATAACATATCAGGGATATATGTATATTTATTCGATTAATACACACTTTTGAAATGGTTTAAAAAAAAACTCCTGCAATACACAAAATTATCTCTTTTTCATATATAGAGAATTCTGAGCAAGAAAATGAGATAGATTTATAAATCTCGCTTAACGCGAGACGTATTTAAATACGTCTGAAACTAATCTGAAATGCGCTTTACATATTATGAATTTTGTCGCACTTTTGCATTGAATCCTTTCTATTTCCTGTTTTACGCGTTTTCCATGTATACGGATCGAAGTTTTATAGTGATGACACGACGAATGTTCGCGTACCTCCCATTAATTCACAAAGTGCCATACTAGTCATTTGTTAGATTTATGCGGCGTTAACTAAGCGAATGGCATAATCCACTCATGAGAACACTCTCGTTAACCCTTTTATGCCGCGAGCGATATGCATATCTTCGGTATATTTTCATACTGATTATCCAGGTTGCGTAGCAGCCAACTATAATTGTAACCTCCTTAATTAAGTTTAATTAAGGACTACTTTTTCGCATACTCTCGGTGCATCGATCTAACGCGGATCCGCACGAATTAAATATATGTATCAAAAATTACAGCATAGGATAAAATTAATACGCTGTGTAATGAGAAAATTGCAGGATCGTTAAAAGAATAGCGAAAAGTATAATTTATAAAAATATTTGTACAAAGATTTACATATTTTTTTATGCATTTATAATTTACATAAATATAACTTTTTTGACGTTTCTTTCTTAAATACGTATAAAACTGAATGTAAAAAGCACAAGAAGCTGCGTAAAACTATCTTGCAGTTAAAAAAATTAGCTTCTTTATTATTTCGATTCAGAGATCGAGCGCATATGTGTGTATATATCTGTCCTAAGGTCAGATTATGTGACGCATTGCGTGCGGAGCGTATAAGATGCCAACGCGGAAGTGGTTTTCATTGACTTTTAGGCAGCGTCCCTACCATTTTACCGTTGTCCCGGAGAGTAAACGACCGTATAAAGATACCGGTGTGTGGCCTTTAGAGTGGCTGCGGTAGTCCACCGAGAGCGAGTGGGTGATGCGTTTGAACGCGGCCGCGACGAAAATAAATCCTCCGACTTCCTCGCGTAAACGCGCATCGTGCGTGCACGCGTGCTGTCACGCGCGCGCATACTCGTGTCGATTCGTGTGGGACGAGAACCGGCTGCACGTCCGAAATTCGTGAGCGCTCGATCGAACGATCATCATTTCTCTCCCATGGGAAGTAAACGCGTCATTATTCATGCGTGTATGTATACATAACTTACTATAAATATGCACTTGTGACGAATTTGTCGTTCTCGTCGTCTGGATGTTATGCGGCATCAAATATGCAAACGTGCGCACTTTTATTTTGAGGAAATTTTTGCTCCTCCCTTGATTATTTATTTCTAAAACCGATGTAAGGGAAAACGCGCGCCGCGTCTTAAATCATCAAAGCGAATTTCACAAGAGAATAATAAACATCAGCTGTCAGAAATATGAATTTTCAGATTCGCATAGATTTATATAAATCATCTCAAATCTTCTTGTATTTCGTTATCCTCTCTTTTCTCATAGATTTTATATAAATTACCTTTTAATATTTACTTGGTTGCTTTTTTCTAATCTTCGTTTAAATATACAAGGAAGCTATGAATACATTTATTTATTGCTTTTCGAATATGGATTTGATTGGCAGCAGGTGAAACAGAGAAAGAGAGAGAGAGAGAGAGAGGCGCTTTCAGGCGTTCCTGATGCGTCGTATGCGTCTAATATAGCGATGCAGGCGTGGAATATAGGTCGCACACTAGAACGCTCTTTTATGTACTTGTTACTCCGACATTCAAAGATTATAGTGAGGATATATGTGTACACACAGTCACAGGCACTCATATAGCAACTAGCAACACACGATGTGAGTTCGACACGATGTCTTATCACACATGTTCGCACGGCAGATTAATGAGATTATTAAATTATTGTGGAAAAACATCCGTATAGAAAATCTTTTCTGAAGAAACTCGACGAAAAGAAAATTATTGTGTTCCTGAATAAATATGCTATACTAAGCATATAAGCGTGAATTTGTATAAATATATATAATATCTTGCCAATCTTTTAATTCTTATATTTTATTTCTATATTTCTCAAGAGTGAGAGGCAACGATTTTATTCAATTTATATTTTTTTATAAATTGTTCGAACGACACTGATCATGGAATTGTACGGCAATAATACAAGAGATCGCCAGAGTCCATCGGCGATAATCGATTCGCGCGCGGGATCTGAATCTCTCTCTTTCTTTCTCTCTCGTCTCTTTCGTTAATTTTCATTCTCGCAGAGTTCCGCACGTACGACTACGAGTCGTTACGGCCGGCATAACAATGCATGACGTAACTCTGGGGTCGAATCCTCCTTACCTCCTCCGTGCAACGATGTTACAGGAAAGTGAAACTCTCGCAAACCAGGTCACACCCACATCGTGCTCGCGGCGTTGAGTCTCGCGATGCCGATCGACGGCAGACCTCTTTTAACTCCGGATTAGATGCGTTTCCATCCAGCTCATGAAATTCTGCAAAATAAATTTTACATATGCAAGCATTAATTTTAAGAAAATTAATTGAAGTCTAAAAAATTCCCAATTTTCCATTTTTAATGTTATATACTGCACTTTTTGATACATATTGTCAACATCTCATTACAATATTATTTTCTATCACTTATTTTTTTTCTATCGTGAGACTTTCATAATTTATAAAATAATTTCTAAAAATGAAATTTAATTTATTTTGAAAGATGGGGAGTTTTGTCTGTAGCTCGATGATCTGTGAATATATTCATGATAACAATAGATCAGAAGCGCCAGAAAGAGCATTTCTATACCTCGAATTACGATTATGCACATCTTTGCGGAACAATGTAGATCGTTTCGAAATTTAACTCTTCACGATATTCATCTAATCTTACTTCTTTCTCATGTTTACGTAAACTTGAAGATCCTAATATTGGGTAGCTAAGACTTCTCACATTTTTTTCTATCTACAACTTCTTTGATCAATTTATAGTATCAATTTCCCTTCAGCGGCAATTTGATCAACTTTTCTATTTTTCTCAATTTTTGAATCTTTCCTTTTTTCTTTTTTCTTGAATTTTACAATCTTTTAATAGTAAAATAATTAATTATTCTGTATGTATACGATTTTTAATAACTGATAAATTAAATAACATTTGTCATCCCCGATCATTAATAGCTAAAATTAATAGATCAGATGCTGTCATAGACGTCGATAGCTAAGATGCTGCGAGGTGACGCGACGCGACTAATTCGGAGACCGCTTCCGCTGCATCTCGCGAATCTGGCTCGGGACGCGAGCACACCAAGCAACGGTCGGCTCAATGTCATCCGTTGCATTAGCGACCATGTCCAAGTATCGCTAGATCCGGAGGATGCGCGAGCAAGTGCAACTTCTTTGTTTCGCGTTACACGCAACATTGCAGTGCAATTCGCGGAGTACAAGTTCGCGAGAGAGCCGAGCGGTTTCGCTCGTTCACTTTCGTTCAGGCTCGTTTGTCGTATATGCGCGAAATGAGAATCGGGCGCGAACGCGCGTGGGTGCGGGGCGGTCTTGGCAGAGTTGGCCCTAACCCATATACCATCGTAGCCAGAATAGAGACCAGGCGGTCGCGAGCGGATAGGAACGCAGGTAACTATAAACACGGCCGGGAAAGCGAAGTATCGTGTTGCTGACGGCGCGCCTTTATCAGGCTTTTCCACTTTTTTTTTTTTTTTTAGAAATATCGTCCGACAATATCGATGAAACGACGATTAGGACATGCAAATATATGGATATATTCTCTCTTTGCTTTTCTTCTAATAATTTTAAGCGGCTCGCAATCTTCATAAGTGCATTATTTGGTCTTAAAAAATATTAATTTGGGAATATTTTTTTAACGATTTGTGGCCTTAAGAAAAAAATTATTTAAAAAAAATATAAGTTTTAATTGCTGTCTTAGCTTTCGCACAATTTTACATGCACTTTATGAATATTAGTAAAATATTTTATTTAATATTTTTATTTCCAATAAGTAAAGTAACAGAATTTTGCGGGCTATTTCCTTCGTAATATAACATCTGTAAGAGATAAACTGAAATGATACTGATACTTAATGTCTACAGAGAGAAGCAAATGATAATGTTAACACGAATTAAAGACTGTTGTCTCTCTCATTATTCGAACTGGCGCTATGCCATGATCGCTGAAGCTAGAACAAAGAGTCAATTGATAATAAGAGTGCAGGTGACATTCGGCGCGACTAGAACTTTCTGTATTAAATTACTAATGCGCGCTTCGTTGCGTGATGAGTTTCTATATAGATATGAATAAGATACATCGAGAAATGCGGTTTATAGATAATATTTCAATTAACTATATTACTATATTATATAACAATTATATTTATTATATAGATATGTATAGCAATTGAAAACTAAAACAGCCTGATAATAGTTGGAGGGGAATAAATAGAATTATGATTTATGTTAACATTTCAATTTTAAAAGGAGTTATAGAAAATTAAGTGAAACACACACAAAAATGATCGTGAAGAAATATTATTGACTCCGAGAATGTGGACAAATTGCCTGCATCAATATGAAAAACGAAACCATTGATACTGATAATTCGCTGATAAATACTAGTGACAGATATTGTATCACACAATATCTGTCCTCTCGTATATCTATGTGTGTGTGTTTGTGTGTGTGTGTGTGTGTGAGATGAATGAAAGATTGGTAAAAATAAAAGAATTATATATAACATTCGAGGAATCAGAACGAGAAAGAGATACCCGTGTAGAAAATTGTTAAGGATGGCCTTAAGAAACTAAAGGCCCCGATAAGTACATATTAAGGTTACCTTAACAGTTCTTCCTTATTATTAAAATCTTCAGTTTTCAAACTAAAACAATTCCAAAAAATATTTTAAAGATCTTACTATAAGTAAAAACCAATTAATCCCTTTTAAAGATATATGGTACCTTTGAGAAATCCCTTCAAGATCCTAAACCTTATAATCTAATCAAAGTATTTTTTTCCTTTTGGAGCCTTATTATAAGCAGATATCATTATCAAGCCTTAAATATAAGGCATTTTATAAAGGTGATAAGTGGTGTCGACTGGTAAGTCACGGACTGACAGTCTGACAATTGACGGGTCCCGGGTTCTCGAATCCAATCCCCACATGCCTCTATTTGAAGAGGTTGGAGGATAGAGAAGGAGGGAGGGAATGGTGAGAAGGGTGAGAGGGGAATGAAGATGAAGGAGGGAATAGGGTGGGAAAATTGTGAAAAACCCCATTGGGGAGAATTTTTTTTTAAAGAAAAAAAGGCATTTTATTCAGGACTCGATACATTTTCCTTAAAAGGGCCTTAAAAGGGCCTTAAAATCTAGCCGTAAATATAAGCTGGCAAATATAAGGTATTTTATTCGGGACCCGATATATTTTCCTTAAAAGGCCCTTGCAAACCATTTGTTACATTTCTCTTAAGGTCCTCTTTATTTAACCTAACTAGGGCCCGATTAATATTAAGGCCAATTAACTAGGCCCTCATTAAAGCCTTATAAAATTTTCTACACGGGTATGTACGTGCGAATGTGATCGTTTCATCAATTCATTTATTTCATCAATTTATTTAAAATCGAAATATTTATCGAAAATCGAATATAATTTACGTGTTTTATGCAATGAATAAATGATTTAGTAAAATAGAATTGATGTAAAATTTAATAATTAGAATAGCATCGATATTAAGATTGAAATAAGATGTACATATGCAAATCTAAATCGATAAAATTAAATAGATGTGATTATTTAAGAAGACGATAGAATATTATTCGATAAACAAAATTTAAGTTAAATCGAATTTTATCCATTAGATAGAAAACGTATAAAATGAATATTTTAATTCATTCGAAAATTCAATATTCAATATTTCCTGATTAATAAATTTTGTCGGAAACAATATTGATTTATTGTGATTAGCAAGATTGAAATACTTGCACGAGATTAATTGTCTCGGCGAATCTGCTTGTCTTTAGAAGTTGCTGCTCAGTTCGAAAGAACGTTCGAAAAGTGGATGTACCGTGTACGAACGTTGGCACAGCTTGTATCTAAAACTAGAATCGTCGACGACACGTGCATGCAGACATTTCGGCGTCAAAACTTGGCGTATTATGTCAGAAATTTAATGCGACAACGAAGCTAAACGCTGACGTTGCGAGAATATCGTCGAATATCGGAAAACGGATCATAAAAATTTAATTCGTTTATAATGTTGTGTTTAATGAAAATGAATCTTCACAAGTGTATGATAGCACAAGGTGTGATATGTCATATACTTTGGAACTTTAAAGATATGTTTTACATCTTGTATATTAAATGTTCGAAATAATAAAAGTTCACAAAATTTACTTATTACTTATTATTATTCATTATTCTATTTTAATTAGAATAGGAAATCACAAAATCAGAGAGAGAGAGAGAGAGAGAGAGAGAGGGAAAATCATAAAAATCTGAGTAGTCTTATTAATCAAACATGTATCTCTTGTTGAAATATGCATGTATATACAATATTGAAAGAGTAAAACCTCTTATGACTAGTTTAGCGCAAAAGTTTAATGAAAATTAAAATTGCCTAGATAATGCAGATGTACATTTAGCATTTTTTAGCAACAGACAAAGAAAAAAATTAATTTTTAAATATGAAATGTGGGTTCTAATGTAATATAACGAATGCTATTACAAAGCCAATATTACAAATTTTTTTACAATTGCGTTAGTCGGTTATCTGTCTTTATTTCGGCATTATTACGAATTTGAGAATCATACTCTTAACATTTTCATTCAAATTAAACGTTTAGGTAATGTCAACATCGAAATTCTTTTGTACAAATCGGTATTTTCTCAAGTGTGAAAAATTTTGGAAAAGATAATCTATTTGATATGCCTTTGTCAATTATTGTCCAATTGATATGTTTTATCAAAGAATCATTAAGAATTTTAGAGAGTTTTTAGGGAAACGCCATTTTCTTCCGCCTCTTGAAATCTACCCTAAGGCATTGTAATTAGAAATTCTTTTTAGCTATCTAGCTTTCGAAAAATTAATGACGGACGAGGAGTACGAACCGGCTACCTTTGAAAAAGATGAAGTATACACGTATGTTAAAAAATATTTGTGTTATGTGCTACATATATCTCTTATTTTTCCATTCAAAAATTATTTAGATTCTATTTTAAATTCTATTCATTTTAATAGTCTTACGCTGCTTTAGTATATTCAATTTAAAGAGATTATTGTATAATCATTTTAATATAACTTTATCAACGTTTAAGAATTGATACATAAGATATCATAGATACCACATTTCAAAAACATATATATTTTGAGAATTTTTTAAATCTCGTCATTTGATGCACAAAAAATGAATATCAATCATAATGCAGAGGATGACGCTCATTTTAAATTATCGAAAGTGAATTTTATTTATAATTGTTGAAATATTTTTATTGAATGATTTTAGTCTAATTTATTCTAATTATATTATTGAATGACGTTCTCCATATTGCACAATTGCTAACGCAATTTTTAATAATTAAGTTATTCTAAGATTGTACGCTGTATTTTGTATTGATAACGTATGCGCCTTGTGTATTCTCCTGTATCAATGTCGATTTCAATTCTTCGGAAGTATTCTGTCCCGGCATTACACTTTCATTTCTCGTACACTTGCCTGCGTGCATTTTGCGCTTTGCCCGGACAATATATTGGCGTGCGAATACACACAATGCAACGCTGTGCATTGTATCACGTAGAAATACGATAAATTGTCCGGGAGAATCAGCTAATCAATTCGCGAATTCACGTGAGACTGTACACGTACAGAGAACAACAAAATCCCTGAGTATTTCTTAAGAATATTCCTTAAGAATAGCTTTTGATAGCAAAATTGTGAAGAACGAAAATCAGATTTAAACCGCTTAAGCTGCACATACATTAACGTACTTTATTACAACTTTTTTGTACTTGAACTATTGTGTCAAATTTATTTCTCTACTATTTTATTATAATTTTTAGTAAAATGGAGAGGAAGAAATAAGATATATATATACACACACTTTATATATAAAATAATGTCAATGCGGTCATTCTCCAATATGATAATTAGCATTTGAAGAATTAATTTAAATATTTTTAGTTCAATGCATTCGAAATTTTCTGTGTTCTACAATTTCTATCAATCTCATTAAATTCTCAATCGACCTAGAGATACATATTTGGCCGCGTATATCGTCATGATTTTTTATCGCGATATGAAGAACTTGTTTTGCCAATTACATCGCGCAGGCGATGCGCTTCCTCGTGCGCATCGACTGCGCGTTGTGCGATTCCAGATGCGGGCACATGCGTTCACGCGTACACGTGAAACGCTGTATCCTGTTCCGCGGTGCTCGCCATGACGCGCGTCACGCTCGTCACACAATAATGCTAATCTATTTAATCTGACTAACAACAAACTTATCTCCTGACTCACTCGCCACGATGGATTCGCGCGCAGATAGCTTTCCATATGTATACTCTATATGTGTGTGTACGCGCCGACGGATTTTTCTGGCGGATTAACAGTCGGCTACTCTACTGTCCCCCTTTGTACGGACGTGGTAGAAACTTTGTAGAAATCTCCCTTAGGCGAGGCCCGTTTTCCGCCTTGACCGCGCACGTGACGCTATTAAGATTAAGCCTGAATACGATAACGTGCTCGACTTCGATTCTTTAGTTTGTGGTTCTTCTGCTTGAATCTGATGTTTTCAAACAACCAAGTAAATTCTTGATTTTATAATAATAATTATATAATATAGTAATTTTTCATATTTTTTAAACAATTTATGATAGAGTTTCTCTCTTTTTCTTTTTTGGAAGGAAGAATATCGCGTAGTTTTTTTGAATATCGTTTTCTTTACTGAATCTCAGAAAGTATAAAAATGCATTGGCAATGATTTACAAAATATATTTATAGAGAGATATTAAAGTAATAGTGAGATATATATGTGTGTGTGTGATATTTCATTAGCCTTATATTCCTGAAAAATAAAGGAGAATACTTGAATGTATTCTATAAAAAGTTTCAAAGCTAAAACATGGTGCGCCAAGTAAAATACAAGTAAGAATAATGAAAAATTGATGTTATATTTACGTGGTGCATATTGTGCGATAAATAGATATACGCATACGCATATATCTGTTTAGATACATACGTGACATACGATGTAGCACACGACACATTGATAACAGTGTAAAAAAGAAATAATTTGCATATAGTTTGTTTAAATTCTAGTATTACATTTGACAACGTTATCTCTCTCTCTCTCTCTCTCTCTCTCTCTCTCTATCTATCTATCTCTCTCTCTCTCTCTCGAAAAGTAGCTTCAATCGAAAACCTCAGAGCGTGTTACAAAGAATTAAATTTACGAGTGAGACCCAGGGAAAGATGTGGACGGACCGAATGAGATGATGCGGAGACAAAGAAGGAAACAGAGACCAGGCATCGCGCGTACGTTTCATATCAAAATATATTTGTGCATAGACAAGATGACCGTGATCAGTGACAGGTAATCTCGTACCCTAATATCATACGTATCAGTCATACATCGAGGCACGCGTGCCAAACGTCCACATTCATACCCGTTACACGCCGCGCGCTTTCGCGTAATTAAATCGTTTGCGCGCGAATGCACGTAATGATACATGCAACTGTGACGAACGCATGGTTTACAGCTGGCTGCTGCTGTTGTCGTGGGCAACGATTGTCGGATTTACATGTACGAGTGAAGCTGGAGTTCTGTTTTTTTTTTCATTTTTTTTTTCATTGATTGTAAGCGTGTAATAGAACATTCAGGTATGATTCAGGTATACATGCCTCTCTCTCTTTTGCCACACTAATAAAATATATGCAGTTACAATAATTCGTTTGTCGTCTCGTTCCTATCAACCCATTCGCGCACGCAGGATTACACAGCCACACGTATGTTACACATATTCATACAGGTACTCATACAGATGTTCACGTACGCTCGCTCGCGCGCGCGTTTGCACGCGTCAATTTCCCCGGCTGTTTCTCTCGCACATACTCGCGCGCGCGCGCGAGCATTCTCGGCTTCTCTTCTAACAAAATATATTAGCTTTTTATATATATATATATTTATATATATGTCTATATATACATTTCGAATATAATAATAATAAAATTACTATAAGAACTATAATACAAGAGCGCTTGATTGCTCGTGCTTGCCTTATTCGACTGCGCTTTCGTCGAAGATAGCGAGCGCGGAAGCGAATATGTATCGAGAGAAAATGAACATCGATTTCTCTTATTGATACACATCGATATGAGCCACATTGTGATAAAGATCATCGTGTTTCAATATGACTCTTTTTCTTTAGGTACTTGGTAATTGGAGAGCAATATAATCTACGTTTATTAATTTAACGTTATCTAAAAACCGAATTCTAAATACAACGCCGTGTGTACGTGTCTTTCGCGTTGAAAGTGTGTTGGGTATTGTGTCCGTGTGTATGTGTGTAGTACGAAATATATAATATACAATTAAAATGAGAGATGTTGTGTGTGTGTGTGTGTGTTGTGTGTGTGTGTGTGTTCAATGATTTGTTCGAAGTCTCGGAGCTCACCTCCGTGTTGCGATTTTGCGGGTCCATCAAGAGGGAACCGAAATTATCTAGATAGTAGATCACCGACAGTCTTACTTACGTAGAGTCCATAAGCGCAAAGAAAAGAACGATGAGAAAGTAAGTAATATATT
The DNA here is from genome assembly GCA_963971435.1 of Lasius platythorax. Lineage (NCBI taxonomy): Eukaryota > Metazoa > Arthropoda > Insecta > Hymenoptera > Formicidae > Lasius > Lasius platythorax. Next base: position 6,527,089 of record OZ020546.1, read on the forward strand.
AAGAAGAAATATAACGACGAAGGAAGATAAAAAGAAAAAAAGAGAAAAGAGGAAAAGATCGGACAGCCTTTTTCTCAGCGTCCTTCGTCAATTTCACACGACTCTCGGTCGATTACGTCAGGAGATCGCAACACACGCGACGGGGGCTTGTTTGCGGTCCACGATTGATTCTTCACGATTTTTCGCCTTCTCTCAGTGTCCGGACAGCACTCTTCTTCCTTTCGAGCGAAGGACCGCGGGCGGAGGCACTTGTCTTTGAACACGCGAATCGGTGTCGATCGCGTTCTCCAGTTCTCGTCGTAAGCTCGCGTCGAGTAACTCGCTCTTCTCGAACGTCTTCCTACGCGACTCCTCGACTCTCCTCTTCACCCTCCCACGCTTCCGCGCCTTCGCGACAACGACGACGCACGTACGCACGTGCGCCCGCGTCGTATACTCCGAACTCGAGTGAGATATAAGATACGACGCAGAAGAGACGAAGGAGAGAGAGAGAGAGAGAGAGAGAGAGAGAGGAAGAAGACGAAGAAAGAGGGAATGAGCGAGCGAGAGGGAAGCAGAGAGCGCGGGGGGAAGGGACGATCTCTCGTGAGAGATTTACGCGTGGAGACGCGCGAGAGGAAAGCGGAAGACGCGACTGACTTCGCCTCACAATCGGAGCGGCCTGATAGGCCAGGGACGCGAGTTAACGACGCCGTCAAACGACGCCGTCTCGTACGATGATGATCATCCAGCGGCCACTATGTCCGCGTGTTGCTGCTACATGGGTCCTACCGCGTGCTGCTGAAACTGATCGAGGTGCCTCGAGATCTCGCGATGGACATGCTCGGGCAGCATGCTGACGTTGCCGAAGAGGGATCTGAGCACGTTGAGTTCCTCGGTGAGCAGCTCGATCCGCTTCTTCAGCAGATCGTTGTCTTTCACCAGCAACTTGACCTTCTCCTCGGTCTCGCGCGATCGCACCTTCGCCTTCTCGCGGCTCTTCCTCACGGCGATGTTATTCCTCTCCCGCCGTCGTCTGTACTCGTCGCTCGCCTTGTCGATGGCCTTGGACTGCTTCCTGGCGACGTTAGCGGCGGCGTGATGTTGATGGGTTATCACCTGTCCCTTCATCGGGCCGCCCCGCGGCGGTGGTTGATGAATCGGCGTGCCTGGATGACTGCCCGGCATCGCGGACGGTGTCAGGGTGGTGAAGGTCTGACCGCCGTTGGCGAACGGATTGTTCGTCACCGAGCTGTAACCCGGCGGATACTGAGGGCAGTGACGTCGATAATCCGCCGGGTCCAGCGGCTCCTCTTTGATGCTGGGCGATTCCGAGCTCGAGCTGTTACTGTCGCTACAACTTCCCTGATGATAATTCGCGCCGCTGTGCACCGGTTGCGGCATGTATGCGAGGGTGGTGCGCGTGTTATAGTTGCCCGCTCTCATGTGCTTCACCCCGTTGCCGGCACTGAGCATGTCCAATAAACCGTCGTTGAAGTGATTGTCGTCGATCAGATGCTGGAGGTCCAGCGAGATCTCCGGGGTGTTGAGGTCGGTGAGTTCGCCAGCAGCGGCACAGTGCTCGGCGTATTGCTGATGCAAGGTCGCCTTGCTGGCGGAGACCTTGCTCACCACCGCGCCATTCAACTGCTGGTTATGGTTATGATTGTGATTGATCTGCAGAGCAGAGTTGTTATTATTGTTCGTCGCGGCGTTGTTGTTGTTCTGATTACTGGTGTTGTTGTTGAGCACCTGGGACTTCTTCAGATCGGCCGTACCCTGGCCCTGGGCCTGATGGGCCCCCGAATCGTACATGACCGGTGATTCCATTGTTCACTCGCACATCACAGATGGAAGTCCTTTCGCGACTTCACCGCAACCACCTGTACGTTAGAAACTTCGTCTGGTCCACGCTCAGCGGTTCGGTCTCGCTGTTTCTACTTTATCCTCTCTTCCTATCTTCGATCGTCGTGTATCGCGTATACTACGTCGTCCAAGAACGAAAGCCGGTATAAACGGTGAGAATACTTCTCGGCGTGAATCTATTACCGCTATTCACACCGTCACCGTCGCGGTTAATAAACGGACCTCTCGTCGTTTCTTCGAAACCGCGCGTCGTAGTTTCTGACACTGTTCCAAGTACTTACTTAATGGATTAAGACGGATTATATATTTCGAGATCACGAAGACCTCGAACGTTGTCACACGTTCCGTCTGTCGACGATGTTGTCCCGTTTAACTTTAGTCGCGTGTTCGCTCCGCGTCAAACTCCGCCGGTTTACCGACGCCCACGCGCACAACGAGATTCCGATTCTATATACTTCTTGTCTCTCGCACTGCAGAAATACACATGAGAGAGAGACCGTTACGAGAGAGAGAGAGAGAGAGAGAAAAAAACAGAGAGAACAAGAGAGCCCGATGCAACAATACAATCCGCACGAAAGTTAGCGCGCGACTGTTCGCCTCGGCGGCATGTTACAAGCTTTCAATGCGGCCCGCGCGACGGTCGTTCCGTGCCTCATTGCGCTTGCGCGACGCTACGCTTCTCCCGCACGTTCCGCTTTGGTCCCCTCCGAAAGAGGACTGCGGGAGGAGGACAGGGCGCGGAGCGTCCTCCGGACCGCGCTCTTCCTCTCGTCCGTCATCGCGCTCGCTTGTACGAGTCAGCTCCCATTCTCCCCCGCTCCTTGCTCTCCTCCGGGCCCTGTGTTTTATTTCTAACTCTTGCTCTCGCTTTTCTCGCTCGCTATCTACGCACGTGTCTCTCTTTCTCTCTCTCTCTCTCCCTCTCTCATTCTCTTTCTCTCGCTTTCCTCCTCGGTTTTGGTCCGATGTTTCCCTCTCTATCTCCGACGCATTTCGGCCGTTTCTTTTTCGCGTTCCCCCTTCGCTCCTCACCCGATTCCGTCAAGCGTTGTGTGCGCGTCCTTTTTCTTCCTCTCTTTCTTTTTCTCGCCCCCCCTCCCCCTCCCCCTCGTGCTCTCACAGGCTGCGGTCCCGTCACGGTTCCGCGCGACGGAAAAAGTTTTCCGCCGCTTGATTCTCCCGATGCCAAACACTCGCGCGATATGCGTACGAAAGGTGGCTTTCATTGCGATGGGTGCACGGGGATTTTTTTCGCTCCCGAAAATTAATTTTTACGGTTCAGATTATACGGTCATTAATTACTACATGAACAATTATCGAATCGATAGTAATCGAACTTGGATCAAAGACGAAAATTGTATCCGGGATACACGCCAATTATATTCGATTGTTAATAAAAAATTCAATATCTGACTAAAAATATATTACACATTAATATTTCATGTATGTATAATGCAATATACATCATGTGTTGGGATATATTATATGGCACTTATCGCTATAATCGGTACTTATTATTAAGTGCGGTTAACAGTACTCTGTTGCAGTCGATAGAAACATGTCACCGTTTGCACGATATTGCGCAATTGACGGTAACCAATTGAGCAGAAATCATTCGTTGCATTTATTTCCCTCTGTTAAAGTTTTTAGAGATTTCGCGATGAAAATGATCTTCATTATTTTCAAATATCGCACCTTGCTTTAGTTGGCGAAGATTTAATTTGCATTTAAACAAGATTTAAGAGCTATCGAATAACACTAATGAGAATAAATTCGCAAAAGAGCTGTATAATTACGTACTGTTCGTGAAATTCTAGACATATGATAATGAAGATTTATGACGAAAGATTATTTAACGCGCTTTATTGAATTTGATTAGTAAACGAATTATGATAGCCAGATCTTTGCATTTTCTCTAAGAGATTTGCAGTTGTTTTTATTGATTTAAATCAATTTATCTCATTTCCTTATTTATACTTTAGCTTTGATTGCTTTATCGACTTAAAATTATCGTTTTTAAATATTTATCTTTATTTTCTCCGGAATTGCCCTGGAACTTTTAAACTTTTTGAACCGTTTATCCTCTTCCGGTATTATTGCTGAATCAGCTTAATCAAAGATGATTTTTTTCAAAATCGCCCATTTTTTTGCAATGGGCGACTTCTATGCGAGATGAGTCGTGAATAGGCAAGAAACGGTAATCATTGTTGCGTCATATTTTGATTGTTTATCAACATAGATTTTTATCTTTAATACCGTGCGCGCAATAGTTACGCGTGCGTTGATCTACGAGCCAATGCACGCTGACGTATATTAAATCGTGCGAACTGAAAAACGACAAGTTCCTGCATATCAGTGACTCGCCTGTGTTGATTGACTTTTGTCGCTATCAGAAAAAAAGGCAGAGAAAAAGATGGAAACAATTTTTGTGCGCCATTGGCGTCGAGATCGCGTTAATATTTTTCTCTGGATCACTAATCATAAATGTCTCTCTCTTTCTTACGCGCTTTAATTCGTCTTATATATAAGTATGTCACTAGCTACATTACATAACAGCGGGTTACGAAACGGGAATAAGAGACCTATGAATGATGCGTTATCTCGTATTTATTTTTTGCTTTTTCTATGTTATTCTTTTTACGTTTTATTTTTGTTCCTATTAAATGAGAGCATTATTTCTGTTCTGGGAAGCATTTTTCTCGTATATGTATGATGTTTTAGAAAGTATTAATTAATTTCCGATTAATTATTAATGATTATCACACACACACAAGTAATAGAGTAATAATAATTTAGGAAGATAAATAATGAATATATATTATATGTACTTTATATGCAATATATACTTTGTAAATTATAGCTTTCGTACGAAGTCAACTTATTAATACTATTAGCTCTAAAATATAGATTTTAGTGTTTATTATAAGTTTTGTAAGCACAAACTTATATATATTTAAAAAAAAAAATATATATATATATATATATATATATATATATAAAATTAAATATATCAAAAGAATTTTAAATATTATATTGCGATAAAAAATAAAAGGCACACGAGGTCGATAAATATAGGTTAAAGTTAACTACAATTTAATCGATTTTTTTATATCTTTATAGTTCTATTTCTAAAGAGAGAGAGAGAGAGAGAGAGAGAGAGAAAGATAGACAGAAGAATCAATTATTAACTTTAACTAAGATTTATGAGATTACACAAGATATCAATGAAATATTCATTAAATATACGGCTTACCGAAATTTGCTCGCAAACACGCAACGACGAGAATTCTGCGACTGCGTGATCGCGTCAGTCGCGCCATCTGACAACACGTTTGAGAAGTAATTTCCAGTCGGTACAACATACGCGGACGCCGATCGCCACCGGAGAGACTCGAGCTTGACCGAATTTCCCTGTTCATCGTGATATTAGTCACAACAAAAAAATCGTGGTGATCGCGCAAAAAGTTTTCGCCGCTGCGTATTTTTCGCGTCCACTCGGCAGCAAGGTGCTGGTTAAAAACACGTCGGCGCCTCGTCCAGGATTCGTCGACGACGCGAAGTAAGGAATCACGCGTCCGGAATTTGTCCTCGCGTCGCGCATTCAATTTCCGAATGTGTTGTGGGGCCGCCGTGTGTTGTGTTGGGGTCCCGTGTGCGCCGTTTGATGGGACGGGCCGACGGACGCACGCGTGTTGTGATGAAGTGTGCGATTTAACGCACGATACTCTCAGTATCCTATATTACGTTCGTTCGCATTTAATATTCGCCTGTCGCGGAGATGATACGCTCCGCTTCGCAGCGAAACTCGGCCGATCCGCGTCGTCGCGTCTCGCTCGCTCGCTCGCCGAGATATCCTCTGGCTTAACCTACAAGGGTCTTATCTTAAGGCGCGAGGACCTTTCGCGTTTGCATGTTTCAACAAAGTTCGTTCCTTCGCATTGTTTTCGTTCGAAACGCAACATTTATCGCGATTGATGGAAGTTAGAATCGTGCGAGCACATTTTTCACTTTATTCTGATAGTTTGCGATCAAACGTGTATCTCTACATTAGACTTCCGTATGCTATGTTTCTTTCTTTATTTTTTTTTTTTTTTTTTGTTACATAAACGTATAAGATCACGCTTAGGCAATTCCGGTCTATTTACATGATTGACATTGACTGATGTTTTGATATAATCTTATTTGCAGACTGCACAATTACGTAGGAGTTATAGGGCAATATCAGCATTCACAATGGCGGGAGAACAACAGCAGTTTTTTCTTAAATGGAACGATTTCCAGTCGAACATGGTGTCGTCGTTCAAACATTTGCGAGATGAAAAAAGTTTCACGGATGTGACGTTGGCTTGCGACGGTCAAACTTGCAAAGCGCATAAAATGGTTTTGTCCGCCTGTAGTCCTTACTTCAAATCCTTGTTAGAGGTACATTGTTTATATTACACTAAGTGATGGACAGTAATTCATATATTCTATAATTAAATTAATTCACTGCTTGATATATATTTTACAGGAGAATCCGTCCAAACATCCTATTATAATTCTAAAGGATGTTGCATACAGCCATTTGCAAGCCATTCTAGAATTCATGTACGCAGGTGAAGTGAATGTTTCACAAGATCAGTTGCCAGCGTTTCTCAAAACGGCAGACCGGCTTAAAGTTAAAGGACTAGCTGAAGCTCCTGGTGCCATTAAGAGAGAAGGTTAAAGATACGCACGTAATTATGGTATGCTTTGAGATTTTATTTGGTTAATCTTAGACAAGAATTGACAACGAGAGAGAGAGAATATCTTTATTATATAATTTTCTTATCTTCAAATTTTTCTATTACTATATTGCAAATTTTCCTTTCTTTCATGATTATGCATATTTGGTGATTTCATTTAATCGCATATTTGATTCATATGTCATATGATAAAAGAAAAGGGAATTATTTAATCATAGTATTTAATTAATAACAAAGGAAGAATCACTTAGCTACATTTATTTAATAATAGCATTGATTTCGAAAATACGTATGTTTACATTTATGCTGCACAAGAGTTCATTGTTCATTGAGTTTAATTATTGATTGTGCAAATCTATTTTTATTTTCGAATAAAATGTGATCTTATTCTACGCGTCGTTACCGCATGAATTAAACGTACAAAACAAGAGCTAATAATAAGTTCCATAAAGGCTAGTTAAAACAGTGTCTTGTGTGTAATATGTGTAATTATTATTCGTTTTCATACAGACAAATAGGGAAAATGTAAATTTTTTTTGCAGGTCTTTGAAAAGCGTGTGGACTGAAAAAAAAACAATGTAATAATGTAAAGTGATTGCGCAAAACACATACCACAACATAACACACAATGAGACACATACATAAATACATATATATGTATATTTTATATATATAATATATATTATATATTATATATATATAGATATATGTGTATATGTGTATATATATATATATATATATATATATATATATTATAAAATAAACATTACATGTGCACAACCCAGTATCCTCTGGTTCATGACTTGGATCAACATATGTACGATGACAATGTAAAATAATGCCTTTTTCTTAATCTCATTTAATGTTAATGATTGTACTGACGGTATGACAGTACACATAAAAGTAGATATGAGATGTTGATGTTTGTCTTGAACCTATTACGCTACATTGCAGCGGCAACAATAACACAACACATTGATTATTTTTTTAAAACAAGGCGCCACGAGGCGCGAATAAGTGGCGATAGTTTACAATATATGCTGACCGGGGTCTTGATAGATCAAGTTGGAAATGTTGAGGACATCTGTTACAACGCCCATTTTTTCAAACCGATCTACTTGACTCAGAGCACTCCCCTATCGGTTCCATTTGGTAGATCTATTCACGAAGTAGCTTTATCTCTTTTACCTTTGTCGCGCGTCAACTTATCACTTATCGTGAAGCTCATTCGAGATCTGTGCAACCTATCGAAATATGAAAGTCTTTTCCACATCTTTTTGATAGATATCTACATATACTGCATTCATTTTCGTGAAATATCATAATCTGACAATGAAGAAACGACCATAAAGGACACGATTATGGAGATGTTTTCCTTTAAGAAATCGATCGTATAGGGCATTAATGATTCTATTTCGCATTAGATTACATATAAATGATAGTTGAACAAAGGAAAGTATTTCATTGGCATTCAATTCGGGAAGTTCTGCTTCTGTCGTGGATAGATTTGCGAAACCTCCGACAATTAAAGAATATCAAATCAAGTTTGCTGGAAGTAGTAACGTGCGTATTTACGTCATTTACAATACAGAATTTTTTTCGTCAAATTTGCGAAATGACATTAAAACGACGTATCTGTGCGTGTTCGCGCGAAATGTAAAAAAAGAAGTATGAAATACTTAAGAGAAGAATTGTTCTTACAATATCGCAATCGATCCCGTACAAGTTACCTCTTCTAGTGATCATGATTTTTACTTAACCAAATACTGCCAGTATTTGTACCGGCGTATTCACAATATTACCGATAGACCAAATTTATTTATGATAATAATATATTAAGGGTTGAAAAAAATGATGTGTGTGTTTTAAATCGAGGGAAGGTTATTGTAATATAAGCGAAGTAAATTTTTGTAAAGTCGGAGCGCACAGTTCCTTTTCCCTCCCGACAACCAGACGCTCGGAAAAGTTTAGGAAGAAAGTCAGGAAACATTATCGAGTCAAGGACATAAAAATCTCTCTATTAGAGAGATAATTTTGTTTTGATATTTGTTAATTTTGATACTCTTATCTCTGTGTGATTAAATATTTTAATAATAATTAATTTGGATTTCATTTTTTATTATTTTCAAATTTTATGACATTGTATGACATTGGTTTGTTTATTGCTAAATAAGTCCGCGCTCGCAATTCCTGGCTGAGTGTTTCTTATAATTACACATTGAGAATCTCTATAGTTAAATTGTGAAATTTCCTTGCGATTTAATTATTCTTGTGTTTAATATGAATTTATTTCCATAAGTACTCCAATCTTTATGTGAATTATATCGAATTAGCACGAGTAAACTCCTACGGACACTGTGTTTAGGATCGTACACATTCATCGAACGTCAATCATATCCCGCAGATTATGAATTAGCGCATTATTTCCTACCGATTTTGCTTCGGATGTTTCTGTGAATAACACGTAAGACCGCTCGAAAGTGTAGGTTGTAAGAATGGTCCATTAAAAGAAATATACAGATTTCGGTAAACCTGCGTTAACATAAGGACAAGTTCTAATAATCAACGGAATCATTCACGTAAGCGGCATTAAAGCGAAGTAAGAATAGTTGACGAACATTTGGGATTTCGGAGGAAGAACGTTATTCGACCGTCTTTACGCTTAATCTTTCGCAATCATCCGATAGCAATGTCGTGCAATAGATATCCGGCGTTTATTCGCAGTATTTAAGGCGGCGTTAAACGCCTCAAGATGGATGGGTTCAGTTCCTACAATGATACGTTTGCCGGGCATTTGGTGGCTGAATGTGAATAGTTGTACCATGTACATTTGCTATGTTGTAAATTTGGAGTACAATTATTGTAGAATAGAAAATTTCACATATATAGGAGTGACCGTTCGTGCTAAGTTCACGATTATGTCATAAGCCCCTTCTCGTTACATGTCTCGCTTTATCTCCGATTTCCATGCTCCACTCTCCGCATTCAAGACCGTAAATCGATTTCAAACCGATTGACTTGTAAAGTTACCGGGATGAATCCTCCCCCTCTCTCCTCTCCTTCGTTGCGTTATTTCCATCATCCGTTATTCCTACTATCCGTTCCAAAAATCCAACTTTATTAACGTTACTTTTGCTATTATACGACTCGATGATGATTATGATATGATGATGTTGAGATATAAAATAAATTGTGTAAATATACTATTTTCGCGTAACTATTTTTATTGCTCCTGCAATAAATTTCTCTTTACGGATCTTGTGACGTTCTTTCAACGTTCAAGCGTGCTAATCATTGTTATAAACAAACACTCAATACAAAATACGTATCATACAAAATTGCATTTTTTATTATACATATAATACATATTATTTGTTCGTCATAAAACTTGATACATTTATAATCGTAAATAGAATATGTTATAAAGTATAAAAAATAGACATGATCACACAATTTATACGTAAACAAAAAAAAAAAAAACTAACATTCGAATATATTACATGAGGTAGTAACGATCAGAGTCTGCGTTTCTCTAGCGTACTTGCTTCTGCATTACGGTAAGCGTGTCAAATGGAAATAACTTGGTCGGTGGTACGGGGCTCCTTCGCTTTATCTGTGCTTATTTTCCAAATGGACATTTCATCTTATTTTCCAGGTGGATCTATGGAATAAAATATGTAAGTATGCGCATCGTTTTCAAAATATGATATAAAGCATTTAGCAGTAACTCTAGGTTTCATTCTTACATGGCGTTGGGAAATTAAAAACTGGATATCTTGGTGCGAAGGGCTCGTTGGCACCGTGCACGTAATTAGATTCATCTTGATCTTTAATGCTATCCGCCCTTTGCATACATTCTTCATATGATGGCGGCGCTAGATAATAATAATTTTTTAATTAAAATGATCTTCCTTTACACGCACACGTACACACAACATATCGTTAAACTGATTAAGATACTAATCTTCCAAGATGAAATCGTGTGATATTCGTTTATATATATTTTTAACCGATATATATTTTTATTTTTAAGATTAAATATTATCTTTTTTTTTTTTTTAAATTGTGTGTGTCAATGAAACTTTATAAAGAAAATGGCATCTACTCACGTATGTCCCATTGATTAGCCGAGGTGCTAGGTTGATTCGCAGAGACAAAACCTATAGGTTGAGGTCCTGGATAAGGCAGATTTGGTGGAGCATAGTCTGGTGACGTCGGCATCGGCGGGGGAGGGTCATCATCGTATTGCATTATAGGAGCTGTAGGCTGTAGTACGGTTTGTGTATAGGGTACAGAAATTATTGAGCGCAGTGGGATTGTCCCGATCAAAATCGGATAAGTCTTGGTGATGCTGCAATGCCTGTCGCGGAAATTGAATCGATTTTTTAACGAATCGTTAATTAATATAATTTTATTTTAATTCAATTAAAAATAGGCAAATTTCTTGCGAGTAGCTATAAAGTAATTTCCAATAATTTTAAATAATAATTTTAATTAATAAAAAAAGAATTCTCCAGTTATTTATAATGTGTACGATTAAATTCATATATATATATAAATTAAAGTGCATTGATTATACCGTGCTTTTGAGAATTGTATACGTACATTCCTGAGACGTGAATTGTAATGCGTAAGGTATATTTCTGATCTATTATGCTGCAATATTCCAATTGGGATGGCGGTATCGGTGGAACTTGTAATCGTGTCACAACCTCGGCATTTGGATCGAATGGTCCCATACTTTGCTCGGCCTTTCCGACCGCTTTATCCGTTTTCGTCGTTTTATACGGTGTTTTTGCATGGAATTCCAAGGACTTTGTAAACGAAAATTATGAAAAAAAAATATCATAATTATATTGTATAGGTAAAAATTAATTTGATAGACTAAATTAGGCGAATGGATGTAGCTATAGCCTGGATATAGAATGGATATAGTTATAGTGAATTGTGACGGCAGCGATTAAACCTACCCGTTCCAGTTTAACGCAGATCTTCGTTACATCGATACTGCTGGTATTATTCAAGTTGACTATCGTTTCTATCGATTGTCCCGGAACGAACCCCATTGTTGGTATTCTAATACGCGTCTTTATCGAGCCCATGTCGAAACAGCAAAAGCAACAGAAGCTTTCATTCGCTTCGTCGTCTACGCCGAGCTAATGAGAATCCATAGACATATAAAGATGTACATTACATATTTGTGTGAGAAACAAATTATTCACAAATATATCACATTATTTCGCGTATCGTCATTTTGTAGTTCGATCGCGAAGTTATTACTGCTTAATATATCGAGATAAAAGAAATGCATACACACGGAACTTTCGCATACTGATTTTACTCACACATTGTTGAATGTGAGCGTTCAAATCGTAAGATGAGACCACGGTAAACGCAATCTTGCACTCGTGATCGAATCTCCATGGTCTGTCAATGACCGCCTTCGCCGTGTATCTGATGTGGCCGTTTGCATGTTCGAAGCTACACGGTATATTATAGGGCAGTGAAAAGTTAAAAGGGTATTTGTGAAACCCTTCTGGCATCCGCACTTCCCTATTATCTGTAGTAATTAATGACGTGTATGGTATATATTTGATAAATTAAAAATATTTCATTGCACTAATCTACGATTAATTGACATTAATAATTGATGAAATAATCCTATTTCAACCAGCTTGATCTTAATATTCGGTTACAGGATGCTATTTTAAAATTTTTGATAGCGTTGATGTATTCTTGTAAATATTACCTGTTGTATTCCCGAATAAATAATAAGTCAGATTAAAATATTGCTCGCTCGCTCGAAAATGATCAACTTGGGTGTGCCTGCGTCCTTGAGAATCCTTGGTAGATCTTGTTCTCTCCCAGCTAACATTAGCTTCTCCCTTAATCGACAATTTCAGCGCTGCGATAAAAAAAAAGATATATATTCCTTATCGTAATTTATTTTTTATTAAAATGTTATATATAGTAAAAAAATAATCGATCTTCTCTTTCTCTCGTTTTCTTCCTCAAATATTGAAACAAACTCGATCATCACTGATCAAACATCGTAATCATTTTTTGATCATGTATCTATATATTTTTGTTAAAGATTTCAACAAAAATAAAGCAAATCAGTTTTTTAAATAAAACAAACGATTTAGGAGAGAGACCTGCGCATTACAACAATGTTGCGTTTACAGCACCCGAAATTCAATGTCAGTTAAAACGCATAGAATCAATAGAATTCTTAAATGTGTAGTATACATATATATACGTGCGTTGCATAATCAAGTATAGCTGGTATAAAAATAGATGCGCGAATGTAGTAAAGCTATGCTGTTTCATATATTATACAGCGAGGTAGTGTATCAGGTTTTTTTAGCAATCTAATGGATCACAGTAACTGGAATCTCTCGTCTTCTGATAAATTTATTTTTAGTCTGTTTACGACTTTAGAAACGTAGACTGTAGAATGTGCATATTAAATTTCAAGGTTCAAGAAATTAATTCATTTAGAGATGCAGAGGCGAGAATTATTTTATAATATGACTTGTTACCACATATGAGCGATAATAAGAAAGTTTTGGGAAATATATCCTGATATATTTTACTCCTATATATTATTCGGAGAATAATTATACATTTTAATAATTATGATTTCATCCTTAAAATGAATGCAAAATTGATATAATGTTAGTAGGTCTTTGTTTGCTTAAAGCTTAAACTGTCGGGATGTCGTTTCTGATAACACACTTCTGCGAATCAATAACTGTACTGTACATCTAATTGACACTTCTCATTCGCATCCGATATATTTAATTCGCTACGTAATTCTTTAATGTATTATTTCTCTATATTTTTATAAAGTGTGTGCAGAATAAAGAAATTTCATAACATTACTGCTTACACAATATTAAAGGGGCCAAAAAACGTGAGCATCCGAAAGATATGTTTTGCATATGAGATTTCAGCTTATGTTGGTAAATGACATCATACTAAGCGTCTGATGGGAAGTTATGGCTAACAGGACTTTATACAGGGACGCATACACATTTGAGCAATCAGAGTGAAAGAAAATATTATGATCGATACTTTATTTATTCCATCACATAAAAATAAAAAAGTATCGAGTATAAAGGCATATTGTGATTAAAATGTATGTTAAAATGTATGATCGTACAGAAGCTAACACAATTTCTATTAACACAATTTAATTAATTGGATTTAATTAACTGAAATACATTGTATTCTAATATAATAGAAATGTCTGATATAATTAATTTTTATTGCATGGTGATTAATATGTTTCCCATTTAATTAATTCAATTTTTTATCTTTTCTTTAATGAAAGTTCAAACTACAAAGTTTGAAGTTTAAAAGAGCAAGGTTTCTTTTACGATGCTAATACTTGTTCAGTTTTTTTCCGATTGAACTTCTCAATTATTTATTTCCATCCACAGAATAGATATTCAAATATTTCTTTATCACGTGTAAATCGAATAACAACACCCACATTCTTCGCGCGAGAATCGACGCCTCTTTTTTACGGCACTGGTTTCACATTATCACGCATTTTTACGTACATATATATACACGCACGTGCGCACTTTGGTGCCCGACGCTCACCCGACACGGCGCCGGCGGCACACCCGTTCGATACTACTTGATCTCGTGCCGCGACACGCGGCGACACGTGTTACACGTGGACACTATTTACCTCTGATGGATTTCTCCCTGGCCAGGTCGACGATGACGTTGCCGGTGACGAGTTCACCGGGGGTAAAAGTAGCGCCCGGTCGATCGAACTCGACGCGGAAAGTCCTCAGCGACGGCATCTGGGAATGTGTCGAGATCTCGCTTTTTATCGAGTTGGATCGAGGTCGAGGGATCGATACGCGCGATCCGAAGTGGGAAATACTAGACGCAACCGACAAACGGGACGCTCGACGACTGATTGTAAGAGCACGGATCCTCTCCCGACGTTGGTACCGTATGTTCTGACTGATTGCCAGTCGAGCTAACGTCGAGACCGTGGGTGGGTTCGTATCAGCACCCCACTAGAAACGTCATCAGGGTGCGTGCCATATCGCTTCCCTCATGGTAGTACGATGGCGGTAGGAGATTTCTCATTCCTTATTTTCCTTATCCTAAATAGGAATAAATTGCTGGAAAATTTAAGTATGATAGGATGAGAATGTCAGTAGATGATATTAACAGAAGATACTACAATAACAACTTTTTAGAATAATGACGTGTACAAATGTATGTCATAAAATTATTTAAAAATAATAATTTTATGAAGTATTTAATGCATGGCAAAATATTCGATAAAAATCGATGTTATTCCTATCAATTTTAAAAAGAAAAATTTGTGTGTGGACAATTGGAAAAAAGATAGCATTTCGGATGCTTTGAAAAATTTTAATAAATAAGCTTTAATGTAGTTTTTAATATAAATTTTAATATGTGGATGTATATTTATTAAACTGCAAATCACCTGAGTCATCTAATGGTCATCCCACGCATGGGAAACTTTAAATTAGTTCCTATAAAATATTAAAAAGCGTGAGTCAATGTACAATTATATACATCGTGCATGTGTATGACGTCTATTGCAATTGGATAAAAATATAAGTCTTTAAAAACGTCAACGTTTTACGGAGAATTAGTACTATAACGCGATAGAATAATGTCAGGTGCAAGGTCATCATTTCTCTGTATATGATTAGTCATAGTAACGTGAAGATGATCAATCAATGAGAATTACGAGGATGATAATTCCAATTATTTTATATCAAAAACATTGCAACGTAAATATAATTAGAAGATAAGATTAGATGATTTAATGCATTACGCGACGTGTATTTGCTTCCATTGATAATGCACCGCCGCGAGTGATGTATTTTTGTTCTTTGTCGAGCCGTAGGAAATGTGCTATTTTCCCAAATGATTTTCGTCAGATCTATTAATGGTCAATCGATGATTACGCGAATTATATCGCGTGTTGCGCGTTCCTATGCAAGTTTATTAAGCTGCAGATTGCGGACTGTCATTCGGTTATCTTTATCGATTGATTATCGAATTAAGATAGTCGAGGTAATCGATGAAATAAATTATTGAATAATTCTCTTCAATTTATATATGTACTGCGAATTTTTTTATTCTTTTGAAATAGATTGCTTGATAATGGCTTTTATCAATACATGTGCTTTTCGTTAAATTCATATTGTACGCATCTGCTATCTGACGGTTTCTGATACTACTAACTTTCACTCGTATGATATCTAGGTCTAGGCAGCATTTAAATTAAATGTTACATTATTATTTTCTTATAATAATTGGTTTTTAATATTTATACATTTTACCCGACAGTCTTTCTTTTCAGCCATAGTCTTTTTTTAACGAGAATAAAATTTTGAGGAATTTATATTAAATAAATTATATGTAATACAAAAGAAACAGATGTAACTATAATTGTACAAGTGGCAGTTCGCACATTCTTGGCGTATGATATACGTGAAAACATAATTTTCAACAAAACATGAAATTAGGAATTACGAATAATTTTTTGTTAAATTCTACATTTTTTATTTTCTGTTTTTTTTTATTATAAATCAATAATTTATATTAAATAGAAATTACTTGGTTAGTATGAAATGCGTTTCATTTCAAATCTAATTGTGAGATTAATTTTTTAAAATATTTTTCAAGTGAATCTATCGTAAATAAAATATTGATAATGCAAAAATTCGATAAAAATAATATAAAATTATAGCACAAAAATATAGCATTATTATATTTCTCATATATGATATTAGAAATTTGAAGACTGGATATTTAGGCACGGAAGGTTTATTGGCACACATGTTTAGACTTGTCGAGTTTTATTACGTATTTTGTTCATGTAGCATTCTTCGTACAATAGAGATGTTAGATACAAAAGAATTAATCTAATAAATTCATGTTTTTGGAATTCTAGTTTACTAAAAAGTAGAATAGTGAACATCTTTAATTAAATCGAACATAGAAATTGATGTTTATATAAATTATTTAGAATATTATTTTTTTTACAAAGAGAAAACAGTATTATCATATTTTATTATAAATAAATAAGCAGAATTTGTCGATCATTATCACGTACCATTATAAAAATTGTTTATCGATAGTAAATTTGGATAAGGCGTACTTATTGTTAGTACTATATCAGATTCTGAAAGTATCGGCTTGATATCTTCAATATATAAACCGTTTTATTGTTCTAATTATTTCTTAGACAATAACAAAGCGTCTAACAAGCTAACACATATAAAGTTCGGCCGATCAACTTCGATACGGAAAATTTTCAGCGATGGCATCTCTACAATGCACTTGTCGGCTGAGATTTTGCTTATCGAATTATATCGAGATCGGGCAATATTGAAATATCGCGCAATACGTTGAATACAGTTGGCGAATGACGGACTCTGATTGACTTTGATAACAAGTTTTAAGCGGAAACGTGAAGCGATTTGTATCGACATCTCACTATGAATGTTAAGCGAATTGTATCATCCTCCATAAGGATGCGTATTCGTTCGATATTATTTTCCTTAACATATCACTTTTGCAATTGCAAATACCTCGTGACCGTTGTAACGCGATTTTTATCATATCAATAGAATATTTTGCAAACGAAATAAACAAAATAACAATAAATGAGAAATATTTATAAAATCTAGCGATTTATTATTGTTTAAGAATGAAGTATCATCACAAATGGTATGAGCGGCTAGTAACAACCACAATCTACTGTTTCACTGAAGCAGAGTCTATTTTCTACCAACGTGAAACGGAATAACTGGCCTCTCACTCTAATTTCTTATTCATGGCAATTATTAATGATGAAAATAAGAAATATAAGTCAACTCTAATGTGTGCACCCATATTTCAAATACTAATCACTTAAAAGCGGTTGAAATATTTTTATTCCATTCGATATCTGCCAACAGCAAATGGACATATCCAAAAGCGCATTATCGAGGCAAAAGAAAATATTTCAATTTGTCTTATCGATCGTACAGCACATGTTGCACGATTTCGATCGTACAGCATATGTTGCACGATTTCATGCAATGTTTTTCTTAAATCAAAGGTTGGAAAGCGTTTTAATTTTGGAGCACAAACAAATAATTTATAATTTATAGAATAAGAATGCATCTAATAATAAGAGATTGCTATATATATATATATATAATACTAACTAGAATTTTAATTGTTATATATATACATATATATGTGTACATATACATATATAAATTGGAATCTCGGAGAATTTATTGGGTGATACGCACAATTTGACCACTTAATATTTGTATTTTCACTGTATGTGTCTGCTATCTAGCGATTTCTCATATTACTAACTTCACTCATACTCGGATGATATAAGTCAGAGGAAAAAGACAATACGTTTTTTACCAATAATGTGATAATTCTTTTCAAATCTTAATTTAACTTGACTTTAATTATTTGGAATAAATTATAAAATTTTTCTCTCAAACATCATGAAATATGAAGCAATATTATTATTGGAATACATTTTTTAATAATTTTTTTTCTAAAATTGATTAAACTTCCATCGAGTTTTTAACATGCAAATTCAGTTAAGCAGAGTTAATGCATGGGGATTATAATAGATAATTTACTTTCTCCTATTTTATGTAAACAATCAATCTCGAACTTATTAAATGATGAAAGGGAAGTTCGAGATATTATAGGTACACAATCTTGCTTTTTGCGAGATTAGTTGCTTCATTGAAAGTGTTATCTGACAATGTTAAGTCCGACATAATGTAATTTGCCTCTCTTCTTTCTCTTTATATCTCAAATATTTAATATCTACTAGACATTTAAATTAAATTCAAAACATCTAAGCGGTTTGATGTTGTTCTTGCCAAAAATTGACGCGTCAACAAAGTGGTGAGAGTTACAGACTGATGTGGAAGCCAAATTAAATTACTCCATGCGCGAGACCTTCATAGTGCCTTACTATAGTGCCTTACTGATTAAAGGCCAAACTATGCTAGGTAAACAGGTTTGGACCAACATCAGAGGCATATTAGATTTCGCAATGTGCCTGCATATACTAAACATCTACCTGTTGGATACTGTTGCAGCAGACTTCAACCATCGCTGCGGGCTTCAAGCCAGCGATACCTTCGTGAATTTCTCGGTATAAACACAAACGCAACTTCCTTCGACAGACTGTCAATAGGTGATACCTTTCGTAGGCTAGGAGAAGTATTACTTAATAATTTGAATACTAGCACAGTGATTTTATTAAATTTATTATTTCGATACGCGTGACGTGCATGACTTATATAAGCTGCAAAAGTTATTTATTCTTAACAAGTTTTAAGAGACATTTTTACGTAAAAAATCGAGTTATAATAGAAATAAATATTTCCACAATTTATTTTTAGTTTTCTGTTAAATAATGACCCGTAATATCAAAATGCTGTGAAGAGCATTCCTAAAATATATGTTTGCGATAAATAAAAAATTTAAAAAACTAAATCTCTGATTATACAAATATAATAAAAATATGACGTTATATTCTTAGAAAAAAAAATGATATTTAAAAATCGTGAAGATCCGATAAAAATCAATAAAGTTGTAAATAACATCGAACGCGAATGCAAACTGTTGAAAGAGCATGTGCGAGGGAGAGAACAACAGAATGCTCCAGGGCCGAGCTGAATGCGGGAAGGGTGGCTTGCGGCGAATGCGAAGCGGGTGGTGCGGGGTTGGCTATATTGCAACCCCTCAGTAGCGTGCCGGCCATCGCCGAGGTGGTATCTTCGAGGTGATCGACGCTTCGTTCTTCTCACGACGTAAAATTCGGCTGGATCCAACGAGTGCGTTTTTTCCGTTTAGGATCAGATTTCTTCAATCAGCGGGATACGAGATTTCGCATTTCGTCGTTTTATACACCACAACGTTATCGTTTGACGTCTTGGCGCAGCTAGACAACGTGACGATATTCTTCGTGACAACGACGATCAACAGGTTAATCTCTAGTCGGCTAATTGGCGTATCACTTTGGCCAGTGATCCCGCGTATATCGTCATATCTGTTTATCTTACGATGTAAACGACACGTGTGTCGTATCATTTATCATCAATATCATTTATTATATCGAATATGGACAATACGTTGCGCATGGTAAATATTGTTTGAATGCTATTGTATGATTTGCAAAATGGCTTTTACAGTGACTAAGCGGTATCTTTCTTTGTTAAAAATTTTTATCGTCATAAAATTGTGTATTTTCTGATAATTTTCCATGGCAACAGGTAAACAGATAATTTGGCTAAAATAAAAAAATATTTATAAACATTTATTCAGCAAATCTTAAATTTTTTTGTTTGATTGAACGTCGTTGTTTTTTTTAGAAATAAGCTCATTATTTTATTACAATAATTATTATTTCGATGGAGTCTCTATTTTGACTAAAATAACAGTGTTAGTGAAATAATAATGCAAAGTACTTTATGCTTTTTTTGTTTTATTTGGATCAATATACAACTTTCGTCAGGTTTCGATCGTGAACTTGACATAGGTGCGTTTTAACCTTGCGGTTATAGGTCACGCGCTATATTATAGAGTAGCATTGCATTCCATTATAATTAATTAATCAGGAATCGAGTGAATATGAGATAAAATAATTTTTCGTTTAATTAAATCTATTCAAGGTAACTTTCTGTAGAGTAAAACTGAAGTTTTAAAGATTTATAAAATGATTGAGTGTATTTAAACATTAAATCTCTCTCTCTCTTCTTCTCTCCCTCTCTTTTTGTGTTTGTGTGTGTGTGTGTGTGTGTGTGAAGGGGGGGAGAGAGAGAGAGAGGGAGAGAGATCTTTTATAAAATAAGTAGTTATATGCAAAAATTTTTCCTAAGCTTTATATATTATGCTTTTAATTTTAAGGCATGTGAAAAGCTATTGATCACTGAACTCTATATACATATAATATATCGAAATACATCGTAATACATGGAAAAAATTTTTTGTTAAAAAAATTAAGCATGATTTAATTTTATTTTTTTAGTGACTTCTTATTTAAAATTTAACGTAAATGTTAAATTTCGTGCTCTATTTTCGTGTTTGACAGTCCAGAAAACTTGTTTAGCCAGAACGATAATCATCAGCGCATTTATTCCGTAATATTCCTGCAATCATATAGATTTTTATCAAAATTGAATTTGACAGCAAATCCGTTGAAATGAGAAGAGTGGCTGTCGTAGTCGAACATTACACGGACGATTTACGGACGTAGCTTGAGAGCCGACGGCGATCGTCTCTGCAACGCGACAATGACAAAACCACGATAAATACCCGGCCCGGAACGTCGATCCATCAGAGATAACGCGATCCGGGAGGAAGGCAAATCCATCAGAGAGACTCTGTGTCGGCGATGGCGACCAACAGTCCCGGACAATCGATCCATCTAAAGTCCCCCAGGAGTCCACGGCAGCTGCCGGCGCTACCTCGTCTCCAGCAGCAGGTACCGATCGCCGAGCAACGGAGTCCAACTCGCGGTCAGTCGTTGACCAAGTCGCCCGGTACTCCGCTGGTCTTCGAATTTCCGCCCGAGTACTACCCGGAGACGCCCAACACGAACTTCGACTTCGACGAGTTCGGGCGCGCCGGCGAGCTCGAGCAGCAGCGCGGGCCCAGGAGTCCCAGAAGCCCCAGGAGTCCCAGGAGTCCCAGTTACTATACCCGCATCACGGGTCCACCGCGCAGTCCCATGACCCCCAACAACGAAATACTGCACTCGCCCGGCCAGAAATCGCCCGTCTTTCAATTCTGCGGTCCGCGCAAGAATCTGAAACAAGCGGCGAGTTACCCGATGTCGGCGACCTTGTCATCGACGATCGATCGCAGTAGATCAGTCAATTCGTCATGCGGTCAGAGGAGCCCGAAATCCTTCGATCGACGGAGAAATTCCTGCTTCGGCCTGATGAGCTTGAATAATCCCATGTCGCCGACAATAGTAACGCACGACGCGACTAGCCCAAAAGCGGATCGAAGCCCGGATGTGGATCAGAAGGGCGTCAGCAGGGAGACCGCGGGATACAAAAGCAACGACACGGGCAAACCACCATCTATGGAGGGTTCTCTTGGCATGCAGGAAAATACCGCCGAGGGAACCGGCGAAAGGTCGAGAAGCGTAAAGATGAACGAGCGCTTCAACAAGAGCCAAGGATGCCTGGACGAAGTCGGTCGTGATCATCGTGAAGGATTAAAGGAGCGCTCGAGACATCGAAGGGGCGAGAAAAACATGTCTCGACGATCGACCAGCGATCTGACGGATATGGGCGAGGCTGATACTGAGATCACCATGCTGTCCAGTCCCAGAAGAAGAGGCTCCATGAAGGGCGGCCTGGGTGAGTTCTTCCTCTTTTTCACGAAACTTTTTTTATCCCCGTTTATAACGCGGGATATTTTTCGTTCCAATGTATATCCTTCTCTGTCTCTTATTTCTGTAATTTCGTGGCGCGATTTTGGGTAATAAACGACAGCCGATGTTCTCGAGAGGCACAAAACGTTTGCTTTTTCGACGAGGGTTAGTTGATTAAAGGTATTATATAGCGTAGCCTCTAGCAGCTGTATTAAACGTACGAAAAATATTTGGAAGTTTGTAATTTTGCGATAAGTTTTAACAATTAACTTATAATTTTTAACAATTGCTTGAGATTCTTGCTAATTAATATCGTTTATCGTATTTTTTTAAAATTATATCAATTAAAATCTTTTTATCTGACTTATTTTTATAACATTTATATTGACTTTATTATTATAACTAAGATTCTTTTCTCATTGTTAACTATATTGTTAATATTTATATTTGCAAGCATTATTATAGTGTATTATAATAATATAATTTAAATGATACAATTTTTGAATATTAATTAAATGTAAATTGTATGTTGCACTCTAATATTTATAACATCGCGCAGTTATCACAATTACAATGGATTTTTTTTGTGCGTGGGGAACATCGCGATTAAAGTTCTTCGTTATAGCGAGCGTGACGCAGATCGAATTGGATGGAAACGAGAATTACGACGACGACACGTGTATAATCTCGGGCATGTGCACACTGGCCATCGATAATTGGCCTCCGTGGAAGTGAAATTTGGGATTTTGCCACGGCGAAATTCGTAGCCTACGAGTTTGGCTCTTTTAATCCGACCAAGTACTCTCCTATCGATGAAAATCCATAACGTGCGTTAATAACGGGTGTAATGCAAGCTTTGTAATTTACGTGCTAAACGTATCCGTAATTTATACGCGCGCACACATACACACACACACACACATTCATACACACACACCCACACACATACACATACATACAAGAAGTTCTTATAATTGCTTTTTGACATGAATCTGTGTGATGTGTGATCAAATCGTTATCGGAAGATAAATAAAATTGATCCACCCTCTTCATCTAGTGTCATTTATTTTGACACTCTCTTCTTTTTGAATCTTTTTTCACTTCTGATTTTCTTTCTTATTTTTTTCTTTTTATTCACCTGCTAGAATTCCTTTTACTGCGTTCTTTTTTTCATCTGTTTTTATGTCTTACTTTCTTGGACCTTTTCGCTCCCGAATAAAGCTAGATGAAAGAGCTCTGTGGTATACTCTTGAGATTTAATCCTCCAATTCTCTTCGATCATTGGCCATTCGACTTTCATTAGTTTGGTGGTTTCATTGATCGGGTTGGTGGAACGATCGCACGGAACTCGTGCGAAATCGTAAATTTGACAGCGCGTATAGATTTGCGATCTCTCGTGTCATGGACATTATTGAAATAATATTTGATTCGAGGAAAATTAAATCTCGGTTAGATTGAATCGAGCTGACATTTCGTTGAAATATTTCACGGAAGCTTATTTATAATCCTTGAGCAATAAGAACGTATTTTTCAATATCACGGTGGTAACAGTAGTAAAAATATTATCATCGTTAATATAAAAGTGGATTACTGAGTGACATTAATCTCGAAATCCCTCCTGATATACATTCGTCGATTCATAAAGAGACGCCACCCTCATATTTCTCGTCATCGAGAATTTATTTCTCGCCAGCGTCCTCGGGTTATAAAAGTTTAATGGGCATAACATAACACATATTGTCGATGATGAGCGTTTCCTCAAACGTCGCGCTCTTGATCGACAATATATCGGTATACGCATAATGTAACACACACACACACACACACACACACACACACACACAGAGAAATGGCGCATCATGATGTGGTTTACTCTTTGACGATCCCTTTTGAACGCACGCTGCGAATGCGCTGGGAATGTGCTAAATTTTCATGAAACTCTCGTGCGCGATTGTGTTACAGCCTATCTGGCATCCAGACGCGGTTCCCGCGATAGTCAATGCTCCAACATATCCAACATTACCAACGAAGATGTGGGCCCGTTAAATTTTAGCGCTCATCCGCGCGGCCGACAACGCAGGACTTCGAATTTTCTTGAGCTGCCTGGTGAGTGCATTTATAATTATCAAATCTATATGTATATCTATATACATAGTTCAAGATTGAAGTAAAACATTGCCTGAGTCTCAAGAATTGAAGAATTGAAGTAACGATTATGATAAATTAAAAATGATTTATTTCATTAGCACAAAAGAAAGATTTAACGTTATATTTATGATATAAAATTGAGTAATTATTGTATATAATAAAATCGAGTAAATTGCATTTGTTTTGTTCTATGATTCATAATACAAAAAAGATCATAACTTAGATCATAACTAAGATCATTTTATATTTATATAATATAATGTAAGATAGAGTTTTTATATTAGAAAAGAAATTGTGCGGAGATTTTGCAGTAATTAGTTTTTTGTTAACTACTTTTCTTACACGTGGCAAAATGTTACATAAAACGATATAAAAGGCAAAGCTTTACTTTGCTGTTATTTTAGTTAATTATGGTTACCTTTTATCTTGTACATTCTTCCTCGATATTCTTAATAGTATCATGTTTTTCCTCGAACAAAATGTAACATTGTCTTATGTATAATTTATAGGGAAAAGAATTATTAAAATTTGTATTTTCTTTGAGTGCAAGAAATTTCAATTCTTTACGCATATTTTTTTATATGTTGTTTAAAAAGATAACTTTTTTCTATAACTATTTTATTATATTATTCTTCACATTTATCTGCTACATAGAAGATGCTTACGCAATTTATCTAATTGTAAGCATATCTAACAATTATCAGACATAACGCAATTTTCTGCAGTTTACAGTATTCTTGTTAGTTTTCAAAGACTGTTTTACATTGCATATTTTTTCCATGTGTACTCCCACTTATCAGAACCTTATCAAAAGCGTTGACGTCATCAACTGCGTTTGGCCTGGTTAAAACTTCGAATGCACAGTTTGTTCATCGAAGGCAAGATCGGAGACAATAAGATAAATGTGCCCTGCGAGTTGTTAGCCGATAAATGTCAAACAAAATTTATCTCGTGACATTAAAAAGCTCGTGCACATTGATAGTAAACCACATAAAAAATTTCCGGCGCTCCGAGTACTGAGAATATTGATTATATTTCGAGTATAAACTCTTTCGTGTTTAATATTTAAATTAAACTGTTTTTTTTTTAAATATTATGGACGAACTCGGAAAAACTGATTACAATATTTTAATTTACATATATTTCATACATATATATAACAAATATTTTAAACATTTGTAGAGAAATTTCAGTATGTGACTTCTAGTTCAGCCTTCCTAAAGCGATTGATTTCAATAGAAGACCGACAATAGCTTTCATATGCTACATATTTGAAATCCAAATATGTAGCATAATCTGCAGCATCAATTATGATTGGATATTTATTCGGCATGTTGATCAGCGACATTGCTGTTAATATGTTTACGGATAATCGACATATAAATAGCCCGAAACAAAATGTAACTACACGAGGGTAACTACTACAAATTATAGCAATACTCTTGACAAGAACAAATTAATTTGTTACAATAATCTAGTGTGTTCGGATAAATTTTTGTTTCTCGTGTACTCATTGGCGTTTTTATTTAATTTTTTTTGTGGTGAAACTAGGCTTACCTTTAATAATAGATTTTGATTGAATCCTCAATCAGTCGTTTATTTAAACACGATAGCTGTTGCGATAATTAACAATAAAATCATTATAACTCTTGATAAGCTGTATTGTGAACAGAGCTTGATAGAAGAAACGCTTTCGTTTATGTATTTCCAAATGAATAGCTCGATGTATCGATCAGAGTCCACTACTTTTCAGTAGCTGATTGCTGATCAATTCGCTGTCAATATTCAAGAGAGAGCACATTCTATACAATATTATTATGTACATTTTGCAAAAATATCATGCAATTTATTGGACTTTGTGCGGAAATGAATTTTATTCAACGTCGAATTTTTAATATCGTACTACTGATTTCAATTTTTATTTTTAACGCACGATATATTTATTCTTCTGAAGTTTTATGTTTCCACATATCTAAATTTCTATTATGCAAGTTCAAGGAAAAACAGAAAGAGAGTTAGACTACCACATTGACATACTAGCTCTATTCTCCTATATCACCTTTTATATTCCGATTGTGGCAGAATATAGCGCGATATTACGTTTGACTTAATATGGAAAATTAATGCGGTATTTATTCTCGTTTGCGCGATCCGTCGCTTTATTATTGTTCCAGGCTTTTACATTATATAAATGTAAAGCATCTTTAATATTGTTGCTTTTGCGCTCGCGGTAATCTTTTCTTCGCGTAATGAAGACGGTAAAAGGCTAAAACGGCTTCTTGTTAAGTTTCACTATAAACGTAAACATAGTGCCGCGTCAAATTGTTCAACAGCGACTAAGTAAAGCAATTAAATATTAATATACACAGACGTGCACGTGAGAGTTCTGGCACGTAAAATGTTGTGCCTATCTCGCGCGTCAAATTTACGGCATAATGAGTTGATATAAAGGGATTGAGGATGCCTCTTGCCGCGAAATTAGTCTCCAAACGTGGCCTACTTTCGAGTCTCGAGGAGATTCATTTATACGAATGTCGGGCTTTCTCTCGCGGGCGAGAGCGACGAAAACCACGCGCCGTGCATTTGCATTTCTAGAAACGGGGTGAGGGTGAGTACGTATAATCTGGAAGCCCAAAGTTCTTCATGTTCTCCTCAGTAACGCAAAAGTTGCATTCCTGTTGCACTTGCGCCGTCTGCGATGCTTTAATTAATCGTTCGCCGTACTTGAAGTTGAAAGCGTAATATTGAATTTAATATACGTGCGCGAAGTACGAAATTAATATCGCTCAGTTGAATCTCATCGCAGGCCAAGTCGTAGACTGCGACATTTTACGAAATACACGCCTGAATTGTACTAATGTAATCTTGTTCGTATTGTGTTTACATGGCTGATTGTTTTATTAAATAATGGTTAGTTTAATTTCATATTATAATAGCTACCGGTATATTAAGCATTTCTTATGTTTCTTTCAATTAATATAAATTATAAATGCGCTTATTAGTTCAAAAATTGAACGGTGACTTAAGGTCTTTTAAATCGGAAGTGATTTAATTCAGTTTTTTATTCCCGGCTTTATATATATATATACACAGCCGGCAGCTATTTGAACGAACGATGCTGTCTGACCGAATGGTATTCATTCTCGAATTCTGGTGTAACTTGGAAACCGCATGAAATTGTCGGATTATCCAAGTATTCGAGAAGTAGCTACACTAACGCGCCGGAAATTAATTACTTGTCCGTCATCTTTGCAAATACTTTGCGCAAACAGCATGATACTCCCTGTCACAATGTAATTTGTGACTGTAAGTCGTAGACTGAAGAAAATTAGTGATTAAGATTAATCGTCAATGATTCTCTTTCAGTGTGTTCAGGATATTATTTGCAATAATACAATTTTCATATTTAATAAGAGACTGACTAATTAAAAAATAAAAAAAATGATGATCTATATAAGAATATTATAGGACTGCGAATCTTTTTTAAAAGAAACTTGTTGTTATAAAACTAGAGTTCGAAACCCTAAGAATATACAGGTTCAAAGATTTGATTATCAAGCGTATGTGGAAATCTTAATTGAGAGAACATATTATTTAAGAGAATATATATTATTTTTTCCTGAAAATTTGTTGGAAGTTTAAAGTTTTAAAGAACTTAGAGTTTCGTACGAAATTTCCAGAAATCAGAAGCCAATGCATTTTTTGGGTATGTAGCATTTTTTCGTCCTACGTGAAATTCTCTTAGCAACGGTAAGAACAGCATAACGAAATAAAATACCTAAAGGAGATTTGTCGTTCCTTCACAAGCATCTTTGGCAAGATACTTTCTACCCTCCGTAGCTTAATTCCATGCCTTCGACGAGATCTGTTTTATTATTCACCATTTTTCATGAACCCTCTTCTTTCTCAGGATTGAATTCCAGTGAAACAGAATTTCGGCAACGCAGATATAGTGCTCTGATCGTTTTATATAATCGTGGATTACTAAATTTTTTATGCACATTGGAATGTAAATTCCTTACCGATACTTTATCTAATATTGCTCAGAGTGTGCGAGAAAATATGCACGGGAAAATGTGAAAATTGATAAATTGCTATTGACTTTTATCGTTTATTTGAAACTTTTGAAGGATTATATTTCGGAATTTATTATTGCAGAAATTAAATATGTGAAGCTAAAACATGTATTCGCATTTTAAGTTTTATTTAAATTTTATTGATTTTATGTAATCTTGTAATCGATAATAATACATATTTTCAAAAACTCGATAACAAAAATTCGATAATAAAGGATGTACTGACATACGTGGTATCTAATTAATTTTATTAATTGTATAATTAATTTATATTTGGACGCACGTAACCGCAAACTTCTTATCACGGATCATGTGCTTGAAACTTCTTGAATGTTCAGTTGAGTGTAACTATATCAAATATTAAAATGCCCCGATACATGATTCATTAGAGATGGCAAGAAACCTCTTGGAATTTCAAGCGCGCCAATTTTTAGCGATGCCACTAATGTAATTAGGTATGTTAATGAGAGTTGAAATTTCTCTTGGAATGTGCGGTATACTGTAACTATATTAAATATTGAAATGACCTAATACACAAAAATGTTCTAGGCAAAAAAAGGATGTGTACTTTTAATAGTTATCGAGCATAATCTACAGAAATACATGTGGAAATAATATCATGACGTAATTATAAGCACGAGATCGATTAAAAAATGTTTGAATGATATATGTATGATGATATATTGTTCATCTCGTATGATTTAAGACAATGCGAGTTATAAGTATATTTTTTCTATATTGGTTGTTTATTATGATGCAGATTAACGTAACTGGCACTTGAAATAGCCACTTTAAATGTTTTATGTGTTATGGCAGACAAACGTCAAACAAGATGTCAAAAAGCGCAAACATACCAAATATTCGAATGCGATATTATTAGAAATCTTGAAAGGTACGCGGTAGAACAGAAATATCTGTGGAAATACTTTTTCAATAAGTACGATGCACAAGTTTTCTCGAATTAACCTGACTTTAAGATTAAATATAATCAATTTTTTTAGATAATGAAAAGAATATTTAGTTTAAAAAAAAGCACATGCGTATTTTATTGCATCGTTCAGCTTAATCATCGTATGATTTTAGTACAATGCGTTAAGAAGATAGATGCAAGTTTTGTGTAGAATAACTACTGAGAATCAGTGATATAAACAATATTTTCTCAACTAAAACGATGAGAAACATGTGTTTTGACACGATGCCAACAGCGCGCAGTAAATCTGCACGAGAAATCATCGTAGTAAAAGCACAAGCAGATTTAAAGTCTGCAGCTTCGGTCTTCTTTAAACAGAATAATCCAGTTGCTTTTATTAATCGCTTTGTTCGTGTCCGTTTCGCATATCGCGTGGAAGAAGCATAAGTGAGAAAATGCATAAGGTAGAAAGTGCATGACAGATAACTTGCGCGGTCGTAAGGATAACAAACGATCCTGTAAATCATTCTGTTAAGAACCGCTAATGACCGACGTCGCTCGCGCCAGGTCAGTTCTACTAGCTCGCAATGTCATTCAGTCGAAAAGCCGTACAAATCGGAAATGAGTTTGCCAAACTTGGTCATAAAAGCGGCGGTCTAATTAGAGTTGCTAAACTAAACCGAACCAGTCGATCGATCCTTCTTCTTTACTCGACTCAGCGGTCGGTCTTGACAAAAGAATGAGATCTTGAATCCTGAAAAATGCGTCTTGATTAGTTCATTTCTCGATTGAGACGTCTTTTAATTGAAATCAAATTCTATATGGAAGCCCGGATTGTCTTGGAGAAAGTAATGTCATTTAAATACAAGTGCAGCTTGTGAAATATCTTTAATAAAAATTTAGAGAGTTTTGTGAGTTCAATTTCAGCGAGAAATGCGATAGGAGGATCTTTAGGTTTTGCATAACATTGAATGATCAACTTTATTTTAACAGAATTTTAATTTGGGAGGAATTTGTAAAGATATTTAGAGCGCTATGCTAAAAGTTGTAAAAAGATATGATTCGAAATTATTATTTTATATTATATCTCAATTTTCGTTGATTGCATGGTATTACGTTAATAGATTATAAAATACATGGTTTATATTTGAGTGCATTTCAACGGGAGTATAGCGAATTGTACTGATTCATTCTTTGTTTACGTCGCGATTAAATCTGTATTTCACAGCGCATATGCACATCGTCAGTTATTTCGTACAATTTAATACGAATTCGCCAATGATCTGTCTCTGAAACTTTCATATTTGTCGCGTCCAAAAACTGTAAGCGATAATTACGCGTTCGGTTAATTACGCATGTCGCTTGTTTGGGAAAGGTATCGATTAGTGTATGCGTCTGGTAATATTACGTTTTCGAGATCCGCTCCGACGTAGGATTTCATTACAGTGGATAACTGATTATCGCGAAATTCACAGTACATTTGTCACAACGATATTCATGATATATGATTTATGATATCGTCGCGATAATTCTTTCTACGACAAAGATGTCATGAAACAATTCTTTTCGCTATCTAATCATCCGAGTCTGTCGACACGTTTGGGTGACAAATTATGGCGAGCGGTCGCCCACGCTTCTGACCCTCTTCGTTTTTCGTTATTCGAGCGAAATAGCATGCTCGAAAGTAAATGAACTCGGCATCTCATTTGTATGTCTGTCTCTTTTATCTTCCTGTTTTTTTTTTATTCTTGTATTATTTCTGCCGTTTATACTAACTCTTGGGTATTATTACCTCGTGTCCGACTTGTGTATTTTACGTAAAAACGTGAGAAGCAACTTAAACGAATCACAAAATGACATGCTGATAATTGATAATTCTTTTTGATGAAAATTCAGTTTCCCGTGTTTGACTAGTAATTATGCGATATCGTCTAGTACTCGAGTTGCATACTGAAATTATTACTGTGCAATATACAGTTCGACGTTGAATCGATATCGCTCGGTAATGGAATTGAATATTTAACTCGACGATATTGGTTTAGCTACCATCGATTGTCGTTTATCTAGTCGTGTTAGCGTCGTAATAACGTTGTACAAAAGTCAGGACGTTGTCATATGCGCTGTAAAGTGCTCCTCGCTGCACATAAATGCTAGTAACGCGGAGACGATTGCTAGCTAAGTAATTACACTGGATTACATTGGATATAAGTAAAAGGGAAGGTATATATTTTAAGAGACGGATTTTACAACGGATTTGCACTGTGTTACTACGCGTAACACGGATTAGTTGTCAACATGTATCGATTTATAGGTCAATCAGCGCTGATTGTAATTCTATCAAAAGCCGCAACATTTGTCATGCGAGCAATAAGCCGCTATACGCTTTCGATTGTTCATAGCAATCACTTTTAAACATTGATAGAATATGATCAGACACATTATGAAAGTCATTTATCATCATGATTCATATCTCTTGCGCGCATTCATACATGATATAAACAAAAAATAAGGAATTTTTTAATAATTATTCTAAAAATACAAAAATATTAGATAAAATATATGTATCATTCATATTTCTCTCTTTTCTCTCTACTATCCGAGACAAATAATTTGAATCCCCTGCTGTGATTATTAAATGTGAATATATTTAATTAATACTGTCAGTGTAATTAATTATTACAATATCATGTGTGTAATTATTAGATATATTTATAGTCATACTTTTTTCTTGTGTTTGTGTTTACATAAATAGATTCCACATAGAAGATTTAATTACAGATATTTGAAATTACTGGAAATATTTCCTAAATAAAAATTTCAATTTTTTTTTCTATCATATTACAGTGCCGGATCATATACGACCACGTGTGCACAGTCTACCGGAAAAAGCATATAATCCCCGAGCTGGCGACGACCTGTACAGACTCAGAGCTTTCAGTATCACTCACAAGGGTGTCGTAAATCGGGGTGATTCAATCATTTCCAGACGCAGCAGGAGCAACACCTCCGTCAATAGTAGCAGGTGAGTTGCTAGACTGAGACTCTCTATGATGTTGATATGCGCAAACAGAATAAATTAACGTTAAATTATTTCACTCGCTTGCTGTGCTCACATCTACGCGTTTGTTTTGCGTGGCACGTAAGTTGGGTATTTATCTTGAAATATGCGAACATGTAACATGCGACAACTACTGAATCTTGTGGTAAGCTGCAAAAAGCATTATTGCCGGAAAATACATTAGCGCGCGAAATGTATCATGTACTTTCTCGACATAAGTACGTGCTATATTAAGTAAATATTATTAGAAATATGGTTACATTGAGGCTGCATACAATTATACATTTTAGCCATGAAGAGAATCCCATTTTCATTTTCTATTTAAATCTTTAATATCTCTAAGATTTAAAAAAATCAGACTCGATTAAATAACTACCTCAATTTTCTCTTTTCTTCACGCGTATGTGTGTGTGTGTGTGTGATGCAGTATTATGAATATTGTATGATACATATATTTAGCTGCATATTTATCGCAAAAGTTTCAAAAAAATTTATAAGAATTTTTCTAAATTTTTTGAGAATATAAAGTTTAATCATATATTTAAGTACATTCACTAACTATTATTGTTGTAAGATAAGTCACTTCTCGCTTATAAGCTGGATTTAAACAAAACTGATTTGATAATGACAACTTAGCGTTTAGGCAATTTGCTTTAACATTCTATACGCTTTAACACACTTTTTATGCTTTAACACATATTACAAGAATAATATTATTTAATTCTTTTGATGACTCGTTCAGTATTTTATAACATGATATCCGCCAAATCTTGGCAAGATAAATACGCGCATACTTAAATTCGCCGCGTATATATATAAATGTTCCTTTGGATATAAGAAGATCAAATATTGATACCAAAATTCGACTATCTCTCTCGTCTTCGCGTCAATATTTATTCTGAGAGTTGAACGAAACGAAGTGTCTCACTCTCCTTTCGCATGCTATTCTGAGTGTGGAAAGAGAAGAGGAATTGACATATAGGGGAAGGAAGATATGGTGACAGAAAAGAAGCTTTACAGCGTCGACAGAGGATCGATGTGAAGACATAGTAATCTCAAATACGTGATGCTACCTTTGATAAAATATTTTTTCGCAAATATTTCTTACCTTTAAAGTTGTACTGCCGTCGCTCTCTCTCTCTCTCTCTCTTTCTTCCTTTCTATTTTTCTCTTAGTTCTATATAATGCTACCAATTTGGGGAAGCGCGCAAGCGAAATGAAAATGGAAGAAAACTCTTTGCGAGTTCACATCGAGGGAGTCTGATCCTACGACTTGTCGAAGGTTGTTAGGTCGGCCTAATTCCTTCTTTTTGCCTTGAAAGCGGTGGCTCAACGAAGTTTCCCCATGTCTTTTAATACGATGGCAACAGTGTATAAATTGCCTCAGAGTGTGTATTTTAGTCACCATAACTTTATTTTACTTTTGTAACTACATTACGAATTTTTATTGTTAGAGTATCAGCCATTACATTAATAACTAAAAGTTTCTATTATATAATGTCAATTTATTACTCCGATTTTATAAGTAGTTTTATAATGAGATGTTAATATACGCATTTTCATCATAAATTATCTGCATCGTTATAAGAACTTTAACCAATTTAAGAGAGGCGGAATAAATAAGTAGATTGCTATATTTCTATGATTAATTTTTTATTTAACTTCAATCGCGTTCCACTTTAACGCGCGTATCAATTTACTTCTTATTTCCCGAGTACCTTTAGCAACGTTTCTCGTAATAAATCTCCGGCACTCAAATTTTAATGTCTTCCACTTAGGAAATTAAACGAAGCGAGTTCGAAAGTAAACTGCTTTACGAGGTTACACGGAAATTGCAGATTTCAACATTTTGCAACCAGATTATTTTTGTTTGTGAATTGCATCGGAAACGGAATAACTCATAAATAAACTGTAACTGAAGAGGCCAGAAGCGCGCTCCCGTGAATTGGAAAAATTTTTCCACGCGAACCGGGCACTGTAACAATGTAGATATGTCGCCTGAGAACTCGAAATCTCAAAGGCAGTTCATTCTCGTAAGATATATGAACTTCTCTCAAATTTATAGATGTGAGCCTCCTAAAAGAAATTTATCTTTTTTAAGAGTTATCTTAAAAATCAGCTTTATATGTATGTGCGTGTGTGTATATTTGACATTTTTATAAAATTAAGCAATTAAAAAGATGATAGTAAAGATTATAAGAATATATTTTTTATATATATTATGTATAATAAAAAATATACTCATAATCTTCACTATCATTTTATATATATATATATATCTTATATATTATTATACATATATATATATGTGTGATATATAAGATATACATATATATATAATATAAATATATATATATACACGCGCATATTTGAAATAACAATGACAATTTAAAACAATTGATGATAATTTTTTTATGATATAATCGTATTGTTAAAAATAAATGGAATTAGAAATGTTGAGCATATATTGTGACATTTAATGAAATAGAAATTATATTTAAACAGATAAATAATTTGAGCATAAAATCTTGCCTAAAATTTTTACGTTCATTATATCTGTATAACAGGCATAAGAGCATGCGGAATATCATATCGGTTACAGGGACACGGAGTGATCTGGCTAGTTGATTGATGATGAAGCAAAGTTGCTAAAAGTTACCGCCGAAAAAAGCAAAATGTACGGATTTATACATGTATTTTTATCTTGGCTCAAAAGCACAAGTTTTACATTACTTTATATATTGAGACACGTGCAAAGAAACTTGTCGATCAAATAGAATCTTTTAAAAACTTTAGAAAGGCGAATATTATTGTATGTGTCAAAAATATTTTTATATATTTTACTAAATTTAATTAAATTTAATTAAATTTAATTAAATTTGTAAATATTTTTTTATTATTTTAATCTTAATAACTACAAATTTTTCAAAAAATATATGTTTTTGTTATTTTTGTTTCTTTTTAAATTACATTTTCTTTGAATTATGTTTTTGAAACCTTGTGGTAGGAAACGCGATCGTTACCTAATCTTTTATATTTTTAGTTGCTCTTGTTATCGATTTGCTATTGCTTTTTTCGGAAGCAAAAGTCATCTATATATCCTCAACTATGAAATGTGATGTTGTGATAAAATTTTAATAAATAATCTGGCAAAATTTCAATAAATATCTGAAAGGGACGTATAATCCATCCCCGATTCCCGCGATAAGAGAAATAAAGATATGTACGAAGACGGATATTTATTGTGGAACAATATTTCAGTACGCTGATAAAGCTATGAGTAAAATGCGATAAAGATTCACTGATAAATAGAGTTTTTACAGGAACAAGGTCAGTAATTTCTACGTGTCCTTTTATTTTCAATTAGCAAAAATGTTTGTCTTTTATTTTTATTGTTTGTTCTTGAATCAACGGATCAATTTTGTAATGAAAGCTGTTACTCGTTAAATATTTCTTGAAAATCGATTTTATCTTTGTTGAATGCTTCTTTTATCGACAATGCATATTTTACTTCTATTATATATGTATACTCTTGCCTAAACAAGAGTCCTGTCTAGTTATGATGTAATATGATGGATTGTTTGAATCCATTCTGTAACAAGCGATAGATACCTTGTCAGCGGGGCTCCTTTGACATTCAGGATGAAATCATCCTTCAAAGTTTCACAGCATGGTAAACCTGAAAGTTTATTTTGTGGCTAAAAGACTGTAGGCGTCAAAGAAAATCGCAATATTTGCTCGAAAAGAGAAACTTTTTTTCAAATATATCTTTCGGTATACTTGGATTTCTTAAAGTGCGAATAAGATACCCAAGTAACAAACGTATGTCATTTGACGTCAAAATGACGTCATTTGATGTCAAAATGACGTGCTACCTGGGGATAGCTTATGATGAAGTTATGAAGTTAACTTAAATATATCAAACTTTGCGCGAAGACCTCTTTTTACGAAGGATCTCATTCGCATTAATTTAAAGTGAATATCAAGCTCCGCAAAGGTCATCTTGTCAACCAAATATTCGGTCACATAAAAGATGACCTTATGCGTCAAATAAAACGACATCATCGACGATCCACGATCTATTTCTTTTCATCGCGCAGAATTTCTAAATGGACATTGGAAGGTTGTCTCGATGATGTATGTGACCTGCTTTCGCGAGGATTCCTGTAAATGATCCATCTCGGTTAAATCAGCGTCACGCTTTTGTGATCGAGTATATTAAAACGCGGCAGAAATTATTTAAGTAAAATATACGTATGTTGGAGAGCTTAATGATTCTTAACGCTATTTTCTATAAAAGGCATTTTGTTTTATAAGATATAAATTAAATAAGTATAATGCGACAAGAGGCTGCTTGAAAATTCTATTATTGTTTAATGTATGCAGCTATTTTTTGTAAGGAATAAACATGTGGAATAGTATGATCATATATTCATGAAATTGCGGTTATACTCACATCAAATATTAACCCACTAAATATCGCATGACTGAAGAAACATCTCTTTCCACCAGGTTTTACGTGGTTTTTCAGAGTTTTAAATCAATCGCGAGAAACGGAAGTCAACTCGCTATAAGACGCGGAAGCAAGCGCTTCCTGTGGATCATTCGATCCGTGTTCCGCAATTGCTAAAGCGTTCGAGAATTCCCATACCTTCGCGAGTATATTTGCTCCATTTGCCTGAGCGGCAGGATATTGAAACCCTCGTTCTGTTACTGCCGCGCCAAGATCGCAATCTCTCCCTCTCTTCCCACGTGTGCTTCTCCTCGGGAGACAGTTACCTGTTGTGAATTCTGAGGGCATGCGTTATACGAACTTACCGCGATTCTAAAACTTTCATCGTCGTTTATTGCGTTTCCCGCAGAGCGTTGGAAGCTCTATTTAATCTAAGAGGGTGCCACCCCTGCTCGGCAACTTCTTTTTATCGCTCACCCTAGTGTCCTCGATATCCGTCTTCCCTCAAACCATATTTCCTTTCGTCGGCACAGTTCTTCCTGTCGGGACGTATTCGCACGTGTCAGTTCGGTTTGGTATCATATTGTGAAAGAGCACGGAGAATGAGAAATGGAAAGAAAGAGGGAGAAAAAAAACGATACGAGAAAGTTGCGATTCATTTCAGTAGCGTGTAGTAAAAGCTACTCGGGACCACCTTCTTTTCGAATCTTTGCAGCATTAACTTTGTATTGGCTAATATTACAGAGCTTTATAGCACTTATGACAAATGTCACGACTAGAATTGCCTCGTCATTGGTATACACATTAGCTTAAAAATCTAAGAATTACAAGAATGGAAATAATTTATTTTATTTTTAATCTCCATTTAAATACGCGTAGATCTTCCAAATATATAAAAATGATAAATTCACGTTTATGTCTCAATTTATATTAATTATATATATGTTAACTTATTTATGAATACGCATTTGATAAATTAGGAAATGAATGATTCCTGCAATAATTTTAGTCTACACGACGCGATTATAGCCAGATAGTTAATTATAAACTATGTAATTAAAGTGAGTGAGGATCAATGAACAAACGCTTTAACATAGTGTCTTAGAAACTTCATTATACAAAGATAAATGAGTAGTCACATGAGTAGTCACATGTCCAGCGATCTATTCGAGGGATCGACAGCGATGTGTCGATTAAGAAAAAAAAAAAAAAAACTTGAAAGAAAGAAGGAAGGGTTGAGTTGCTATTTGGCGGCGAACCACATCGATTGGATGAGGGCCAGAGACTTCCGAGCGTTCCTTCGCGGGCACATTTTCAATTTCTTCCTCTCCATCCGTCTCCTCTGACTTGCGGTATTTCTTCTCGTCGCATAGCGAGACTGTGCATGCGACAGACTCGTTATTTCGGTGCGCAATCTTGACAAGTAAAACGCCTCGACCCGTCAATTTGACTCTCCCATTTCTGTTCGATCGTGGATCCTCGAGATCGAAATTGGATAAGAGGTTACGGAATTCCATCGAAGCTTACGATTAGGAGTGATATTTATCATTTCTGATATGACGCGAATATTTTTTTTTCGCAGGAGAAATAGTATGATCGAATCAAGTAGCGTCCGAGGATGAATCCTCAAACACACGATGAATCAAATCGAACCGAATTTGGTCGCGTTTTTAGCTTTTCCCCGCGTGGTGTCTTTTTTATGAGAGGATTTACATTATTCTAATCACACTAATCACTATACTCGACCGATTCTTCGTACTCCATCGATTGGTGTGATCTGGTGGATGACGAAGAGACGGATTTAATCGAGGTCGATGACTCTACGATTGACTTCGCCTGGACGCTCTGTACGGATTTCGTCGTCGAGACGGATTTCGTTGCTGACGTTACATTCAATGATTGCTCGACGAGGCTGCTGTCCGAATCGTTCACTGAAAGAATATCGCATAACTTTCGTACGATCGGATTGTGCACTTTGAAGATTTTCGAATGGCTCGCATGGAAGATCGATTGAGAATTTTATTAATTTGTTGTACATTATATTTTTAGTAGCTTGCAATATAGATATTAACACGGTTGATTTAAATAAGAAAGGATATAATCTGCCATGATATCAAAATAATAATAGAAATCGCCTGAGAAGTGATATAAAGTAGGATGAATAAGTACACTAAATGGAGGGATTACAAATAAATTAATATACGACATTAGAAATGGTCAGCTAATTGATAAATTATGAATAGCTATTATTAATAATACAATAGATTCTATGCAATAAGCAGACTTGTAAAATTGAACAAAAATAGAACAGATAATATACTATAGTATAGTATACATCTTTAAGTCGTAAAATAGATAATACTATATTATAATATATATCTGCAAATCGTAAGGACTAAAGATTACGATATTTCTCATCTTCGTATGCGAATCTAAAACTGCGTATCGTATCGAACAGAAAACTTGTCTGACTGTCGAGCATAATTTATTTCAATCTATTGAAAGTTAAGCTATTTGAAAGCAAAGTGCAAAGCGCAAGGGATATTTTTAATTAAAAGCGTAATTGCGAATCAGATAAAGTATGAAGTAGTGCAGCTGTAATAATTTCAATAGAACTCTTTGAAACATAAAATCCAATTTATTGTAAGCCTACCTTTGGCAATTTCCATGATTAAGCTTACGGCGCTTTCGGTGGAGCTCGCGAAGACAATACAACAAAGACGCGAACTACCCAAGATTAAACTCACGAATGGTAAGGATGTCGGAGCTTCGGGTTATTCTAAACTGGTAGCAGTGATGGCGGAGAGGGAAAGTCTATGATCACGTGGCAAGAGATGAACAAGCGGGGGAAAACGTGAAAAACTACGATGTGGAATATTCGTGGAATCCCGGCCGGTGACAACGTGCAATGTGGATGCAATGCTGAGTCAATGCTCTTGTGCATTTTGTGATGACGCGTGGCGAGAGATCGCTTATAATTTCTCGTTTACCCGGCGATTTTTAAAATTAATATGGCGAGATGAAATTCGTGTAAAGCGATAGTATACGATAAGAAAGCATAAAAAAAAAAATAATAAAAGGATGCTTTTAGAATTTGACTTCAATCTTTACTAAATCTTTTATTGCCATTATTTTATATAATTAATATCAAAAAAATTTCTTCTTCCGCGTAAATACTATATAAAATTGTATGTACATAAATTTTTATTAATACATTTTATAATAGTTTCTATTTAATATTTAATTAAGCTAATAAGTAATCTTTCTAAATATATGAGTAGATTGCATTTTTTTGAATGTGTTAATTTTTTCAAAATTATTATTAGGGCATATATGCGTTCTTTGCATCCTTTGCAATATTTTAACATATAAAATATATATGTACATTACTTAATTTTTATTAGAAAAATACGAGATTGTTGTTTCACGTTTGGACGATCTGTAATCTTTCGAAATGTAATTCACGCTAATGTGCACGCAGCTCTATTTTTGTTCTCTTATTTCTTTTTTACCCTAGAGCATTTATACTAATCTATGTTCATTCGAGCATCTCGTAAAATATGCAATTCTTTGCTTCTTTCTCGACACGGGGTTCTCTAATGCAATCTTCATATTTACGCAACTGTCGAATAAAATGAATAAATGAAAGGTTTTCCGGGAAAACATTGCAAGTGGACTTTTAGTAGAAATAAATTTTATATAATGCTTAATAAATAATAAATTTAATGAATTTCATAATTTACATATAGTAACTCGTAACTCTAGAAAATTTCTACATATATATATATGTATATGTATGTAATATATAAAGTTATTGAAATTATTTCATGTAAAATATTTATTAGATTTACGTACTTTTCTGCAAAGCTTGTAAATAGCACGGTGCTTGTAATTTTCACAGGAGGAGAGATAGCGTGTCATGTTAGCGTAGCACGGATGATGTTTCACACGATGCAAAAAAAAGAAAAAAAGAAAAAACAGACAATAACATATCATAACAACAATGTTTTATTTATGCGAGACTGTCGTCAGAAGATATCAGAAGCTTCAGATTTCTAAATTTGACTATTTAATATTACAATTTGAAGCCAACAAAGCATAGTCTATTTTTGTACGGCTCAAGATTTGCTTTGCTCCCTCGCAAAATCGTCAATATAATTCCGTCCTGCTGTTAGCAGCCGTCGTTGTATTATAGAAATATTATAGGGAGGACATTTGATTATTTCGTGCAGAACCTACCAAGAAATAAATGAAAATCATGGAAAAGTTACGCTTGTCTCATAATAGAAATGTCGCAAGAGAGAAATTGCTTGGACTTTTATAAAAAACCAACATGTAGGGAATCTCAGTGAAATTAGAATCAATTTCAGAGTATAATATTAAGCAAATGACTACGTATTTTTCTTACGAGGGTTTTTAAATAAAGTGCATAATTCGTTATCTCAGAAAATTACACTTTAATCGTAATGCTATGAGATAATTGTGAAAAAAATAGATTTTGTAACTATCGTTAATTATAATTCTTTTTCAACGTACTTATTCATCTCTCTAATAATAGATTTGATAATAGGGCTAAACTTTAACAATAAGACTAAAATTTTTATTTTTCTTTTTAGTAATAGAGAAGGCGTTTAAAATGCAACGTATAGTCACATGCCATAAATGTAAATATATTGTGTATACAATGTGCATACGCGTGCCGCGAAAATCGCTTCGGTAAACAAACGCACATGCCGCGGCGTTGTTACGCTTTTCGAGAGACGAAAGCTCTGCGGATAAGCACGCTTCTGCATTGAATAATGGCGAAAAGTTACAGCGTCGGTCGACAGAATCGAAAGCAACACGCTAAACGACCATTACTACGGCAAATCCGCGAGAATTAAACTGCGCCCGGAGAGTTTGCGGATCTAATACGAGTGCCTGAGATATTCTCTTCGCACGATAGTGATGCGCTAAAAATTTAATGGCACGTAAATGTTGTATAACACAACGGGCAGTTTTCCGAAAAGTTATGTATTGCTTCAAGGCAAAAATAACATTTTTAACAAAAAGTTTCTAATAGAAAGTTTTTTTTCAATAAATAAAAAGAGGGATGGCATTATATGAAAAATTAAAATTCACGTTTTGCAAACTTCTTTTCATTTCGTGATGAGCTTTGGTGAACAAGAATAGAATAATTTTTAATATATTCTTGTAGAGAATAGCACTTTTGAAGGTAATTAATTTTTTTTTAGTATACGCACATTGTTTGTGCTAAATGTGCATTTTATTTCTCAAACTGAAGAATTAATTATACTGTGTGTTCGTAGCTTTCTTGGCGCTAGGTAAGAAATGTTACTGGTGAATCAATAGTCGCACTTGTATTTTCTCGCCCGGGAAACTTTGATTAAATAATATTCGTCGTATTTTATAACGCGGTTTTACATTGTTCTCTGTTTATATTAAATTATAAAAATATTGGTGAGCTCTCTGTGATTGTAAGACGGATTCCCAAAACTGCAATCATCGTCCATTTAAGACTCAGTAATCATCGATTTGATCATTCTTCTTTCCCGGGTAAGAATGACTCACAGTACTGTTTTTCGCCAATTCTCGACAGAATCTCACGCAGCGATCGTCATCGATGATTCAGAGACTAGAATTCTAAGACTAGAACTTCTAACTTAGAGAATTTGACGTTGTCATGGATTTCGTCCAAAATAGCGTTACGACGCAGACGATGAATTTCGACGCCGGCTGAGGTTGGCCAACGTAGAGAAATATAATAATTACTCATTATTTCGACGTGCGAGCGTGTAACTGTGAATTTTCTCTCGGTGGAATTTGCAGGTGACACTAACTGTAAGATAAACTGCTCGGCTTAACTCGCCGTAGCAATGCGCTATCTTGGTACTGAAGGTTGCGAATTTATTTGTGTCATAAAGAATTGTGAATTAATGTTGTAAGATTGCTAACGAGATATCGCTGTTTGATTGTCCGAGGAATTTATCATTACAATTGCGATCCAATGTTTTACAGTAATCTTAGATTAAACGGTAAATCCGGCTAATATTAACAGTCCTTGCAATGTTATCCTTAATGTGAATCTAAAAATAATATTTTTTAAGAGAAAAGCACCTGACAATTTTTTCCGTAATTTTTTCGATGCGCAAAAAAAAAATTACATGTGTAATGGTCACGTCCACTTCGTCTTGTATCCAACCTGTGGTATGCAAGCATCACCAGCTTCGCTACGAAACGAGTAACATCTCGTTAGCGCGTCTCTCAAAATAGTCACGACTTTGTCGGTGCTCGTTGTAAGCTCAGTTTTATTATACCAACCGGCTTTTTCGTTGTACGGGTGAGATGTAAGCTGAAAAAGAAATATTTTTAACTCAAAAAAAAAACGTTAAAAGGCATTTTTATTGTAGTTGCTTCCACGAAAAAACTGTTCCACTGTTCAATCATTTATCATTTATTTTTCTTTTGCATTGGAATCGTCCATCAATCCTCTCTTTTATACGGATGTCACGATACATGTTTTTATATTTTACAATGTTTAATAAGCTCTTTTCTCACAATTTCGTTGAATAAAAAAGATACCACCATTTGACGCAAAATTATAATTCGATCTCAATGATAATAATATGTGATGATAATTATAGTTCGATCTCATGATAATAAACTTTACAAACATATCTCAAACATATTTCTTAATATAGAAGCAGAATAATTTATTTATTTTCTAATATATTTTTTATACAAATACCTTTGCAACTTACATTTCGTATATGTTTTTTAACATGTACGAAAGAAAAATTGTATGATATTAAAGATTTATCTCCAGGAAAGCCTTCTATATTTTACATAATTTAGGTTTAGGTTATAAGATGATCTTTTTTTCTTCGAATAATTAAAGCTAAAAAATCGAAGCTAAAATTTTGAAAACTTAATATTCAATAATTCATTTATCATAGAATATCTTCTGCAAAATTTAATCTTTTAGGATAGAAGATATGGGATTATACATACATAAATATAATCTGACATCGCAAATAGGATTTTTCTGTAACCAAAAGCAATGATAAAATAGAAGAAATTTTTTGAGCGACAGCTGTTTTATCTTCAAGCTTAATATATTGCACAGATTTTCCGTTCTTGCCGATGCGTTTCCACGTCTCTCCAAATAGACGAGGTAAATATTTGTTTGTTTTCTCCTTTTCCTTCGCCATCTCTCTCTCTCTCTCTTTCTCTCTCTCTCTCTCTCTCTCTCTCTCTCTCTCTCTCTCTCTCTCTCTCGCTCTCTCTTTCTATTTCTCTTTCTTTCTTCTCTCCTTCCGCTTCGACATGTCTAAGCACACATATGCACGTATATGTTTCCACACGTGCCAAGCATAACTGCTGCGAATTGTTCTTGGCTGAAATATGCGTTTGTACCCGACCAGGAA
This sequence comes from Lasius platythorax, assembly GCA_963971435.1. Classification (NCBI taxonomy): domain Eukaryota; kingdom Metazoa; phylum Arthropoda; class Insecta; order Hymenoptera; family Formicidae; genus Lasius; species Lasius platythorax. Next base: position 6,571,157 of record OZ020546.1, read on the forward strand.
ACTCTTAAGTGAGCTATAGGTCAGAGTGTATGTCTAGGGCGAGCAACGTTGTTTTAATTGGAGCCATAATTAATCTGCCACTTCGGCAGCCTCCGAAAGCCATACTCGTTTCTTGGAAGCGAGATCAATTTTCGATAATAGGTTTGAAGGAACGATGAAGATTCTTTACGTAACATCATTAATTAATTACTTGGCACTAATGATATACAATTTTTCTTTTTTAGAAGATTTTTTTCTTTGCCATTACATATATCTCTACTTTAAGTAAGTGAATGAAAATTAATAACATTACACAAAGCAACAATGAGCAACAATTCTTCACGTTATTTCATATTAAAGATAACGTATCAAAAAAAGTTAATCCGACACGCGCAATCAATTTGTAATCCGAGCGTGGTGAACATTTCCGCTTTATGATGGAAAATTCTCAAAGGTACGCTTCTTTTTTAACCAACGGGAAAATGAAATTGTAAAATAATATTTTTTAGTATTTGCATCTCGAATTACGTGTTGTCTCACAAATATGTATTATTCCTGTTGAATATGTGATATGTACTTGACCATGACAAGTATTCATGAGATTAGAATTTTTTTAAATTTGTTATTGATTCAGTCACATATTTTTAGTTAGTTGAAAAAGTTCAAAAATCGTTCAATAAAACAAATCTACTGTTCAATATTCTGAAAGATTTTTTCTGTTATATTTTGCTGTTTCACAAAAAAAATTGCAGTTTTTATTTTGCGCAAAATTTTCGGTACAAATCATTTGTAAAAGCTCAACTCACACTTGCTTTTTGACGCGGAACATAGATCTCGTAACTTTCACGAACCATAGATCAACCGCGCGACCTTTTCGGGTCATGGACGTTGGCGATCGTATGAGCCATCCAGCCCAGGGGGTTCTATAGTAATAGCCTTTTTGGATCGTACAGCGGTTACGGATCAGCGAGCTTAGCGAGGAAATACGGGGGAATTTAACTATATCGCGTATCCCTTTAGTTACAGTATCAGATTTTGCCACCAATTATAAATTGCTGCTCGAATGATTTCTTTAGAGTTGTACACGCGCGATTTATAATTATGGTGTAAATTCTGCAAAAACCCGCTTATTTTACAATTAACAGAATTTAGTGCTATATTGAACTCTTTAGAATTTGCTTGCAAAAATCGTTAATAGCTTAAATTCTTTTGGCGCTCTGAGATTTTTATTATATTACGCATTTTAGTACGCCAATATTATTTTAATATAAATAGGAATTGTGCGTATGTCGAGTGGAAATCTCGATAGAAATCTCAGAGTAAGCAAAAAATTCACATTAACCTATTTTATAGACGAGGCTTGTTCAATGGTGTGATGGTTACTTTTAATTGAATTTCAAAGCCGATCGGTAGAGAGAGAGAGAGAGAGAGAGAGAGATTTCAGGAATTGTTTCTACTTTTAACGCTATTCAATAAATCCGACATTTTTATTTAGTGGCTTTGCTAACAGAAAAGTTAATTCTTTTGTTTGGTATCGGAGTCGAAGAGACAATCGTCATTGTAACCATGTTACACATGTACGGCGAAACGAATTCACCGAAATGAAACATATGTGAAAAATTCACGGGAGATTTTATTTTACGATGCGTGATGAAATCGTTACTTCTGATCGTAGTGGGATTAATAATAGATATTCGTGCAATTGTGTAATTCGTATTGTCATTTATACGCGCTTTTATTTCTTTATAGTCGCGTTCGAGAAAAATATTTTGTATTATTCTATCTATTAAATAATAGATAACTAATAAAATAGTGTTAAATATTATCACGATATTGATATTAATATTTTTCTAATATTTGATGGCGCGTTTTTTCTCATACGTCATATGCACATTTGATAATTACAGTAACAGAGTAACAAAGCATATTTCCAGGACAGAAATTCAGTCTTTCTTGCCGACTCACTTATTACGTTTTTGACGAGAGATGTTTAATGTACCTGATGATCTTAAAATTTAATTATAGGAAAAATTAATGTCATAGCTGTGGCAGACGATCGGGTCGACGTGTTACTTGATCAAGGGTTTTGCCGAGCAATTTCGTACCATTACCCTTCACGCCATTTAGATATTTCGAAGACTTTTTCCGCAGTTGGATTTTCATATCCTTCATTGATGTCACGATGGGGATGCATTGATGTGAAGTCGCTAGGAAAAACATCGCTTTCGTGCTCGGAAGCAATATTGAATTTTGATTTAACATAAATTGCGAATTATTGAAATATATTATGCATCGTTCTTGAATCTGCGAAATTTTCTTTAATTCTTTCAAGTGACGCGATTCCACATTCTTTCTTTTAATCCAAATAGATTCTTTACGAAAGAATAATAAATTGAAAGGGGAGAGAATTGAGAATATAAAACTATTTTAAAATTATTTGTGTTGCGACACAAAGTTTTATTTTAATTCCGGCATTTTAACATTAATAATTTAATATTAATTTGCGATGAATTATATTATGTTCGCGCGGATAATTTACTGTTGCCTCGAGATAGAATTTTTGGAAAGAAATGTTGCGAGAAATGCTGAAAAATGCATTGACGTGAAGTCGTTAGGAAAATTATTGCTTTTATGCTTTGCTGAATTTCTGTTTAACACTATTCTTTCTATAACTGAAATAAATTATTATTATTTCAAAAATAAATTGTATGAATTATTTTCATACAAATTTTTCCTACAAACTCATTTATTTACGAAAAGTAACATTTTATTCTATCGAAAAAATTAACAATGCAAAGATATAGAAAATAAAGAATAAGAAGTAAAAGAGACAATTTCAAAATTATTTTTGTGCACAACAGAAGTTGATATTATTTTGGTATCAACTTTTTAATATTAATTTATCATTACATCTATATTACTTTATAAAAATTTGCGCTACTTTTTCGAAAATAGCGCGTTATTTGATCTTTCGGGGGAAACACTAAAGAGACTCACGTAAAGCGAGCGACTTTGAGATATTATATCATATTCATTTGATCGTAACAACATGGTGATGAAGATAAGGGACATAGAGTTTGCTTCGTTAGCTTCTGAAGAAATGTGGATATCTTTCGATTTGTCTGCGCGTAAATCGCGTAATTGGATATTGCCATGGGCAGAAAATACGTCAGAAAATAAGGCGAAAAATGTTCTCGGAAATATAGCACAAATTCATCGAGATTTGTAGTTTCGACCTTATAGCTGAAAATTAAGTGTAACTTTCGCTTTAAACGATAAATTCTTAGAAAGTATTCTCATGTTCTTATCATGTGCCGATTAAATTCGAGATATTCGTAATTTAATATATATTTTGTTTAAGAGAAGATAACATTTTATTGTTATTCGCAGAATAATTTTAATAATTGAATTAATCACATTATTTGCAACTTTTCACGTACAAACCTGTGTAATTGCAAAAGTGCGCTAATTATAGTAAATATTTATGTACTGCAACAGACGAAATTTTAGTATAGTTACATATATCGAATGTTATACAAATAATGATTAAGTAAGCAAATATTAGCAAAAACTGAAATCTTTTTGTGTAGTTACTTAAATATATTGTATCTGATATATGTATATATATTTTATTATATACGTATATTTTTTGTGCAAGAGTTTATATTAGATTTAAAACATTTTAATAAATAATATGTAAAAATTTCTTTATATTTTCTATCGTAAAATGATAAATGCGATGAGTATGTTTCTAAAGGATTTCAAACGAACGAGTTAACGAACCATTTTAAGAATACTATTGATAAGATTCTTTCTATTGATAACAGGTGTATTTGCTTCTATTTCTGTATTTTTACTGCAGACAAGCACATCGTCGAGAATAATCCCGTGTGGAAATTCTGATATAACATCAGCCCTATTTTATTTCTGTACTATTGTCTGATTTTAGACATAATAATGGCTCTTGTGTATACTCTCGGGTATATGTATACACATACCGTAACTTTAACGAGCAAGCGATTTAACGATAAGCCGAACCATACTTTTCTACACTTTTTTCCCACTTTTTCCCCCTTTTAATTACGTAAAATGATAATTAATAATGTTGATTATATAAAATACTTCGCATGATTGATACGCATTTATAAAATATGTACTGATTGTATGCACAATTAAAATTTTGATCTGATTTAAGAATAACTGTATGTCATTCTTACGCTAATATTACAGTTGACATTTGTAATCTGCGAACTTATCAAAGTTAATCTGGCTCAGCCTGTCGGCCATTAGGGGACGCCGAAATCCACCGGATTGATATTGTACACTGGCGGACGACTGAAACGCGATAATTATTACAGCCGATGCCAAAGCTGGTGGCTAGCTCGAAGTTGTGGTATTGTACGAATAATAATGCAACCTATGTACATAAATGCATATAGACGTCGGTAGCTTATTGCAATAGTATTTGTTATGAGATCAAATCGATGCTCGGTCAAACGTACACAATATTACCTAATAACAGACTATAATCGTTGCGGGATTCCAAAGTACTTAAGACTCTTGGAAAATTAATGTAAAGGATTATATGATGGCTTTGTTAAAGTATTTAACTTTTGGAACATTAATGTAAAGGATTAAACAATGGCTCCGCTAAAACTTCCGAGGAAGAAACTCTGCTCCCTTTGCAATTCAAAATTGTGATATTTTTCGCAATATCGAGAGAGAAGTTTTACAAGGATGGATACAATTTATTTTTGACAAGCACAATTTGCGCATATTAATTGTATATACCTTTAATAAACATATATAGATAAGAATATGAAGCAGCGTACATATCATTCTGAGAAGATCAAAGAAAATATCGCGATGAATAATTATCTAAATGAAAAATTTGACACAATTTTAATTATTATTTGTGTTATGTATCTATATGTGTTCAAAAGAATACACATGATCATATTGTATATTTGCAAAGGCTTCCCGCCGACGAATTTCCATAAGACGTAAATGGAAGGCAAGGATGTAGAAAACAGGAAAGAATGTATTTTGCATATTCTCAACATGGTACAGATGAAAGCAAGAGGAAAATAATTCTGCATGGATTTAAATAATATGATAAGTAAAACGTGTAGAGATATGAAGATTTGCCATGAGAAAGGCAAATCTCCATATATCTCCATATTTTTAAAATGATTGTTTTAGATAAAAAGAGCTCTACGTAATAAGAGATTAATATCATTGTGAAATGCCATTTATGAGAACATTTACGATTTATGAGATACGAATAAATTTGTGTTAATTTTTTTCACAAACGAATAAATATTAATGAAGAAAGTAACTTTCTTTGTCATTTTGATAATTTTGGTATTAATAACACTTGTGTGTGTGTGTGTGTCTGTATTAATACTTCAAATATTTTATTATGATCATCGCGATTCTCAATATTTTTTTCTTTCTGCTTTCAGAAACAGCAATGTGTCGGGAGAGAGATCACCATTTGAGGGCTCTTGTTGTAGCGGGCAAGACGCTAGCACCGATAGCGACATTGAGGAAAGTATTTCAAAACATAGAGTGATCTTGCTGGGAGACTCCGGTGTGGGAAAGACGGCTCTGGTCTCGCAATTCATGACGAGCGAATACATAAACACGTACGATGCCAGTCTAGGTAAGTCTGTGCACCCTCGCACGTAGAACAATGCCGTGACACCCTTCAACAAGACACGTGGAAACTCAAGATTTTCCATTAAAAGGATTGATTATCCTGCACCTTTGATATAGGATTTTGCATCACGACACTTGACGTAATTCCACATATAATGTGTCTCTGGAAGTATGGTTATGCATTGGAATAATTTCAAGCAGTCCTTTCTCTTTTCAGTGGACGTAATTGTTTATCAAAGTTCTTAAATTCTCTCTCTCTCTTTCTCTCTTTTTAATCTTCTATTATCGATTTACTTATCGAGAAAAACAAAGTATACTCTATACATATCTAAAGAAGTACACATCTAGAAAAGATTTATTGAAAAATTCCTTTCTTGTGCTGATAATAATGTCATTTGATAAAGATTTTGTCCTCTCGATATCCATCGCCGATTCGTATTTTCATACTTTGTTTAAGCACAGACTCATTGCACGATAATAGAATCGATCAAATGGGACTTTTGCCATTTAATTAACCTTTTTCTGATTTTATTAATTAACTTTTAATTAAAACTAACGTGCTTAAAGACACATGGCGTAACCAATCTCTCGGTTTGCGCGCGGCTCAGACACGCTACGCCCACTTCTCTGAAAAACGAAGGTAGTTAATAATAACGCGGAACCCGAAGAGAAAAAAAATTCTCTTTACTCGTTTTGCATCCACGCTGGATCGCGCGGCTTTGAAACTCGGCAGGCACTGTATGAAGAGGCCAATTCTGCATCCTCACGCAATTCCGGTCACAGCATGTTGCAGCACTCGCTGCAATAATTTCCAGTGTATAAACCGAGCTTTTGCACACAAGCGCAATACTGTGCGCTTCGTATATTCATTCCGTACACGTGCATGAACGTCACGTGTAAGAACGCGCGGTGCACAGTACCGAGAGTTCATGTGGATGCATCCCTTTCGCATGCAACTTTCTATTATGTCAATCCTGGTTATTCAAAAGCTTTACATTACATGAGTCATTGTCGAACTGCCTGTAAATGACTTCATATTTATGTCCTTATGTGTCTATTTGGTTAAAGTAAAAATGGCTGTTTTAATTTTAACAATCTTTTACAAATTCGTGATTTCTCATTATACTTCTGTCTTGAAATTATTGTTTTAATGTAATTTTAATGTTTTTATGTTTAATTAATTTGCAAGACTTCTCTTTTCTACTTGATGTAGATAAAGTGGTCTTCAAGAATTCTGTTTCTATTGGAATTGTGTTTGATGAGAAGTCTTAGCAAAAATTAAAGTCGTTTTCTTCATAACTTATTTTACAATATTAAATATCTTTGCTATTAAAAAACAGATTAATATCTTTTAATACATCTGAGAACATTTTTCCGAAAAAAGATCTTCTCCACATTATATTATAAGAAGAATAGTCTGTCATTAAAATTATAATTGGACAAGAAATATTAAGTAATATCATATTTTTTTACAATTCGCTAACTTAGCAGATACATACATACTTATACATACTTATTCTCTGTATTTATTTCATATTTCACATATTTCACATAAAGTGAATCTATACAATCTCTTCTACAATGCTGTAAGTTCAAATGTAACTTACATTTTTCCCTCGCGTGTTTATTTATCTTCCATTCTATACTTGAAATACTCCATATATTTTATCACAAGTAAATTCAACAGCACAAACAGTGATAGATTCGTTTTTCTCAGATAAGAAGGATGCTAAAACATAATGGAGAAATACACATCGAGAGGAAATTAGTCTGCATTATGATAGACATCTCAATAAAATGATTTTAATTACAAACCATGTATTGTAATGTTACCAATGTAACAGCGTTCTAATATATCTCTCATGTCAAGCTTTGTCTCGGGACTCTATTGTATATCTAACAAAATCAAAATCGATGAATCAGCATTCTCTCGTGAAAATGTAGTAGCGAATTTTTTCACAGTTGCTATCATGACATTGCTATCATGACATTATAGAACATTGATTTTTAGCATTTATTTGTATTGCAATTTGTTTATAGCGTTCTGTTATTTTTATTATTTGGAAGCTCTTAATTTATCTACGAATTATAAATCTATGTAAATGAAAAACACATCAGATAATATTATGTCCGTTTAAACAAACTTGATTTATGCTCCAATTTTTTAAATGCATAAATTTATGATTAAGCATTATTTTATGTAGTAATAAATATGTAATGTTAATGCTCTTAAATACATAATTTTGATATATTTTAATTTTATCTCTCATAAAAATTTATGATTATATATATATATATAATTAAGCATACAAGCAATTGCTAAATATGATACATGATAAAATCATAAATTTTGATAATAGAGAAAAATGTTCTTTTCGATATATATATATCGAGAAAAATATATATTTTCTATGATAAATATATCGTGTCTGATTAGCAGAGAGACTTTAAATTATTTGACACGTAAGTGTCTCGAAATACCTAAAATGTACATTGATTCCGCGATCAGAAGTAATTAACACATGCATTTGTAAATGTAAGTCGTAGTTTGAGATCGTTAATGGTATTCAAACTTGTACGCAACAAATTAGAGAATTTGAGCACATTAGTTATATCAAACTAGTTTGACATTCCTCCTTGAAACTTTTGGTTGCTTGTTCCAACTTTAATCAGTTCCATTAGATCTTCTATGATGTAAGTTATTTGAATATTTTTGGTTAGGTAATTATTTTATACGGTAAAGTTTTACCTCAAGAAAGAGTTCAAGATTACTTCAGTCTTACGACAAATCGAAAAAATGGACAAAATTTAATGAATAGCAAATAATCTCTCTTTCTTTTTTATAGTAATTCCTTTTTATTTGACTCAAAAAGGAATTTTTTTATAGAACTTATTGTCTTAATTAGATTTATAAATTTTGAGTAATTATATATTTTATGTTATGTTTTTTAAATAAAAAAATCGCAGTAAAAAAATAAGAGCTCATAAATATTCCTACTCGTAAATTTGTATCTATATAGTGACTTTTATATAGCATTTTATTCTATTTTAGCTTTTTTATTCTTTTGCTCTATGAACATTTTTTTACTTTGATTCTTTCTGAATTTAAATCGGCATTAAGAAATAGTTTGTATTTGTTTTAGTGCAATTTTTTTAATGAGGCTTTTGAGTCATTAATTGCTGGTATTTGCCACCATTTCGAGTAATACGCGAAATAAAGTTCAACTCAATGATCGATCTACGATTAGCGACGAAATTTTTTTACTGTTAAATTTGCAGAACATTTTCTGTGTGTGAGGAATTAATGAATCGTAGATTAAGATTATCGCGAATTAAGACGAATTTCAATTGTATCGTATGAGAAATAGTAATAGATCTTTAAATGTGTCTATTAGCTTTATAAGATTTTTCGAGAAGCAATTATAAATTTGTTTACTTGAATGTAAAATGCATATTTATACATATTTCACACAATCCTGAATCACAATAAAAAGTTTTGATAATTTTTCAGAAGTGCATATACCAGTTTATTATTATTAGTAATTATATAAGACATACGCGTGTATATTAAATGATTTAAAATTCATTAAATAACTTGGATTGAATATATATAAAAACAGTATTTGAATTTCATGTTAATTACTGTTATTGACTTGTAAAGCGTATCTAATTAGCGATATTAAATTAGCTTATCATTAACTCACAAGTATTTGCATTACAAAATGAGCATATATTTGTATAAGTATATATTTGTGTATAATGAATAATAATGTACCTACTCTTAAATAGGTATTTGTGATAATGTATTCTTAAATAAATATTATACATCATAGAAAGACTGTGAAATTGAATGAACATTTTTATAATGTTTGATACATTTTTCTTACATGGTGTGAAGCACAAGTTCAACAATATTCAACAACATTTAGCACAGACCTTCACCTTTATGTTGCAGATGATGAGTTCGGCGAGAAAACCGTTTCAATTTTGTTAGATGGCGAGGAATCGGAAATGATCTTTATCGATCATCCGCATGTAGAAATGAGCGTAAGTATTAAATTATTTTTAAAATTTATATAAACAATAGTCTTATTAACTATTACATTATGCGTATAATGTTATAATATTATCGTATTATTCTATATATACATTCTATATATACATGTATATATATATTTATTATTATTTATTATTATATACATATATACAAATTTCGCATACTTTCAATCAATGAATTCTTATATAAAAACCTGAGATGCTTGCGACGCTTTGTCTACGTATCCTAATGCATAAATTTAGCAAAGTCTACATAGCTTAGCAAATTTTGCATAGTATTACAATCTTATTAATCGCGGGCGTTGATAAACATTGACTGCCAGTATATTAAACTATCTTCGGTTTTAATAGTTTAAGGTATTTTACGCATTTCCTGTAATACAGAATCTTTCTATTGAGTCAATATGGTGTGCAATATTATCCGGAACGCATAAATTTGCTTATAAATGAAGGACTCGTGACATTTAGAGATTTTTATCATGCAAATGGTGGTGAGAACGTCGCTCGATAGATTCTTCTCGTCAAATGATTAATTTTGCTGCGCCCGAGTATTTCGCAATTCTTGTGACACAGACAGATTTCTTCTTCGTATTAACGCGGCGCAATTTATAATTGCTATTTTATAATTAAAGAATATAATACTAGGGAGAGATAAGACAGAGAGAGAGAGAGAGAGTGTGTGTGTGTGTGTGTGTGTGTGTGTGTGTGTAGAATATATTATTCTTATCAATTATACTTGTATTGTCACTCTCTTTCTCTTTTTCTTTTTCCACTTTTCTCTTCTACTATCGTGATCTTATGTACTACATTATACATAAAGTAATATATTAATATATTATCAAATTCTTATATATATATATATCCGTAATTCATATATATATATATATATATATATCACTAATCTTTATTTTGAAGGTTTTCGGTTTTAAATTTAGTTATCTCAATATTCGGTTTATATTTTTCATTACAACATAATATATTTCGTAATATATTCAATTATTTTTTTAATTAAGTCAAATTTAGGATTAAGTAAATAATATTTTTTTGTTTTGGTTATATATATCATGTGCACTTCGTCGGTGTGCAAATCAGAGCTACTGCAATTAGTTTGTGAAAATTGTTTTATATCCTGTCCATTGTAGATTGTCTTAATTATTTCTTACGTTATCGCGATGACGGTTTATTCTACGTAATTGCTATCAAACTAGATAAAAGCAAACTTGTTAAAAGTGATCGATAAGAGATCAGATCGAGAATGGAATTAAGAGAGTGGTAATTTAAAATATATGACAGTCTTGAATCGGATTGCTCTGAGGAACACATAGAAGAAATTGCGAGAAATTTGTTGCAAAGAATACACTCTATAATTGATATTAAAGAATTATTCTTTCCTTTGTAAATGTAAAGTGGCTTTAACATCAAGTTGTTAAAACTTTTTTAGAGAAAATAATTGCTAATATATTTTGTTTACCTTGTTTCTATTTTTACGTCACAATGGCATAGCAGATGTAATTTCTTGAAACTACAAATATAAATGCGCATCAATAATTTGTATTAAGTCGTAGCAAGCGGAATTAACTTTCTCTAAAAGTTTACTTTCATATAATTGAGTTTTGAACAAAATCCCTTCTGAATAGTACTTCGACATCCATGTTAAATCGACTTCCTTAATCTGAGCCATTCTCGGGATTTGTTGAGCTACCTACCTATCTAAGTCCGCTCAGCGTGCATTTAATGCGAATTTCATGTACCAAGCCGTAAATCGACGAGGATTGTAACTTTAATATCGTAGTTGCAAAGTTTACTAAATTATTTGTATTGTTGTTTTACAAAGAGAATAACGCGATGCGGATACTATAAATATTAAGCAATATTGGAAAGAACATTCAAAGAGATAGTTTTTAATAGCCAAAATATATAAAATGCTTTTATGCGAATAATATAAATCATAATTGAAACATTCCAAAGCTTTAGATTGCTTTGTATAATATCATTTGATAGGCAAAATTGATCATCGTTGCCGTAACAGTCGTGGTTAAAATTATTATTAAAATATTCTTTTATAAAAAGGTGATCGTTTATATAAGTTTTAAAAATAAACACTTTGACGTCTAGTTTGTTTTCTCGCCTACAATATATTGTAACTTGTCGCATTATTTCTCGATTATGGAGTTTTGTTCGGTCGAAGATTTAACTCAGTCAAACTTTAAAATCTTCTGTCTCATGCATTTTTTCAACTTCTTATTTTTCTTCTACAAATATCTGCTGAAGATGAATATATTGTCAAACTCGTAATGCTATTCGTCTCTTTCAATATTATCGCAAATATATATATTTCGAATTATCTTACGTTATATTATTGACTAATAATTTAATATTTTAATTTACTATGATGTTTAGCAGATTTTTTATTTAAAAAGTTCTCTATTTAATGACATAAGAAATAAGAGAGAAATAGCATCATATAAAATATGTATTATTCATAATTTTATAAAAGCAAACATCCGCATAATATTTAAGCGTTTAATGTCAATCAATCTCATTTTATGCGATTAATGTCAGTTAAAATACAAAAATTTTTTGAAAATCCTTTAGGTCGAAAATTCTTTGTCGACATATGAACCACATGCCTGCATCGTGGTTTATTCAATCGTTTCACGTACGAGCTTTCAAGTGGCTGAAGAGATACTAAATTATCTGTGGCAAGAACATTATACTAAGGAACATACAGTCATCGTTGTTGGCAACAAGTCTGACCTCGCCAGAAGTCGGACAATTTCGGCAAATGGTAAAAAGATATTGCGAATAAAACGAAAAAAAAATATATTTGCGGACGATGTTTTCGCTCTTTTTCTATGTACTTGTCCTTTTATTTTATTTGCTTGCTGTTATGTAATTTTTAGTTTGAAAGATAGAAAATTTAGTTTTTGCAGTAAGTAATTTTATATGAATTACACGCACAAAAAGGGTACTTAAGATTATTTATAATTAAAAAATGATCGTATGCAGGTTATATATTCTTTCATTATTATTAGATTTATTAACTCTTTAGGTTTTGCATAAGTGATTTAAAATCGGCCGAATATAATCGGACTTTTAGCCGATTATATTCTTATTATAATACCTTTATCGGTATTTTGCGCGCAATTTCAATTAATTACTGCAATTTGTTAAAGACGGGAAGCAGTTGGCCACGTCACGCGAGTGCAAGTTTATTGAAACATCTAGCGGGCTCAAGCACAATGTGGACGAGCTTCTGGTCGGCGTTCTGAAGCAAATCCGTCTAAGAGAGTCCCGCGAAAAGAAACTTCGGCGTCAAGGCAGCAAGGGCAAACTATTGTCGAAATTGCACAATAGCAAAACCGTTCTGAACCTGAACCTCGCTAGGGAAATTCTCAACAAGATGTGCTTGAACGACAGCAAGAGCAAGAGCTGCGAGAACTTGCACGTGCTGTGAAATATTGCGATGGCATATAGAGGAGGGAAAGTAGAAGTATCGAGAAGGGATTCCCCTTTTACGATCGAGGAATGTTTCTCGAGTGGAAACACGAACGGTAATCGAGATCGAGAAGGTAAACGCGCGACGATTCTCTGCGAGGGTCTTGCATGACATTTTCATTTTTTCCTATCCACGCGGATATTATGAGGTTTATGCCACTCCAACTTGGACAAGACTTTTCCAGTCAGGAGGTCGTAACGATTTTACGACTTGCGCACTGATTATGTGTTCCGGTAAGGAGTCGTTGTTACGACCTACGTATTCTATGTTCGCCGTCCTGTTCAGATCTTTGTTCTTGCAGCGCGCAACAGACCTCTGACATTATCCAATGTAGCTTTATCGTGTAGAGCGACAGAGCATTAATTCGCACTGATTTAAAACACACGCGAAACTCTGCTCTGTGTATTATTAACTTTTTTAAATTTTCTATGAATCGGACATTAAGTGAAATAATGAACGGCGAAAAGATACAGGCAAACAAATTGCATATTCTTGCTTTTTTTTAAACATAATGCGAAGAAGATTAAGACTAATAATAGCAAAGCAGTTTTCTGTAACTATATACATCAAAGAGTATCAATTTTATAATAGTAAAATTACATTTAACTTCTGATAGCTTACAAAAAGATATTTTTATTTTATAATAAATAAATTTTATTAAGAATAATAATGTAATTATATTATTTTTATATGTTTATTTTTTAATACGCTAATGAGATTTTAACAATAAACGGGTACAAAATAAGCATTATCCGATGATAAGATTAATTTTTTTTTATTATCTAATACTATTCTTTGCAATAGAGCCTTCGTGATGGGTTTAATAAATTACGAATTAAAATATACGTATATATACTAAGCCTTGTAAAATGCCCAAGCAATGTATCCCTTGGGAACGTGCCTGGAAAAAGGCCACAGGTGGATGTACCTGATTAAAGGATTAAGTGGGCTCTCAACCTTCGCCGTCTCGTTTTCTCTTCTCGTACGTGCTCATACAGAGTCCGAGAATAACAGTAAGAGCGGATTGAGCACGAAGTGGATACCGAGCTCCAATATACGTTATCGTGATTACAGTAGTAAGACCCGCAACATGCATGTGCGTGTGAGTTTGTGTGTGTGTGTGTGTGTGCGCGCGCGCGAGCGAGCTAGAAGTTAGAATCTAAGATTAACAATCTTAGACAAGATCTATTCCGTTCGGGCGCGAGACGAATGGCGGTAAAACTGATGCACCGTCACTCTGCAATGCAGCGATTTGATTATTTATTAGAGCCTAATGAGTCGCACGTGCGGCGCTCCGATAATTGCGTTTTGTAATAAAGCCGCCTCTGAGCGATTGCTGGCCAAATATTCCGAAACAAGGTTTTTTACCTACAAAATAAAACTGGTGAGATTACAAGAAGAAAAAAAGTTGATACTCCACAAAATCGAGTGTTATTCTCTATAAAAAAGACCAATTAATTTTTAATTTATGCTGATAGTAGCGTGAATCTTCGAACTAGTATAATTTATTATAGTTTAATTTTGTTATTGCAAAACGCATCTCGTCCTCTAGATGCGAAATAATTGTCGAAGATTTATGTACAATAATTATTTGTGTGCACACACGCAGCATGGAATATATTTAAAGACTTAACCAGCATAAAAGTTCATCAAATTAAGTTATACACACATTGAAATTTCCATTTGGCGAATATTTGGCAAATGAATGCATCGCAATTATAACGACGACCACGACGATTACGCAATTTTTTGAAGATATTTATACGTATTCTATCGTTCGTTGAATATTATAGATCGCAGAAATAAAACTATGGACTAAACAAGTGAGAAATTAGAGTTTGACTAATGATAAATGATATTTGCATAACGACTATTTTTTGTCCTACACTATTTTGCACTAGATAACTACGATGCATAAATATTTAACTCGAAAATATCATTTATTATTATTTGTACATAATTGCCTCAATATTAATTCGAAATGGAGTAAACATTATGACAGAATTATATTCCAACTATAATTATAAATAAATCAAAGTATATAATTACATACATTAGCGTTTTGTAAAAGGAAAAAGAACACATATTCGTTAGATATTCGCAAAATAATATCGTCTACCGTAATCGATCATGAAATTAAATCTTAAGGGATGAAGGAATCAAGTGAAAATCACTTCATTGTTGATGGCAACATTATACGATCGCACGATATTTAATAATTGTTCTAAGTCACGTATATGTATGTCATTTTATTATGCTGGACGCAGGATTCGTCCGATCGCGACGCTGGTCGTCTTTTCACTTTATAAAACGTAATCTATCGTATTATATAACGACAAGTCTCATATAGAATAAAGTAATGTTTATCGGTGGAACAGTGCTAAAGGTCAGGTCTGATATTTTTTTGCTGCATTATCTTTTAATTTACTGCATTATCTAAATTTTCATTCTTTGCCTACACATACATCCGTATATTTACAGCTACGGTTGTAACCTAGATAGGAATAGCTAATCGGAATTAGTTAACTAAAGTTGTAACACACTGCAACAAATCTAAAGTGCTGTCTGTATTTCATCATTGCGCACTAACATTGCAGTTAGCATTAATCGTCATAATCTTCTATTAATATAGCAAAGTAAAAATAATGCCGCATTTGCAGATACAGATTATCAGGAAAAATATGCGCTTCTAAATTGTTCCTTTTGATGTTTTTATAATTTTATGTGCACAATTTTTTTACTCATATTTGAAAATAAAAGAAGAGGATTGATCTCATTTTTTTAATGTGTTATTACTCGAATTATTCGAGTATTAATTAGAAAATTACACGATTATTCGTGAAAATTACATTTTATGATATTTTCTAGCGATGAAAGAATTAAGTCATTTTGAATCTTGACGAATATATGAGCGAATGTAAATGCATTCTTGTCGATTCCTATAAAATATGTATATTCTATCTTTGTTTTATCTTCATATTTATCTAATATAACTCCTAAGAATTATCTATTGTAACCAAGTGAGAGCCAAGTCTCCATCGTCGTTAATCTCGAATTAATCGGTTCTATAGATAAGTACTAAAGCAGTATAACGTTTAAGACTTTCTTCTACAAGAATCGCTCATAAGACTGTATTCCTAACGCTCGCAAACTTCCAGTTTAATTTATAAGCTTCGTATATATCTGAATTCGGCGCGTAAATTAATTTACCCCACTATTCTAACAGAGAGCACTCTAAAAATCGTTTTTTGCACTAAATATTGTGCAAAATTTATCTATCGAATTTCTCTACATAGATGTAAAGATTTGCGGATTTGGAACGTCTTGCGCTCTATCAAAGCGATGTCGACTTATCGACGAGACATCACTTTTTATCTTCCTCTTGAGATGTAAACGCATGTTTCAACGCGTAATTTATATCATTTGCCACGCTTGTTGACGGAAAAACAATGCGTTCAAGTAGACGCGGCCTAAAGTCGTATAAAAACGGAATTGGAGACCGAGACGTCTCTGACGAGCACATACCTAATTATACATGTATACTTACATACATTTATAGACATCGCGAGATTATAATATTTGCGCAAATATTATTTTGAGATAAGCGTAATGTATTTACAATCGCGTCGCGATAATGCGGCGCGTATCGAAAAGTCACGCTGTAAAACGGCGCTACACATATCGGTTCACCTGGCTACTCTTTTAAAACGAGAAGTGAAAGTGCGTGCTTCGGCTCCAAATTTAGGTGTTCTGTCTGTTTGTCTATCGTACTTCTTTTCGTGGGTTACTATGATCCTAAGGTCGGTGCGTGTCGACTGAATATGCATTTATATGAGAGCCTAAACGAGAAACGGATAGTTATCGCTTTGCATGGATAATACGTTCTAAAAATTATGCAAAAATGTAATATTGCAATTTCATACTATTTTATCTACGTAAACAATAAAAAATATTTAAATTTAACGTTTTTTTACATTTATTTTAAATCTATATTCTTTCTTGTGTTTTAAAACATGTTTTTATATTCTTTTTTCACTTATTAAAGTTTATTAAAGTTTTCATTTATTAAATTAACTTTGAAAAAATGTTATTAATTTTTTTCCAATACAACATACGAGATTTGCTTTGTGCAATTTTATATCAACTTCCATTTACGTGATATGGATTCATACGATAGTTTTTGAGAGTTGGATTATTCATGTAAATGGAAAATTATCTATACAGTACAGTATTATATCGTATATTAAGAGAGGAAAACTCGGTTGGAAGCGAATACGTACGCTGATATAAAAGCGAAGGTTTTCAATTTCCAATGGAATTTAAAACAGTATGTGTGCAAAATACATCTTGCAAAATATATCAGTCTCTTCCGAAGAGAGCCATGAGAGTAATAGATCAATGTAAATCAATAATATCGAAGTACGTATCATTCGTCACCTTACGAAACTAAAACTATAGGCATACCTCAGTGACAAAGATATCCTCGCCAAAGCTCGTCTATTTTTATAAAATTATGTATAAATATATATATATTCGCGCTTTCTATCTTTATCGTGATCTAATATTTACGTGAGGTGCGATTTTTACTCTATAAAAATATTTCTATTAAGAAAATTTCCTAGTATGAGAAAGTCATTACATTTTTGTAACTTGATGACGCGGATATATACAAATATGCTATCTTTTAACTTTTAAAAACACAATTTAAATAATATTATGATTTATAGAACAATTCCAATAAATATCAAAGTCTTATAACTTATAATTATTTATGTCTTCTGTTCTCTCTTTATATATAAATGCGAAAATTATTTTATTTATAGTAGTAAAAATATACACAATAATTTTATGAAAACTATTAGGTACATTTTCCTCTTTATTGCAGTTGTTTTAATTATTTCAAAATCTTAATCGTGCGTATAAGAGATTTATAAAATATTTGTTCGTTGTACTGTAATGTTTTTGCGAATCCTTGCGCGTCTATACGACAATCAAATTATTTTTTTATTGTTCGCGCTATATACTATGTATTTCTCTGTAATTAAATATAAATGTTTACGTCAAAATAAAAGCAACATGCAAAAGAAAATAACACAACTGTTTTTTTAATACTTAATCTAGGTTCTATGTTAAATATAATATATCACATATTCTGCTGTTATCATATCATGTTTTAAAAATTAGTTGTAATATAAAATCAAATAATTTTTTAAATTAAAAGTATTAAAATTATTAGTTTTATTTAACATAAAATGTATTACCAGAAAATAAATTTTGTTTTTTACATGTGTAAACTGCTCCACGAGATACTGCCCTCTGCTATATTGATCTGCAGCCTGTGTACTGTCTGTTGTGAGTTTAACTGTCACGAAACCGGTAAAACAGGATGGTTTCTGTTAAAATGACTAAGTATTTGTGAACAGTTAAATTTTGAACGGTAAAAGATCATTTAAGTCTGCAAATCGATTATTTACAGTCCGCGTATAATGCATAAGCTTATTTCGCTAAAGATACATGTCATTTTATTCTTTATTGTACGTGTAAATTGCTTCACGATGAGATACTTCTTTGCTATAGTATATTGATCCATAGTCTGTGTATTAAGACTTACAAAGCCGGTAAAACAGGATGGTTTCTGTCAAAATGGCTGAGTATTCGTGGATGGTTAAATTCTGAACAGTGAAAGAAATCATTTAATTGTGCGAATCGATCAGTTGCAGCCCGCGTACAACGCGTGGGTGTATTTTCCTGAGAACATGTTGTCGTCTGGTAAACGCAGTTTATCTAAAGAGGATATCAGAGCTGCGGATAAAGATGAAAGAGTGAGTATCCTTCATCACTGTATCAGCATGCACGAAGAACACGCAATACCTTGAAATGTCGGCTTATTTGGCGGGAAATTTGACATATATTTGTTGTTTCGCAGGAGACGCTATTGGAGCATGACAGCGATTATGACGAAGAAATGTTATTTACGTAAGATAGAAAATTTAATTTATAATTACTTATGATTAATTAAAAAATTTCTGTAAAAATTTTGCAAGAGCCAAGTTTTGAGAAAAACTATACATAAATTAATGCAAATGTCTGTTTGACAAAAAATAATGATTATTATACATTTAATATAAAGTACTATTTTTATTTCTGTTTTAAATTTTAATATAAGTTATTAATTTTATTATAAATTTACCTTTGTTTATTGAAGTATTACATCTGATAAATTTGGCTTTTGCCACATCTTTCCAGAAATTGTTTCAATTAATTCTGATGTGTGATATAATTGCAGTCGGCCGAGCACGTCGAATGGGGACGAAAAAGTCGACAATAAAGTGGATAGGTCAGCAATAATATACTTTTTATATTTTAAGAATTGAAATAAGTGTATTCGAAAAAATGTCTCTCAAATAAAATACTCTCAAATAGAATATATAAAATACTTTAAATTAGAATAAAATAATTTGCCTTTCTGACAATTATTATCTGGTTGAATTATATTTATTATTATAAGTATCCTCTACTGTTATATTTACAGTATGTTTATTCTTCAACTGAAATACAACGCTTAATTTTAATTTGAAATTATTTTATTTTGAGTTGGCATATATGTTTAAGTGTAACATGTTCAATTATCAGTGCAAGCGATTGATAAATATCTGTTTTATTTAAAGCGTCAAGGTGCAAATCCAAGAGGTGGCAGACATAATGAGAGATAATGTCCACAAAGTGATGGATCGTGGCGAGAGGCTGGAGGATTTACAAGAGGCGAGTGATCGTCTGAATATGGCCGGTAACGAGTTTAGGGAAGCCGCGAGGAGAGCACAACGAAAAGCGTGGCTGCAGAATGTGAAGTCGAGGATCATCATTATCAGCATCACTGTGACGATCGTGCTTTTCATTGTTGGTAGGAAATAGTATTAACATAACAACAGCGCGATAACGTGGAGTATGAATATCTTTTCATATAATGGCTAACGTATCTCACAACCTCTTTAAATATTTTTTTGAGCAACTTCGTGACTTTCTTGCGTCTCACAATTTGCATACGCGTTTTTGCTTGATTTCTTCTCATTTCATAAGATCTGTTACGCAAGAACATAACATGCTGTATAAATAATCAGAAATTAAAGTAACTGACGGTTTGTAAGTCGAAAGTAAACGTATAAAGATTTGTACATAAAGTATACAGTATACGGTATATAAAGGAAGGACGAAAAATATGTAAAATAAATTATACAGTATAAATAATTGAGAGATAGATACTTATATATATATATATATACAGGGTGTCTCGAAAGGTAAGATCAACCGACTAGGAAGTGAAAGAGGAGCATGAGTAGAATACATAATGTAAATAAAATTTTTCGAATTCGCTATGGTTTAGAAAATACAGCGCTTTATAGGGGTGTATAAAAAGTGTTGAAATCCCTTAATATTTAGAAAAATATGCATTTTCGAAAAAAATGTTTTATACAAAAAACCCTGCCCTCGAGGTAAGCTACAATAATATGCAATAAAAAGTGGGGATACCCATTAAAAAATTTCAAGGTTATCTTTACGTGACTTTGACAACGCTATTCAAGATCATACTAATTTTTCTGTGTGTGTAATGCTTTATTTAAAACCCTACAACTTTTGTATAAAACTTTTTTTTTGAAAATGCGTATTTTTCGAAATATTAAGGGGTTTCAACATTTTTTATACACCCTTATAAAGCGCTGTATTTTCTAAACCATAGCGAATTCGAAAAAATTTTATTAACATTATGTATTCTACTCATGCTCCTCTTTCACCTTCTAGTCGGACCTTACCTTTCGAGACACCCCGTATATATATATTTTCTGGGATATCAAGTTTGGAATTCAGCAAGATAGATTCTTGCATCAAATTTATTTCGTACATAATTTCGTTCTATTCTGTCCTGTCCAATTCCGTACATTTCTAATTTTTCACAAATTTTTGGCACAATATAAACGTATGAAACTTTCTGCTCACTTTCAAACCAAAATAACGATGATTTAAAAACTTTGAAATATGAATATTAAATCAACGTTAATTCAGTCAATCCTTGGGGTACTTTCTAGTTAGATTAGCGCGTGTCGTTTTCAGTTTTGGACATCATGGTGCTTTACCTGGTTCTCAGATAGCGAGTACGATGTTTTGAGCCTCGATCATTCACTGTAAGGTACATGACTTTTCACATTTTCCCTGAACTCCGCATAATAACGTTTTTGTTCAGAGGCTATAATATTCGCGCATTTGAAAGTCGTTAAAGTGTTCTTATTGTGCTACGCAATGCGTAATTTGCAATTTACTCTGCGCACATGTATCAAAATTTTCTGTCTCTGCTCGCTTCTTTTTATCATATTTCCTGTCTTTTAATAGCGTAGTAAGCTGCGGTTTCATTATGTAATCGTCGTCAACGTGTTTATGTGTGATGCGAGGGATCTTCAATCTTCTTTTTTATTTCTTTTTAGTATCCATCGTCGTGAAGTACGCGTGAACGTGATGCCTGACTGAGGGACCGTCAATCTATTGTCTACAGTCTACATCGTTGTACATAAATATTTTCTCCTCAAACTAATTATATGTATTATATTTAATATAATAATCTGTATAAATATATCTTCTATTATTTTTGTGTAAATCTCGTCATTTTTATACATTGTACCATCGTAAAGACTGTATTTGCCGATAGTAATGTTGCACAAAGAAATAATCAGAAAGAATATCTTTGTTGCACAAAGAATATAATAATAAAAATGAAGGCAATATATCCTGTTTGTAACTTTTACATGGATCTGTAAGAGTTAGAAACATAATACATTACCTTTAATTATTTCACATTCAGAAGATTATCTTTATTTATAGGAGCATTATTTAAGTAGCATAAATTATTTCTTCTATTTTATTTATGTTTCTTTGTGTTTTATTTTCATGTTTTTTAATAAAACAATGAAAAAGATTCTTATACGATGTACAATATAATATCCTGCGCATTTTTCTCAACAATAATCTTATAGCTTGGTTTCAATGTCAAGAATTATAAAATGATATGCATATCAATGATTCTTTCTTATCGCGTATTTTTCCGAGAAATGTAAACGTATGTGTTGTGAGCGTAATCTGCACAATTCATGCTACGCCTTGGTAATTTTTAGCATGTTTATATTTGCATTTATAAAGATTCTGCCTTAAAACATGTAAATCTTCTGTATTCGAAAACACAGCTTATCTCTCATATCTAAATATCACGGCTATCAGATAACTAGGATTGATGTCTGCGACTTGATGGATAATTTGCAATGTTGATAGAAAGAAATAACATGTTATCATAAATTTAATGATGTTAATTACTTATATATGCTACATATTATATCAATTAGTGTAAAACAGTGGCTTTTAGAATTCTTATCGTTTCTGAATGTACATATTTATAGCATA
This sequence comes from Lasius platythorax, assembly GCA_963971435.1. NCBI lineage: Eukaryota > Metazoa > Arthropoda > Insecta > Hymenoptera > Formicidae > Lasius > Lasius platythorax. Next base: position 6,593,793 of record OZ020546.1, read on the forward strand.
TTACATATGCATAATTATTTATTTGTTTTTTGTATTATTTTCACAAAGATTATAACATTAATAAATTTTTAAAAATTTATTCTCGCTCTATATCTTGAAAGAAGAAAAATTTATGTAAAAAATTAATATTTACTTTTGAAAAGGTAACATAAATTAAAATCAATAAGTAATATAAAGAAGCATAAAATAAGCAAACTTTTTGTATGTTTAAAATGTTTATTAAAATGTTTATCAATTAAATGTAGAAATAAATAAACATGATAGGTGCGGAGAAAAATTTCAAGTTAACCAGCTAGGAAATTAATCACACAATTCATTCTTTAATTTCATTGATCAATGTAACTCATTAAGTTTTGCAATGGAAAGCGAGTATGTTATAGAGTAATGTTATATGTGACACTTTATATAATGTGGTGACCTACAAATTGCAACGGGCGTGCGAGACGATTCATGATCAGTTCAAAATAATCGATTTTGCTAAAGGCATCATCATTGTCCTACACCAATGACTTTCAATGACAAGCACCGCTATATTGTATATATACATATATATTTATACAATATATATTTTTAATTTATCATCTCTCTCACAAGATGTCAAATCATTTAGCAATCATAATTCATATAAAAAGAAAAGAACGTAATTAATGTATTTCTAATCTTCTATTTATTATTTCTATCACACGTTCATATTGTATTTCCTTTAGCTACAGACACTCACGGGATATTAATACCGCTGATTAATGCTAACACAATGATCAGTAAATTATTTTATCAATTATTAGTTTGTGGCATTTAAAATTTCTACATTTGTAAAGCTTACTGCGGAGAAAGTATAATTGAAGCGTAAGGATAATAATTAAAAGCGTAAAATTCTCATCGATTCGCGTAATTACAGAATATAAAGAAATCTACAGAGGACTGTCCATTTAATTGGAATTATTTAAAGAGAATCCGAGCGCATGCCAATTAAGAAAAACCGAGATGTGCTTTAATCTACCTTTTTGCGTTTTTCACAGCACCCGCCTTCGGAAGCTTGGCTTGCATATAAGACTTTGCGCATGTGTGATGCATAGCAGCGTGCTCTATCAGCTTTATCATTCCCACCGCCTCGGAGTAGCCTCGTAGGGCAGCTAGTGGAATCCCGATGATTACTCATGTACGGCTCTCTCTGTACGGTGAACGTGGGGAGACACGGACTTCGGAGTATATGTCGATGTCATACTTCAGTCCCGTTTCAGTCGTATCGCGACATCCGCAATTATCAGTTCTCGTGCGGAATCAACTCGAAGCGTTTTCACGACCGGCGTTTGTTAGCCAACGAAGCGACCGACCGGTTGCCGCTGGCGCCATTTCTAAGTCGGAGACTGTTAATTATCGACTTGAAAACGAAGACGAGGAAACGTGCGGAAAATAATAATGACAGAATTCTACCAGGTCGTTATCACCGCGCTGAGCCTCCTGCTCGGCGGCTTTCTCCTCACCGGAAGTCGTCGGCGAATCATGTACATGCTCTACAAGACGCTGCCTAGAGATATTCTGTGAGTATAAATAAATGTAAAGACATGTGGCGGGAGAGGATAGATACAGCTGCTCTATTTAACGCATAATCAGATGCGAGCTTATATCCGTTATCTTTTCAAATGTACAAGATAGGAAACAGGTTAGAAAACATTTGAAGATGTAATTTTTATTTTTTGCGTGAGTCCTGTTATATTTATATTTTTTCTATTTCTATTTCTCTCTCTTTCTCTCTCTTTCGGGAATTTTCTCTATGGTAAATCTAATTCGAAGTATAAAGTGGTGACAATCGTTCAATTTTTTCCAAAATGTTTGCTCCAAGATGTTTATTACATCAATATTAATGATACAATTAAATAAAATAATATATATATATATATATATATATATTTAATTTTATATATAGTATTTTATATATATAAATATTTAAATATTTACATTAATGCATGTAAATTTAATTTTTTGATAAAATAATTGTTGCAGATTATTTAATTGATAATATACATATATATATATAATATATATATATATATATATATATATATATATATATATATATATATAATTAAATAAAGTAAATATATATTTATACATCTATATACATCTATATACATTTATATAATTTATTATATATTAAAGAATTCGTGAATGCTTGGAATATTTTATCGCATATAACCGCGTTTAAAGTTGCAGGAGGCTTGCGTGCTTTACGTTATGTTATGGATTAATAATTTGCGTTCATTGCCCGGGATGCATGATTGCTCGTTGCATTCGCTTTAACGCTTCGTTTGACATCGGAATGCAACGCGCGTGAAAGATGGGGAAGTTCGCAAGGGCTCTCGATGTACCTTCCATTTTTTTATTACATTATAATTTTCTATATTGGAGTAATCACTCTATTCGTAAAATTTAATTTGTGCATTATTAAGACTTGCAACTATTGATTGATTTAATATTATATACATACGCCGACAAAGAGATGAAAATTTTAATTACTTAAAATATTTATAATTACTTTTACATTATATATGTTGCTAAGTCTTTTATATTTTATTCAATTTTTAATATGCAATTTTGATATTTGATATTGTTAAGAATAATATATCTAATTAGCATACGACAGCTAAGAAAGTTTCTTTAGTTATAAGAAACTTTATATATATATATAATATAATAATTAATAATATTTTTTTAGACATATATGTATATTGTTTTTAATTAAATTATTGACCTTGCGCACGTATATACGTGCGTATGAAAGAAAAATAACATTTTTTTAAACATTGTTGGTATCGGAAAAGTTATAGTTCATTCACTATTTAGATAAGATAATAGCAGCAAATATATTCATATAGATATAGATTAATGTTCACAGGATAAATTTTACTGTACTTTGCTCTATACAATCACATATACATTTTAGACTTTAAAATATGTTTTTTACAATTTATAAGAGGCAGTCGTATAATACTCGTATATTATTTGGTTTTATAAAAGAAATATTCTTAACTTAAGTTTTTTATTCAAAGCGCCTGCTGTAAAAGAAATAATTTCCTGCCTTTGAAAATGTTAAATTGCTTTGTCTTGCTTTTAAATTTGTCAATTCCGTTTTAAATAATTTAACATAAATTTGAAATTTTTTTTAACAATTTTTAAATTTAAATTTAACATAAATTTAAAATTTAAAATTATAAATGTAAAAATTTTTTTTTAATTTATTGTAGTTTTAAATCTTTTAAATCTTTTTATTTTGAAACAAAACTAATCAAACATAATATATAGAGCTAAATATAGTAATCATTGGCATTGAATTTTATTGTAACTGTAAAACTAACACTTAATTAAAATACATATTATATTATTATTACACGTTCTAGCAGTTTACATATATTTGCAACACATAGTACAATTGTTAAGAAAGGAAAAGGTTCTAAGATTATAAAATCGAAAGATATAACAAACGCAAAAATATTAAAATATTAAAATGCGTTAAGAATAATAATTTTGGTTAACAAAATAAAACTGTAAGTAAATCAGTTTTGGTTTCTACTTAGACTATTATTAATTTAAGAAGAATAATTTATTTAAATTAAGAAAGACAAGATTTTAATCTCTCTCTCTCTCTTTGTCTTTCTCTCTCTCTCTTTCTTTCTCTCTCTCTTTCTCTCTCCCTTTCTCTTTTTCTTAATATAGTTAATAGAGAAATTAATACATAGATTAATGTCAATATTTCAAATATTTACATAAGATTAATATTTGGAACACTTTTTAATAACATTTAATAGAAGGAATTAGAACATTACTAATAAAAAATAAAGCTTTCTCTGTTCTTAAACGGATTTTATGAGATTTGTAAGTATATGTATATGGATTTTGTTTTAATATTAATAAAGTAACAAATAAAAAAATAAAATAATTATTATAACAAAATATTATACAACATTTTATATTTTTGTTCTCTGTGTTTCTTTTGTTATTTTTAAATTATTTTTTGCACGAATAAACGCATAACATTCCAACAGAGATAATTGTATATACGATACGAGTATGACGTGCGGAACAATCAATCTCGAATTGCTTTCATTTCAATAATGTATTCAATAATACATATATTATGTGCATTGTATTGGTCATGTGGAATATTACGTGTCGTTAGTGCAAAGATCGCATTACGAGAGTTGCATACGCGCATATGCTTTCCATTTATAGTACTAAGCGATCAAAAAGATTCACATAGCATTAACTCAACGCTCTCATATTGTGGGAAATAGATAGACGTATTTTTTATTTTTGCTCTATTTAAATTGGTAACATATGCGAAGTATATAAGAAGATCTTTACGTATAAACTTTATAAAGTTAATTAAAGTAAAATTATTTTTTAACTGCAATTTCTGATTGTTATCTTGACACGATTATAATAACAAAAATTTAAATTTAAATTATTAAATTTTATATTTTAATATTACAAATTTATTATTTTATCAATTATATTATTATTTAAAATTATATATGAATTTGTAATTAATATCTTTAGATGTGTTTATTGATGAAATTATGCATTGACATTTAATTATAAAGTTATCAAAACAATAATCAAAAAGCTTATAATAAATAATATTTTTTTAAGAACAAAAAACAGAATTAATTATGATAACTGACAAATTATGATCGTATATAATGCATTACGTATTTCGCAATTTATTTAGTTCTAAAAACATAGGAATCAACTATCTATGCCGATAAGAAATGTCATCGAACTCAAGTGCATAAACAGAAATTTGGTTTTAATTTAAAATAATAAGAGTATATTAAATTGCAAAATATTTTTCGATTTTAAGGAATATATATGTTCAAAAAATTATATGTTTTATATAAAGTATAAAATATTATGTTGTATGAATATCACAATTAATTTTTGTAATGCTTTATAGTTAACGCCGGAATATTTTAAAATATCGATTTGACATCTATCAGATTGTAAATTTGCCTTAAATGTATATTTAAAAAATTTAGTTGTGCTTTTTCTATTACCTAATTTCTATATCTATATCGTCAAAGGTCGTGCGTGTTGTTGAATTTACATATAAAAATAAAATTTATCTAAATATCAGATTATACGTATAAGATCTACAAAGAGATAATTTCGTTATCACAGTATTTTGATATTAATATCGATATCATCGTGAAACATTTTTATAAAAGTTATATCTTTTATATAAGTATTATTATATATATATTATTATATATATTTTATACGTATCATTATACATACAACTCATTATACATAATCTTTTTTTGGAATTATATATAATTTATGCTATCGCATTGTGATTATATATGTGTATATTGTATAATCTGATAATACAATATGTAATCGTTGAAATTATCAATCGTTATTTTCTTATTGTGCGCACTGTGCGCGCGTATTGTCCTATGCGTATAGTACATATATAAGGTCAGTGCAGGTAATTACGCCACCTTAAGCTTTTGGATTTTTTGGACACTTTGCTGAGGATCGAGTAAAAAAATTAAGTGTACCATAATTAAATGTGATCTTTTGGCTGCCTCAAAAAAATATTTCAACGCTTTATCTCCTCTCTTTCTTTTTCCATCAATCGTTTCAAAGAAGTGCGTCCAAGTGGCGTATTTGCCGAGACGAGCAGGTAATTACGTCACCTAATAAAAAATTCATATAAAGTATCCTCAAGATTTTGAGGCGTGGAATCACGTGAGAAACCAACTCAGGGCTTCGGAACAAACATTTTGTGAATTTTACTGGCAATTCCAATGCACAAAAAAAGGAACGGCAAGACAAACGTGTTTTGATTATAAATTTTATTTTTTAAAAATAAGCAAAAATAAGTTTTATTTGTTATCATCAAGTATAAGTTTTATTTTTTTACATCGAAAAACTGCCACAATCGAAACGGATCTAAATACAAAACATAGAGACCAAATTTGTTAGTAATTCTAATGAGTTTTTAAAGTGGCGTAATTACCAGCAGCCTTTGTATTTACATGAAATGGAATGACAAAAACAACTATACTTTCAGAAAAAGCGTCGAATTTACTACGAAAATAATGCCAGTAAATATTTGAAATGTAATAATTACTGCCGGCAAATTAGCGGTGAGTGTAGTGCCAAGTTTATAGTGGCAAATTTTTTGATAACAACTTTTGTTCTAATTGTTACTGCAAATTACTGAAAGTTCAAAACGGCAAAATGTTGATTGATAACAACTTAGTATCTATGCCTTCACAATTAGCATTCGTCATTTAAAGCCATCCGTATGTATTAATGAAGAATTAGATAGGTTGCGTAATTATCTGCTATGGCGTAATTACCTGCACTGACCTTATATATAATTTTGTTGTAATACAAAGAACAAATTTTATTTTGCGATAGCATATATAACAGTTTCTACAATAAAAATGAAGACCTATAATTAAAATAATAGTGGATAAAAGATTCCAATTGTTTCATAAAAAAATTTAATGTACATAATTGTGATGTATATAATTAACTGCATAGAATGTAACTTGCAACTTCCAATAATGAGAAATTACAATTTAAGTTATTCACGATATTATCTAGAATATAAAAAAAACCTATCTTAATTAGTGGCACCTGTAATTCAATGTTACTTTAATAAAATTTCTTAAATTAAATTTTCTTAAGTTAAATTTTCTTTTCTTCAACATTATCACTGAAAACAAGATTCAATAAATTAAAATTAGTTATATATATGTAATTACTTTAAATTAGAAGGTACAGTTTTATTTTCTACAGATATTTTATGCGAAAATTGCGACGGTGAATTCACATTTCTCATTATGGAATATTTCTTATCTTGCCAAGTGTTAGACCAGCAATAATAGAGCAGTTGTGTATTTGCGTGACATGCGCATGTCGTGTAGCGATATTAACTAATTGCGAAGAAAAAAAGACATTACGAGAGATAATCAAGTGAAGAATGTATTATCAATTTAAAAAATATGGGACGTTATCTTTTACCACTCTTTTTCCTTATTTCGTTTTAGAAAAAAATATCGAAAAAATCGATATAATAGTCATTTTTTTCTCGGCAAAATTATATTTAATTTTTCGGTTCTCATTTTTTTCAAAATTTTTGCTCCTACATAGCATCAAAACTAACTGATATTACATTACATTAAAGAAAGAAGATGAAGAGAGAAAGAGAAAAGGAGAAAAAGAGAGAGATGATAATAAATTTATTGTAAAAATAATAAAATTTTAAATTTTGAACAATAAGTAGAATATATTTTTAAACATTTTATTCAACAATAAACTTGTTGACATTTATTAGAGCAAGAAAGCTATTGATAAGCGTACATAAAAATTCTATGTGCATAAATTAAGTTCTTAGATTAATGAGCCGAATTAGATATTTTCAATAAATGACATTAATAAAATGTAGGTTAATTTGTGTATCTTTTATTTTGTGTAGGGGTGCTTACCGATTTCTTCAAGTTAATATACTTCTTTGGTGGTGGGAAAAGCGTGAATACACCGTCCCAAAAGTTTTCTCAAAATACGCAGCAGCTCATCCGAAAAAAATCGCTTACATCTTTGAAGACAAAAAGTGGACATATGAAGAGGTAAGTTCAGTCAAGAGGTACGTCGTTTGCACTCGTACGTTTGCACTGTGCTGCGCACTTAGCACTTGTGTCAATGATTGTCAAGGCGAACCTATTAGATTTAATTAACTGATTGCTGCAGTGATTACAGTTGCAATACATATAAATGTAAATTTTTGCACTAATCATAGCTTAAAAAAGAAAAATTTAGTAGTCAGACAATGTTTTCTGAAAATTAATAAATTCGTCAAGTTTTAAGAGTAGAAATGCCAGTTAGCAAGTTTTTTAAATATACTTTTCGAAGATGCATTGCGTTTAGAAAATCAAAAAAATGATTAAAAATGGTAAATGAAAAAAACATAGATGGATTTCACTACCTGCCTTACTTGCAAATCATTTAACATGTGATAATATTTTTTTATATTACATTAATATATAATAATCATCAACGTCCTAATGACACACATACAGCTGGATCACTTCAGCAATCGTATCGGACGTTACTTTCGCACCAGACCGTTTTCTCAGCACGACAGTATAGCTGTGGTTATGGAAAATTGTCCTGAATACATCGGTACCTGGTTAGGCCTCAGCAAGGCCGGTTTCGTGGCGGCCCTCATCAATACCAATCTCCGTCACGACATGCTCCTACATAGCATCAATGCTGCTGGTTGTAAAGCTATTATCTTCGGGTCCGAATTTAAGGATGGTAAGACTACTTTGATTTACATTGTAAATGGCTAAATTCGTGACTCGAAAACAGGAAGAAGGCAAGGTTTCATTTGTAGGCAGAGAACATATATTTGCTTGCTATTCAATGACCAAAACGAACTAAAGCGAGAAGCATGTAAAGTCTCTTTTGTTTCACATTATTACTACTGTACTGTACAGAATCATTTTAAAAATTTTTTTACATATCTTATATAATCCACTTCATTTAAAAAGAAATACGTATCGTGTTATTACTTATATTTTGCTGATATAAATAATTATACTACATTTTTGAGACACTTGATAAAACACGATGTAAGTATTTTTAAGCATACTGCATGCGCGATAACAGTTTTTATACACTTGTCACACGACAAGTAATCTCACGTTTTCATATCTCCTGCGTAAAGAATATACGAAAATGAGGCTATTGCATTTTTTTTTTTAGCAAAATAGAGAGTTTCTCGATATATCAGAGAGTCGTATTATAAACATCGAAATATTTTTGCAATTGCACAACTTTGCGGATTAAGATCTGTAAACAAAATTTTAATATTGATATAGATGATTTTTCCGTATATCTTTTATATTGCAGCAAAATACTGCACATCAATGTCAATATCGCGTCATCTTTATTTTTAAACATTTGATTCGTGTCTCTCGACTTTCGTGATTATTAAATTTTCTCTGGCAAATACAGCTTTCTAATGAATTCTCTATTTGTGAATGGAAAACTCGAAGCTCGTTTACATTGCTTATCGAAGCGTATCGTGTGCAGCAATTCGTGACATTAAGAACAAAATATCTGACGACATCGGGCTTTACCAATGGTCGGAGTCGGCGGACACACCGGTTTTAGAAGAGGCGATAGATCTCAACACGGAAATGAGTAGCATTGATCCCGGACCTCTCCTCGTCCAACTTGACTATAGCAGTCCCCGGGACAAATTGATTTACGTTTATACATCTGGCACGACGGGAATGCCAAAGGCTGCCGTTATCAATAATTTGAGGTAAACTTCTGTGGATCTCGTCAGTTTTGCGTGAAAGGTCATTAATGCGATACTGAAGTGTATGAAAGTATCGGAAATAAACAATTTTTCTGATATAAAATACTAAGTGAAAGAGATGATAATGGCATTTAAATAAAAGAAAAAAATGATATATTGTTTTACAAACACACACACAAATCAAGAAATGGAAATAATAATTGCTGTTTTCAGATACATGTTAATAGCATGTGGCGTGAACTCAATGCTTCGTATACGCTCCAGTGATCGAATTTACAACTCTCTGCCTCTTTATCACACCGCAGGTGGAATAATTGGAGCAGGTCAAGCACTTTTGCGAGGTGTGACCGTCGTGCTTCGTAGACGATTCAGTGCGTCTAAGTTTTGGTCAGATTGCATCCATTACGATTGCACTGTACGATCACTGTATTCTATTTTTTATACATTTTCACGGTTCTTTAATTATTAAAAACTCGCAGTTCAGTATATAAAATGCTTATTTAAAAAATTGTTTTAAATATATCTACCATAAACTCTTCTCTTTCTAATAAAAATTTCGAGACAAAAAGTGAATGAAATTAGTTGGATCTGTGTTTATTTAATGATCCGAAATTTAATTTTCCGTGTAGGCTACAAATAATACGCATAGCTCTTATACTGATCTAGGAATTAATTGAAAAGTGAATGAAACAACTTGAAACATTTATTAGAGAGAGAAATTTGTGACAGAAATATTTAAAGCGATAATTTAGTTCTGAGTTAAATAAAGAAAAAGTTTATTGTAAAATAAAGGAATTTTGTGAATACCTTGAATCTCTACGTTTTCCAATGTTTGCTTATTGAGATTTGTTAATATTTCTTAATATTAATAAAATTGATAATACAATAATTATACATTTTCTATATATAGATTGCAGCATTTTATATTCATAGGTTATCAATTTATGTTAATCGTATCATGAATTAAAATGCATGGATATCTTATTAAATTGTGTTATTAATAAATTTTCGAGTGATAATAATAGAATAAAAATACAAATTTTTTTCAGGTGGCGCAATATATCGGAGAGGTCTGCCGTTTCCTTCTCACGATTCCACCAAGTCAAAATGATAGAAAGCATAAAGTACGCTTAATGTTTGGAAACGGTCTGAGGCCGCAAGTTTGGGAATCTTTTGTAAAGAGATTTGGCATAAAGCAAATAGGCGAGTTTTATGGAGCCACCGAAGGAAACTCAAACATCGGTAATTCGCATGCTTTCAGTTAACTTTAGAATTTCGCTAAATAATTCGCGAATTAAATCGAAGACCAATAGATTTTATTGAGGGTGAATCTGAATTAGTTTCAGGATTTAATATTGAATATTTTAGAGGATTTACGTTAATTTTTTTATTTACAAAGTACAATAAAGATATAATAATATAAATTAGGCAATAAGGATATAATAAATATTGGTTATAATTTCTGAATTTATTTTTATCTACGAGTAATGAAATTTTAATATTTTAAATTTTTTTTGACGTGTTCGGAAATGAGAATATATCTAAAGAGTGATAAGAGATGTATCTAAAGAGTGCTAACTTTTAAAATTTTATATTTATCGAGTTATTATTTCAAAAATATTTGTATAATTTGCAGTCAATATTAATAATAAAACTGGTGCTGTTGGTTTTATACCAAGATATATTGGTCGTTTGTATCCTGTTGCTTTGTTGAAAATTGATGAAAAAACAGGCGATTTGTTGAGGGGAACAAATGGACTCTGCATACCTTGTGAACCTGGTATGTATCATCGAATTTATATCGATAAAAACAGGATAAAGAATTTAAATCTAATATTTACCCTGATTATCAAAATAATAATTAAAGGATCTAACAATAAAATTTAATCATTGTTCCTCCCTATAATTCTTTCAAGAATTCGCCAATTTAATTGAATATTAAATATAGAATATCCCTCTTGTTAAACAAATTATTTATTAAAAATATGACAAACATCAAAAATCATAGTTATATATCAGATAAAAGACACGCATTTATATTATTGCTATATTATTTGTTTAGGTGAACCTGGCATTTTCGTGGGCAAGATTAATCCGAAGAAAGCGATCAACGACTTCTCTGGCTATGCGGATGAAAAGGCTTCAGAGCAGAAGATTATACACAATGTCTTTAAAAAGGGCGATCGCGTCTTTAATTCTGGTCGGTAATAATATAAAATATAGCGCGCAATCTGTTTGCTTAATATATCGAGAATCATTTAACTGATGAAATAAAAGCGGGTTAAATAAAATCAGTTGCGTATCGTCTCCTGTGGCTCGCTGTTTCGTGACTGTTGGACAAAGTACAGACGCTCACAATGTTTTTCATGTTTTTAACCAACAAGATTTGCGTTAATTCTTCCTTTGGAGGAACCGGTGGAGGACTTATTTCAGCGGAAAGATCAGTGATAACCACGGAGAAACACGTGCACGATCAATCACATTTTACTTGCTGATGATGGTCCGAAATCAGAACCGAAACGTTCAAGTCGGGATAAATAAATAATTTACAACGAAAAAGAAGAATTATTCTATTACAGCGCTCGGCTCTTATTTAGCCTGCTTTTATTTCATTGAAAATATTTCATATTAGAGCCTCTTATTCATACTGTCATTTAACTGAGTTTTTTGAAACCTGTTTTGTGAAACAGGTGATATTTTAGTCATGGATGAACTCGGCTATTTTTATTTCAAGGACAGGACCGGTGATACATTCAGGCAAATACGCACATTTTTATAGCACTTTTAATATAGCACAGAGAATAAAATTTAAATAATTAAAATTTTGAGCACAGTCGAATTCAGTGAAAGAGCATTAAATTACTACAAATATTTTTGAAGTAAATTAGCAAATAAACAAAAATAAATTTGACTAATATTAAATATATATCATTTTTGAAACTATAATATTAGGTGGCGAGGTGAAAATGTTGCCACTGCGGAAGTGGAGGCCGTCATCAGTAATATAATAGGTTTCAAGGATGCAACTGTATATGGTGTCGAGGTAAATGGCAATTACATCAATCATTAGCCATTCAATTATATCAGAAGAAAGTACAAAAATTTAGATGAGACAAAACACAATGTCAATTTATATCAATAAATAATTATTTTACACACGATTAATAGGAATGTTGAAAAGAAAAACGATAAATATATCTTTTCATGCATAATCATGCGTTTAGATACCCGGAAACGAGGGTAAAGCAGGAATGGTTGCTATATATGACACAAAGAATTCCTTGGATCTCGAAGGGTTGGGAGAAGCATTGAAGAAAGTGCTGCCGTCCTACGCTAGACCTCGTTTTGTCCGTATTTTGTCAGAACTGCCAATGACCGGTAAAGATTTTAATTCTTTATTGATAATCTCGATAGACTTGAGGCGAGTTGGCATGTATCTGTAATACTATGAATTGTTTTATTTGTTGACAGGAACATTTAAACTGAAAAAGAAGGATCTCCAACAGGATGCTTTTGATATTAAAAAGGTAAGTTCTGTTTTATCAGTTTGATTTGTTAAAATAGAGACGATAGCTATGACAATAATAATTTTTACAGGTCAAAGATCCGATCTATTTTCTTAACAATGATACCTATGTGAAGCTGACTGATAAATATTACAATGATATCGTCGAAGAAAAAATCCGGTTATAATTGACACGTTTTCCTGCGGAGATACTTCCTTTTTAAGACAAAGTAGAATTTAGACTTCGGATGTAAAGATATAAAGGTTTATAAGCTTCCCCAGTGTGTTAGTTAGTCATATATAGTATTCGATGATCTATTTTGTGGACCAATTAATTGTCATGCATGTCTCCTTTCGCAAACACGCGCGTACAAAAATGTATCATTTTGAAAAAGATATGACATAATTTTCGATTACAATAATCAAAATTAATATTTTATAATTTATGAGTCATAAAATATTGCATAACAGAGTTATAATTATTTAAACGTATATCGAAAAAACAATATATATATATATATATATACACACACACATAATAAGAATTTATTAAATTGCTAAAAAGATAAGAGAGTATCCTCTTAAAAATTGAGCATGTCTTGTAAAGTTATAAAGTTATATTTTTGAATTTTATACATACTCTCTGTTATCATATTTAAGTCCAGCGAAAGAATTTAATCGCGATTTATAAATGCATTTCTAAATTCTTGATATGACAAATTTGGTATACTAAATTTTAAAATGCAACAATTTTTGTAAATTATTATATCATAATACAAAAAGTATAAGAAGTTTTAATAGATATCAAAGATACAGAATAACAGTCATGAAAAAAATAATAATATGTCGATTAAGGTTGCATCGGTTTAATTGTATATCCTTTTATATAAGTCCCCGAGCTTTAATTACTTATTTGTTAAGATCTATATGTGTTAAGATCTATATGCATTGCTGTTTATAAGCTTTACGAAACACATCGAAAATCTGTACAAACACAGTAATCGAACTTATATTTCATAATCTTATAGGTCACAATCTGTAAACATATAATTGTATAATATTTTTATATAATTTACATATCATTCGTAAATTCATTCCACTAAGTTTAAATTCTCTATAGTTAAGAAATCCAATTTAATTAATTGTAATTTAATCAATGTTGCATATTATATCTAAAAAGAAAAGGATCTGTTTGCATATGGCAGTGTAAATTAGATACTTTCTAATAGATCCCAAATTTATTTTTTAGCTACTCGATATATACTGACTGCAGGATCTTAATTTTGTAAATGATCTGTGTCTGCTTAGTGATTTTCTCATTAAGTAGTCACATATGTGGGTTGTTTTTTCCGTTGAAAATAATTTAATAATTTAAAATATATCATTTACACTTTATTATTTTCATACTATAAGTAAATGACAATATCTTCCAGCCTCTGCGAAGATATATGTACATATATATTCAGAGGTGTATTTTACAGAACTGTTGACTTCTATTTTTGAAAATGTACGACTGTTATAAATAAAGAATTCTATTTCTCGAAAAAAAGTTGCATTGAAAATAGCAACAAAATCTCTGTATATTATTGTTTGATCACCCGATATATTAGCTAAAGCGGTTTAGTTCGAAATGCGCAGTCTCCGTATCTGTTCAGTGATTCTCATTGTATGAGCAATCACTTATGTTTTACAAGCAGTTCAACATAATATATGTATATATATATATACATATTCAGAGATATATTTTATTAAACTATTATTTTTTAATTTTGTTATAATTAAATAAATAATTTTATTACAATAAGATTAATTCTCAATAATTTTGCCTTTCTTCTTTTCGCTAAACAATTTCCACCAAACAAAAGCACAGTCAAAAATATTAATACTGCAATACAAAATAGTCAATATAAAATATATATCATATTTTATTTTTACATATTATAAAAATATAGTAATGCAGTTAAGAAATATAGAATTTTTACTGTATTTTACATAATTTTTTTATGTTTGTTACTTGTATTTTTAATTAAAATTTTTTTATAAACTCAATCATTTTAGTAGAAAAACATAACTTGAGACTATATCTAAGAATTGTAGAGGAAAATTATTGAAATACAATGATTGTGTGTATGTGTGTATGTATGTATGCTATGTATGCATGTATGTATATGTGAATGTGTGTGTATAGTTAATGTTGATTCCTTGGTTTTTGATTGAGAACCTTTACATGAGGACTTATTCGACGCTGAAATTGCTCATGTTCTCAGTCGCTGTTATTCCGCTATTGTAGACTGGTGCTGTTAAAGCTACTGTGTTATATAAAAGGTAAATAATATAATAAAACCAAGAGAAAACGTTAGTGATAGATTGCTACGATACTATCATGTGACATAAATATCTTGTAACAAAATTATGTATCACAACAATCATTATTGGCAATGAAATTTTATCGATGACGTGTTAATATATAAAGATATAATTGATGTATAAATACAGATATTTGTGCGCATACGTAAACAAGAATTGTAAAGTTTGAAATATTTGATATTTCTTGGGATTTAATAAAATCTCTCCTCTTTTGCTCAAGGAATTAGTATAATCTTTTATTAATAATGCAAATATAATAAAATAATAAAATAATAATATAAACTTATGATAATAAATCTTATTGCATAGGCATCTTATATGCACAAAAATATTATGGTGTAAAGGTGAAAGTGAAAGAAATTGTATATTTGATTTTTTTTGTAGAAACAGTGTATGTGTGAGGTGATATTGTAAGATCATATTGTGTATATAATGTGTTTCTAAACTATTTAATTAAATCTTGCGGGTGTATTCTATAAATTATGCTATATATATAATAAAAACATAATGAAACATCTCGAAACAATAAAACATATACAATTTTAATTCACAAATACAAGGATGTAGTATTTCTCAGACATCTCTCAGACATTTACATTTCAGATTATTTTGTCAAGAGTGACTTAATTACGACTGTGTTATCTCCATTTTTATCTTTATTATTATGTTTATTTATTTTATCTTTAACAAATTTTGACATATAGTTTTTATCAGTCGTTGGTCATGTGCTTATCTCTTGAAGATAAAGTCTATAATTTTTGTCAAAATCTGTGTATCTGTATTCGAGAATTAAAGCTATAAATCGGAAAGAAAGAATTTGTTATATACATTTATACAATTATACACATTATACACATTTTTTTTGTCAGTGTGATTTGCCAAATACGTTGATAAACGTCATTTGGATAAACGCATCTTTTAGGAATACGATATATAATTATCTCACATTGTAAATAATGCAATCTCGAGATACGAAAAAATACTTATTATATTGATTACACGATGCAGTTAAAGATTTTTGAAGTGTTTTATCAAATAATTAAATCCTATTCTATTTTTCTCTCGCAAGCGGTATAAATTAGTTTCTTATCAGAAGTCATACTCGATTCGTCAGTATGCGTATATTTGTTTTTGCATAAGCGCGCGCGCGCGCGCGCGTGTGTGTGTGTGTGTGTATCTCTAAAAATGTGAAAAAAATTTATATAATATCTAAAATCTTGATAGACTTAAGGAATCAAATTTTAAATTGAATTATAATAAAAATAATATTGTTTTTTAAGGTATATACTCTAGGTTTTATAAAAAAATAGGAAATAAAATTTTTTATTAAAAATTCAAACAGGGATACAAATATAGTTTGCATAAATTTTAAGAACTGCAACCCTTACAGTATAACAGCATGGAGAATTTCTCTTTTTATTAGTAATCTACATCAGCAAGAGCAATGGAGGATGAAAAATTCCAATTTTCTATAGATCGCGGTGGCACTTTTACCGATATATATGCTAGATGTCCTGGAGGTAAAATCCGAGTTATGAAATTACTCTCGGTCGATCCGAATAATTACAATGACGCGCCGACAGAAGGCATTCGTAGAATATTAGAAGAGGTATGCATTATACTAATGAAAATTACGTAATTGAATGTATGAAATATTGTGTATATCTCTTTAGCCTTATAATTTCAAAATTTTTAATACATTTTATGCTTGTTTATTAATTTTAGGAAACTGGTATTAAAATGGATGGTGCGGTGGATATCTTTAATATAGAATGGATCAGAATGGGAACAACAGTCGCCACTAATGCGCTGTTGGAAAGAAAAGGCGCGAAAATGGCGCTATTAATAAATAATGGTTTCGAGGATCTTCTATACATTGGTAATCAGTCACGGCCAAATATTTTTGATTTGGTTCGTATAGTTAAATTCAACAAATGCAATATTTGTATTCAAAGTTTTAAAATTTAGCAGATTGCAATATACGTATAACTGTCTTGAAATTTATCTCGACGTTGTACAATTGCGCTTATTACTCTTTCCTCGCGTTTGATTTATCTTTTGTTAAATATTAACAGGAGATAGCGATGCCAGAGGTTTTGTACAAATATGTGGTTGGGGTAAAATGTAGAGTAATCCCCGCTTTGCCGGGAAGATGTCGTATGGAGAATCAATCGTGGCGAAGGGTAAAGGGTTCTACCGGCGAAGATCTGTTTGTTACTCAAGAACTTGATGAGGCACAATTGAAAGAAGATCTGAAAGAACTTCGCGATTTAGGAATCGAGAGTCTCGCTGTCGTTCTGGCGCATAGCTATACGTTAGTAAATCATTCAAACAAAAATTTCTTTGCAACTGGCGATATTTTTTAGAAAATCTTTTTTTTTTCTGAAAGTATATTACACTATCATAATTTAATGAAACCTTAATTATATAATTATTCTAATATATTGCTATTGCATTGTTATATGATATAGTTATGCGGATCATGAAATTAGAATCGGCGAATTAGCTCGGGAAGCAGGTTTCTCGCAGATTTCTCTTTCACACGAAGTTATGCCGATGACCAGAATAGTTCCTAGAGGCTTCACAGCGTGTGCAGATGCTTATTTGACACCGCACATTAAAAATTATTTACAAGTAATATAATTTTTATAGTTGCATATAAGAAATCTGCAAAAAAATCTAGCGCTTAAGATATATATTTAAGATATATTTAAGATATATTTAAGATATATTTTTATTTTGAACCTGTAATGGATAAACTTTTAGGCTTTCTCTTCGGGATTTAAAGATAATTTGAAGAATGTAAACGTACTGTTCATGCAAAGCGATGGCGGATTAACACCCATGGATTCGTAAGTATTTAAATTTATTTTTGAAAAAATTTCTTGTATTGTTTTAATATTAAACGAGATTATGTTTTGTTGACGCATTAAAGCTTTAATGGGTCACGTGCTATACTTTCTGGGCCAGCTGGTGGTGTCGTGGGATACGCAATGACGACTTATGGAAAGGAGACTGATTTACCAGTGATCGGGTTCGATATGGGCGGCACATCGACCGATGTAAGCCGATATGGAGGAAGCTACGAGCATGTTTACGAGAGCACTACAGCCGGCATCGCTATACAAGCCCCACAGGTACAAATCTCTTTCAAGATAATCATTTCAATAATTTCAATAATTTCAATAATTTCAAATATAAAAGAATATATATATGTATATCTCGAATATAATTAACCTTTAACTTAGCAAATATTGCTTCAAATCTTCTAAGACTTCTCGTCAAGAGAGTATTTCTCGATTTACTTGAATAAAAATTGGGTTGAAGTTGGATGTCAATACAGTTGCGGCGGGAGGTGGATCGATGCTTTTCTTCAGGTCGGGTCTCTTCGAGGTTGGACCTGAGAGCGCGGGGGCTCATCCTGGTCCCGCGTGTTACAAGAAGGGTGGTCCACTGACAGTGACAGACGCGAATCTCGTATTAGGTCGCTTGCTACCCGAATATTTTCCCCAGATTTTTGGACCTCAGGAAAACGAGCCGCTCGATGTATCTCGCACATTGAGTATGTTCACAGAACTTACATACGAGGTAATTTTTTTATGTATGAAGATTGAATCTTCTCAAACATCTGCATTTTTTTTTCTTTTTTCAAGCAAAAAATATCTCCATTTAATCTTATGCGTTATAAAAGAATAAATTTCTTAAATTGATTTGAAATGTCACAGATAAATGAATTCTTGAAGAAGAATGAAGCAATGTCGGTCGATGAAGTAGCCATGGGATTCATCAGAGTCGCGAACGAGACCATGTGCCGACCAATTCGCGCTTTGACTCAGGTATAGTTAAATAATGTCAGCTCTCATAACTTTTCTTGCAATAAAAATATGCTACTAACGTGCTAATGATAAGTTGTGTGTCATATTGTATGTCATCTTTATATATTTTTTTTTCATGAAACAGGCAAAGGGATACGATACTTCACGTCATGTTCTGGCGTGTTTCGGCGGTGCCGGAGGACAACATGCTTGCGCAATCGCTCGATCATTGGGCATAAGTACGGTTTTCGTCCACAAGTATGCTGGTATATTGTCAGCTTACGGAATGGCCTTAGCAGACGTTGTTGAGGAGACACAAGAGCCGAGCGCCGAAGCTTACGAACATGGTAATTTATAAAAATTTTCCTTAATATAATTAAATATTTATAATTTATGATAACAAGTTTCATTTTGCGTGTTTCTATTGCTACACTTTTCATATTATTCGTATTATTATGTAGAAAGCTTCGCTCGCTTGGATGATCGTTTGGATGCGATGGAAGCAAAAGTTAGAAGCAAACTCCGTGCGCAAGGATTCACTGATTCTCAAATAAAAACGGAATCATTTCTACACTTACGTTACGATGGCACCGATTGCGCTTTAATGTGCACTTCTGTAAATCAGAATTCAGGAGACACCACCAGACACGGAGATTTTCTTACTCCTTTTCTAGAAAGGTAAGTTCTCTGGTCTGAGAACTCTTGAAGAAATATTTTTTATTCAATTATTTACTTGTAAATTTTCTTTTAATTAAGATATAAAACAGAGTTTGGTTTTACCATACCAGAGCGCAAGATTCTGGTGAATGATGTGAGAGTTCGAGGAATTGGTAAAACTGAAATTCCGGAGGATCCCGTATTACCTCCTTCACAAGCTTCTCCGAAAGCTGAAAAGGTTAGATGACGATAGATGTATCGATTATTTTACACGGTTATTGAAACAATATTTCCTGCATTTTAATTGCAATTCGTTTTAAACATATTATTGGATCTTGTTACTAAGAAAAATTCCGAAATGTTTTAAATTTTCTAGACTACCATGGTATATTTCGAAGGCGGTTATCAAGAGACCAGCGTTTATCAATTGAATTCATTGTCTCCTGGAGATATCTTACACGGTCCTATCATTATCATGGACAGTTTGAGCACACTTCTAGTAGAGCCAGACTGTACTGCGGAAATCACTTGTCGCGGAGACGTAAAAATCACGATTGGAAAAGGTTTGCGAACGAAAGTTACCACCGATCTCGATACGATTCAACTTAGTATCTTTTCGCACCGTTTCATGAGCATCGCCGAACAAATGGGTCGGTACGTACATCAATAAATTAATTTCAACTTTATAAAAATAATATGATTTTTTCAGTGTCCCTTTAGAGATTGCAAGATAATATTTGCGTCTTTAATTTTTGATAGAGTACTTCAAAGAACTTCGATCTCTACTAATATTAAAGAGCGATTAGATTTCTCATGTGCGATTTTTGGTCCTGACGGCGGTCTGGTTTCAAACGCACCTCATATCCCGGTGCATCTGGGCGCTATGCAAGAAACCGTGCAGTATCAGATGACGGCGTTTAAGGACAAATTTTCGCCGGGAGACGTTATTCTCTCTAATCATCCATCAGCAGGCGGTTCTCATCTCCCAGATCTGACAGTCATCACACCGGTATTTTACAAGTCTGTATATCTTTTGTATGAAAAATTTCTCTGAAAAATGTTACACATACGAGCGCCGTACTCATTTTAGATATGATGTTTTAATGAAAAAATTTAATTTGATGAAAGTATTCCAATGCAAATTATATACAGAAATGTGCCTACGCCGGTATTCTTCGTGGCTAGTAGAGGTCATCATGCTGACATTGGTGGTATCACGCCGGGCTCGATGCCACCGCATTCAACGAGTCTGAATCAGGTACGAGAATACTATCATCGAATGGAAACATTAAAAAAAATTATTGTATATATATATATATATATATGGAAAATGCATTTTTGTATAGGAAGGCGCTGTTTTTAAAAGTTTTCTGCTAGTACATAAGGGAATATTTCAAGAAAAAGAATTGACGGACGCTTTGATGGCACCAGGCAAAATACCGGGAAGTTCGGGAACACGAAACCTTTCGAATAATATTAGTGATATCAAAGCTCAAATTGCAGCAAATCAAAAAGTATAATTATTTCTATAAAATTTATGTAAACTTATTGCATTCTCTTATTTTTACTCTTTCTCTTTCTCTCTCTTCTCTCTCTCTCTCTCTCTCTCTCTCTCTCTCTCTCT
Organism: Lasius platythorax; assembly: GCA_963971435.1. Taxonomy (NCBI): domain Eukaryota; kingdom Metazoa; phylum Arthropoda; class Insecta; order Hymenoptera; family Formicidae; genus Lasius; species Lasius platythorax. The sequence goes on from OZ020546.1 coordinate 6,615,104, forward strand.
CTCTCTCTCTCTCTCTTTTTACAAATAAAGATTTTATTTCAAGTTGAAATTTTTGAAAGGGAAATTTTGAAATAGGATTTGCATATAAGTCGGTTTTATTTTCTGTAAGGGTTCGCAGCTGGTAAACGAAATTATCGACATATACAGCCTCGAAGTAGTTCAAGCATACATGGGTCATATCCAACATAACGCCGAAGTTGCCGTTCGAGAAATGTTGAAATCGATAGGTACGAAAATTAAGATGCGAAGACAGAAAGAAACCGATATCGATGCCATTGATTATCTCGACGATGGCAGTCCTATCGAACTACATGTGGATCTCGATATAAAGAAAGGTGAAGCTGTTTTCGACTTTCGGTACGTTTTTCTAATTAAAAATCAATATATCTCGATACATTTATAATAATTATAATTATTCGTTATTTATTTATTTTTTAATTTATCGACAATTTGCCATTTTCCGTTCTTTTTCTTTACAATGACATTTTTGTGCTCTAAATATTACCATAAAAAATACAGTACTGCATTTTCCTATTTTTTAAATTGCTTCTTGAGAAATTCTGTATGTTAATTTTGTGTGTAATAATTTTATATAACGTTACAGAAATTGTAACAATTTACAAAACAAAATATTTGTGAATTTTCAGTGGAACGGGTTATGAAGTATGGGGTAACTGCAACGCACCGCGTGCCATAACTTTGTCTGCGATAATTTATTGTTTGAGATGTATGGTCGGTCGAGATATACCATTAAATCAGGTAACGTCTTCTCAGGCCTTCTTAGGGAAATTCAACGATAAATTTGTATTAGTGTCATTTTCTTTGTAGGGCTGTTTGAAACCAGTAAAGATAATTATTCCTAAAGGATCGTTACTCGACCCTTCGGAGGGCGCGGCGGTGGTTGGCGGCAATGTTTTGACGTCTCAGCGTATTGTTGATGTAATCCTAACAGCTTTCGAAATTTGCGCGGCCTCGCAGGGTTGTATGAACAATGTAACCCTCGGCACCGAGGATTGGGGTTACTACGAGACGGTTGCTGGTGGTAGTGGAGCAGTAAGATCATTACAAGTTTAGATCAAATAATATATATATATATAAAGTTTGTATAAGATAAGAGAGATGTCTTACATTTGATTTTAATTTATAATGTTTATAAATTAATATATTATTTAACGTTGTTGTAGCAGACTTTTAACAAACACGTCTGTATTCCCGCAGGGGCCAACATGGGATGGCAGAAGTGGCGTTCACACGCACATGACCAACACTAGAATCACTGATCCAGAAATATTGGAACTTCGTTATCCGGTTATACTTAATCAGTTTTCGCTTCGATTTGGAAGTGGTGGTAATGGGACGTATATTGGTGGAGATGGTGTTGTGCGTGAGATGATATTTAGGTAATTAAAAACATTGTTAAATCTCGAATCTATATAAATATTATTGTTATTTGTATTAATTCTTCTCTTGGTGAAAAATTAAATTTTGAGAATGATAACGAATCATTGTGTCGGCAAACGTTGCCTTCATTCATAAGTTTTGTTGAACATTTGTTTATAGAGCTCCGATGACTTTATCGGTATTAACCGAACGGAGAGTGCATCATCCACCTGGATATGATGACGGCGAGGAAGGGGCATGTGGCTTAAATATTTTGGTGCGAGCTGACGGCAGACGAATCAACTTAGGTCCGAAAGCTGCCATACCAGTCTATGCAGGGGTAAGTAATTTTTAAGTATCTTTCGCAAGTACGTAATTATAATGGATGTTGGGAAGAATTGATTTTGCATAGATAATTGCATAAAAGAGATAATAATTCAGATCTTGCTATAATGGCTGATATAAACTGTATAAATACTTTACATAAAAATAAAACAACATCTAATTGTTATAAAGTATAATTTCACCGCGATAATCAGCGAATGGTCGATTGATATACATCTATTTCTCTCGGAAAAGTAATTGCATAATAAATTTTAAAGTCAGCGTAGCAGAATTTAAGGGATAGGCAGAGATGAAGATACTCTATCTTTAGTAGTGGAGAAATCCTCTATGGTTTATGTCGGCTCGTAAAGATTTTATCCCGGTAGATAGGATCTGTGCCGTCTACCGCACTCTTGTACATAGCCACGCAGCAAGGGGTAAAATAATTTCCTTTGCAGCTGTGTGCGCGTGTTATTAGATAGTAGTCGTGTTTTAAGTTTGTCGTGAAAACGTCACATGTTAAGCTAATTCTGAAGCGTATAAGCGAGAAAGCTTCGATATATCATTCTCAATCATAAAACGAACGGAGCGAAAACTTTTTCGAAACTGTTCGATTCTCTGGGTTTGAGAATGTTCTAACTTGAAAAACTTATGAGAATTTTAAAAAATCGCGCGATATTATATAATCAAAAAGATATATAATGTAGTTTTCTTAACATTATATGTGAAAATTTCTTACGCGTTTATCATAATACTTGAATTCTTGATATTAGAAGTTATATAATTTATAAGCATATGTAAAATATCATAGATATGTGTCTTAGTATGCCTTTCAGCTCTGAAAATTTCTCTCATTCTGTTAAAAGAAGCTGAGCTTGTACATTCGCAGAGATCTGCGCCTTCTGATTTCTATAATACTTGCTTCCTCAGGCGAGATAAAAAATATGAGACGGGTCGAGAAAAGATGGATGAAATATAGTAGTAGGGGGAAGAGGCGAGAGATAAAAACTGTACAAGTATGCGTATTAACCGACACCAGAAAAATTTCTTTGCGCAGTTATCGGAGCATGAAAGCCGACGGCGGATGTGCATTTACATTTCCGAAAATTTCGTGGCGCTATGAAACGTAGATAGCAATTACCATGCAGGTGTATAAACCGGAATCTACCGGTACTTTTGCTTCTTTCGTTTACCCATATTTTCCTTTCGAAGCTCGTTCGCGAGAGATAGACGATGCATCCGTGGGGCTCTTTATTTAATCTTTTCCGCATATCGTTGTGTCGGACGAAACAAATATTAATGAAAACTTTCTATCTTTTTTTCGCATTTGAAACGGCTTTACGGTCGTTATCACCGGAAAATATTCCGCGCGTTGGTGGTGCATCTCATTAAAAGCGGATTGATTCATAATTCTGAGAACGGAGATAAAAAGAATTCTTGATGCGATTATATTTAAAAATTATAGCTCGTAATTATACGTAAGTATTGTAGACAGAATATGATTTCATTTGTCACAATTTTCTGTGTTATCTAAATTAAAGTGCTTGCGCGATATTATAAATTTATATATGTTTGTGTAATTAAATAATATTTATAGAGATTATTCTAGTAATGCCGCTGTCTTTATAATATAATACGCTTTGCAATCAAATAGTAAATGCGCATATAAATATATTTTCATTTTTTCTCATTTTTTTTAGATATATAATGTTTGAAAATTCTCTACACATAAATTAAAGTAGTTTACCTCTACATCGCGCGTGATTTGCGTTATAAATCTCGATTAATATGCGACATTTTGCGGCAAGGGTGAAAGCAATTTTCCAAAAATTTTGATGACGTTATTTTGCGGTATGATATTGCATCGAAGTTTCGATAGAATAGTTTCCAGCGGTTTGGTCAAAAGTTGGGATGCACATAGCCGCGCATGTGCGTGTAAAAACCTATAGTAGCGTTACTGCTCTTCGTGTTTATCGCGCTTCTCTCACTGCATTTAATAATTATAAACTTATAATTTAATGATGGTAAGTTTAACTGTCGGCGATACTTTATGATATATCTTTACACTCGTTAAAGCATCTATTAGCATACTATAAACTATTAGTACAAAGTATATATCCTCACATTTATGTATAATAATATTCAATACACAATATATAAAAATAACAAATGCATGACAGCAGCAATAATTATTGTTATATTTTATGTAATTGTGTACGTATATATCTCACATTCTATAATATATTATATTAATATAATTATAAAATAAAATATGTTATTTTTTTTTATAGAAATTAGTACTGTAATGAAAGAGAAACACATGTTTTTTTAATACATAAATCAACTTTTAGCTTTTCTATTGCCAATATTTTTATTTCACTGTAACTCAATAACATGTAATTATTGTTATTAAGGAAGCTAAGCTAACAATTTTTCATAAAATTTTCTTAATAGGATAGATTTATTATGGAAACTCCAGGTGGCGGTGGTTACGGTCCCGTTAGCAAAAGAGAACAAGCAAAGGAATCTTCAGTTTTATCTTCGAAAGTTTATGACTCTCGGCGTTTAACAACAAGACTTTCATCTAAATATAAACGTTCGAGATCTAACAAAAGTTTGCGCAATTTCACAGAGCGCGGAAGTGTTTTTGAATACCGTATGGCTCAGGAATCCGTTTAATAAGATTCATAATTATTGCCATAAACGCGATAAATTATGGTGTAAAAGACACATTCCGGAAGAGCGAATATGACTAATATTAAATATGAAGATGTACTAGTAAACTGATTGCAATATATTTTCATTAATTGAACAAACGTTCAATATAAAAAATTATGCAGTAACAAAAATGATGGAGTAACAAAAATGATGCAGTAATATTAAGGAAATATTTCATAATTATCTGGTGGCAAAATAATTGTTAAGAAATGTTGTTCAATGTTATATAATTTGTTATCATTTGGGCGCGGAATTTTTACAGATCTTTCTGGATGGACAGTACTAAGAGATTTAAATGACTTTTCTCAGCAATTGTTCGATTATACAGTATATTGTTTCTGCTTTGTGGAAAAGATAAGCCAAAATTTCATTAACTAACAATAAAAAAAATCTTTTTTCCAATTATATTATTCGCATTATCGATGCAATTAGACTATTTTAATGCATTTACGATCAAACAGAACAGTTCGTTACAAAACTTACAGAATTTTGCGCCCTAATTATATCTTTTAATTTTAATGTTATACTTCTGATGTATTAAGAATGTTATGTTATACTTCTGATGTATTAAGAATGTTATGTTATACTTCTGTATATGATATTCTGTTATACTGATGTATATTAAGGATGCATTATTATATATTGTTAAGCATTTATTTTAATAAAGATATTCTCAAATGCTATTTTTGCAAATCATTATTAAATTATTAATTCTTCTTTAATATTTCCTATAAAAAATATTATCCCAATAGTCACATTTTATTTTTCAGATTTTTGTCATTTATTTGATTTGTACCATCACTTCCAAGTCGATTGGTTCGCGTCCTCGAGGAATCGTCGATTCCCAGAGGAATTAAATCTGCTGTGGTTAATTTCCTCGATTTGCCAGTCCGTTCGATTTGCGGCAGATGCAAGATGGCCGCCGTTTCATTTCCGGCACGAGTAATTACTGACCGAAATGTCATCGCAGTGACCTACATAGTGGCGGAATTATGATTGCATTTCCATAAAACATTATTCAAGATCTTCTAACATTTTGTTGGCAAAAGATTCTATTGTTGTATGCATCCGAAATATGATGACGTTGTGAAGGATATTTGTACTATCTTTTAATGTGTTAACGTTATTTATAGAAATTAAAGAAATTAATATATAAATATTAAATTACATCAAATGTCACATGAATATATTAAATATTTTAATAATATGAATTTTTAAACATTTAGTGTAAATAAATGTTAATTTGTAGTTATGTTTGTTTGTTATTTTATCGATGTTATATGCTTAAAAATTTATGAAACGAGTTAGAACGCATGCGAACTTATTGACTCGTAAAAGCATAAGGCTAATCTTCGCAAAATTCTCTTCCGAAAATTTTATTAATCAATAATGTGTAGCATCTTAAGTAATTACTGTACTCAATACTGTACGCAATAACTGATGTAATACATGCATTGAATAAGAAATAGCTTATTTTTTGTAAATTATAATGACCATCTCAGTTTAAATAGAGAATGTTCAAAATGTTTTTTCTATCTTGAGAATTATCCGATATACATTCGCGAAAACTGCACTATGCCTTACAATTCTTGCAATTGCAATATCGTTTAATAATTTAATAACTTTGTTTTATATGTATGTGCGATAAATTTCTGAAACAAGGTGTTTTTAATGTTGATAGAAAATTAATAACAATAAAGCATCCTAATTATAATTTTTGTAGCAAAATTTAATTAATTTTTTGTACAATATAATATAAAACATTTAATTTCACGTTTTCAATGAATTAAATTTTTTCATTCTGCTTTTGAAATTATACAATAAAGGAAAAATAATAAAACAAAATCAAAGTTCAGACATTCAAATGGTTTATATAGGTTTAACTGCAATTAACCGACGTGAATGAGCGTGTAATATTAATACATGATTTAAATATTTTTGGAAATGTTTGCTGCTGTTGCTCTGTAAGATAAGCTACTATTGATTGACGCTTTTGAATTCTAACTTGAAAGTTAATCTCTATCTTATTGTCGCAATGAGAAATATTTCCATGTTGCCTTTTATTTATTATACGTACTTTAGTATTTTGTTCTTCTTTTTTAAAAGACAGTTGGATTTTTATCTTTTCTTAAACTTCTACTTAAAATATTGCGCTTTAAGAGAACATTGAATTTAATTAGTATTATTTATATATGTTTATATGGCGCATTTATTTTCTATGTGTATGATTGCAGTGTAGAATTTGTCACATCGTGGAAAATTAATACTCTATCATTGGACGTTTCACATAAGAGCAGATTAAAAAAAATGCATTTTATAAATACGCAAAATAAACATGTTTTATATATCTAACTAGCTTTTCGGCCCGCGCAAAGCGCGGGCCTCAAAGCCTTCTTGTATATCTATTTATTTATATAAGTACCGTCTGTCTGTATGTATGACCGCGAACTACTTCCACATTTATGGATCGATTCTTTCGAAATTGGTATCAAAATTTTGCAAATCTTTCGGGGATAGCTACTATGTGGTTTTTTTAAGTTTTACAACCCCACCCACCCACCCACCCACGCACACACCCACGAACTCATACATTTATAGACCGATTTTCTCGAAATTGGTACTAAAATTTTGCAAATTTTTCAGGGATGTCTACAATGTATGGTTTTTTTAAGTTTTACACCTCCATCCACCCACTCACCCACGCACCCACACACGCACGCACACACACACACGCATACGCACACGCACGCACACACACATACACGATTTTTCAGAAATCATCTTTTGGTTCTGGCGTTCTTGGGTGAGAGCATTTATTTATTAATCGAAATTTAAAAAATCACCCCTTATGGGTAATAACATTTTATATTTCTTGACGTGAGTCATTTCATAAATGACTATAAATAAGTTGCTGGTTTTACATCTTAGCCACACACCCACGCACCCACACACGCACGCACACACACGCACGCATATGCACACGCACGCACACACACATACACAATTTTTCAGAAATCACCTTTTGGTTCTGGCTAAGATGTGAAACCAGCAACTTATTTTTAGTCATTTATGAAATGACTCACGTCAGAAAATATAAAATGTTATTACACATAAGAGATAATTTTTTAAATTTGACAACGATTAATAAATAAATGCTCTCATCCAAGAACGCCAGAACCAAAAGGTGATTTCTGAAAAATTGTGTATGTGCGTGTGCGTTTGTATGCATGCGTGTGTGTGCATGGGTGTGTGGGTGCGTAAGTGAGTAAGTGGGTAAAGGTGTAAAACTTAAAAAAACAACATAGTAGCCATCCCCGAAAAATTTGCAAAATTTTGGTACCAATTTCCAAAAAATCGGTCCATAAATGCGTGACTGCGTGGGTGGGTGCGTGGGTAAGGTTGTAGAACTTAAAAAACCATCATCGTCGCCATCTCCAAAAAATTTTCAGAATTGAAAATCCAATTTCGAGTAAATCGGTCCATAAATGTGAAAGTAGTTCGCGGTCAGACAGACAGACAGAAATCGGTACTTATATATATAGATAATGAATTGTTTATTATAATAAAGTACTATGTCTCTATTACTGCTGAGCACTCAAAACTGTATTAATTAAACATTTGAAATAGTACGGAATATTTCGCAGATTTCTACTGAATCCATAGATAAGGAGCCCAACTGAAAATTCGGAATACTCCGTGATCTGTAGAGGTAAAAATGTAAATATCTACAATACAAGTTAATATACAAGTAATATATATAAGTCTAATATACAAATTATTGTATAAATTTTCAACGAAGCTTGCAAGAGACATAGAATAAATAAATAGAAATAATACATATATGATATATATCATCCTCTTATTTTTTTAGCTACATTTTGACGTACACGCGCGATACCTTTATGGAATATTAAAATCTATAATTATATTCCTCTCGATGAGAAAGACATATAATTTCAACGAATAAAATTGAGAAGACGTATTCTTCGAGAATGTCTTTCTCACGATGATATATAAATATACCATGGTGGCTCGGTGTGATTATTCTCGTCGCTGAATAGGAGGCGAGCCGGAACGAGGAAAATAGTCGCTCATAAAAAGGGCAAGATATCCGAACTCGGGACGAAAGCCGCCATCGATCGATATTTTACAATGAAATGGAAATCGAAGTGAACACTTCGACAGTGAGGAGGGCGAGAAAGTAAGCGGAATGCAAAAATTTACGAACAAATTTTTATGGCGCGATTTTTACGAAGTTGTCGCAAACCACACTACGGGAATCGGCACTATTCGCAAAAAAGAACTCATCCCATCGAGATTCCGCCATTTGAAACTCTTATGGTACCGTGTGCTCTTTATGGATGCGATAGTCCCTTCTTGCGCTTTCGTCTCAGTGGGTTAGGCAATAACAATGTTATCCTCTCCACTCTACTGTTCGGCTGTTGTAAAAGATACCGAGGCGATATGATATTGGGCGATGCTGTTGAAATTCTACTTTATAATTTCATCACTTTAGATTAGAAGGTTGTGTGAAATTGAACACGTAAAATACGGCAGTGATGAAGAGGAATAATGTCTATATATTGAGAAGACAAATTGTGCTTATAAAAAGGTATCTACGCTTCTATAAATATAAACAGTCACGTTAATATCCGGAGTTCAAGAATTTGAAAATCCATGAAATAAACGTGTTGCTACGATTAGTTTAATAATTTTTACTATTGTGTTTTTGTTATTTAAATTGCTGTACAAATTCAATATATAAAAAAAAGCTATCGCTATAATTAATTTAACCTACCAAAGAGATTAATAATTATGTAATTGCAAAATGTGTTAAGAATCTACACTCATATTTAAATAACATAATATACATTAATTTTATATTTAATTTCATATATGTGCACCGTGTGTACTGTTTTTATATTTTAACATATTTAATTATGCTTCAACGTATAGTCAGTCATAAATATATCAAAAAGTTTCATCACGTATTACATGGAGTCAGTGCCACCATGCAACTCATTAGAGCACATTGAGCACGATACGGGATGCAAAAGTGTTCTCCCGCGTTTGAAATAATTCTAACAGTCGTGCATCACGTCTTGAGCATCCGGTAAATTGCATGCATTTACATAGTCTGATATATATATATATATATATATATATATATATATATATATATATATATATTACATGCCGGAAGTATCGTAAAAAGAAAACGCAAGCAAAAATAATACGTGTCTTTCTATAAGAAGCGTATGCAAAAGCATAATACAAAAATATCGTCGGCGATTGTTGACGCATTCGCGATTTGCTTAGAATAAATATGCACGCAAAAGTTTATTCAATGCAGTACGCGATGAAAGAGACATGTATATATATTCTTCGCGTGCATTTGCGTGCAAACAGATCGATTATTCATGAATGTAATCGTAGTCATACGTTCCTGTAGAAGTTAGTTTGCGGAAATATATATACGCACCGATGGTGACTGTTTTAGCTCCATCTTTGAAATCGATCTTCATAAATCGCCGGCATCGGCACAACGACTTTACCCTTTTCTTCAGGCGAAAATGCAGGAAAAACACATGTATCCCTTTCCTTTTGTCTCATCCACATCCGTTTTTCGCAACTCAGTTTTTACGTATCAAACGCGTTATCTCCACATGTTTTACTTTCATATGCATTAGAATAAATAAAATTGCGATACAAAAATTAACCGGAATAGAAATGCTTTGCTCGCAAAGGTATTGTTACGCGGACTTTCATGTCGTCGGCTTTTTCCTTCGTTTTCCTTCTTTTTTTTATTGTTCAACAAAGTGTTTCTAGTATCGTTTTATTTTCGCGAGATTTTGTAGCTTTTCGATCCGCTTCACTTTCAACTAACTGTTTCACAAGCCCGCTTTTACAAAAATAAAGAATGAAAAGAAAGAATAATATAACGTAGCGGAAAATATACGAACTATTTAGTGATATAAAAATATATATCTATAATATTTTAATATGCTTGCACGCTAGCTAAATAATCTCGCTAAATACTTGCACGTATTTAAGCAACTTTACATTTATTGGAGAAATTAAAAATAATATTTAATAATTTTTATATTATAATATAAATACTCACACGCGTCAGTAATAAAAATCAATTGGCAATAATGGATAATTGCGCAAATAATTTTGCACATATTTAAAAAATTAAAACAATCGAGAGAGAGGTGCATGATTTTCATTTGAATCTATATCACAGGCTAACGTGCAGTCATCATTTAAAGGTTAATGTTTCGATTACGTATTATGCTGCTGGATTTATAAGATTATCTTTATAAGATTTATCAAAAAATGTCTTCCAGCATAAAATTTCCTTGGGCATTAATAAAAAATCTGCAGTTATCAAGACGGAATTTTGCACAGAATCAGTGTTGCGGAAGTAAAAAAAGCTGGGGGTTTATTTTGAGGAAATTAGCATTCGAATGGTCAGGATACAACAAATACGGGCTTTACACACATGACGTCATAGATTACAACCATCCTGTAGTATGCGAAGCACTGCGTCGATTACCAATAGATATGCTGGACGCTAGGAATTTCAGGTATTTCAATATATCATAGACTTAGTATGAATCCCTTCAGTAATAAAGATAACAAGATTCTCTTTCTCTAAATGAAGAAATAAAACAAAGAATATAAACAGTATGTAAATCATAAACATTTTTATAATTTTTATAATTGTGAATTCGCAAAAGTTTGAAAAAAAGAGAGAGAGAAAATGAGAACGAGAGAATATATATTCCCTTTTTTAAATATTTTATAAAACAGTTATACTGTGATTGCCGACTTGATCTCACTAACATTTAAAATTCGAAATTGAAATTTACAATCTTGGCTATTCAGCTAATGTCATATAAGATTTCTTCAAACTTCGTAGCTGCACATAGATTCTTTAAGATTTATCTTGGACATGAATAGCCAGCCTGACGAGAATGCCGTCAGATGCGTCAGCGTATTGCACAACGCTTCAAAGACTTGCTAAGGCGCCACTTTTATTATGTGCTAAATTTGCTTAACGAGATCTTAATTTAAGGCCCGGTAGTCAGCGCTCGTATTTTACGAGCAACTTTTGATACCTGTTTGCGACGGGTTGTTTTATTTCCGGTGCGTGCTTTTCTAAAATTGATTCACTGTTTTTGATTGTCTACGAACTAGGTGAGAGAAAGAGAAAGAGATTCTTGTGCTTTTTTTTATATTACAAGCTTTGGGAGTAATCGCTTCGTGACTACGTAGCCGATTTTCAGTTAAGCTCCTTCGACGCTTATCGAATAAAGATACATAGCAGTTTTGTACGCTTTGCAGGATCATACGTGCTCTGCAACTGAGTTTTCTGAAGATACATTTGCCCAAAGAAAAGTGGGTCACGTATGAGCAGGATTTAGAGTATCGATACCTTGGTCCGTACATGGAGGAGATTAAGGCTGAGCAAGCTGAGATAAATGAGTTTGATTGCCATAATTGCAGCGATAGCGATTCGCCAGCTGACAAAGTAAAATAAGAAAAAAATTCTGTGATTCTCTCTCTCTCTCTCTCTTTCTCTCTCTCTCGATGTGTACATATATCAGTAAATTAAATGTCACATGGAATATCATTAAATCAAATTTACAAATTAGTCTTCGCAAATAATTTGTTGAAAATGTCAAATAAATATAATTTCTCTCCCATACAAATAAGTTTTGAATAAAGCTGCTATTTTAAAGTATTATATTTATTTAAATAATATAAAATACATTAATGTACATGCAAGTTTCTTAAAAACATTAATGATAAAATATTTTGTTGAATAAATATGCATGCGGAATTAAAATACAGAATTGAGATATTTTATTTCGTTATTTCATACCGAAATTTATTTGCGCGTCTCGATTTTTCTTTGCATTTTAATTTTATTTGCAAATACATTAGGCTTCAGTTATTGTTCTAGGTTTATAGAGAGGGCAGTTAGAAACTAGAAATTGCTTTTCAACCTGCAAGTATATTGCCAGTTGTCAGTAATACTACTTCGGGATACTAAATGACCTAAATGTGAAAGATCGATCAGTCGACTGATTCTCAAATATCAAATAGCGAACTGCAATAGTTTGTCTACTTATGGTCTTGTCTTATGGTTTATTTTATCTCACGACTTTTACTTTACTTATCGCAATAGATGGTGATGAAGTAAATGCAGGCTTATTTACTTCAACTAATTTTACTGAATTTGATCGATTTCAAAAAACATATCACTGAAAAAACATGTAATATGCAATTTACTGACCGCAAATTTTAAGCGTATATCGTGACGCTTTGCTGCTTCATTTGCATCCGCATGTTACATCGAGAAATGTATAATCCACGGATCTGTTTACACGGAGTTTACGATGGATGGCAGGAAAACGTGACTTCGTTTTGCATAGCAAAATAAATCGGTGTCACGTATACTTGGCAACTACTGATTTCCGAATTTCCGAGCGTTTTATTTTCGCAAGCGTATCGGAAAATTGTCATTTCGACCGAAGCATTGCACGAAGCATGCATAATCAATGCATACTTTATTTTAAAATAAAGTATCGATCTATAACATTTTTTATTTAATTAATATATTTTATTATTTATTTATATTTTTTATATTTTAGAACTTTTAAGTTTTCATGACAGCTTTTTTCAATATCAATATCTAAAACTTTGCACACATATTCCTTTTATTACGAATTGCTCATATCTTTTTTAAAATTTTACAATTTTTTTGTATTTATCCTTATCCTGTTAATATAATTCTTATTAATATTTCTTCGAGGATTTTGCTCACAAAATTTAAATAAACTATCTTATTTGATTAATTTTTTACAGGAAATATTTTCTCGAGATATTGTCGATCTTTTCGGGACGAATTTATCTCATTTTTGGTAGGCAAAAGTTTTATAATTTTGTATAAATTTTTTTTTATTCTCGTGAGTGTAAAAATAAAAGCAAGCCTGATATTCGAGCACATTTAATGTTTGTTAGGGAGTAGGCTAATTATTCTGTTTTTTAACGCGGCCGCGAATATCATGACGTTGCGTTTAGAGTTTTTTTTTCCTGCGACAAGAGAGATTCGAGTTAATCGCGGTAACGCACGATCGGTGTTGACTTTACGAGTTAAAAAGTTTGTCGCGGTGGTTCTCGCGCTCTTACCGTGAGTCAGCCAATACTTGGCAGTTTGTGTTCTGAATTCTTTATGATCTCGCGAGCCTCGCAGAAATGCCTGATGAATGGGAACGTAAAAATGCGTTTACATTTGTTGCCAAGATATTGTATTCACCTCGCGAATGACGCGACTTTTCTCGCGAACGGTTAATTGCATAAATCGCGAAAGAGCATATCGATACATAGCCATTGTAATTTCTTTAAAAACTTTGTTCAAATTATGAGTAATTAAATAAGTATAATAAATTTATTGTTTCCTAATTTTACACTTTATTTATGATATTTGTTATAAAGCGTGCTTCGAAAATTAACAACGCGTATCGCTGTTACTGTGTGTATCACACATGGCAACTATATTTGCTATCATTATAAGAAAGTTTAAATCGCTGCAGCATCTAAACGAAAACGAATGAATAATCAATAACATAATAAATTAAAAATAAAGCTTGCGTAAAGCTAATCTTCAAATTAGTTCTCAGATTATTGCTTTGATTTTGCGAAATAAGGTGATATTTTCTTCATACTTTTTGTTCTTCTCTTTCCTCTTTTCTCTTCTTGCACGAAATGACGCGAGTATGCGTAATTTTCTAAAGTGCCGAATGAGAAAATTTGCGCGCTTATTCAGCCAGAAACAACGCGGAACGATGTTAATTCCCGGTTCTCTCGGACACTTAATACGCGCCACGCTTTCAACGACCGGAACTTCACTAAGGCATTTCTGAGAGCGCGGCTCTCATTTGATAACTCGATAGCTCTAACGATGACGCCTAGGATAATCGCGCTGACAACGTTCGCTTCAATTGCGTTCACTTCATTTGATTTGCCTCTTTGTCCGGCTCGCGTCAAGCGCGAGGCATGTCAAATTAAGGCAGCTATCGATTCTCTCAAATATTTCGGCTAAGTGACTTTGGCCTCTTAGACGTAAAGAGATATCAAAGGAAAAAAGGAGATATCGATGGATCCTGACATTCGAAAACTATCAGAAGAGATTGTAATAAAAAGCATCTTTATCTTTTTTTAAGAAAAAGAAATTATAAATTAAGAAGATAAATAAAAGATTCAATACTGTTTTTTAACAACGATGTCAAAATGGCAATATTGTGTAAATTATAAATAAATAAAAAAAGAAGACAAAATTCTTTCACAAATTAAATTTTAAACAAAAAATTATATTTTCTAACTTATTTTAAATGAAGTTTACTTTGATAGAATTTTAATTTACAGTTCAGTCATAAAATGTAAGATTTTGAAGTTGATTTAAACTTACTAAAAAGATTTGTCATTAAAAAATAATGCTCGAGAAGATGTAGACTATCTTATATATATATATAGTAAATTCTTCATTCTTGGTCAAGTAATATTTATCGAGTTTCTGCCTTCACAAAGAAACTTCAGTTTTATTTCAGCATGAAATAATATTTACCAATTTTAAGCTTGTTTGTGAAGTTCGGATTTGTCATCAAACTTTTACTAAGAAACTCCCTACACTTTTGGGCACGGACACAAAACTGCAGAGATGATAGCAAATTATACATAGAATATGTAACTTCATTTTTGCTTGAGGTAGAAAAACAACCACTGCATCATCAATATACATATCCATTTCATACAACTCTTTCTTCATAACACTTTTATAAATTTTTCTTAGTTGACTTTGTAAAATAGCGAAGCAATAAATATAAAAGTTCGCCCGTTTTCTATTATTTTGATACAATCGAAAATCGACATTCTCGCAGAATAATGATCCACATTTGCATAAGGGGTAAACTTATCTTATCTCAAACGAAATAAATTTTATGTGGGCTGAAATTGCGAAACATCTGATTAGAGTTTCCATCTGACGCGAGAAGAAATACCGCATATTTTTTTTACAACGGAGATGACTGCTTAGGGGATTGCGTGACTGGGGGAGCATATTAATTTTATCTATGTTGAAGAGAAGGGATCTCTGAACATTATTCGGCCGCGTTCCTCTAAGTAAATAAGCCCCGCTTATTTATTTAGAATTGTTTTATATCGTTAAGTGCTACTGGACACATACATAATGCGGAGAGCGGATTATAATTCGTGATACTTTATGGATTCATAAAATTATGCGGGTAAAAAATACAAATAATAAAGAAGTACTCAGACTATAATAACATACTAACTGTTATATAATTTAGCTAGCAACGGTATAGTATTTCCTATAAATGCAAACTTTTAATTTTTAACAGGTTAGAAACTGAATCTAGTGAAAATGTCACTGATTAAAGCAGTAACAAGATTTCATTGAAAATTAGTGTGTAAGTATTTTGCTGATCCTCAGTGAAAATACTCATATTTTGCTTCTTTATTTTATGGTTTCACTGATTATGGCAACAACAAAATATTTTGCTATGAATTTATCTCATATATAATATTATAATATATTAATATTGTATATAATATATTTTAAGATATCACAGATCGAAAACACAGCCACTACCACATTCTTCTCAATAAGATTTCATTGTTGACAGTGCTATACTTATAATTAAAACCACTGTTTATCAATAATAATATATGATTCTATTTAAAAGAGTAGTTTCTAGTTGCAATAATATCTGTACAGATTTTATAATACAAAATACACAAAATTTTTTTTATATTTTATGACCAACAAATGCTGTTTCTGATTATTTTTTTATATTGTAATTATTTTCTCGATAGTGACTTCATGAGTTTAGGTTGACAGAGATGAATGGCGCGCCCGTAGCTTCGTGAGAATATGCGACAACCGTTTTATTGCAAAAGTGCACCTAAGTTGCGGTCCTTGAACCAACTCGCTCAGCATTCGGATGCTCTCCAATTTCAGTGCTCACATGAGAAAGTACACGCTCTCGTTAGCATTGCACGATGACCAACTTTCGAGACATCTAATTTGAATAAATAGAAGGGAATGAAAGCTCTCTAAAGTACGATGACACGGATGAACGAATAAACTGTTTCGCGGAAGATTTACCGACTTCGCTAAATCGCCATTTAATTTATTTTATTGTGAGCAAGTAGAAATTGCCAATTCTCTCGCGCATTCTGCAAAATATGAAGTTTAATTATCGGTATTAACATTTAGTCGGTGGCGTTATTATTGCAAAGGAATGCCATTACTGTTTGATACTACAGAGCCGCTTGCCCGCAGTCATCGCTCATTTTTATCTCTCGTCACAACGCGGAAATGAAATTTACATTTCGGTTAAGTTATACGGACAGCGCGTTGCGAAATTATCTATTCGTCTATTTATTGTTAGCGCTACTTTGTATTACGAATCATCAAATCTGTTACATTTAATCGTTACGTCGAGTAATTTATCAGAAAGTATAATATTATAGCTATAAATTATATATTATATAAACAATTTGTATTAATCATATATTATTATTAACCATTGAATTTATTATATACTATTATTAATTATTGCATAAATTCTTAAATTATTGATTAAAGCAGGTATTAATATTATTTTTAAATTTTTTCTCTAATTTCTTATAATTTATTTAAAAGTTTTATGTAAGTATATGGGCAATTCTCTTCTCTCTCACGTCAAATCGGACAAGAAATGACTTTGTATTTTAAATCAATCGAAACTTTTTTCACGTCAAATATACATAATAAGGAGATACGTATTTTTTTATTTGTCCGAAATATTTTTTTGCAGAAGTTATAAACAACAAAATTTTCGTGAAAAATGAAGAAGTTGTCAACTATAAAAATTAATATCTCTGGTTATACTTGTCGTAGAGATATTATCAAAAATGCATTTTAAATCTAATTGTAAGAAGACAACCTTTTTTATAAAAATAGTTTAAGTTACAATAAATTGTTAATTCCAATTGTTATAAATATTTGAAATGTTTAATAAATTTTTTTATCAAAAAGTACACTTTTTAAAATTTTTGAAATAATACTATTTCATTTTCCACATCATTCTGAAAGTGTGCATATTTTTTATTTTATGGAAAATCGATAGATTCTGTTTATATATTTTTAATAAAACGCCGCGCCGTGCTCGATCAAGTAGCATAGCGCGTCACTGGTAGACCAAATAGTGTAGCGCGTCACTGGCTCGACCTAGTAGCGTAGCGCATCCATTTCTTCGGAAATCTTTTGTAGGAAGACAGTATGAATGACATAATTTATAATGTATATTATAGTTATTTATAACAATTGGAATTAACAATTTATTGTAACTTAAACTATTTTTATAAAAAAATGTTGTCTCCTTAGCTTTAAAATATATTTTCAAAAATATCTCTATGACAAGTATAACCAGAGATATTAATTTTTAAAGTTGACAACTTCTTCATTTTTCACGAAAATTTTGTTGTTTATAACTTCTGCATAAAAAATATTTCGGACAAATAAAAAAATACGTATCTCTTTATTTTATGTATATTTCACGAGAAAAAGGTTTCGTTCGATTTAAAAAATAGGAAGTCAAAAAAAGGTTGATTTTTGTGGAATTTCCCATATATATATTTCTTCTAAGTATTATATTTTATGATCCATTAAAAAAAATACATATATATGTATGTATGTAATATGTATGTATGTAATATGTATGTATGTATATATGTATATGTATGTGTGTATTTTTTAAGTAATTTTGGATAGAACATCTTTATTTTATTATTGCGACATAGATATGATAGTTATAAGGAAGAGCATGTTTGCAATAAAGTACGTTCAAGCACTTTGAATCATCGTGTTATGAAATTTGCAACTACTTGAGGTTTGTTGAGCGTTTCAAGTTTCAAACACTTCAATGACTAACAGATCAATTTCACGGGTTAAGTGCCCAAACGACTTTTCGGTAACAAGACAACACGTTGATGGCTGGGAACATTGCAGATAACTTGATAAACTTTGATATCCGCAACGAGATCAAAGATAAAGTTTTGGCATGCTACAATGTAGACTTTGAGGTAGATATTGATTGGGTGAATAAGGCCATATATGATATTTATATAATTGTAAACGCAAAATTATTTATTATTGTGAAGTTTTTAATATTTACATAACGTACCCCCTTTATATTTTTGTAGAATTTTTGAATAAATCTTTTATATGATTCACATGCGCGCAAATCTTGCATTATTTATTGATATATGTACGTATATTAACATATGTACGAGATGTATATAATAAAATTAAATATTCTGTTTAAAAATTAATTATTCTTGTAAAATTATACACATAGAGAGAGAGGGCGAAAGATTATAATACCAGATTATATTTTTATCCACTGCATCTCGGCAATTCCACAAAACACTGCATGCTTTTAAACTTACACACATGCAGCAATGAATATTTTTCACGCGTCATGTGTAAGAGAACGTATTTTCCAACGGTGCGTTTTTTAGTTGCCGAGTTTTAGAGCTCTTAGTACTAAGGAAATAGCATCAGATGTATTATTAAACATACATAGTGAGAATGTATAACACAACACAATGCTGAAATATACATATCTTATTTCTTCCGTTTCTTTGCTATACTTTTCGAGATTGAGGATTTTTCGAGCTCTGCTAAGCTTGTTATATTTTAAGAAACTCTTCACTTGCTATATTTTAAGAATTTTATTTGTGCTATTAATTGAGTGAGAGTATTCGATTATTAAATAGTTTATAATAGAGAATAGTTTATGGAGATTACTGGCTTCCTGCATATTTTTATCAAGTTTTACAACTTGATATCGTCCATGTGTATGTAAGAAATATATGTGTTTTAAGAAATGTATTTCTCGGCAAATTGTGGGCATCAATATTTTTTACTCAATGCATAATGATATAAATTTGTTTTGAATTTGCTATTTCGTAGATTTATTAACTGATTAATAACATTAGTAATTAGAATCAGGTGATATAGTTATACTGAATGATTCTCAATGCAAAAGAGTTCCTTTGTTTTCAGTAGAATCAAAGGACGTTTTATTTGATAGCTATTATAATAATGATATTTTAATATATTATAATTGCATAATAGACACAATAATCTGAGAACTCGCGCTAAATTGACAGCGGAATTCGAACAGCTTGCAAAAGCGAGATAGACGTTCAGAAAGTTTCTTCTATCTCGTGAGTCATTTATGTATAAAATCAAATACTGTAATATAAGTTATGGACAACACAGAGTTTTTCAAGTTTTTCAAAAGAAACTTTTATAAAATTATTACAAAATTATTAGCATAATTTTTCAATAACAGGCTATTAATACAAATACAAAAGATTTGATTTATCTTTGGTATTATTTATGTGAAAATAAAAAGATATATTTTTGATAGTTGGATAATAATTGTTTTATATTTACTACACACACACACGTTACATATTAGTTCAAGATTTATCATTGCAAGACCTAAAAAATAAATGAATAAATGAAAATAAATTGTATCATTTTTTATTTCGATTCTTATTATTTTTATATATTCTTTTTTTCTATTTTCTATCTAAATTTCTGAAATAGTTTTTAAAATAAACCGACTGAAATAGAAGAAACTTTCTGAACGTCTACCTCGCTTTCGCAAGCTGTTCGAATTCCGCTGTCAATTTGGCGCGCGTTCGCCAATAAATCGACAAGACAAACATATCTTAGGACATTACGTGATAGACGGGAGTGTCGAAGACGACGCCATTGTTCTGTGATATGTTGTCCAAGTCTTGCCTATTCTTTGTCAAACTTTGTCGTAGAACGAAGATGCACACCGTTGAAATGCTCCTGTGATTTCCTATTGAGAGCTATAAAGAAGTGACAAACACAAATTCTGAGTTTGCGGAACTTTTGTCGCGTCTACATCTGTCTTCCTTAGTTTCTGAAGAAAATGTAAGAGTGGACGCGATCAAATATTTACATATATTTAAGACCCTCATACCTAAGAAAGCTCTCAAATAGAAGATTACAAGCTTGCTTTTATATATGCGCCATATATCTATCTAGTTGAATTATTGATCCGATCAAATCTGTGCTTTATGTAATTGCTTTGCAAAATCTGAGAAAGATTACATCATTGGAAAAACACATGCAAGTCAAAAGAGAGATTGAGAGATTTTGTGCAAATCAAAAGACAGACATTGTTACATTTTTATTTTAGCTTGTTAAAGGAAATTCTTTTGTCCAAGTCACGCGAAAGAAAGAAGTTAACAACTATAACGAAGTCGTAAATCAGACAGTTATTCGATACGTTATATTCACGAGTGTGAAAAATCTTCGCGATTTGCGAGAATAAACGAGTCATTCTCTGTGCATTGCATGAAGATTGATAAACGAACGACTTCTTCGTAAAGTCGATAAATAGCACTCCGTTGTTCTTCATACGAAATGCAAAACATAAGAATATTCGACATGATAGAATTTCGCTCTTCTTCTCCATTTCCCGGTAAATTTTCCATAATCCTTAAGTTGATCACAATGTCGATAATTAGATAACTGATGGGAATTCCGTGCCAAGCAAAGTTTTCCAGCATATCGGATATCATACATACAGCATGTGCACACGTTGAGCGATGTTCATTCATAGACGGATGAATATATGCATAAATGATCTCTCAACAGATTCGAGGATATATTCGAAACATTAATCGAGTTAATTACAAGGTTATTATCAAGTAAAATATGTTGGATCTTAACACACAAAGAGCCTAGGATAAATGTGAAAATTGTATTTCGAGATTAACAGTAATTCTTTGATGCTATTGCCATTATATTATAATTCTATTCAGGTTGTAAATCTCATAATATAATAGAAGTACGATGGAATATTTTCTGTCACAATAAATTCATCAAAAGTACATATGTTAAATAATTATTTGTATTGTCAGTATATATAATAATTTTTTCAAATTTCTAAATGTTTAAATATTATGTACAAATTAATTATATTTTTAAAAATAAACATTTTTAATATATTTAATATTATAAAGAAAATCTAAGAAAATATCGCAACTGTGTGTGGTAAATGGAAAAGAGAGTCGCATTTTTTCAACTTTTATTTCAGCAATAATCAATATTTTTTCCTCAAATTATCAGACATTGAGACAAATATAGATTACTAATCTTCTGTCAACCTCTCGTTTCTGGCTGACATAAATTATTCTCTGCCAATTTACTAATTATGCTTAAATATTCCGAAATGATATACTAATGAAATCTCATGCAACTCTTGCATAATATTTTGAAACCGTATTCGCAGATAATTAATAATTGTAAGATAATTAATGCTCTTTTTTAAACAACAGTGCGAGCTTTTTACACTATATAATTCCATTGTTCTTAATTTATTGATATTAAATATCTCTATGTTATATAAAAAAATTTTTATGTATTTCTTTATGCTTGAGGTAAACAAAGAGGGATTAAAGTCCGTCTGTAATATGTCGGTTTTTGCCGGTAAATTTGCGTGTACACGTTGAAAAAATTACTTTATATTAAATATTTTCCCTTGAAGCTCATTACATAGAAAACAGAAAGAGAGAGAGAGAAGTACCAGACGTGTTTTATTAAAATCCAGAAGGTCTCAGACTCAGTCTGAGCATGCAGGACTGAACATCTGCAAATTCTCGTCGGTGTGAAAAGATTTTAATTAAATGCAATTTTGGCGGAGAGGAATATTCAATGTTTTTCGTCGTGAAGAATCTGTCATGAACGTGTCAAATTAATCCCGTCAGTATTGTTAGACGAGTTTTTACAAGCCTGATAACAAACAATAGCTCGCGCTATTTGGGAACACGCTTATCGTTTATGTTGTGAGACAAAATAGGTGATTTTTTTGCATGAGAACTATCTTTTCAATGTATATTAAAACATGGTCTGATTTGATTTCATCAAACTGAAATTAACGCGCTTCACGTGATCGCGCCGCTTTTTGAGATTGGTTGATTTATATCTGTTAGCGCTAACAATTATTATTATTGTTAAATTTTCGTTCTGTGTATTTATTAAAATTAAAAATGCGATAATTTATCATTGTAATTGTTGATTGTAATACTAATTGAAATTAACAAGTTACGCTTTCGAAGCGACTGACCTTAAGCAATTAATTGAATAATTTAATATAATTTATAATTAGACGATGTGCACACACCACATAATAATGTAACGCTTAACCACGTAAATGCTTGAAGAATTAAATAAATGCCTAACTGAAGGTAACCAAGGAGACAATGATAAAGTGATGCGTTCGTCAGCCACAAACCAAACTTCGTGAAGTTAATATAATAGCCGTGGTTCTCTCATGCCGGTATACGTATATCGATCCCATTCAAGTATGTTGTAAACTTCATTCAGAGCGTAATAGGAGGTACATACATTGCCGCAGATTTTCGGGTAACTTGCAACTTTTCCGTAATCTCCCCGTTTAAACGCAAGTGTAAGCTCCGTGTAAGCTTTTTAACTCTTCGATACCCTCTCTATAGCGAAGTGTACATAGATTAAAGATCTTGATAAGATGTTTATCCCGAGATGTGCTTACGTCAACTGAAGTACACGCACTCGTCAGAGGAAAACATCTTGAAGTTCGAAGCTCGAATTGCATCCGCGTGCAGAGTATTTGGCCGCAAGCAGGATGAATTCAAGAGTTGTTGGTACGTTCCAATTCCCTTGAAACTTTACCAGTTAGCTCAACTAATCGATTTAACACTAAACCTTTATCGCGCTCCTTGATTACGTGATTAATTTCATTAGTAACAAACCTTTTACGAACGTTTTTTATTTTATAAATTTAAAGTTGAAGATGATTTCTGACACGTTGGAAGAAATGCGAGAGAATTTTCGAAAAACGCAATACTCCCTTCAATGATAAAAATAGATTTGTTTTCTAGTGTCTGCGATGAAATTTTAATTTCCCCGCAGTAAACGTGAGAATTTACTTTTGATAAAGATTATTGTAACTTTATTTATCGTAAGCCATAAATTTCCGTAATTTCATATTACAATTGATCCGATCTATTGTTGCATTATTAAAATGATAAAAGAACATAATTTACATATGTTTGTCTTATGATTTAATAAAAGCTACGCGATATTATAACGAAAAAATTTAGATGGATGGTTTATATATTTTAAGCTTTATATCTGTTCCGTGTAATAACTATGTTCGCGCATTTGAAAAGCAGATTTGTACAAATTTATAATTATTTTTATATGTTTAATTTATATTTTTTCGCACACATTGTTTAAACAATGTGTGCGAAATAAAGAACACGTATTTCTTAACTGCGTTAAAATTATATACTACAAAATTTAATAGAAAATAATAATAAAAGAATTAAGCGCAGATTGCAAGGAAAATATTAATATTGATTTAGCCTTTATATAAAATTTTATAAATCTTTAAACATACTCTGCATAGAGTGTCGCGCGTTTTTGTTCAATCTACTTTCTTCTGATTACAAAGTTTTAGAAGATTTCTTCGTTAAAGATGTAACTTTTGCAAAATGTAATGTATTTGCATTTATATAGACTTACTACAAAACTATGAAAGATAATATTTTTAAATTGACAAATTTCTCTTTCCCTTTTTTTCAATATGCCGTTATGCTATTGGGCCTCATAAATATTGAAATCAATCAGACTTAAATTGCATAGTGTTTGTTAATCAAGTCAATATATTCACATTATTTTATAACGTTTTTTCTTTAAAATTGTCGCTAGTCGATTTATATTCGGTTTTATTGTATCTTTTTTGCAAAACCTTTGTGCCAAAAATAAAAGGAAAATATTTCGTTTACTACAGACGCTAAAATGTTATTCGATTTGAAGTCTATCTCTCTTCTGTGAAGAATATAATAATAATACATAGAATGTGTGTGTGTGCTACAATTAATAATTTTTATATCTTTTAGTGTACTGTCAACGAACTTCATTTGAGACGGATTTCCTTCAATTTGGTCACTCTCTTCAATTTCTATAGAATTCTATATCAAAGTCCACATATCCCTCCGTAAATTATCTGCTAAGGGAGTCGCAGGTGCGACAAGAAGGCCTTCGCAATTTCTCCGCGAAGGATACCGGGCGAGCCGTGTCGTCGTAACATGTCGTTGGTCCTCTCGCGCGTATCTAAGGATGTTACGTAGATCTACATGCATATAAGACATTGCCATTAATTCACCAACATTTGCATATCGTGGGTAGGGGAGGAGAAGCGAACCCAAGAGAGAAGAGAAACGATCTCTGTCGGTATCGGTGCGCTGTCGAAGACGCGTTACATGTGCGATGTTACTGCTCGTTATCCCTAAGCGAAACGTTTATTAAGTAGCTCTCTCTCAGTCTCTCCCTTTCTCTCTATTCCTCCTTGCTCTTTTTCTCTTTCTCTGGTGAATGAGCTTTATGCGACGAAACTTGGCGCATGCAATAATTGTCTCTCCCCGACGCGATTTTAGAGGAACTTTGGAAAACATTTGTCGGTGTAATTTAATGTTGGTGTTAAAGTAAGAAGATCAAGTTGTTGCAAGAAATTTCAGGACGGCTTTTTAGCATGACGGATAATTTAAAACCGGCTTGTTACTCGCATAAGCGGAAGCGCGGAGCGCGCAAATATTGTACCAATGGAACACTGCAGTACGCTCTAATGAACTCCGCTTAATAGGCTTTGCGCTTTCATGGTAATTTCGACGTATTTTGTTCGAGCGTACTGGATACAAGGATTCGCACAATTCGCAGTAATATTGCGTATATTACGAAACGCTCGCGGATAACAGAATCGATAAATTCGTTTTTTTTTTATTTAATACATCACAATACATTATATTTCTATTTAAAATATTCAGTTCAATTTGCCCACCGCGACAAATTAAACTTCCGTAATGTTTTTTAATAAAGGCAAGTTCGTGAATTTTATTAAGTTAAATGCGAAAAATTCGATAAATTTCTAAAAACTAATATTTATAATTGTTTATTCATGTTTCCGCTTTACGCGCCTGCAAAAATTTCCTAATATTTGACACGATGGCGATAGTGCCGGTTTATATCGCGACCTCTCGTAGCCGAAAATTCTCGGTACGTTTCTAAAAACTGCTATGTGCTACACGTTTATGAGATCGAGTAACCGTTTCCACGTTACGTAAATGCAGTCCGGGTTACCTATCCTCGAGCGTAATAGTTGTCGGAAATGGAGGTACATAAACGCGAGTAACAAGTGCATAGGAATGTGCAACGACAAAGGCAGGCTGCCTCTTATCGAGCGAGCTATTTGAATGAAAATAACTTAAGCGATTGCACTAATCCTCTGGAAAATCTCAGCCGACCAAAAGCGGGGTTCACGATACAAGAAGACCCGTTGGACAAAGTGGTCCAATTTCCGTGAAATGGAGAGAAGATTGTGTGAAATTCAGCTTCGTAGAATCTTAAAAAATGGCATTCGCCATGCCGCTAATGTTATATTATTATATCCAGAATCGCACGATATCTCTGTGTTAACTCACACGCTTTGCGTCTCGTTATACAAAATAGATTTCTTATTCGTAAAATTTTAGAGTACAATCAGAATATTATTATCTGTATATAATTTTCTGATAAAAGACCTAATAATAACATAATATATGTTGTATTAAATATAATTACAACATATGTGTACCTATAATATAAAAATTATGTGTGTAATAGTTTAGTGCAGATTTATATTGTTAACATGAAATTTATTTTTCAATTTATTATGATAACCTTGATTTTAAATAATATTTTAATTTAAAAAGTCAATAATCCACGCCAATCCTATTACCATCGAAATCAATGATGATTTATCAGTTCTACGAAGCAAATTACTTCTCCTTTTCTCAAAGAAAATGATTACAAAAATGAATAGACTAATAGTAACTCTTTGTACTTTCATTTGTTACAGGCGGAACTGAAAGCTTATTGGTCGGATGTAATAGAAAGGAAGGTGCTAAATGAGTCGATGGAGACATAGCTGTAGAAAAAGGTCGCGGCAGAAAGGTCGGCCGGCGATTGAAAGAAAACTCGACTTCCCGGTTAATCTTGATTCTACTTTTCAGTTTTTTATTTGACCAATCCAGCTCCGAGTTGCCCATCATTTAACACTTTTCACGGGTTTGCAAGACATCACAGCAAAGTTAAAGCCACCTGAGTTTCTCTCGGCTGGACCGCTTATTTCCTGTATTGATCTTTCGTCCATGTCGCCTACACCAGACAATTCTTTTATCTTTATTTGATAGCGTCTAAAATAAGCAATCGACCTTACTTTGACTATCATTAAAATCTATTCAATTACTTTGTCTTACAATCCAATGCTTGCATCTTAAATTCTTTCATCTGTGCAATTCGTTGTTTTTTCTTTATTAATTATTTGTTTATTAATTAATAATTATAATGAAACAAGTTTTATATTATGTTTCTACTATAATAAAATAACAATTTGTAGATAGAAAGAGAACAAATTTTATTTGGCAAAAATCTGCCCAACACAGATAATTTGTAAACTGTCCGACATTCGTTTGCTTTATCTACTTTATCATAATTACACATGCACAGAAACTTTTTGTTTATTATAGGATAATTCCCATATGATTATGGAAAGCTTTGAGAAATAACAGAAAATGCAGCTTATATTAATATATAAAATATAAAATATTTAAAAATAAAAATTTTTAATTAAAAAAATCCTATCTATGTAAAAAAGAGAAAGAGAGAGAGATGATAGAGAGAGGATTATGACAGCTGTATTCGTTAAAATCACAACTCTCAAAGTAATTCATGTTTAAAAAATAATTCTCAGGGGAGACAGACATTTCTTTTAACTCTTCCTCTACCTCTATTATACAATACTATATTTTCATATTTTTCTGCAAGTATTATTTCATATTTCAAAACGTCGGTGGTTACGCACAATTCTCTCGTCAGCGACATTTATCCTGTCGCTATCATTACGCCGTTGTTCTCGTAGTCTCCAAGTTTTAGATGCGAGCAATAAACCAGCAGGTATCTGGCTGCGGTGCGTTGCCCGTTTAAACTCGGTTAATTAATTTTCTTGGGAATTCCATCGTTTATATGGCACGTTGCTGGAATCTATTATCCTGTCCTTCGTTCGCCGATATTCCGGAGCAATGCGAATTCTCTTCCATCGGTGATGATCGATTAAGCGTATTGTCATGAAACAGAAATGGCACGAGGCATTACGATCGCAGACACAATGCTCGCATTAGAGGAATTCGTTTGCAAGTGCGACATTAAGGCGAATTAAACTCGGCTTACTACCAGTTCTGATTTCTCTGACAGAATGGACTCTTCATTTAGATTCTGTATTATCAACGTCATTTATCATTTTGTAATAAAATGTTGATTTTAATGAGAATCTATAGTAATAGACTAAACGGTTCTTTACAAAAACACAATTTGTAGAGAGAGATATCCGAGTTTCAAGTTTCTGTTATATAGCACGGAATGGATGAATATCGTTATGCACTGAATAATCAATATCTGACATGAGAAATAGAATATTCATAGTTCACACATTGGTGCATAGAATATTTATATAAATCTAGATCGTTAAAGCTTGACAAATATGTTCAATTGATAACAAACATGTGCAACATAAATTAATTCCCTTGTCTTGATGAAAAATATAAAGATATTGTAATAGAGACTCTCAATATACAAAAACGTAGAAAACAATTTAGAAATATATGACGAGAATACTATCGGATCGAAAAAAATCTTCAGAGATTGATCATGCGAGCGTTAATATTTTAGTAGCGATTTTCAGCTATTGCTTTCGGATCGATTTGAGATGCGGTTGCTAACATTTTCTCCATATACATATATGCAAAAGGAAACGTCGAGGAAATAAATCTATTTTCACTTCAGCGAACCAATTCATGAAATTTCTAAGCCCGCATTGACACGACCGTGATATGGGAATGTTATATAGGAAACGATCAAAGAGCGAAAGCTTAGACAGATACCATAAAAACGACTATAGAGGAAGGTTGCGGTTATAGAGCTATAGTATTAAAATAAACAATAGCGCAAAAGTAGCATAATACTGTAAGAGAAATCAATTATTCTCTTTAATTAAAAAAAAAAGAGTAGTTTAAAGTGTCATTCAAAATCGAGTTCTATAATCGAGTTTAACTATTTCATTTGGCAACTTAATATATTAAATGTACTTTCAAACGCAAGACACGTCGTAAAAATCGTTGCGCTTATGTCAGAGAGATTCGCTTTCCAATTTCCCATAGGAGTGTGCTCTTATGATCAATAGTAGGTCAAATAGACGTAGACACTTTGTACGGCAGCTATAATTAATAATCGTACGAATACACGTAAATGCCTTGGTGGCCACAACGATATTTCTCAAAAGCGTGAATTTATGATTTATACTTCTATATTAGACTGGAATATTTATGATCATATAAATAATAAAAACAAAGAAAGAATTCCGCTTATTGTTTGCAAAATCATGCTTGTCAAAATTTTGCAAGTATTATTTCATACCCATTTCAAACGTATAATAGCGGTAAAATAATTAATTGACGTATGTGCAATAAATGCGTTGAGAGAAAAGAAATACACAAAAATAACAATACTTTAATTTAGCTATACAATAATGTTCATTCGATAAAAAAATGACATATCAATACTCATTTCTTGAGCAATAAAGCGTCGGCAAGCAAGTCTCTAGTGCAAATAAAACCGCAATGTTAAAAATGATGTGCGCTCAAAGTATCATGTAACATTTTCCATATAAATGCCAGTTAAAATGGAAGTCAATGGCGTGTTCAAACAGTAGCAGCCCTCGGGTCAACGTCGCGGCGATTGATTCGAGCGACTACGACCGCGCAAACAATTGGAGATTCTATTTGCCCCGATCATTTATTATGTCGATCTCTTGTTCATTTTTCGGCGTATTCCAACATATTCGTATCTATGTGCGGGCATTATCGCAACATTGCTCAAATGACCGTGCACATTTCAAATCGTCAACTTTACGAGGTATGCTATTGAATACGCATGTTATGCGTTTGCCATTCCGGACATACATCGTGTGGAAATCATAAAATCCGAGCAATTTCTCGTATAGACTTTGATTCTTGCAGATCTTCTTTATAATGTAAACGATTAAATCGGTGCATTTATATGACAATAATTATACTATTTCGATTTTAGTGTATTCTGCGACGTGATTGTTCTAAATGAGTTTATTATAGAGTTTATTATAGAGTTTACTTTATAATTGAGGATCTGAATAAATATTAATCGACGGTCTATTTTTGATTTTTCCATCGTTCGAAAAAAAGTTTCGATTTCAAACATTGAGAGATCCGTTTTTCTTAAAATGTCACTTTTACTTTCTTTCATTTTCTTTTCAGGAAAAATTTTATAATTTTGTGCGGTAATCCCCCCTCGCTTATGTATGCCTGTATTAAGAATCATTGCAGCAAGTTTTCCAACGAATCACTTTACCGGAAGAATCGACGACAATCGTATTTACTGCGTGGTAGACAATTTCGTGAAGTGTCTGTGACAGCGATGACCGGTGAATAGTTTTCCGAAAGATGTGTATGTGTGTGTGTATGCATTTGCGGGATGCTGTTTAAATGCGACATCGTTCCACACGTACCGCTGTATCGTGCATATTGCACTGGAGAGTCACACGCGACAGGAGGACGTTCCGAATGAAAAATGCACCTTTTCCTCGAGTAATGTACCGCTATCGCGTTGCCGGCCCGACCATCTTTTTCAATGTCTGCATTTTTCAAAGATTCTGATGTTACTGTCCACGAGACTTACGACCGGACAGTGGAAGTGTTCTTTTTGAAAGTCATCGAGCGAGTTATCATTCGCGCGCTTTGATAGCGCGAGTAAACCAAGGGGATGCAATCAAAGTGCATGTTGCACATTACACACAGAGAAAAAATTCTAAAAAAATGATTCAAGCTTTGTGAAAAACTGTTTTTTCTTTGTTCATATTATGTATAAGATAAACTAAAGGTCTATACATATCACACAAGACATCACCATCATCATGACGTTAACGAACTGTCAACTGTTTGAATACATACTAACTGTTAACTATTACGTCATCGGCACTGTTTTCGCTATCTCAATTCAATTTAGTTTTAATCCGAGTAAGATTGTACTCTTGCTTTTAACATTAAAGTGTTTTTGAAATGAAATTTAAATGGATTGATAAAATATGTATAATTGCAGTGAACAAAAAGAAGAAAGAAACAAGAAGAATTAATAAGAATATTATAAAGAGAATAAAAATTGTAAGATTTCGAAGACTTTTGTTATGCATTTAAAGATTACATTAATTAATTAAACAATCAAGTGATTACACTATTCATTGAATGCCAACAAGAGACTAGGCTTTAATAACTGTGACAATACATACTATATGGAACAACATCAAACCAAACGAATGTCAAAATATTATTGCCAATAATATTTGACTTTGAGTGTCGACGACGATCCGATTCTATGACGGTCAGTGCGCATTTCTTTATTTGAGATTTACGTAAGAATATTTGATGTTACATTGAGGCGCGAGACGGTGACGCTATATATACTATATAGAGCTACATATAAAGAGTGTAAACCTTAAAAATTGTGATATAAAAGAAGAAAAAACTTCTTGATTTTTAATAAAAATGTTAGTACAAATATAAATTTAATTTAATAGAATTTTACGTTCGAAGAAAAAGAATTTACATGTTCTCGATTTTCTATGATTAAACTATAGTTTTCGGCCCGTTCTGTGTTTCTCTTCGAATAGTCGATACTGCAACAAGAGTTTATATAACTGCTTCTACAACGAGGAAATGACCATAAGCAAGTTTACGCCTTGATATCTGGATATAGCCAGAAAATTGGCTATTAACTGCCTAGGTTAGTTTAGGCCGATATTTAGAATAGGAAACTATGGAAGTTAATTATGAGGCTTCTATACTACAGTAGTCGATTTGCGAGAATTAATTATAATCAACCGAGACTTATATTTCTCCGCATCTCATATTTCATATTGTACCCTGAACAATTAAAAGCTTCTATTCAATTTTGCATGTTAAAAGATAAATTTTCTGATCAGTTGTTAGCGTAGTGAAGCACAAATTGACACTGCGGATTTGTCAAAATGCTTATAACAATAAATCTAATTTTATTTTTATCTTTGATTCTTCTTGTCTTCTATTTATAAAACAAATATATCATATATTTGTTTTATAAAACATACTCATCGAGATAGATAGAATAGCCTTGCATAATTATAATGATAATGATTTAAAATTATGTTTCCATGGCTATACTAAGTATATATCCTAAGTATAGATACTAAATATACATACAAACAATTATATTTATTTTTCACGATGTATTATAATATAATAATACGCGCGATATATAGCATTCAAAACTGTCACTCGCAGATATTAAAACTTAAACTTGCGTTAATAATTCGCTAAAGATATCTTCTGTATATTCTCCGTAAGCACATTGCAGCTTAAATAGCTTTAAAAAATGTACCAGTATAATTTCAAAAAAGAAAAAGATTCCTTTAAACATAAGCCTAGATATTTTTTTTCAAATATATAATATGGAAGCTAAATTTCAATATATTAAATTTTTATGATAAAATTACGTATTCTAATTATACCTAGTCTACAAGGGCAATGCACTTTCTAGGTGCATTCATCAATGAGTTAAGCCACGCAAGTAGACTGCACGCATCAGAGCACATAATGAAAATTGTAACGAGTATGAAAGCGCTTTGATCGTATTCCTGCTTTTGTCTCCTGTCGTTTGAAGTGACTAAAATGAAAGTGCCGATTACGACAGTCCTCGAGAGATAACTCTGTGACAATGAAATAAATACTACTAAATCTTTGATTTAAACAAAATGAGGATAATATTGCAAATTTAAAAAAAATATTTGATAATTTTTCTTTTTCAATGAGAAGAAATTATAATTAATCAAAGTAATAATTAAAATTATTTATGTACGTCTGTTTTTGTGGTAATTTTTGTTTTAATAACAAATCTGTAGTATATAAATAAAAGTTTTTATTGATATATAATATTTAAATAAAAATAATTATTCTTAAATAGCGTTATTTAGTATGATAAAAAATCATGATGTAAAATATAATATATACATATAGGCAGTTCGGACAAATCTCGTCAAATCGGACAAAAATCTACCTTTTTTGACCTTGTATCTTTTAAATCCAACGAAACTTTTTTCACGTAAAATATGCATAAAATAAGGAGATATGTATTTTTTTATTCGTTCAAA
The DNA here is from genome assembly GCA_963971435.1 of Lasius platythorax. Taxonomy (NCBI): domain Eukaryota; kingdom Metazoa; phylum Arthropoda; class Insecta; order Hymenoptera; family Formicidae; genus Lasius; species Lasius platythorax. Next base: position 6,647,998 of record OZ020546.1, read on the forward strand.
ATATTTTTTGCAGAAGTTATAAACAACAAAATTTTCGTGAAAAATGAAGGAGTTTGAAAATTAATATCTCTGGTTATATTTGTCGGTTTATATTTGTATATAAAGATATTTAAAAAAATGCATTTTAAAGCTAAGAAGACAATCTTTTTCATAAAAATAGCTTAAGTTACAAGAAATTGCTAATTCCAATTGTTATAAATAATTTAAATATTTAATAATTTTTTTTACCAAAAAGTACACTTTTTAAAATTTTTGAAATAATACTATATTTTATTCTCCACTTTATTCTGAAAGTGTTACATATTTTTTATTTTATGGAAAATTGAGAGGCTCTATTTTTTATATATTTTTAATAAATAAAACGCCGCGTCGTGCTCGCGTCACTGGTTTACTTTTCTTTCATTTTGAATATAAACGCGAAATATATATATATATATATATATATATATATATATATATATATGTATATATTATACATGATTCAAATATATCGTTGAAATAAGAGACGCAATAATATTGATTAAATCATATGATATGTTATATGATCACAATTGAAGAGCATGATCGTTAGGTAATTGCTTATAATAATCCATCGTTTTAAATGGCAATAGTGGGGCGTATTATTTTGATAATTAATCATCGAGCATTGTGAAAAATGGTGCGATGGGTCCGCGAAGCAGCCTTATCGTGTGAAATATGGCCTTTCATGTCGACGTCGCAGTAAACGCGAATGAGCGAATGCAAAATTATTAAAATAGCGGAAAAAGTCACGTGCGCGTTTTGCCATTCACGTTGCTATGTAATGCGTCTCGACGCTTACTATCCCCGTTGTCGCGTCGTAGAAATTAAAATGATGTATAATGCATACGAGACGCTAAGGTTGTCCATCAGAGGTTCCGCGAGAAACATTCGCGACATACTCCCGATTCTTTTTGAAAATGTTAATTTTATTTCGCGTTTACATTCAAAATGATACAAAAGTAATCCAGGATAATTTACTCTTTATGCAGAACGGCAAAATAATTGAATATTTGATCAGTTTAGAGCTTATTACATTTCAAAGTAAAATACAAAAATATTACATAAATTATACATTAATTACATGAAAATGTCCAAAATGCATATTATATAAAATTTAACTAGAAGTTTTCAAAATAGATATGGCTGACAAGCGACAATTAATTAATAATAAGTGATATTTACTATTAATAATCAGATTGCAAGTAAAACTTCTTAAACTTTATAAAGTGCAAACGACCGCGAATAAAAGAGTCATTAATAAATTTAACAATTATATCTCTCTTAATTAAAGAAAAAAGTATTTAAACTATTGGCGCATTATGCTAGAGCTTTTAAAAAAATATCTGATGAGCAATAGATAGGCCTATTCCGCCAGACAATTGCACTAGCGGTGCTCCGTGTGATTCCAATACAAATAAATTTAAGTAATTTTCTTTACTTTATTACGATTAAAACTTTTTCACGTACAGTGGCTTCAAAGCAACTAATCACATGCAAAGGTAGTCTTAATAAAAAAAAAACCAAAACACTTTAAAAACGAGATTTTTAGAAAATAAGAATTAAAATATAAATATAGGAACAATATAATAGAATAGTGATCCGTTTCAAAAATTAAAAAACTTGAAAAACACGTAAATAACCCAACGCTAAACTTTCTAAAGAGCATCCTTAAAATTATGAAAAAATTTATTATCGCTGCTAATAATTAAAACTCTTTAAAAAATGAAAGCATATAGTTTAAAACATAGGAAAATTCTAACAGAACAATACTCCGTTACGACAGTAAAAATTAATTAAATACACGTAAATAACCAAACGCTAAACTTTTTAAAGAGCGACCTAAAAATTATGAAACTATTAATGAACGCTGCTAAAAGTTAAAACTCATTATAAAATGAAAGAATATGGTTTAAGATATAGAAAAATTCAACTAAAATAGTCTTCCGTTTCGAAAATAGAAAATCTTGAAAAGTGCTATAAAATCCAACGTTATTCCTTTTACCAAACGACCATAAAAGTATGAGAAATTTAATTATCGCTGCTAATGTTTAAAACTCTTTGGAAAATGAAAGAATATGATTGAAAATGAAGGCAAATTCTAGTTGAATAGTTCTTTGTTACAAAAATAATACTTTATGAAAAACACGTAAATAACCCAACACTAAATCTTATACCGGGCGACCATATAAATATAAAAAAAATAGTTAACGCTGCTAATGACTAAATCTACATAGAAAATGAAAAATATAGTCATTTGAAATCGGATGAATCATTTTAAATAACTCTGTATAATTATATATACATAGATAATAAATTACAATAGATATAATTACAATTTATTATAATATTACAGTAGATTTTACATTTGATAATGATGATGCTATCAGTTTCAAATATATGTCCGATATGAAACATTCGATAATGCGAATAATTTGACACTAATAGCATTCACATTTCAATTGCATTCAAATTCAATATTATATAATTTACAACAAATAATTTATAAAAAAATATAATAAATATATGTACAAGTTTAAATTTATAAAATTACATGTGCATTACATTTTATTTTGTACACAATAAATATACGTACAATTTATAATTTATTAAAAAAATATTTTATATGTATACATATCATTTTTGACATTTTTATAATTAATTATAATTTCCTAACTTTTAATTAAAATTTTTTTATAATTAATTATAATTTTTTTAATTTCCTAAAAAAAATTTATTTTTTTTCCTGAAAATAAATTTACATTACTTTTTTTAATTTTCGTAGAAATTAATTTAACTTTATTTTTTCTAACAATAATTTTAATTTAATTTTTAAAATTGTCCTAAAAATAAATTTAAATTTAATATTATTTATATTTTAATCTTATTTCTAGTTTTCTTAATATCCTAATGGTCCCAGTATTCCTAGAATTATTGGGATATTAAGAAAATCCTAGTGATCCTAACAGCTTTAATAACCCTATTTGCTGGCTAAGCCAACGGGAATCCGCGATCATCCGAGATTTGGAGAGCCTGCCCTACTCGCGTGCCCTACTCACATGCCCTACTCGCGTGCCCTACTCGCGTGCCCTACTCGCGTGCCCTAATTGAATGCATCAATAGCATTTCTGATTACGTGCTATTGCATGTAAGTAAAATATAAAATACGCGAAATGTTTTCGTATCCTTTCAAAGGTACTCTCAAATGTACCTCTCGCTACGTATTTTGGTCAATATTGGCCGCCTATTTTGCGTAGCCTATATCAAATCTTCGAGCCAGTTGGACCTACTTTTCTTGGCCACATTCTCGATCTCTAACCAGAGATCGAAAAAGAGATAAACAATTTTTATCCCTGTTGCTCCGATTTTTACTTGCAATAATGAATAATCGCGCTTTGATAAAGGTTTATTGTCACAATACAGTTTCGTGTGTCAATTATCAAAATTTTAATAATCGTTAAATGTAATAATCATAGCGAATTATATTTCAATACTAGTTGCAATCGCGTTTGAAAAAATAATTCGACAATTACTAATTACTTAAAAATTAATTAATATAAAAAGAAATTTTATTTGTTCCTTAAACATATATATATTTAATTAAAAAGGTTACAAAAAAATTATATTATAATTATTGTAAATATTCTATTATATATTTATAAAGCTTTTAAAAATAATATCTAGAATATTACATTATATTATACAATAATAAATAATATGAAACTGATCACTATCATCTTACATTTTTGGCTATTATACGTGATTTGTTTTAACTAGCTGCGATTCTTTTTACAGGCGAAGGCGCGGAATCACGTCACGCGGACATGTAAATCGCACGACGTGACAAACAGCTGATTGCTCAATCACTCAAATCGCGCGATGCGACGAACAGCTGATTTACTCATTGCCAGTCACTGACGTGCGATCGCACGATCACGTGATCGAATCAGCCGTGCGTACTCGCTACTACTCGTGTAGTATAGCCATGATCTATCCTACTCCTTTCAACCCCGTGCGCGCCCACGTGATCACTTATTCATAAATCGAGCGCGAGCGCACTTGTAATTTTACGAGCGGCAATAACCCCTCGGAAAATCGACAAAGAAGGATCTCCCTAAACTCACAAATTTCTCTCGGGATGTAAAAATGTGAAAAAAAGATAATAATAATAAATTATGTATAATTAACATCTTACAGATATGATACATACATAGAGAGATGAGCTTTATTCTTTAAATTTAGATTTAGATTTAGAGAGAAGAAGAGGAAGATGAATACATCAAGATTTAACATTAGATTCACTAATTCTTCACAACAGCTATTCAAAAATTTTCACGAAAACTAGTAATAAACTAATTAAATTATTTGCTTGTATAATTTTTAAGATTTCGCATTAGTAATAAACTTATCAATATCAACAATTTTTATTTCTTTTATGTATTATTTATATGTTATTTATGTAGTCAAATTTCCTAGATTTAAAGAATTATTTATTTTACTTTTAATTAAATAGCTATATTTGAGTTTACAATTTTAAAATTAACATATTTATTGTTTCCTACTCTTTCATACAAATTATTAGTACAATATTTATAGACTCTTATACTTAATTTGCTATATATTTATGGTGCTATTATATATAATCTGCTTATATAAACTGTTTATATGTATGTTACATGTGCTTCTAGAATTGCCATATGTTTCTTATTAATGATATTCTCTTTGTTAGTTCCGTTAAATTGTTTCGAATCAGTTTGCCGATTCTGATTATTGAATCTAAATATCTCAATTACCGTGACTTAATGGAGCGTAATAAATCCATCGTTTAGTCGATAACATTCCATAATCGCTGCGTTGCTATGTATCGTGCCAATGTATCAATATAGAAATTATTTTCTCTCCCTCTCTCTCTGTCTTTTTTCTCCCCCTCTCTTTTTTTTCTATCTTCCTTTCTTTTTCTGATTTATAGATCCATGGAAACCGCATTAAACACGGGGAACTATGTTTCTACTCCATTTGTCGACAGATGTTTCACGGTGACGATTGACTTTAGCTGTACAATAGTCACCTAACAAGGTCGCAATTGCGATGGGGTCCGGCATACATCAGCACGTGAAGTACAACGTAATCTATTTGCGGTCAATACAATTCTATGTGTATGTACATACTTATATGGCACATACTTACATTGCACGTATATACATGTCTGATTTCGACCGACCGCGGAAAGTTCGCAAATTCCGACGTAATATCGTTCGACGTATGAGAAAATAAGCTATATACTACTCGATTGAGATAAACAGACTCAATTAGTTATAACTCTGTTACGTCGGACGCTGGTACACGTATTAAAGTGGTGGGTCGAGATGAGCATAGTGGGAAACAGGTGAGATCGTTTAAAGTCGACAACGTCGTCTGTTATAGAAACCAAAAAAAGACGAAGATTAATCGCTATTATTTAGTGTAAGAAAAACAATCTGTATATAATTTGTCTTAGTGTATTTCTTAGTCCTCTTTATATTATAATGTATCTTATTATTAGTATTACATTTTCATAAAAAAAGCCTATCACAATGTATAATATTTTACATTCAGTCTTTTTCGTAATTGATATCAGTTAATTGATATTAATTATTATTTAAAGACGCTCTATACTTTACGCTTGATACGTATCAAGAGACACGGTAGTGTCTCGCGCCAAGTACGCGCAGCAACGGCAAGGCACTCCGGGTATCTTTACGCGAGTCGGCCAGTTGAGAGTACTCGAGATTATCAGACCTCAATAACCGCTGAACGGATTGAGTTTTTATTAAGCTTAATCGATAGCTTGGGTTTAAATTATATAAGAAAAGTGTCTTTAGTTTTGCTCTACATGTTATATAAACAGATATATTATGACGCAAAGTCGAAATGTGGAAATTTTCATTTAAGAAACGTCCTCACCGTCGTCACCGTCGTCATCGCTACACGTATACTACACGTACACAACACATGCATGGATATATAGTAGTATCGCGCTACACGTATATACACGTACACAACACATGCAATAAATAGCAATGTATGCATCTTGTACGGTTGACTTGTTTGACGGAAGATCGCGCTAGCAGCGCTCTGCGACCTGCGACATTGACGGCATGTGTTATTACACGTGTGCGGTTAACCACACTTTCGAGTCGAAAGTTTCGATAAAGACAAAGCAACAGTAACATTATATCAATGTGTTATAATTTCCACTCAACAATGTAACTGTTACGTACAAGCCGTTATATTGTTGAGTGGGAAATTATAACATTGATGTTATGTTACTGTTGTTTTGTGTTTATAAATTAAAACGCGTCACGCACGTGTAATTGTACAAAAAGTGTGGCAGTTTTCTGTTGGTTTAATCAGGTAATTATTTCATACACACATCATTATAGTGCATATGCTTTTACCCAGTAAAAGTTAATATCAATGTAATAAGTGTAAAAACATTAATGTAAGGAATCTTCTAAACCACGCTACGGATCTTTGAAGATATATCTTTTTCAATTACAGAAATTTACAACCAGATATTCTATGGATAAAAAAAGTAACTCAACTCTACAAGACATGATCTTACTTGAAAAATCTACTGAAAAAGATCTCATTGCAGTTGATGTTTTAATGTGGTTAACAAGGTATTTGAACGTGTCTGTACAAATTCTTTTTTAAATATGCATATATCTATAAAATAAAATTTTTATTCAGTCGCCAAATGTTTTAGGGTCTTATATATTATTTTACTATTCTTCGAGAGGATTGTAGAGGATCATAAGGCTGGGAAAGCAACAGAGGATTTAGTTGCATTTTTAAAAGAGGCATATTATAAAGAAATATTAGAGCCATATCATGGTTAGATGGCACAACAATTGTTTAATGTAAGTATAAATTTTCCTATGTTAATAATTGTTTAGATTTTAAGAAAGTCAATATTAAAAATAAATAAAAGGATAATATGTCTAAATACTGAAAATATTGTTACAGCTCCTATCACGTATATTATGATGATACCTACTCGTTCGCAACTCTTACTACCATTAGCAGTTGAAGAACCGGATAATTATAAAGAAACTCTAGAACCATATCATGGTTGTATGGCACAACAATTGTTTAATGTAAGTATAAATTTTCTTATGTTAATAACTGTTTAGATTTAAAAAAAAAGTCATGATACTAAAAATAAATAAAAGGATAATGTCTAAATACTGAAAACATTGTTACAGCTCATCACGTATGTCACGTATGACACCTACTTGTTCGCAACTCTTAATATCATTAGCAGATGAAGAACCGGATAAAGAAGAAATTACTTTATGTAACATGGAGTTGTCCTTAACAAATTTAAAGAAAAATGTGTTAATTTTAAAGACATTTTATAATATTAATTATACCATTTGGAGTGGCAAATTGGCTTGTATCTGATACATCATTAAAACGTTCAATAATTATAATAAATGGGAAAAATTTATTGATTCCCTCCCATTCTCTCTCGCTCTCTCTCTCTCTCTCCTTCCCTCTTTCGTTTTCGTTCTTTCTCGTATTTTAATATGTAAAATATATCCCTCTATTGCAGAATCTCTCTCTTCTTCCCTCTTTCGTTTTCGTTCTTAATAATTATAATAAATGGAAAAAATTTGTTGATTCCCTCCCATTCTCTCTCTCTCTCTCTCTCTCTCTCTCTCTCTCTCTCTCTCTCTCTCTCTCTTGCTGTTTCTCTTTCTCTCTCTCTCCTTCCCTCTTTCGTTTTCGTTCTTTCTCGTATTTTGATTATACTACAAAATGAATGATATAATCTCTAAAAACCTACCTTTTTAAAAAAAGGTAAAAAAAAAGCGCCAAGTACACGCGCCATTGTTTTTGTGAAAAACTTTTATATATATTTTTTAATCTGCATAAGTAGTGTTATTTGAAACCATAAAAAATATTTTACAAATTATTTTAATATTGTGTAAGACATCCTACAAAAATAATGATATAAAAAAATTGCGCCAACTAAAAGTAAAAGCATATAAAAATATTTTGACCAAAAAAGTTGTACAAAATATGTAGTTGTTTTAATTTACTACAAAAGTAATGATATTAAAAAATTGCGCCAACTGAATAAAAATTTATGTTATACAATTTATTTATTTTATTATTTCCAATATTAAGAAAAATTCTATTTAATAAATTGCAATATAATTAAAGTAGTAGGGCGTATAGTTAAAATAGTTATTTTATGATTAACTAAGTGCACAATTATAATTAAAAATTTATACAAAATCAAAAAATAAAAAAAAATTTAGTTAAAAAAACTTGGCGCTGCATTTTTCAAAATTTTAATAAACATTACATTAATAACTGCATTAACTTAATATATACAAAGTACGTTAATATCATTATTATATTGGTCAGTGTGTTTAGCAGCGCCAAGTTTTTTTAACTAAATTTTTTTTTATTTTTTGATTTTGTATAAATTTTTAATTATAATTGTGCACTTAGTTAATCATAAAATAACTATTTTAACTATACGCCCTACTACTTTAATTATATTGCAATTTATTAAATAGAATTTTTCTTAATATTGGAAATAATAAAATAAATAAATTGTATAACATAAATTTTTATTCAGTTGGCGCAATTTTTTAATATCATTACTTTTGTAGTAAATTAAAACAACTACATATTTTGTACAACTTTTTTGGTCAAAATATTTTTATATGCTTTTACTTTTAGTTGGCGCAATTTTTTTATATCATTATTTTTGTAGGATGTCTTACACAATATTAAAATAATTTGTAAAATATTTTTTATGGTTTCAAATAACACTACTTATGCAGATTAAAAAATATATATAAAAGTTTTTCACAAAAACAATGGCGCGTGTACTTGGCGCTTTTTTTTTACCTTTTTTTAAAAAGGTAGGTTTTTAGAGTTTATCTTTCCCAAATTGATAATGAAAAAATAAATTGGTATAACATGACAAAATAAAGTAAATCTGCGGGTAGTACTAAACCTTCATTACATCTGTCGTCGTGCGAGGCGCGCACTGTGTCCTGATTCGATGTGGAAAGCCCAGCATAAAACACGGTTCAGTCTCTTTACCGACGCCGTGACTATATGGCCCAGATTCTTAGACTACATCTGTTTTATACGATGGAACGAGGTGCACGGCCGGACATATTTTTTTTTTCCCCTCTCTATTTTGCTCGAGTAGGCAAAGCTCCGCGCTGGTTGACGCAGCGATAAATTTACCAGGCGGGGCGATATGTTTTCTTCGCTGCACCGGCATCACACCTGCTGTGGCGAAATAAATTTTTTACAGCGTTCACAGGCGTCGAGTCGCGCTCGGTTGTTGAGATGGATGCGCAGTATCGCGAGCAAACTTTCGCTGGTTGCACATAATGTTATGAATATTGATACGGAGGGGTGGGTGTGTGCGTTGTTTTCTCGATAACAGTAACATCGAAACTAAAAAACGCCGAAAACTGGAGAGTCGTATTCTGCCTAGAGTCATAGCCGCGGGCGACAACCCCTATATATGTTTCATAAATGTTACGTATATTTCGTTCGACGCTCGATCACTCTGCACTACGCATAGTGTCACGGATAGCTTGGGAAGTGATAAAGTGCATTTTACGAGCACCGTTGCCGTAAAAATTATTACATACTGTAGACTACCAAATTCTGCGGCTGCAAGCAATAATTTATGATATATTTTCAGCTTATAGGCCATTGAATGCAACGGTGGCGAAAATCGCGAGGTATATTGGAAATAGCTTTTTTGTTTCGTCGATTAATTAAGAATTTCTTCATAGAAATAACAAATGCGATACTACAGTACTGCAAAAAAAATTAAATAGAAATTTAAATTAAATACAATAAAGTGATAAAACACGCGTAATGCTGATATTGTTTGGCGACTTTTAAACAGCGACCAAGTATGCTTGGCGACTTTCAAAGCGGCAAATTTATTGCCCGACCGCGTATTCTAACAATTTACATAAGAGACGTATGCAAAGTTGCCTTGCGGAATCGTCGTCGGTTGATTTAATATTTCACACCGAAGAAAATGTATATTCTCAGTTCTTCCGTTTATTTATTTCGTCTTGTCTTATCGTCCCATCGTCGCTCAGATTTTTCTTCGCTCACGGCGAAACGGAATTTCAGAACCACGTATTCACTTGATTTAATATTACTCCGAGGAAGCAGGACTTCTCGTGAGTTAGCAAGAGCGATCACGAGAAAAAACTTCCGCGGAATATTCTTACGCCCATGATCTACGTTGCACATGCATCAGGCAAACATATAAATATGTTTTCTCTTTTATATGCAATGTTTTCTTCTTCAAATCCATGTGTGATAATTCACATGCGTAGTTTTACAATTTAGATAATGCTTACAATTATTTTTACAAGTCGTTGTGGTATCTACGTTGATCGTTTTCATCATGCATCAGATAAGCTTATGTTTGATCATAATCAGTGAATATTGAATCATACATGCATATAGACGATTACTCGCAACGATAATCCTATAACTTTAAACGAACGTCAATTTCACGCCTAGTAAGATTGAATTGTATAGTTAATAAATTATTAATTTGTATGCACATAAATTACGCAGGTGTACGACGTAATATAAATTAATTGGATCGAATATTTAATTAGCCAAACGACGCATGTCCATTACTAAACAGCATGTTATAGCAGTGCAAGATAGAAACAACAATATATATATATGTATGTATAATGATACATCGCGTAATTAATTTTACTTCTAATATCTTCGAAACAGATGACACTTTCGGGATAAAACGACTCTGCTCCTCGCTTTCATTTTAAATTAAAATAATGCCTTTCAAATAAGATGGTTATTGCACTGTACAAAGTAAGTCGGAAATAAAGATCCTCTGTTTACCTTCGCTGTTTTCAAATCAAACAGGATCCCAAACTGAAGGAAATCCCATTCCGATTCCGTTCACCCCTTTTACTCGTTTCGTTGGCGTCAGATCCTTCCGACGACCAATAACGAGGATTTCCGGAGGAACGACGACGGGACGACGAGGACGATGGTGGCTATGAGAGCTGAGGGAAAAGTGCTCCGAAAAAAGGAAGTTTCGTGAGACTTTGTCAACATTCACGGCGCGACAGCGAATCGTGCGACATGTCTTTTTACGATGACGCGATAACGCATTTTGCTGCCACTCTTCGCGAACGGTCGCAAGATAGAGCGGTACGGTGAGCTTCTTGCATCAGGTAGAGTAATAGAACGAATGCTCTCGCTGCGCGTAATAAATAAGGAAAAAGGGTGACAGGAAGCCGATACATCTGTCATCACTTGTATCCGCTCGCGCGAGCATAGCCTCCCTGCGAATGTTAATGCTTCCTCAATTAAGCTAAATTGATATCTGAAGTGATATCTAAACGTTTCAACGTTGCAATAAATAACTTTATTTAGCAGAAGTTTTATAAGCCCGCATATCAGAATTCTGTTTAAAACATTATAAGTGCACGTTCTTTGATTTTCATGTTTTTTATTTTGCAATGATTTATATTGACAAATAAATGTACGCAATTAATAACTTATAGATTGTTAACTAAATTATATAATTCTATAATAAACAGAAATAAAGAGTTATAATATTATATGTAATATATATAATAGTATAATAGTATATGTATAATAAAGTATACTTTCTGTATATAGTAATTACTGTATTACATAATCATTGATTTTAATTTGTATCCTTTGAATCGTGACATCTGTTATAATTTTCCGATAAATCATTAATTTCCATTTGTATTTTTTGCATTGTGTGACATCTTCTATAATTTTCCGATAAATTTAACATTTTGGCAAATGCAATATTTCGCATTGCTCACGAATTTACAAATTCACTTTATGTACAGTACAATAACAAAGCTTTCATATTATAGTTTCAGTTAGATTGCAATAACTCACAGTGAATTAGCGAATATCGTGCAAGGCGATATTGCGCGATATTAAATGGTTAATATACAAAGGATTATCCCGCTAAACATTATAATTAAGGAGTGTATGCATTGTTAGCTAGTATTCAATAGCAGTACTTGAAATGCAATAAAATTGCATTAATTGCAAATCACTTTTAGTTGTATATACATATATCTAAGCGTAAATTTCAACGATTTATTAAAATGATGCTTGACAAATTTATCAAAGATGTTTTATAATTTAAACTAGACTGTAATATATAACCTATATTATAATAATTTTAATTGACACATTTCGTAAGAAACCAAGAGCGTTGAAATATGCGCCATGTTGTAGAAAATGACTGCGGTATAAGTGATAAGGTTTCTCATCCTTTCGCTTGACATACACCGATGATGGCTGAGAAAGCGGATACATTTTATCCTGTGCGTATCTCTATAAAATATGATCTCATCTCGTGGTCAAGTAAAACTCGTCTCTGCGCCGTCCTCTTCCGGCGCCGCAGAATCAAATAATAAATCTTGACGTTGGCGCAAGAGCTCATTTTTCCAGACGTAGCTACGTCTCTGAGAATCTTAGATGCATTTATTGAAAATTTTTTTTCTTACTGACGCATAATCGATAGTCAATAATATCTCTCTCATCATTTGAGATTTATCAGTTACGCTCGAAAAAAGTTATTATTGATGCGCAATTGATTTCAGGAAATATTATTATCAGAATGCAAATCCTATAGAATTAGCGTCTTCTTTAAAAATCGCTGATTAAGGCGAATGTAAAAGAGCATGAATGTTCTATGTAGAGTATTAATATATGAAGAAAGATTGCAGAAACCCTTCTGATAATAGATACATCTGCGTAGAGATATATCAAGATATATATATATATAATTTATATATACATAATTTTATACATATATAAATAATATATACATATATTAATAATATTATATAATATTATATATATATAAAATTATATTTCAGATAAAAACTGTCAGAAGATTTTAGTATCAAAATATGCAAGCTTTTAAATCACTCATATATGTAATTCGCATAAAATAACTTTTTGCTATCATTTTATATAAAGATATTAGGTCCCTTCAAATCTCTTCCATTAGGATCATATATTTCTGTGCCATCACCTTGAACTATATCGACCTCCGTCGGCGACGTAAAAGTCGACGTCTGTAGTGAGAAAAGAGAGAAATCTCGGCCGCAATATACTCCTACATTTACCTAGGTGACTTGTCTTCTTCGCATGAGCATAAATAAAATTTGTTTCCTGTCTTTCGGCACAATTTCCGCCATGGAATATATACGCATGTCGTTTTTCACGAAACAATGAATATTTCTTCATGATTTTGTACGACGAGCAAGAAATATTAAAGTCATCTCTTGGTAGGTTAATATTTTTTTTTTCTTTTAATCAACTGTTTATTTATATATCTTTTTAATTTTATTTCTTAAATATTATATTTTTAAAACGCTTGCAGTAAAGTTATTTTAATCAATTGCGGTTGCTCTGACTTTAAGTTTAATCTTATAAAGATTAAAGAGCATGTACTCCTTTCCACTACTAATATAATATATGTAGAGAAAATATAATTTGCGCTTTATTACAAGACATGACTAGCATTCGTTGCCATTTCTTTCGTCGTAATAATCTCGCACAGCAATTGTAAAGTTCTAGAGAATTGTGTAGCGTAAGCGAGTTTCTTTTAGCGCTTTCAGTACTGTTTTCGCAGTAGTGCGCACCGCGTCAGCGTTTCTGAAAGGGCGACGTTTCAGCAATTGTCTTACCCTTGGATAAAGGTGAAAATCAGTTGCCGGTAGTTTATAGAGAGCTACCCACTTAAGAACTTTTATAACTAGCGACAATAAGGGTAATTAACTGTATTTAAGTGGAATAATGAATTATTAATTGAGATAGGAGACTTTTTTGCAGCTCTTTGTTGCAGACATTATTAAAACTGACAAAATAAATTTTATGCTCGCGCGCGCACACGAAAGCAGAGGTTAATAAAATTATTTCTTATCTAATCTAGATGCAATAAATGAGACATTTTTCTATATTATATCATTATATTATGTATTTTAATTTACTTCTCTTGATGTTTGATACTTTAAGCAAGCAATGAGTTTAGCTGCTAGTAATGTCAAGTGATCCTATAACGCTTAATCTTCATTTTCTTGATGATGGGCGTTCTTTACCATTGGCTTTCCGGAATCCAGACATTCGCAATTTAATTGGATGTAAAATGTGATTGACTGCGTCATTTGTCTTTAACACGTTCGCTGTTCGTCACTTGGATCAAACTCATTATGCGTCCTTCGCTCATGACGATGACTGATGTTCGCGTTGATTTTACTACGAATAATATTGGAATAATATTGAAATTAGACGGAATATATATGTAGAAAAAATAATTGCGTATTTTCAAATTTAATTTCGCAAAATGTACGTAATAAAATGCAGTCCCAAGTTTTCGTACAGTTATACAGGATGTAAAAATCATTTTTCGCATTTTTTCTGTAAACGAAGTAAATATGAGAATTGCATTTAGGAAAAAATGTTTCAAGCTTATTATTCTGTTTATTGCTTTTACGATTTAAAATTAAAAATTAATTAATTCAATTCCGATACGAATTTCCGTGCATTAGTGTAGAGATCGATGTAAACTAAATTTTCACAATATATATGAACGAAGGCAAAGTAAAGTTGAGAGTTTCTTTTGATCACACACACTAGTGCACTGTCCAAGCTGGATTCCTTCCAGCAGCTGATACGATGAAAGCGCATTACTGTGAAGTACTTCGGCGTCTGACGTTAGAGATTCAATTAAATAGAAAAAAGTGGAAATTAGGAAAATGAGCTTAAGAAAATTCGACTTTGTTGCATCGCTAAATGCAATGGAGCGTATTAATACATCGTGATAAATTTAAAATAAGAAACAGTGATTGAAATCGACAGACGATAAAACATATTTATAACGTTATTGATCAAGTTATTGATTTACTTACATTATGTAGAAAAAATTAAGTGAAAAATAGACATATTGTTAAAATAATTTATAGTCAATTTTTTTATTTGTTTTAATCCGGCAATCGATTATCGAGTTATTAAATGCAGAAAATTAATGGATTGTTTACTAAACCATTAATTGACTGTTTATGGAAGAAATTTAATATATTTGTCCTATTAACAATCCTATTTATATATATAACAAAAATTCTCCAGTAATTTTTCGATCCATTTGATACAAGAAACTATATAATATTAAAGATTACGATTAACAATTGTTCAATTTAGTGCAACTTTATAACTAAAAATTAATATAATCTTTAAAATTCCTTGATATGTAATCATTATATCATAATTAAAAACAAAAAAATTCGTCTTTGTGGCTATAATTGTACGTTGCAATAATTCAGCGCAATAAATCACATTCTTTTGGCATCTGCGTGACTTAATTAATTTGTAACGAGTTCGCACAAGTTACACATTGATAAAGCCGGCGTATTAATCATCGTTGAACTGTTGCGAAGGTTTTTCTTTTCACATCTCATTTTCTTCCGAGTTAATCACTTGCTACTCCTTCGCACAACTCAGAATGATAAACGGGAAGCGTAGGCAAGTTTTTAAAATATTCGCCTGTATCTAGATAGACTTTATTTTATACCGCACAAGCATCGTAAAACATGCAGGTGTCCTGGGAATATCTACATCTCGGTTTATATCGATTTTGTCAGACTATGACCATAATTATTATAGGTGGTTACATTAGACTCGAAAAATGGCTCTGTCTTCGAACGTTTTCGAACAACGTCGGTTCAGACCGTAATCACACCGAAAGCAGGTGTACATACTACGTAAACTTTGAAAGCATATTAAGAATATCTCAAGCGTCTTCAAGCAGAATAATGGGGAGAAATCGTTGTTGCGTGACAACGCACTTCTGCTTTGAAAGCGTCTTAAAAGCGAGAAAATCAAATTTATTCTCGTTTCACGCTCGACAGTAGCTAAACACTAAACATACTTCCGTAGCCTAACACAACTTCTTTATTATCAGAAAGAATGTAATAAATTTCTCTTATCTTATAATAAAATAGATAATTAAAAGAAAACTTTATTAAAATATTTTATACTTTATAATTTTTTTTTTATAATTTATAATTTATAATTTATAATTTATAATTTATATTTTATAATTTACTAAAATATATTTTTTCTCTTTTTTAGCACTAAAAATTAATATACTTTCTTCACACACATACACATTGATAATCCAAATCTCATTTCGGAAGTTTGTACGGAGTCATCGACACATCGATTCGTATTATTATATGGTGGCAGAAGGAGGAAGAGACGCTACAGCCTTAAACGATTCTAGAATGCGCGATCGATTCCCTCGGGGCACGCAATAAGACGATGTCTCGCGATCAAGATGCAGTTCGAGGATCCGAGCTAGTAGGTCTCAATTGTGTCACGCTTGCAGCATTCCGTTCAACATAGTGCACGAGTTCAGCCTAGCACGTAGACCGGATAAGTACCGAGTCTACAAAGTTCTGGTTACATCGGAAAATTAGATCCGCCCTCGAACGAATCGCGGAATCTTGTCACACGTGAGAATACTCACGTGTTGTATTTCTCGCGAGTCTTGATACATTTTAGAAATTACTTTAATTATGCAACGTCGACCAAAATTTAATAGACAGGCAAATTACGCTCATGAGCTTTTAAGTATTAGACAAGAAGTTTAGAGATTTTAAGATATTTTATGAGAATAATGTTAAATTTAATTTGAAAGAGACAAATGCAAGTTAAATTGCTTAGCTCGTTTTATTGAAAAATAATCAAAGTAAAAAAAAAATCAGGCTCTATAATAAAAAATATACTATTCTTTTTTTTTCAATTTAGATAAAAATAATAAAATATAGTATAATATGAGAAACTGTAATTATTACAATGGTTAATGTATATATATTTGATGTATATTTTTCAATCGATTTGATTAAGAACATGGAACCTATTGATATTCTATCAATTTATCGCGAATAGCAGGATCAGAGTCCTCGAAGACGAACTTCTGCGTCAGAAGTTGCACGATTGCAGTCGTTTCCCAAGTTTCGCGGCTAAACTCGATATACCAGTTTCCTTCTGGTGCGAATGTTTCATGTGGTTATCAGTTAGTTAGTAACTGACAAGTGCGCGAAAGTAGTTGCCGAAGTCTTGTCATTGCGTCTGAGTGGAGCGAGAATTATCGAGGAAATATGAATTCGAAGTTACTTCTGTGTTTTCCGACTTAAAACCTTACAAATTTTTTACTTATTTTTGAATAAAATAAAATAAAATAAAATAAAATAAAATAAAAATATTGTTAATAGTTATCCTTTGTTGTTTCGTATACAGTAAATTAGTGATATTAAATAAGAAGTATTCTAATTAATCGTAATTATAGTTACTAAATTATGTCTAGATATGTGTGCGGATCGCGAAACAAGTTTATGTAACGGATAAATAATTAACTGCTGTACCCACATCAATCCTTTGATGTATTTCAATCGTTAGCACGATATCAGTTCTCCACGCTCAGATAATTATACTTGATAATAAATTACATACTCATATATTCAGTCATTGATTGGGTTTTAATAAAAGCTTATTCGCATCTCTCTTGCGTAAAGCTCCCATTCTTTCAACTAATATATCGATAATGCTAATCATATCGATATCAACTAATGTATTAACGCACATTCAAAATTTATATTATAACATAATGTAATTTATTATAATAAATTAAATTAGAATTTAAAAGTAATATTCTATCTCTGATATTCACAGAAACTTGTTGAAAATACATCGCCAACAAAGTATAGAATTTTTCATCTCTCTTCTCTCTTTAATTGCATTTTTAAACTCGCAAACAGAATGACGTTTAATGTAGATAATCACATCTCGTATAAATCATATGCCGAATTCATGAGTGATAGATGAGCAAAATAAAATGTAATTTTCGTAGTTGAAACAATATGACGGAGCACTAAACTTTTAGGATATATATTTCCTAGTGATTCTTAAACTTTGTCTGAGAACAGCTGCGTGGTGTTCTCTAAGGAATTCTGAAGAGATGTTTTTATCCATTTTTAAGCACGTAATCTACCGTCTTGCATTTAAATTTAACTAATATTAACGAATGTTGATTAAAATATTTATATTTCAATAATTAGATGATTCCTAAATATGTATTAAGTTATAGCTGTTAAAAACGAGGAATAAAAAAGCGGTATTTTGTTAAATTGATTTTCAGCATCTTATGTTTATCATATCCGACTATTGGGATAGGAAGCGCGAGAATAGCCATATATTAGCGGGCTTAAAATATTAAATACGGTTTTGCGTCGCCGAAGTTGGCCGGTGTCTCGATAGCTGGCCGACGATATTAAGCCAGGGCGGGGTCAGGATGCACTTTCTGCAGTTCGTAGTAACGTAAAGTTAGACCGGATAAATTATCTGAACGGCCGAACAGAGTCTGCAGCTGGTCGAGGTACAACGCAGCGCATAGGCGTAGTACACAAGAATGCATATAGTAAAAGGGTTTGTAATTTCACGCTCTACATAAGACACGCGTGTGTGTAGAAGCAAATATCGCGTACATAATTACTTATGCGCAAAATTAAATAAAGAAATTTAATGTAAACTAATGACGCCACTTGTATTTTATTTTAAATTAAAAAAACAAAAGTTTTTTTACTCACAATTCTTGAATAAAACTGAAATTACCTGCCATGTGCTTAATATTAGCTTTACAATGCGTAAATAGTTTTTTTTTTCTCATTAATGGACGCGAAAGGTTTTAAAATAATTTTTACAATTATATTTTCTATCTTTTGCAGTACGGTATGTTCGAATCACTAATGCACGTGTTCTGTAAGAAGCGGAAATTTCTAAGATTATCGTTCTGTTTCGTCAAGATATTATCACAAAAATACGAAAAGAATTAGAGAAGTCATAACGTGCTTGAAAAAACACAGCCATAAAAAAACCTCAAAATTATCACATTATCTCGGACAAGTACCGCGTAAAACTGAAAAAGATGTAATTTCGCGCAGAGTGTAAAAAGTTACATATGGCCTACCATATTATATCGTCATCAGTATATTATATCATTATATATTTAATTAATTATTTTCTAGATTAAGATTTCTAATACTCTCTTCTTCTCTTTATCTTTAGCGTATTGGAACTGTTTAAAGATGTACAATTTTGGAATAAAGCAGCCTATATTGATTGTAATTACAAATTTGGGGTGCAATATACCGCGCATACGTGATACTCTTTTTTGTTTCGTACAAATCAACATTTTTACGGGCGTTTCCATTTTGTACTTTCAATTCGGGACTGCAAACTCTCATTCACAAAGTTCCAAACAAAATTCCGTCTCGGTGTATCGCGCGTCTGTAAACAAACTTTACCAACTATCCCGCGGAACTTTCGAACATTTCTACTGATAGATTCGTGCAAATCATCGACAAAATACGAGAAAGGTGGAAAAGAGAAAACGAAGGCGAGAATGGGGGCAATTCCACGGCGGCTCGTCAAACGATCGAGAAACGTGCGCCGGGAATGCAGCTCTACGTTTATGCGAGGGAGAGAGCTATCGACGCAGTTCTCGATATTGCTACGAAATTACGTTTCGTCGAATTTATAAACGCGTTATCCGAAGTTCCGTTTCAAGCAGATTCCGGCTATATTAGGCTACTCTGATAATTTTTACAAAGATGTATTCACCGACCGTGATTATTTATGCATCGCGTTTACATAGTTACGTAAAGCTTACATAGTCGCGTTTCTTTTCATATACATATATATATATATATATATATATAAATATATATATATTTACTATGTACACTTTCTCTTACTTCTGCATATATTTCTTTGATGATATATTTTCGTAAAATTTTGCGCAAATTGGATCGGGAAAAAAATTGCCTTGTCGAAAATTTCTCAAATAGTTTCGATCAAGTTTTTCTTGCTCGCGTAGAATTTTTTCTGTCTTTGTCTATTTTTATATGTATATGTATATAAATAGACAAAGTATGTATATATAAATAGACAAAAAAAATATATATATATATATATACAGGGTCCCTAAAGTGTGACAAGCCAATAACTCTAAAAATATTTGTCGAATTAAAAGTTGTTCGTGAGAAAGTTTCATGTATTCGAGGGGCCTTTCTAACTATGTAAACATAAAATCGCCACCCTTTAAGGCGGGCGAGAAGTAATTTTATAATTTCAAATAGAACCCTCTATAAAATGTTACTTGTAACTTTAGAAGCATTTTTCAAACAAATGTTTCAGATAAAATTTATTTGTTTTTTCCCGTAGAATCCAAATATGTAACATTTTATAGGGGGTTCTATTTAAAATTATGAAATAACCCTCCGCTCCCTTTGAAAGGGAAGCAGGGGCAACTTTATATTTACGTAGATAGAAAGACCCCTTGAATACATGAAATCTCATGAACAACTTTTTGATTCGACAAATATTTTTAGAGTTATTGGCTTGTCACACTTTACGTGGGCCACCCTATATATATAATAAATAAATATATATATATAAATAGACAAATATATATATTGTATATTTATAATATCATTGTTTAATCACATTCAAAGAGTCTCGTTTTCTTCTTTTTTACACCTTCTGTGTTTATCACATTCAAGGACTCGTTTGCCATCGCATGTGCGCCTATAACTCGTAACGCGGGTGAGCGAGCTTTCAACGAGACCCGTCAGTTGAAAAACGTACGGGATTTTATTGCTCGTTCGCGCGGGAGTGATTAACGGACTGAAACGACTACATGTTTTTATTATATCGAATTCCTGTCTTTCCTCGTGCAATTCGACAGCAGATCCTATTACTCCTGAGGTCACGCGTACTCGGAACAGTCTTCAAATTACAGCGTATCCTTGATGACTGATTCAATGGCATAAGTTTCGAAACTTGTTTTCAATTTCTCATCACGATGACGTAAAAGTTCTGAAGACGGTTTATCATCGATATTATTCGAACTGTCATTTCATGTGACACAAATATAGAAATAATGAAGACGGTAAAGTATAAGATTGTGAAACAGTACGTTTTTGTTATAAAAGTAATTAATTCTCGTGAAATTAAACTTAATCCTTAACGATTATGGTTAAACTTATAATGATGGGATTACTACTATGGCAAAGTTAATTTAATATTAATAAAGCAATCAGTCTGAAGATTTCAATCACGCGAGTAAAAGTTTTGACGATTACGTTAACAAGTAAAGTTTGTCTTAAATCGAGTCTATTTTATAACTCTTATGTTAATAAGTTGTGTGGACTTAACGTGCACAAATACAGATGCTGTAAATTACAACGGAGAATGAGGGCTTGGATGGTTTCAGACGACAGATGCTTACGACTTGCGGTTAGAAGTTCTCGCGGTACAATAGCATTATTCGGACAATGCTTTTGATAGTAGTGACTAGATAGTAGATTAGCAACTTTATAACTACTGTATTGTAGATCCTTATCGAATCAGTCGCCTCAATGAAATTGCATAATTCTAGTAAATTGATCGAAATTGCTGATCACTTTTAAAACTTTTGCTTACATGGCGTAATTGCAGGAGATATTGCAATGCCTACTTAATATATTTTTTGTCATCTTTTCGTTATATTTTTATGCAAATAAAGATAAATATCCCTAGATATAATAGAAATAATATATAGAATAATTTATTCTACAATAATATTGATTTCAATAATGCGCGAAGACGTCATCAACGAAAATCCGATATCAATCTTGCGAAGCGATATTGCGAGAGAATATTCAGTTACGAATGTAGATCTAAATGCATTACCTCGGGGACGTTGCATAAATATACACGTGTAATGTCCGGCGGCATTAATCAACGTGAAATTAGACATCGGTGCTGGATAGTGTAACGTTGCGTGGACAGCTTCGATAAAATATCGACCATTATCCGACTATTATCTACAGTCGTAAGCTCGTGGTGCGGTTAATGCTGCGTTAATAAAGATTACTGATAATGTCAATCTAGAAATATCGCGGAAATTTGGAGAATGCTGCGTATCTTGCACAATTCGTCACTTATACATATATCTCCAGTAAAGAGAATGAAGTCATGTTTCTTTTTGAATTAATCTGCAGTTAATTAATTATATATACGTGGTATGTCTTAAAGTTAGTAACAGAATAATAAATCTTAAAGCAGGTAGTTTCACGAAATTAGAATTTCTCGTCACGCCCAGTAACGTAATTCAATTTCTGCATGACTTATTATTCAGTGTATATTAAAGAAACTATAACATGCGATGTACTGGGTTTAAAAATATTAACATAATTTTAAATATTTATAAAAAATTTCAAAAGAATATAGTTTTACATGATATACAAAGTTTAAATGTTATAGACGCGCGCAAACAAACATTTTCAAAGAATAAAATTTTTCTTTCATTTTGAAAAAAATATGGTTTAAAATATAGAAAAATTTTAATAGAATAGATCTACATATTAAAAATAAAAAATCTTGAAAAACAGGTAATAAATCCAACGCTATACTCTCTACTGGGCGACAATAAAACCATGAAAAAATTATTAACGCTGCTAATGATTAAATCTTTTTAGAAAATAAAAGAATATGATTTGAAATATAGAAAAATTCTAATAGAGTAGTCTTTCATTTTGAAAATAAAATGTCCGGAAAAATACATAAATAACCAAACGTTAAACTCTCTACCCGGCGACCATAAAATTATATAAAAATAATTATTAATTTTTGTGCATACACGTGTATATAAATAATTGTAATGAGTGCATGTCTGATATAAAAGAAGGCGATTATTTAATTTATTTTCAATTTTTTATTAAAATATAACTATAATTATACAGTATCTTTTTTCTTTTTTCACGGTTTCATTTTTTTCGTATATTTTATACGTGCTACAATTTTGTGATCCTTCAACGCCGTATCTTTCTTTTATGTGTATTGGTTTACTTCAACGGAGAATAATAAATCGAATTTTTTTTCTCTTTCTCTTTTCCTCATTCCATCATTTCACGATTCTACAACGTAGTCTTTTCTTATTTCTTACAAAAGCACAAACTCCGGCAAGGCGTGGTGGTCAATTCTTGCCGACAGCGTTGCTCGTATCCCCGTCGATTGTTCTCGAGGCTTTATCAGCTCTCGATACTAGCGCGACGAGGAAAGAGAGACGTGAAGATCGTGAGCAGATCGAAGAGAAAGAGAAAGCTCGGAAAAAATTGGTAGAAAAGGGAGAGGGGATTAGGAAGGGGGAAAGCGGTAAAACTGCGGCCGAGATAAAAAAAAAAAGAGCGTAATCTTCGTACCCGGGGGTGCGCTCGATTCAACGTCTGGCGTTTCAGCATTCCCTTCCTCCTTTTCCTTCCTCTTTTCCGTCCTCTTTTCCGTCCGCGTGGGCGCGAAAGAGAGGAATGGCGCGAGGGCGAGTGGTAGAGACCACATGCGCCCATATACGTAATCCCCAATGCGTGTGTGTACACAGGGTGTTCGAAGAACCACCCTTCTAATTATAGATTTCTTGGCCAATTTGGAGCCGAGCCCTTTGCAGCGAGAATTCCGAGAAAGGTCGACGTTTACTCTGCGACTCTCTAATTCCACGAAAACAAATTTAAACTCTATTAAAGTTTGTTTTTGAAAAATTGGATCAACCAATTCCGGAAAGTTGTCTCGTTATTCGCTTAAAAATTACACCGTGAAAATCTTTCTATTTCTAATTACTCGAGGATTGCGTTCCGATATTTCCATTCGTCAAGGACAATTCCATTAGGAATTTATAATTGAGCAAACGTCCAACGGATATTCTAAAACACCCGATATTTGTGTGCCGATGTGTCTAATAGTGCCGGTGGTTATCATGTCGCCGGAGTCTGGGGATAGTGGGTCCCCAGCGGGTTGGGAATAGAGATGCTGGGGAGAAACGGCGAAGGGGAGGGTAGTCAGGGGGATGGATACCGCCGAGGATCTCCGGGCAATGAGGATAGATGATACGGGCCGGCCTAACTCATCTTGCACTCGCGATGAGCGCGGCAAGATAGCCCTCTTGGCTACTCTTAGCCGGAAACTGTTTAACTATGTACGTGCCGACGCTACGGTCAATTAAATATACTATAGCAGACCCCGCTACACGTGGGACTCGCACAGCCACCCTCTGATTATTTTTTATGCTAATGAACTGCGCAGCGGTTGCGCGCGCGTGATTGCATATTTGACTGCAACGTTATATAATTGCAACGCAGTGACACTCTCTCTCCTTCAGGTATCATTTAAGCGAAATGTTTCAGAAGTAAATAAAATTAACTGCAATTTATTTATGTAATTTAAATAAGAAACTTTTTAAATTAAATCTGTCCTCGGTAGCTTGTTAAAAATTATTGCAATTATGAAATTTGTTTTCGGTTGAAAATTGTAATTGTTATGATATATTTAGATAATTAGATATTACCGAAGAGGTTTTGTAACGCATTAAGCCCTTCCGTGGAAGTAATATTCGGGCTGGTGTCAGGTGCATTATTCTCATTATGCTGCTGCCAACTCCCGTAGAAGGTATCACGAGAACTTTGGCACTTTATCGAACATTGCCGTAGTCGTTTGAGCGGTCGCTGTATCAGTGAACGATTATGCCAATAACGTGTACCAAGCTTCCCGCAGCGCTTTCATATCTCAGGAAAAATGAATTTTCTAGTAGTCGAAAAGTCCGTGGGGAAGAAAAAAACGTAAAAAATCTATGCTGCGCTGGCATTTCGCTCAGCTTATGCGATAATCAATTGCAAAATAAAAGTTAACATGCCGCTATTCATACCTGGAGAATATTACAGTTTGCTGTTTGTTATCAGTTATTCATAAGTTTTACAAACAAATCAACCGTCGACGTTTACAGATCTATCAATAAAATAATGTTGTGATAAATCGCAATCATGTAGTCAACCACACACAGATCATCACAAACGCCGACTCTCTCTCTCTCTCTCTTTTTCTTTCTCTTTGTGATAATTTATATTTCGAATTTATTGTACGCTAGAAATTAGATATAATAAATAATAAGGAACGAAGAGCAAACATAAATTTAGATATTGCTAGTTGCATCTCTACAATGACTAACGAAGAACAAAAAAAAACAAGTTAAATGTAATATAGGGCTAATAATTATAGCAAGACATGACTGTTCATTGCTAGAAATTCTCGAACGGTTTTCGAAGATTTCGCCGTGATCAAATTTATTATTTTGTCGTAGTGATTTATTTCCCTCGCGCCTCACATTTAACGATTTCTGTCTTTCTTTTTTCTTCTCGAAAATGATGTTAGGATACAGCTGGGGAAGAGAAAAGGTGCAAATATACGAACGAGGTGAATAATGAGCGGTTCCGAAAAAAGAGCTAGAGTAACTAATTCGCACGATAATTACGAGGTCGGAAGATACGAGTGGAAAATGACGCAACATAAAGATCCTTAATGGTATCTCCGCATTAACTACAGCACAGAGACATAGGATGTTGTATCGTCACGATAGCTAGTAATTATGATAAAGCTTAATATTCTGCAAGATGTGGAGTTATACGCGATTTGTACAGTTAACCCGCGCGAAAAACAGCCTGAGAATGTTATCGCAACCTTTTTTTTTGAAAGAGCAACGGCTTAACGCGTTGGCAAATTCTAGCGTGCTATTACATTATACAATACTTTTTTGATATTTTCGAATTTATTATTGTAAGGTACGTTCTTCTGTTAATCAACAATGTGAATATTATTATTATTTTTAATGTAATAAAATATTTCTATTGGAAAAATTTATCTAATATATTTATTTAATATTCAGCACGAGATGAGAGATACGTTATTTTATTATAATTTAATAATACATATTTCATGTTTCTCTGCAGCTATTCTATATTTCTTCGTATATTTTATACAAAGTTAAAAATTTTTTATTTTATTACAGTTTTTATCTCGCAATAGTTAGATTATTTGTAAAAATAGTTTAATATACATATATTATTTTATATACGATATTATATATTTAATAGATAATATTATCTATTTATCATCTATTTATTCAATTTCATTGAAGTTAACTTTCGGTGACTCTATGAGATAGGTAAAGCTCAATGTATTCATCATCGTTTTAAAGCCCCTTTCTATATTAAAGCGCAGTCAAAATACATGAACCCTACGGAGAGAAAGGTTAACTGAAAGGAAGGCAGATATATGGCATGTATTATATATCGTAAAATGATTAATGGTCGAAATAATAGCTAGAGTTTAACAGCTTTAACGGGCGATCAAGGTAGGGACCTCGAAGCAAATTAGTGGTGACCCCATTGATGTCCCAAAAGTTTGATTAATTGTCAACAGTTGACGCGACAATGGTTTCTCTTGTCAGCTTGACCGTATTTCATATTTCAATCCGACGAGAGAGGGGTAAGTTGACTGCACTTCTTATCTTTAATTCTTAATTATTAGAAGAGAAGCCAAATTTCTGAGACCAGCATAAATATTTTATAAAGTTCCTGAGAAAAAAATCGCAAAAAATCTGTATTTTTTTATAGTTTCTTCTTTTATACATATATATATATATATATATATGTATTTGTATATATATATATATATATATATATATGTATTTGTATATATATATTTTTACTATTATATATATATATATATATATATGTATATATATGGGCAATTCCACGTCAAATCAGACAAGAAATGACATCGTATTATTTAAATCAATCAAAATTTTTTTCACGTGAAATATACATAAAATAAGGAGATACGTATTTTTGTATTTATCCGAAATATTTTTTTTTGCAAAAGTTATAAACAACAAAATTTTCGTGAAAAATGAAGAAGTTGTCAAAAAATTAAAGTTGTTAAAAATTAATATCTCTGGTTATATTTGTCATACAAAAATTTTTAAAAATGCATTTTAAAGCTAAGGAGACAACCTTCTTCATAAAAATAGTTTAAGTTACAAGAAATTGCTAATTACAATTATTATAAATAATTTAAATGTTTAATAATTTTTTTCACCAAAAAGTACACTTTTTAAAATTTTTGAAATAATACTATTTCATTCTCCATTTCATTCTGAAAGTGCACATATTTTTTATTTTATGGAGAATCGATAGATTCTATTTTTTATATATTTTTAATAAATGAGCCGCCGCGCCGTGCTTGTGTCACTGGCTCGAACAAGTAGTATGCTACGCGCTATGGCGCGCCGATTTCTTCGGAAATTTTTTGTAGGAAGAATGTATAGTATGACATAATTTATAATGTTGAATGTAATCAACATTATACAAATCATATTTTCATTATGAATATTACATTTTAGAAATTGTGCGGTATTTCTGGTAAAGTAAATCATTACTGTACAACACGCAATGTGTTATAGCTTAAGGAGTTTGCCGTAAAGCGCCGAAAGACTAGGCCTATAGGAATTCCCAGGTAAGAAAGATTAGGGCATAACACCCGTTACGGAAAATCTCTGCAATTCAGAACGGAAAGCAAAAGTAACGGTCAAATTATACAGTACAGTAATAATTTACTTTTCCAAAAATACCGCACAATTTTTAAAATGTAATATTCATAGTGAAAATATGATTTGTATAATGTTTATTACATTCAACATTATAAATTATGTCATTCATACTATACATTTTTTCTACAAAAAATTTCCGGAGAAATCGGCGCGTCATAGCGCGTAGCATACTACTTGTTCGAGCCAGTGACGCGAGCACGGCGCGGCGCCTCATTTATTAAAAATATATAAAAAATAGAATCTATCGATTCTCCATAAAATAAAAAATATGTGCACTTTCAGAATGAAATAGAGAATAAAATAGCATTATTTCAAAAATTTTAGAAAGTGTACTTTTTGGTGAAAAAGTTATTAAACGTTTCAATTATTTATAACAATTGTAATTAGCAATTTCTTGTAACTTAAACTATTTTTATAGAATAGGTTGTTTCCTTAGCTTTAAAATGCATTTTTGAAAATTTGTCTACGACAAATATAACCAGAGATATTAATTTTTAAAGTTGACAACTACTTCATTTTTCACGATAATTTTGTTGTTTATAACTTCTGCAAAAAAAGTATTTCGGACAAATACAAAAATACGTATCTCCTTATTTTATGTATATTTCATGTGAAAAAGTTCCATTCGATTTAAAAAATACGAAGTCAAAAAAGATCGATTTGTGTCCGATTTGATGTGGAATTGCCCATATATTTCTACTTTTATATATATATATTTATATTTTTATATATTTCTACTTTTTTCTCATGTTAAAACTAAATAAATAAATACAAATACTATTCTTCAATTATTCAATATTTATAAATTAAGCCATTTATTAATTGGATATACATATATGTATTCATTACAAAAAATGACGTTATTCAAATTTAATTTAATAATTAAGTGCATATAAAAAGCAAAAATTAGTTTCTTAATTTGCTGCTCTAGATAGTTATCGTAAATATAATTTAAAAGGTAAAAATATAAAAAGAAAATTAAAAATTGTCAGTATTAAATAAAACTAATTAATTTCGAACAGAAATGTTATGCATTTCTTTTAAGTCTCGTGTTAAATCAAAAGATGATATAAGGTTGAACAGAGAAACAATAATTCAGATTCCCGTTTTAGAATAATTGATGACAAAGCGAGAGATTATTGTTGACATTCTAATTTACGTAGCAAAGTTAAATAATAAATGCAATTTTTGCCATTTAAAATGACGATAGCGCCCCAAAATTGCTGGCTCATGTACAATTCATGCTTCATCGCTCGTTTTACGGCTCGTAGTATCGAAAACGTGCGCTTTTGTCGTTTTCGTCTCAGCGAACAAAAAAGCACTGTCACATTGTTCGGCTGTTAATCCAGACGATCTCGCGATACGGATGCGAATGGCATACCAATTTCAAGTTTCAAAGAAATATTTTGCACGCTCAAAAGTTTGTTGCGTGCTATTCGTGCGTTCGCTTTTCGACGCGCCGTTTTCAATTTGTCCGCGAAAAATGGTGTATTATTTATCTAGTTAAGTTACTAATCATAAAGTCTACGCACAATATTCGTAGTGAATAATTTTATATACTTTTTTATTTTTATGCAGTTTTTATTGCACATTTATTTGTTTGTTCTGCCATTGTGTCATTTGCTATTGTTTTACTATTGAAAATAATTGAAGCATTTTAAATCGTAGTTTCCAATGTTTCAAAATTTTATTTTACGCTGGAAATTTTATTTTATCCTAAAATTCGCACGCGCGTGTTCTCTGTTATATAACATTTATTGTAAAGTATAGAAAACAATCCTATCCAAAAGTTTTAATTATTTTAAAATATGTTAGTTAAAAACAATATTAATTAATTTTCATCTGGTGGTATTATTTTAAATTATATTCAAAATATAATGCATGTTATATGATTCAGATTTAAAATCTTTGCGATTTTATCAAATATTATTTCCCCATTTTGTTTGATTGCAACATGTAACTTTACCTTAACGTAATAACTGTGAAGTATATAAATTCTGAGTAATAATTACTAAGTAATAATTATATAATAATTAATTAATTTATCCTTACAACACAGTTTATATATATATATATATATATATATAGTTCTATATTATATTGCATACACACATTAATAATTGTATTTACTGTATAAATTAAATTAAAGCAGTAGCCTCTTTAATTGCTAAATTCATTGGTATAAACTTAGCGTAAAATAGAATTTCTAAAGCCCAGTGTGTCGTAACATTGGAAACTACGATTTCAAGTGTTTCGGGTATCTTTCATAGTAAACAGTAGCACGTTTCACAATGGCAGCAAAACAAGCAAACATGTAATCAGAACTGCATCTCGAGGTGCATTCGGACTATTACATGATGTTTCTATAACCCAACAGCAATATGCGCTCTAACAACATCACAAATAATTGTCCATGTATATTCGTATCTTGTTTATTTGTATAATATTTTATGTAGTTTTTTTATTTAGTCATGCTCATAATTACCAAAAGTGTTATTTTAATGTAATCTTTCTCTTTTTCTCTTCCCACGCGTCGACAGAAGCAGAAATATGATGAAACGTTCCTTATTTCCGCCGAGACTAGGCGACTTCCTCTGCGGCGCTTGGTTTCCCGATTCTCCACAACTGCATTATTAGCGAAATTCATGCATGTACTAATACACATGCCAATACGTAGTGTTCAACGAAATAATATTCGTCGTGATTAAGGTAAATAGTTTACGAATTTATAAACGCCCAAAGATAATTATCTGCTTTGATCAAAAGCGATTCTTCAAAATTAATAATGTAATTTCGGAGGAAAGAAAAATCAATTTTATAAAAGATATTGCAAGTATTTTTCTTTTTTTTACGGTTATTAAACACATTTTATATTAAGAACAATTTTTTTGATATCAATAATATTGTTTTAAGAAAACATTTATATATATAAGTAAAGAAATAGTTTTTACACACACACACAAAACACACACACACACACACACACACACATATATATATATATATATATATATATATATTCTTTAGATATATGTATTTTAGATATATAGATGATGAATATTTTCATATGTTAAGAGATTAAGAAGATAGTAAAAAGTTATGTGTATGCAATGTTTAAAAAAAAAACTGAAAAAATTGATCTATATATTTAACTTTATATCAAAGCTCGAAAGATATCGATTTACAAATTTAATATTAAATTAATTAGCATATTTATTGACATACGATATGCAGAAAGCACGATTTCGTGCATTTTGGAATGCAAAGCGAAAATAGCGCGCTATCTCTTCCTATAAGTAATGCTTACGCTTGGCGGGTGGATGTGTATCGAATGTAATTGACGTCGCCGTTCGCGATACGTCAGTACGCGAAGATAGCTATTATAGATGTAAAGCGCATGTATAATACACCGGGAAGTCCTGATGCGCATCTGCTGGTGTGCTCTAACATCGCGATTCGAGTCTTAATGGATCCCGGGCCATTCGTAGTGCTATCTGCGCGTAACAGTATCATCATTGTTGGATCCGCTTAGTCGCGAGTGACTCGATTATCCGGATTGTCGCGAGGGGAAAGGTGAGAGGAGAATCCTTGAATTAATCAAGAGTATGCAACCTCGGCGTAGTTCGACGTCTTTCGGAGCAGAAACGCGATTTCCTCGCAGGCGGAAATCCGCACAACGATACTTTCCTCAAGTGCGCGGGGAAATTGATACAACTTTCGCTGAGTTTCCGCTCGCGTGAGAGCTCCTTCGCGTGTCGGTACTTCGAAACATTACGTGACAAAGAGAAGCGAGTGCATCGGAATACGGTTAAGATAAATAGCGTGTTATTAAACTTGTGTTTAACACATGCAATAAATTAAGAATGAATAAATATTGAAAGAATAAACATTGCGGAGAAAGAAAGAAAGAAAGAGATGAACGCTTATTCAAGAAATTATTATTTATCCTCAAAACGTGGAGAACCATTATGTTTAAAATGCGTAAAGACAATTGGCGTGTTCTAAGTTATAATGCGATGTAAATTACATAAAATACGATATTATAGCAATCAAATACGAACATAATCGTCCATTACCTACGTTACATTCATAAGTTTGCGTTCAATAACTAATAATAAACCGATAACGACAGTCCGTTCCAGACGTGCGAATAATTAGCGAAATCCGCGAGCGCGATTGACTAATTAATTGTTGGAAATGCACAGGCGATTATAGGGCTTGCAAAACGGTTCGACGATGCTGACTTCGATAGTTCGGTAACGTCAAATTTGTTTGCGTGAAACGGCGCAATTCAGTCTGTCAAATATTGAACGATTAAAATATCTTTGACTGCCGACTCCATTTGTGGAAAGGTACAAGGTATAATGGATTCCGTTTTCATTATCGATTCGCTCGATGTAATCAGACCGAATGTGGATTAGTCGAGCGACAAGCCATTATTCACATTCTGCAAACTATCTTCAATTCAAGATTATAATGGCGAAAAATATCATCAAAAATAATTTAGAAATTGCGTGTAAATTGTAGGAAATATGTATATTATGCGTTATATTTCCAAAATATGTAATAAATGATTGTAATAACTGAATGAAGAATATATAGTTAGTTGCAAATTTCATCTATAGTACAGTTTCTCAATTGAAATTCAAATTACTTAATAATGTTAAAGTGGTTTTCAAACTTAAGATAAAAATGTTATTCTTTTTGTGCAGACAAAGATTTTGCCAAAAAATCTTATATGTAATAGTTTGAAGATTATAATAATTCCATCTTTAAACGCTCACAGATCAGATCAGACTGCTGTCTTTTTTCTTGTTTTCTCTTTTTTGCTTTTGCTTTTTCATACATTATATATACAGAATATATATATACAGTAGACTTCCGCATAACGCGGGAGATATGTTACGCTTTATATGATTCCATCTTATATAATACTTATAGGTTGTATAAAATTTGACAATACGTTATTATAAAAGAAATACAAATTGTTTCAAAATTTGAAGTTTATCTATCGTCTTATATGAAGCAGATTTACCATGTTATACAAGATTCATCACAATATTTTTGCCGCATTATACAATTGTTATATCAAAGAATCTATCGCGCTATACAAAAGTTTACTATTTAAATATTGCATTTAAATAAATTAAGTCACAAATTACTCATTTTACGGTTGCTCTGTCATCGCCGACGTCTCCCTGGTTCTCTTTTCTTATGTTCATTTTTCATGGCACATCACTCACTTTCTCATTCGCGAAAACACGATTAAATACAATTGGGCGCGCATTAATCAACACAACAGAATATAATCGCGCGACACTCTGTACGGCTCTTCCGATGTTAATCAAGACGCACACTTTATTATTCTGCGACAAGAAAACAATTCATTGATTTACACGCAACGTAGCATATTAAAATTTTATTAGATATACGAGTTTGTATGGATTATAATAAGATATAAATGTGTGATTTTGGATCCTGTAATAATTATATTATATACGATTGGAAAATACACTGCAACATGGAATATTAGCCGAAATAATTGATCCTCATAGTAAATAATTGCGGGAATCCCATAAAGTCATAACTGGTTGCAATTACCGATAAATACTGGCATTATTAAGTTCGATCCCCATTCAATGCATTAGAAATTTATGCAACTGTTCGAACGGATTTTAACGTTGCTAGTTATTTATGGCTATTATTTCCATTGTTCGTTTGTGTGTAATATACATACATATATATTTCTTCGCAGTTTTCGTGTAATTTTGATACTGCTTATTATTTCTGATAATTATATAATACAAATTTTATATATTGAAAGCTCCTTTAATGAAATTAACCAAACCATTAAATTATTTATGCTGGTAATATATATTCATACGCTGAAGATAATTTGTACTAAAGTATCATATTTTTCAAATGCAATTTAATTTTTGTCTCATGTTAAGAGTACGTGTACAGTAAAAAGTTAATGTTTTCATATAATGTTACTCATATAATGTTATTCGCTACAAGATCCTAGCAATTGTTATGAATTTCATTAAATAGCAGACTGAATCTCATCAGATCGAGTCGTTAGTTTTAAGAATTCAACAAGCTGTTACCTTTTTACGTGGCTTCTTTTAAATTGCTCAATATCCTTAACCATTAAAGCAACTTTTTAATTCACTGCCATAAAACTTTAAACTCAACAATTTTGAGAAGATAAAAATATTCGTGTAATGTTCCGCTATCATGAAAATTTTTCAAAAATGATTCGTTTCTTCGTTTTATTTATTATCTCTATTCGACACAATTTATAGTGACATATGTATATATTAATTATTTTAAAAGAACTTTAAAACATTTTTTGGATAAGTTTACATAGAATCACAAACAGCACTAATTGCTTTCGAAAATTTATTACACTATGATTTAATCGAAAATCATTAAGGATATTAAGAAATTATTATCTCCATTCAACGGCTAATGAATAGACATTCAAATGTGATATGAGTAAAATTTGTTACCTTATTCATATCAGATTATTCACACACATATCAGATTTAACATTCATTAAATTATGTAATTTTCTTCTGAGTTCTTTGATGTCATGATAATTTCTTGAAGGATATAACATAATATATCTCTTTGTCTCTTTATTTTTATCTTCAGATAAATTTTAAATAAAAGTTTAATGTAAATAAAATTACTTTACACGTGCAATTACTGTAAATGTAATACAATTTGTGTATTGTATAATTTTATTTATTTAAAAAACGAATTTATTTTTCTTCCGTATTTGATTTCAAACTTTTTACTGCAAATTAAAATATTACTCGTTAGTTCATTTCAATTCGAAAAAGACATTAAATACACTGTCAATGGCCTGATCATGTTTTAATGTTTAACAATATCATGATATATTGTTTCTTGCTAGTGCGTTTCTCATATAACGATTAGTCGTCCCTTACCATCCGCCGTCGCAAATGCAATTTTCCGAGAGAGAGAACTTCCACAGGAAGGTTATGAGGGACCGCAATTGGATATCCTGTCTTCTTCGAATATTTTTTCTGCGAGAACTAAGAGGATACGACGGGTCGATACTACGATCGGGGACTGGATAATCGGAAAAGCTACGATTCTATTTCACATGATCTATACATGTCGCATAGTCCGATGTGCACGTACGTGTGATCGAACATATATACAGTTGATCCTCGCGTAGGGTCAATTCTGTTACGGTAATCCGCAAGAGGCTAACTCGACAAGGAAAGAAATCAAGCATATACGAGGGCGACGAAAGCATTTGGCTTTCACAAGTAAAAGATATGAGAAATTATGATAAAATCTTAAAATTGTAATATATTGGATTATAGATCTTTTTAGATCTATCTTAACAATAATTTATAAAAATTGTTCTCTTTATTAATAGAATTAATTTATTATTTTCTAATTATGAAATTTTTTTTAAATTTTTTAATAATAATAATAAATTAAATAATTATCTTAAATAGTAATTATTAATTTCATTATAATTATTGAGAAACAATGCAGTAAGTCACAGTTACTTTATTTGTGCTTTTTTATGTACATCAGCTTTATTTTATTCTGTCAGTTGACTTAATTAAAAATAACTCGATAGGAAAGATTTGCTTTCTTTTGCAGGCGTAAGTTGTTGAAAAGTATATAATGAAAGTGTATAATAAATAAGTGTATTAAATTAGTGTATTAAAAAAAAAAAAAGTTATAAATCGTGCAAATTTCAAGATGCTTCCTATACTTGCGATATTGAAGAGAATCGTTGAAAAATTTGTTTCTTCTATAAATTATACAATCATTGACCTAATCTTCGCCGCTCGTGAGCGAGCTATCCCGATTAAGCCATATCGCATTTATTAACTTTCATCCAGTCACATTAACCGCTCCATTCTGCCGAGATGTTGGCGCTAGAAAGGAAACTACGGCCGATCGATCGAAGGGAATTAATGCATTTTCGAAGGGGCCGTCAGCGCATATTTACATTTTATTAAAACCACCAGCCGTCGATGTCCAGATATAAATCCAAATTCAAAGCGGTATTGCGAATTCCGCGGTCTGCAGCCCTCGAGCTTGGCTGCGCGCGATGATGCAGATGCAGATACGCTGCCGACGGCGATGGTGGTTGATCCGCACACAGCTATCTCCAGACGCCGGGGTTACATCATAAAGCCGGAACTGCATTCCGTTATCTCGTCGACTGCAACCGCCCCCTGCCCTTCCACTCTTCTCTTCTCTTTCAAAATCGCCTTTTCTTCCTGGATCCTTCCGGCGATGCATCCATGCGCGAACAGACTTGTTTACAACTACAGCATAAATACGACTACAAGTGTTCTTTCTATCATCATTCGGGAAATTAATGATCTTAATTCACTGTTCGCTTTTTAAGTTTATATCGTTGAAATCTTTGATACAGTTTATTATTGATATTTTTGTTCACTTATATCAAATATATATATATATATTATTTTTATACTATATATATTGATATATTATTTTATAATTTTAATAATATATAAAAATCATCGCAAATAATCGAAATGCATTAAAACAATAATAGCATAAAGTAACTAGAGACCTAGTCGTATGATGTGATATTTGTAAAATTCTTGGATATTGATATTAATAAACACCTCGTATATTATTATCTGCGATATTATTCTCTGCAAAAATATAAATAAAATCCGAGATACAACATACGTCATAAATGTCAGCTTCGCAAAAAAATCAGAAATACTTAGATGAGTTAATTGTGTGATTCTAACACAGTATTAACATAATATAATTTTATTAAAAAGTCTATCTTAAATTTTGTTTATAAAAATATATGTCTTAACACAATTCGTTTTTCAAATAAATGTTAAATACACCAGTTGTGTTTCTAGGTCAACGCTGATTTGAAATTTATCAAAACATATATTATTTCGTAAAAATTATGAGTGTTTAAAATTTTTAATTTTGAAAACAATTGCACACGATTTTCTGTTTCAAGCCACAGGCTAGATTCTAAACTGTATCATAATTCTTTTCGCACTACATCATGATAGCTGCGATGTTGTTTACACGTTGACGCACGATCCGTCAAATTATATGTCAGATTGAAAGTATCCTTCAACGTGAATTGCATTTTCTTGACTTTCGAGAGAGAACTTGTGTCAAGATTCTTCTTGAGAGGGTAGAGAGAGATTCTTCTTGAGAAAGAAAAGAAATCGTCAGCTCGCTGCGCTTGAAACTTGTTTCCGACCTTAGAAAAATCGTTCAAAATGTACGATCAGATTCTCTATATTAAATAAGTCGATATCTCCCTATGTAATTTTCTCTCAAGTTTTACTTTCCATAAAATAAAAATTGCATACTATTGCAATATAAAATCTTGCGTAGTATTGCTATTTTTACACTATGAATATTTTTTTTAGAGTTCGCGAAATTGCTAAGTTTAAAGCTTATTACGAGAACTGCGGAAAACGCGGAAAGAATATAGATCACCGTATTAAGATTCTTTTCGACTTTAAGACCGATACCGATTCTTACTCGTGCAAGAAACTATTCGTTTTCGATCAGTCGCCGCGAGACCGCTCTCTTTATTTAAAGGCAGCTAACACGAAAGGAAGGGGAAGCCACGGATCTAAGGTAGCAAGTATTTGCACGGAGCATTAGCCTTAAATCCTTAATCGACAACCCCATTAAGGCTTGGAAGTTTAAGGCACGGAATGTGCATGTCGGTGCATTAATCCCACGGAAACGCATTTTTCAATGTTCGGCCGCTAATTTATTTAACCGCAAAGTGCTGGCGCGAGGACTGTGCTAATGCTCATTAATATGCATTAACGGTTGATCCCCCCCCTCCTCTCTTTCAATAATCCCGAGTCAGAACTTCGTATTCGATCCGACACCGATAATTTAATTATTTTGCGTAAGTAAGTGATATTGAACGGTCTGTATGTATTGCTGGATTATAATATCATGTTACCAATTTGTGCTAAGATTTTGACCCCAATTAATACTTACAGTATATCTCAGTTTATGAAATATTCTTTGCTTATTAAAATCAGAAGTAATAATATATTATCGGCATTTATATTTTACTATTTCAATATATAATTTATATTTTTATATAATTATAAATTTTTACAAGAGAAAATGTGTAAAGAAATTCATAATGATAATCCGCGTGCATACAGTTTCAAGAGTTGAATTTACAGCTTGGCGTCGTGTTGAAGTAAATTTCAAGCTTTTGCGCCGATGTAAAATTAACGCTGAATGTTTCCTGACATTATGTAAATTTTTCTGCTTCCTGCGTGCCGTGCCTTTTCGAGCCATAGCCATATAAACGTCATAATTAAATCACTGTCCACTCGCGCGCTTTTGCACGAAATAAGTCTGCACGCCTTCTGCAGCGGCTGTTAACGCTTTTACGCCTGCTATGAAATACGTTGGATATGCTGGTAGGCGACGGCTAATGATCGTGGATTGTTTTCTGAAAGTATGCAATTTTTCAAATACGCTTCACAAATCGTCTTTGATGTTCTGAGTTAAATGCAAAGCTTCGTTTACAATTTTAACGTTTAAATATAGATTATTCAGTAATTGTGACGCGTTCCCGATGATAATATTCCAAGTCTGAAGTAATTTATTATGTTTAAGATTTCATTGGCATAATCTTAGTATACAAATCGTTCGAGCTATCGAGTTTTAAGTGATTGATTATTGGCAATCGCTAACTTTCGATGCAGCGCGGAACATTAAACGTGTTGCCGTGTAACGGTCGTTAGAATGTGACTATTAATGAAACATTAGTTGGATCGTTTAATTCGCAGCGCTCCGGTGATCGAAATAATTGGGTTGATCGTGTCTGGAATGGCAGAGCCATTAACGGTATATTTATGACCCTGCGAGACATACCGGAAAATACAACGTCTTCGAGAGGTAATGGCAATGCCATTTCTATCCATCCCTTTACAGGTCGAACCTGTACGAGGGAAGAAAGGGGACACAATTTTCCAATAGGCCGTCTAAAACGACGCCGCCAAACGCGTTCCAGAAACGTCTTTAGTACGCCATATGTCAAGACATTAGACAACGAGGCGTCATGAAATCGTGATCTTCCAATGAGCGTAAATTCGTTCACCGGCAATGAAGATACCGAGACGAACGACAAATGCACTTTCAATGAAGTTTTACGTTCTCTCGACGAAATGCGAATTTACTATCTACTTCGTCGTGAACGAAGTCGCACTAAAAAATCGAATAAAACAATTCGATGAAGAATTCGTCGCAATATTCCTCTCTCTCTCTCTCTCTCTCTCTCTCTCTCTCTCTCTCTCTCTCCCTCTCTTTTCTCTCTCTTTCTTCGATATCTTATTTCAATTATAAATATATTTCTCATCTTTGTATGAATTTTGCTCTAACTTATATCATCTTGTTAGAATTATTAAATTTTGATGAAGTGAGTGTAATAAAGAAAAGACTTAATGAGAAAAAATTTGTAAACAACATTATACGCATATCGTTATTAAAAGTATCTAGACTGTATAAGAGAGTGTCCGGTAACGTGAGTTTTTTTTTACTCCATCGATGGTTGAAAAGTTGTACCTCCGTGATAAGTTATAATGAGATCTGCATGTATCAAATTGCACTTAAACTTATTTAATGCTTTTAATGCTCCTCAAGAGCCACTGTGAGAAATTTATCTCATAAGCCCTTCAAAGAAAACTTTCAGCTTTTGAATGCTTTAGAATTCGAAGTTGTTAATGAGATTCCAGAGTTAGATGATAAATTCGGTCTCGAGTATACTCGGTGAAATTGTAGAATAAATCGCATTATTTTTTAAATTTTTTAAAATTTTATTGTTTGCCATTGTATTAAATTCGTATCACGAATGATAGTATTGAATAATAGCATCGTCGTGACGTTTACATCTGAATATTGCGGACGATAGTAGTTTCTCGTTTCGACGTAAAGAGAAAATTTATTTTACGATCGTACTTCCGTCAGATAGAAATTTATGTACTGGCACAAACGAGCAAAAAATTTACGTACTTATGTTTTCAAACACTCACGAAATTTAAAGAACGCGTTTTTTAAAATTAATTTTATATATGTATAAATATATCGATAATAATCTGTCAATTATTGACGTGTGTGTTGTCTCGCAATATTCTCATTCTCAATATCAGTATATTAGAATAGACATAATTCTACGACATAAAAATAAAGGTCCAATGTTCTATAAGCACACAATGTGTCCCCTTCTGTTTCGAAAAGTAAGAATAATATAAAGCGCACTCGCGTTCTCAGTTATTGATACCTTTTTAAAAAAAGGTAAAAAAAAAGCGCCAAGTACACGCGCCATTGTTTTTGTGAAAAACTTTTATATATATTTTTTAATCTGCATAAGTAGTGTTATTTGAAACCATAAAAAATATTTTACAAATTATTTTAATATTGTGTAAGACATCCTACAAAAATAATGATATAAAAAAATTGCGCCAACTAAAAGTAAAAGCATATAAAAATATTTTGACCAAAAAAGTTGTACAAAATATGTAGTTGTTTTAATTTACTACAAAAGTAATGATATTAAAAAATTGCGCCAACTGAATAAAAATTTATGTTATACAATTTATTTATTTTATTATTTCCAATATTAAGAAAAATTCTATTTAATAAATTGCAATATAATTAAAGTAGTAGGGCGTATAGTTAAAATAGTTATTTTATGATTAACTAAGTGCACAATTATAATTAAAAATTTATACAAAATCAAAAAATAAAAAAAAATTTAGTTAAAAAAACTTGGCGCTGCTAAACACACTGACCAATATAATAATGATATTAACGTACTTTGTATATATTAAGTTAATGCAGTTATTAATGTAATGTTTATTAAAATTTTGAAAAATGCAGCGCCAAGTTTTTTTAACTAAATTTTTTTTTATTTTTTGATTTTGTATAAATTTTTAATTATAATTGTGCACTTAGTTAATCATAAAATAACTATTTTAACTATACGCCCTACTACTTTAATTATATTGCAATTTATTAAATAGAATTTTTCTTAATATTGGAAATAATAAAATAAATAAATTGTATAACATAAATTTTTATTCAGTTGGCGCAATTTTTTAATATCATTACTTTTGTAGTAAATTAAAACAACTACATATTTTGTACAACTTTTTTGGTCAAAATATTTTTATATGCTTTTACTTTTAGTTGGCGCAATTTTTTTATATCATTATTTTTGTAGGATGTCTTACACAATATTAAAATAATTTGTAAAATATTTTTTATGGTTTCAAATAACACTACTTATGCAGATTAAAAAATATATATAAAAGTTTTTCACAAAAACAATGGCGCGTGTACTTGGCGCTTTTTTTTTACCTTTTTTTAAAAAGGTAGGTTTTTAGAGATTATATCATTCATTTTGTAGTATAATCAAAATACGAGAAAGAACGAAAACGAAAGAGGGAAGGAGAGAGAGAGAAAGAGAAACAGCAAGAGAGAGAGAGAGAGAGAGAGAGAGAGAGAGAGAGAGAGAGAGAGAGAGAGAATGGGAGGGAATCAACAAATTTTTTCCATTTATTATAATTATTAAGAACGAAAACGAAAGAGGGAAGAAGAGAGAGATTCTGCAATAGAGGGATATATTTTACATATTAAAATACGAGAAAGAACGAAAACGAAAGAGGGAAGGAGAGAGAGAGAGAGAGCGAGAGAGAATGGGAGGGAATCAATAAATTTTTCCCATTTATTATAATTATTGAACGTTTTAATGATGTATCAGATACAAGCCAATTTGCCACTCCAAATGGTATAATTAATATTATAAAATGTCTTTAAAATTAACACATTTTTCTTTAAATTTGTTAAGGACAACTCCATGTTACATAAAGTAATTTCTTCTTTATCCGGTTCTTCATCTGCTAATGATATTAAGAGTTGCGAACAAGTAGGTGTCATACGTGACATACGTGATGAGCTGTAACAATGTTTTCAGTATTTAGACATTATCCTTTTATTTATTTTTAGTATCATGACTTTTTTTTTAAATCTAAACAGTTATTAACATAAGAAAATTTATACTTACATTAAACAATTGTTGTGCCATACAACCATGATATGGTTCTAGAGTTTCTTTATAATTATCCGGTTCTTCAACTGCTAATGGTAGTAAGAGTTGCGAACGAGTAGGTATCATCATAATATACGTGATAGGAGCTGTAACAATATTTTCAGTATTTAGACATATTATCCTTTTATTTATTTTTAATATTGACTTTCTTAAAATCTAAACAATTATTAACATAGGAAAATTTATACTTACATTAAACAATTGTTGTGCCATCTAACCATGATATGGCTCTAATATTTCTTTATAATATGCCTCTTTTAAAAATGCAACTAAATCCTCTGTTGCTTTCCCAGCCTTATGATCCTCTACAATCCTCTCGAAGAATAGTAAAATAATATATAAGACCCTAAAACATTTGGCGACTGAATAAAAATTTTATTTTATAGATATATGCATATTTAAAAAAGAATTTGTACAGACACGTTCAAATACCTTGTTAACCACATTAAAACATCAACTGCAATGAGATCTTTTTCAGTAGATTTTTCAAGTAAGATCATGTCTTGTAGAGTTGAGTTACTTTTTTTATCCATAGAATATCTGGTTGTAAATTTCTGTAATTGAAAAAGATATATCTTCAAAGATCCGTAGCGTGGTTTAGAAGATTCCTTACATTAATGTTTTTACACTTATTACATTGATATTAACTTTTACTGGGTAAAAGCATATGCACTATAATGATGTGTGTATGAAATAATTACCTGATTAAACCAACAGAAAACTGCCACACTTTTTGTACAATTACACGTGCGTGACGCGTTTTAATTTATAAACACAAAACAACAGTAACATAACATCAATGTTATAATTTCCCACTCAACAATATAACGGCTTGTACGTAACAGTTACATTGTTGAGTGGAAATTATAACACATTGATATAATGTTACTGTTGCTTTGTCTTTATCGAAACTTTCGACTCGAAAGTGTGGTTAACCGCACACGTGTAATAACACATGCCGTCAATGTCGCAGGTCGCAGAGCGCTGCTAGCGCGATCTTCCGTCAAACAAGTCAACCGTACAAGATGCATACATTGCTATTTATTGCATGTGTTGTGTACGTGTATATACGTGTAGCGCGATACTACTATATATCCATGCATGTGTTGTGTACGTGTAGTATACGTGTAGCGATGACGACGGTGACGACGGTGAGGACGTTTCTTAAATGAAAATTTCCACATTTCGACTTTGCGTCATAATATATCTGTTTATATAACATGTAGAGCAAAACTAAAGACACTTTTCTTATATAATTTAAACCCAAGCTATCGATTAAGCTTAATAAAAACTCAATCCGTTCAGCGGTTATTGAGGTCTGATAATCTCGAGTACTCTCAACTGGCCGACTCGCGTAAAGATACCCGGAGTGCCTTGCCGTTGCTGCGCGTACTTGGCGCGAGACACTACCGTGTCTCTTGATTAAGGTGAATATACATGTGTATCAGTAACATATACAACCACATTTATTGCAATATCTGATACTCCTCTATGTGCGTACGTACTATATATAAAGACACATAATATAGGAACTCCATTCCCGCGATTCCAGCGAACGCTGAGTCGAGATCCTCCTCCACTTCGAAAAAGCTCCGGAAATGCTTATTTTACGACAGAGCGTCATAA
The DNA here is from genome assembly GCA_963971435.1 of Lasius platythorax. Classification (NCBI taxonomy): domain Eukaryota; kingdom Metazoa; phylum Arthropoda; class Insecta; order Hymenoptera; family Formicidae; genus Lasius; species Lasius platythorax. The sequence goes on from OZ020546.1 coordinate 6,691,422, forward strand.
AGACACGATCCATCAATGAGCATAAAACTCTCGACTTTGGTGCCGTAACCCGCCTGGCAATAAATACAGATGAAGCGAAAAGCAGCGCCCTATCTCTCTCGCTTTTTTCTGGTCAACCAAGAGACTTCTGCAATCGTAATTCGCGAACTTCGTCACCGCCCGCACGTCACATAGAATCTCTCTTGATTCTTTTCGCGGACCACATCGCAGTTACTTTATTCCGATTATCGTATCCTCTCGAGAAATCGTGGAGACATTTAGGAAAAAAAGTGTCGCCGTTGAAGCGACGCTTTTACGATTATGTGCGGCCTCCTAATTTTTTCCAACTCTCCACTATTAGAATTCTTATCAACTTGCATCAATGATTATCATAATTATGTGTAGTAAGTAATCGGAAATATTATAATAATAGATATTATTATTTTAGTGTGAGCAGAAAGATACAAAAAAGTTTTGGCTAATAAATTACTGTTGAACTTTGAAGATACTATAGCTTAAAATTTACTGCTATGGGACTATCTAATGTCTATTGCATGTTCCCTCTAGTATTCCTTCTCTAATATAAACGGTAGCTATAGTTTACTGAGGTACATTGTACTCTCTTGTGCTTTCCTACATAGATAATGAAATATTTATGCACAAATTATCATATAAATAATGTAATAATACTCATATATACAGACAGCTCTCTTTCAATGAAATAGATATGTTTTATTCTACTATAAATCTAAAGAAAATAAAAATCATATATAAAGTTATACATTTATATTTATGTCTTAAAATCTTTCTATATATATGCAAGAAAAAAGAAAAATGCTCCGATGTCGCCATGCTGATGCCATTACTAAACTAGATGCAAGAAAAACACAAGCTAATATTTTGAGATAATGTTTCTGTTTCGATGCAAGTCTTCTTGTGTTTCTCCAGCAAGCTTTCTATGTGTTAAGCCAGACGACTTATGTTCGTCTGACCTCTTTCAGATTTTCCTTTTAAACCTTTCAGCGCAAAAGCAGAAAAATTAAATGTCGACAACGACGACAACAAATTCATGACTACAAGCTGGTTCCCGTGACGACGCCAGTCTGATCCGATTATCCAATTTATTCGTAGATAGAAGAATAAATTAAAAGTGGATTAATCCGATATATTTTAATTAATATTTTCAATCAATTATTTTCAATATTTTTTGAAAGGATTTTTAGGAGTTATTATATACATACACATATATACATATGTATATATATATATATATCTGTGTGTGTGTGTAATTTATAATATTTTATATTAATTCGCGCAAATAGTACACAGATGCATTTAACCGCGTTATTATCGACTTATAAAGTAACTTAAAAATAATAACGGTGATTGTATGGCTTCTCTCTCTCTCTAGAAGCGCGCTTCAAATGATTATTGCATTTAATAGCGTCAAGTTATATGTATAATTGTAACATATAATGTATATAATCGTGTAATCGATTAGAGATCAATGGTCGTGTGATTCATTTCATTAAGAAATGCATTACGAAGAATAAAAGTTGTAAAGGGGTTGGAGGGGGACTCGCGTTTCCGCGGAAATGTTCTCATCTTCGCAGGTAACTTTCTAATCCGTAAGATAATATAGAGAGATACTTTCTGCGGTGGAATTCATTATCGCATGGCAAACACGGTGGGATTGGCTCGTTTATAACTGCTAGGAACTTTACTCTTAAAAATGCATTCAACGTTGCTGGCCTGCATGCAAAATGCACAATGCTTATAATGCGCCTTTAATGTTTAACGAATTCATGCGTATTATAAACTGATTTCATTCAGTTCTTGGGAATGTGTTTTTAAAAATTATTAAGAAATATTTTTAAAAAATGTTTTATAAATTATTATATATTATACATAAATCAATAGATATTTTCTCAGCTAACAATAAGTAGAATGCATATTAAATTTTTTTATCTTTTTATAAGAGAATTTTATCGTCTCTCGATATATATATATATATAGTAACAACGAGCTATTATATACTTCAAGATAAATTTACTCTTTGCCATAGCTTGCCTTGTAGACCATCTCGGTACACTTCATTAAAGAGCAATTAAATATTCGTCTCTGGAGAAGTGAGAAAAAAGATCTATAATATATAATTCTCTCATTCTTCTTCTCGGAAGCTCTTTTATTCTTTGTTTTAATATCGGATAGATATTGAAACTGTAAGTATTTGAAGACGATCCTGGTGTGGCGAGATTTAATGAACCGAGACATAGAAGTTTCTTTGAATATGCAAAGAAATGTTGTCATTAATGAACGCGATGCGATGAACTAAAACTTCATTATTCGACTACAAATGCAAAGAGTACCTTTTCTGTTTTTTTATGTAATTTCGATTTTACACGGTTAAAATAAAACATTTCGTGATCGTAAATGTTATTTGTTACTGCTATGAAAAATTCTGTAAAGAAGTAATAAGAAGCATTTGACTGGCTTCTGCAAATTTATGTATAAATCTGTATAAATTTGAATAATTTTTTATTTGCATTCCATAGTGAATCTTGCTGATTCTTAATTTTCAGTAGTGTCGAACCGTGGCCTCTCCATGGACATTTGTTGTCGGCGTGAAAATTTAATCAGAACTGCGACGAATGTAGCGCTAATTACTCCATTTTCTGTTAATTATTCCGGTTGTGCAATCCAGATTATTCCCGGAGATATTGCTAATTTCGACTTCAATAAGCCATGCTTACCAAGGCTGTGATTGCAACTTTAATGTAAAAAATTTATCTGCACGATCCGATTTAATGATTACACAAATATATGTATAAAACAGTGCATTGGTATTATCTATAAATCTTATATAATATTATATAATATATTTATTAATATATAATATTTAATATATAATATTTAATATTTAATAGTTAATATATTAAATATAATATATTAATTTTATATTTTATAGCATCAGCCTTTTTCAAAAATATCTATCATCCTTTTCTCGTGTTATCTATCTTGTACTACTGTACTGTAAAGGCGAAATTTGTTAATTCTCAATAATTTATTATAGTAGTATTATTTTTCAGTTTATTTTTGAAAACAATAAAGCAAAATAATTTATCAAGTTTCGAGCTTAATTTAAACTCGCAGCAAAATTGCAATTATATGATTTGATAAAATAAGATGCAGCCTCTTCTGATTTATAGAGATATATAAAATTCGTAAATATATTCTCAACTAACCACAAAGCAAATATCATACAGCAAAGAAATCCATCTGTATTATGCTATGACTTAAAACTCATAACACATTGTGCCCCAGCGGAGATAAACGTTGCCACCCATTTTCTTGCTGACAATATACATATATTTGTACCAGCTGGTAGTAACTCTTCTGTACGGCAAAAATATTTAGTTAGCGTTGACAAACAGGCGGTGAAACGAGTACACAAAGGTACATTTTTTGTACAGCTTTTACTAAAAGTCTAATACGTCAAGCAACATTAAATTACGCAACATTAAAAATAAAAATACACAATAAAATTGTATATTAAAACATCATTAATAGTGAATAATAAAGTATAAAAATTAACAGTTCCTTTTAATTTCCAAAATCAAAAGGTATTGATTTTTAAGTATTGGTTTAAAAGTATAGTAAATTATATTAAATTGTAATAAATACTTAAATATATAATTAATAACAGAATATATTTTAAAAATTTACTGTACACGTTCTTTCTAACACTGTTCGGCTTGTCACAATTTATTTGAAATGTACGTCATACTTTTGGACAAGGTTGTACTCGACCAAAAGGTACGACCAAAAAATTGTTATACCTGCACTGTGAAATGCCGTTTTCTACTGCGTCGAAATCGAAACTTTTCGTCGTTATACACGCTCAATGTCATCGCGGCCATAAATTGTGCTTCAAGTGCGCGCCGCAAAGGCACGATGGGCCGCGTAACTCACGCACCATTTCTTCGCAATGGTTCGAACGACGACACACCACACAGTAGGATCTAGTTCATGAATAGATTTATATGTATTTGCTATGAATAAATTCATGAAGGGGGACTGTGCGAGCGATTGTAAACGGAAAAGCGCAGGGAAATCAAAGTCCCATTGGCTTTGTTTGCCTCGAGCGATATATATCTTCACTTGAAAGATTTTGTTTTTAACATGTGTATGATGCACGACACGCCGAAGATCTGCAAATAAAAAAAAATGGCAATAAATGGCGATTCTTTAAAGTATTCAGAATATGCAGATGCAAGAATAGAACTACAGTCACCATCGATTATTCTGTACGTATGTACAGTTTTCCGACGAGTGTCCCCATTTGTCTTCATTATTCGCATCCCACTCGTCCGTCGTTTCGCGAAAGTCTGTCGGAAAAATCGGTGCAACATGCGCGCGAATTATTTCATTATATAGCAAACAAGACAATTCAGATATTATTTTGTTTACATTCTCCGTACAACAAAATTTAATCTTTCTAAATTCAACAGTTTCGGCAATAATACGTTGAAAAGTTTTAAAAATGCAATTAGCATGATATTCATTAACGTCATTTACAAATTTTTTATTAAAGCTAAAAAAATAATATGAATATTACGACACCAAATGACAATTGGACTGTTCTTTCAAGTTGATAAATGTTGTAATTCATGTTGATACAATAGAAAGATAAACTTCCATTTTTTTTTGTTATCACTTATTTATATAAGAAATAGAGAGATAAACTGTCTCAATTAAAATTATAGCATATTTGCTTTAGATAACATATAAAATCGTAAGAGGATTTTTTCTAAAGAAAATAAATTTCTTTGCTTTCAATTATAAGCAGAATATTAAGAACAGCACGAGATTACATGTGTATATAATGAATAATAAAATATGTTGCAGTAAAGTTTGTGTACACGCAAGAGCAACAGGGAAAATACGATAATAATATCCCTGCTCGGCGAATCTGCTGGGAATTATAGGATAATACGGTTTTTCATCTTACGCATAATTATGCTTAGCTTCATATGTGGAATTGCCTCTTATGCGGTGAGATGAAAACATATGAAATATGGAAAAAGTGGAAAAAAATGGCGAGGTAAAGCAACGGAGCCTTAACTTTGCTGAGCGAAGTTTCCTAATGGCAGCGGAAAGTCGTACCTCTTAATTACGAGACAGAATAAACTCTACGGTTGACTTTTCGATCGAATTTAAAGTTAATTATGAGATATGGCGAAACGAACGCCAAGCTTTACAAACGAACGTTTTACATTAAAGACTTAAGAGCTGAAGTGAGCAAAAAAACGATAAAAAGACAAACTCGTAGATTGCAAAGTACATCTGTGTCTCAATTATTATCATAATACAGACAACAATGATACTTTAAGTAGCAAAAATGTATAACTAAAATAAATAGCAGATCGGAAAATTCTTTCTTATCGATTTTCTCTCACTCGATGTTGACTTACCTTAAAAGCATCGCTGGAAGCTTCGTAACACATCTTTCAAATTAGGTAAAGAAAATTTGTGATAGACGGTTTACTTTAAAAGTACTATATTTATATAATCCGTCTCGGCGTGTATCTTCTTAATAGCCGTATTGTAGATACTTTATATACAAATGTATACACTCTGTACATTCTGTTCTACATGTTAAACATTAACATGTGATCTGTACACAAACGGAAATTTCAATTAGGTCCTGCTTTCTGTAAAAACTGCATTTGTGAACGTAGTCCTTTCGATCGTAGTTAACATGCACATGATCTTCACACGCTTTTGCGATCGGCGTTTAATTGACTAATTTAATTAATAATCTGGTCGTGAGTACAACGTCTGCGCACGCACGGTCGTATTTTCCGATTTTTTTTTAGTACGTGTATATTCTGCATGACTTTGTGAGCCATTAAGTGTAGAAATGGCACGAAGAAATATTTAAAGACAAATCATGCTCGTCAAGTTGAAGTATATTGTCGGTAATACTACTGCGTCGGATATGTATGGCTATACATATATACAAATCATTCGTTTCCTCGTAATGACGCAGATTCGATTCTTTTTATCGCGTCTGAAAGAGATTTAGTTCGCTTGCAAGAGATTTTTTTCGTAACACACACAAATATGAACAATTGTTTCTACATTTTTTTTTATAAATACTAGAATAACAATAATAACATTAGTAACAACAATAACACATCACGTTTATCATAAATCGAAAAATATAAATTTTCATCAACATTCAATAAAGATAAGTACTTAATCAGAGGAAAAAACTAATCTAATAATTTAAAACTATAATTAGGGAATTGAAAAGTAAAATAGAGATTTTATAAATAATAATCATAATAATAGACACATTCGATGATCAATGAAGGCAACATATAAAGAACATTATAATCGACGCATTAAATGTGAAGCAATAATATATATGTTTTCTTAAATAAGTAGGTATATTTTATTCTTAAGTATTTTTTTAAAAAAAGATTAGGAATTTGTGAAAGTATTAAGAATCTATTTTATTGAAAATGTAATATATTATGTGTCAAAATAATTATACGCTATGCTTCAAAAAATTTTGAAAGTGTAACTTATTATTCATGCTACTTTATTCTGCTCGAGTTATACTTCTGCTAAGTTCTAAATCAGTAGACCGAAGATATAATGGTGTATAATATAGTTTGTTATGATGTAACATTTAGAAGGAACTAACCACACGGAAGAATTAACAACAGACAATCCAGCTAGAGAGCCACCAGGCGATCTAGCGGTTTGCAAATAGAACTTATAAAGGAGAACACGATGGAAACCAGTATAACCGTCATGTGCACACTCGCGCGGTTATCAAACCGCATCTGATTTCAGACGTCTCCCACGGCATTCGTAAAATAAACGTATATTCCGTCGTTTATCCGATAATTCGATTCCGACTGGAATATTTACGCCACCGCTGGAAATAGACTATTGCATTCTTGTGGAGAACAGTGACCAACATGTCGATCGATCGGAAGATCGCTGATTCGGCACAATCGTGCCGAACATGCATAAGTGCGTACGCGTGCGTGCGTGTGTGTGTGTGTGTGTGTATTACGAACTATAAATGCATCTCTTGAACTATTCGCTGACCGAACACGCGCAGACTCGCACATTTTTGCAGAAATCACGTGGAAAAATAGTTCGCCTAACATCATCGCGTTTTGTATATCGATCGCGCCGATATACGTATATAATCGCGATCTCCTCTCGGCGTCTCGATCAATGCTAGTCGCATTCTGCGAAGTACCGTTAAACGATATTGACTAAGATTCGCATTTGCACTTCTATCTGGCGTCGCAACTCAACCGACACATGCGTCTAAAATCGTTGATACTATAAAACATTGTATTTTTATTTCGACGTTAATCGTGACCTGATTCAGCTCGAATGGTTTTAAAAATTTATTGAAAACCTCTTCCCGCGATTGGGGCGTTGCTAAAGAAGAAGTATCGTTTCGCGAAGCATATAGTTAGACTACGTGATGGGAATCGGAGAATCACGTGATGTTCTATGAATCTAATGACTCTATCAAGTATTCGCTATAAATTTCTTCATTGTTGCACCAACACCGACGTTTGGCAAAATGAGATGTCTAGCTGATCGAAATAATTAGTTGTTTCTGAGGAAATCTCGCGGGCCACTTTACTCGTGTCTTTCCCTTAAGCGATAAAGACCGCACACCGTTGTGCAAGTTTGTTTTTCTCTTCGGTTGACGAGTGATTAATAGCCTTCGGTTTTCGCCTTCTCCGTTCCCGGGCGATCCTGCAGCGTAGGAACAAATGAGATTTCGTTCCCGATATGTTACGTACCATTAAGCCCACGAGATTTCACAAAAATCGATAAGTAGTATCGGATAAGGCGCGCATCTTAAAAGCTGTCTTATTACAAATTCTAAAGAAAATAGAAGGTGTTAAAACTTTGCATCAGTAGCTACCGTGCATTGTAATAAAAATAAAAATAACAATAGAAAATTGAACTGAATTGAACTTGAATTTTGATTCAATCAGGAGAAACGTTCGAAGGTATCACTTCATTTTAAAAATTTTTTACTATTTTTGTGTTACATCCTACAAAATAAATTTTAACCAAAATATTATTCCGTATTGCAACCTTTAAATAAATATTTTATATACCTGTCAGAATCTCATATTGTTGAAAAAAAATCATAAAAAAATATTTAAGAAACATTCGTGTAAATGTACTTTTTTTTAACTCAAGTCTGCAAGTTAAAGGGCAAAAGCATCTTTTCATCTTCTCCTGGAATGGACGGTGCGCGCGTCGTCTTCCTTTTTCTTTCTTCGTGTACCGTGAATGTTTTAAGCGACTCGATTTAATCGCGCTTAAATACTAACCTGAAGTTTTACGGTATGATCTGGCTCTCTCTTTCGCTTCTTTTCTTCATTTTGCAACTCATACGTCGTGTAGTTAACGTGAAAGGCAACGATTGTCATAATGTTCACATGGTAAAATGCAAGGTTCTCGCAAGAATATTTCGATTATTTTTCTCACAAATTTGTTCACGTGATATCGCCAGCAGATTATTGCACCTACCTGGATCGCCCAATATATGTAGATGCGGTAATAATTTTTTTACTCTTACCTCCTTTACTAGAAAACGTGTGTTTCGACTGTAAGCGGCTACAGTCTTCACTGTCTATCCGAATTGCACTAGTAACGTACCGCAGATATACATAGACTATATACATTGATATATATTTTTCTATCGTCTTAGCGACGCGACAGTTAGCATCGAGGTCGCGTTCGAAATAGTTCACGTTGTTTCTCAAGACGGCGACTCGAAGCGCGTGAATTCGAATTGCGCGACGCAAATCGTAAAGCAAACACTAGAAAGGTATAGAGGCCCCGATCTCCTGGTCCAGCGATCTCTTCGTCATGTCAATCGACCTGACGACGCATCGCAAAATGCCGAGGGACGATTTAATGCCGTCTAGCGAGCTCTGTGTACCGACCGTCCTTCTCGTGGGTCGTCCGAGCCGTCTCGCAGCTCGATTGGGCCAGGTGCGATACATGGGATCCACGTTGCATCGTTCGAAGGCACTCCAGGTGATCGACGATCGCCGCGGCGATGGATGCGTGTGCGAGGAGCATCCGCAGTGCTGCCAGGACAGGGACGGGGTCTTGCATCTAAATACGGGTACCCTGAAGCCCTCCGGCGGTCGCAGAATTGGCAAGTCGTGCAGTTTCAAAGCAGCCTCTGCTCGCCGCCACGGTCTCGAGGTCAGCGAATCGTTCCCTGTCGTCCAACCGGCGCGGTTTATCGAATCATGCGGAATGGGAAGACCGTTCAATCGAGAGTCCGCGTTAATGTTGATCGCATTGAAATTGGACGCGTCGTCGATTGTTACCGATTCTTCATGCCTGGTTGATTTATCAGCGGGTTTCTCGATATGCTTCTCTTCAATCGAATGAATATGAGTTGATACATCGCTGATCTCGGATGACTGATTGATCCTCGACGAATCACTGACCACAGGCGATCTTCCGCTGGATCTTTCGCGCTCGATCGCGTCGCGATACATGGATCAAGAGGAGGAGTTTGCTTCCATGGTGGAGCTCGTCGAGGCGTCGTCATCGAGAGAGCTCTGCGTGGCGACGGTCACTTTGTTTCCGACGTCTTTGCGAACCGTCGCCGAATAATTTTGACGGGGATGGCGTCTCTTGTAGGGCTCCCAATCCCCAGAATCCCGGCGTCAGTGCGTCGCGATTACGTCCGGGGCACTCTTTGTACTCTCTATGCTAAACGGCCGTCTCTGATCCACCTCTATCACCGCTTCCGCCCGATACCTCGGATCCACTGGCTGCGGCTGCCGTTTAGTCGGCGTGTTGCCGGAAGAATGCTGTGATGTGCTGGACGTGGTGTTGCTGGATCCGTGACCAGATCCATACATGGAATTGCCGTATCTCTCGCCGGAGCCCACGGTAGGTTGTCGCACGAACTTCGGCGATTGCCGATAAACACCGCTAACATCCCTACCGGGCTTCGGGCTCTGGTACCTCTGGTAGGACGGGTAGTCCAGCTGTTCCGGATACTGGCTAACTTGCGGCACGGATAGAGGATAGCTGGACTCGTGCATGGACCAGCCGGGTGGTGCCGGTATGGGATTGTGTTTCGGACAGATGCCCATACTGCCGTCCCGTCCGCGGGACGCCGGACTACAGCCGGAGCATTGAGAGATGCTCTGCTGCTGCAAACTGTGCTGCGACGTCTGCGAGCTCGGTTGCGAGGACTGTACGCTGTCGAGGTGAGACCGTTGCGGGCTCTGCTGCAGCAACTGCTGTTGTTGATGATGATGATGATAGTGATGATGAAGATTGGTCCCGTTTTGAGAGCTGGGCGCGCGCACGCCGAAGGTCGTGAAGCCCAGCGGCCCCATCGTATCCAGTATCCGCGGTTCGAAGAGGCTCTCCCTCGTCTGGCAGGAATTATCGCGCATTTCCGGCTCCTCGCTTGATTCCTGCAAGCGTTCCTGCGTGGCGTTGCTCATGTTATTGCTCTGGTGAATGTCGGTGATGTCGCCCGCGTTGTAAGCTATTTCGAGGACAAGATCCTTGGTGTACTCTTGAGATATCATGGTGGTGGGTGGCATGAGTTCTTTGCTGGGCAAGACCTCCAAACTCGGCGACTCGCTGTCGCGTTCGCGTAAATCCGTTCTGGAACTCGAGATTGGACACGGCGTTGACTTTCGACCCAGTTCGTCTAAGCGATTTTCTCTGGATTGCCTTATGTGCTCCTGCGGGAAAGCGAAGGACGGGATGCAATAATAATACGAGCATAAAATTTAATAACCGATCAGTGGAGATGTCTGTAGAGATTCCTAGAAACGCGATCTTATTCTGTAATTATGTTTAAAAATATTAAATTTATAAAAAAATTAGATATGTGTTCTTAAATATAAAATAAAGTCACATAGCTTATTTCATTTATTGCGTAAATAAGAAATATTTATGTGAACTGTAAAATTGATAAAAAGCGCGCAAGAGTAAATTATAACTTTGTTGATCTTAAATAATCTGCTGCATCCATGACTGTTTATATTTCATTTTCTGTGCATCTCCGCGCGGTTTGCAAAACACAGTATTCACTACATCTGCGGAAGATTATTTCAGTTATAAGTAAGCTGAATCTCTTATGAAGATATGTATATGTGCAATTAAATATGAAAAAAGAATCTAGATTTGAAGATAAGTTAAAGATATATACAATTAAATTATATATATTAAAATAACAAAAGTAAATTTATAAAAAAAATCACGATTTATTTCCGATAGCATAATTTTAACATAAATTTTAAGAGAGTAAACAATTTTTATTAATCGGCTTTTATACATATGAATTATTTTATGCAGTACTTTATTTAATTTACATGTAATTGTTGCTAAACTAAGTCGCTTTGAAAAATAAGGCAGAAAACAACACAACATATTTGATTGCAATAAATTGAACTACGATTTAAATATAATAATAAATTAATAATAAAAGTCTGATTTCTCTGTGCACAGAAATAAAAACTTAATAACAGTTAATAATATTTCATACGTTACAAACGTCATATAACAAAGGCCGCAATATTACTGTAATAATGGAAGAGAAAATGTATATATATATATATATATATATATATATATATATATATATATATATCTGGACGCATTTGAACGTGTTGGCATAATTGTTATTTGGGAAAATATGATTATCGCTACATGCAGCTCATAACACATGTATCCTATAATATAATAAAACAAATTACAGTACTGTATAATAAACTCGTTTTTGTCATTGAGAAATTTGATAATAACATTGCTTGATTTCAAACATTTAGGTTAAATAGGAACAGAAATACGTACAATAGCCACTGGAAAAGCTAGTGCAGAACGTTTACTCGTGCAGAAGAATAACAGAAAATGTCGAGATAAATATTCTCAAATTTCCGTCTCTCGAATTTTAATGGTGGTAAATAAAGGACGCCGAATCATCGAGGCACGTCACTGAGGACCTATAAATTGTACGGGCTTACTAAAATATTGCGCGATCGTAAAAAGAAAAGCTCTTGCAGTTTATACGCTGTAGGAAAGCATACGGTCGATTTTTAATAAAATTTACAACCAAGTCTCGATCGTAACCAACAATTCTGTATAAATAATTCGAGATAAGTATATTTGCGCGAAGGGGAACGTCCACGAACAAAACATTATGAAATATTTTCTAAGATGTAACAGAGAACTCCTCGCGTATTTCTGTGGAGGTTTCGTTTTCCGATCTCATATACTGAAATCGAAAGCATGGAGGAGTGCACAAGTCGTTGGGAAAATAAAATTCACTCACCTGGATAATACGGTGATCGCGGATGAGCTTCCGAACGCAGTTGAAGACGAAGGCGAAGCTCATGCCAAACATAATTAGGGAGAAAACGACGAGGATTATGACGATGTGCTGCGAATCAATCAACCGTGATTTTTTTGTCTGCAAATAAAGAAATCAAACGTGTCTTCAATATCCCTGATCGTTATAATACTCTATATAAATAGTAGTACGTTATTTTAACGTTATGTAAAAAAATTGGAATCATATATAAAGTGCAAACATTGGTAAAAGTTTCGAGCCATTTTGATTTTTAATTAGTAGATATTATACTGCATACGAATGTAATGTACTTCCTCCTCTGTATACTTTTCCAAAATGAATAAATATTAATTGTATGAAAGTAGCTCTTTTCTACTCCGCGATTTTCATTTTATTTTGGCTCTCACAATTTTAATCTCGTATTATACATACAAATAACGGATTAGCTGATTGTTTGTAACGTGCGCGCACAACAATATTGCGCGGATATATTAAATAATGGTTAGCACACCCGTAATATGTAGCGTAATTGAATCCGTTAAAAGATTCGAATCGGACGAGAAGTTTGGAAGTTGGAAGGCGTAGGACAGTGCACTATAATATATCTACTAATCATCATTTCTCGTTCCGGCTATAGCTTCTCTCCGTAACTTATTGTTAGATACAAGGGTCTCTCGACAATGGCGTCTCGAGATATACACGGATTCGTCACTGCATCCCCGACATCGTGACACAAGGAGCACCCTCTTGTCACCGTCGTTCTGCTCCGTTTGCAACCGGCTACGGAGATGTCATAGTAAATGTCTTCGCAAAATTTCAGGAGAGCGTTACACATTACGCAGAGTGGGTTCAAGCAGGAGGAATTTGCGAAATATCACGGCATAGAGTGCACAAAGCAAGTAGGATCGACGCGATCCGTCTTCCTCCTTGTTTCTTTGTTTCCTGTCTCTCGCGTACTATCCTTTGTCTCCTAGAATGGCGATGCCGTCGCGGATTGTGCCTGTTTGCTCCTCGTTTACTTAAGTGGTTGTAACGTGAGAGTAACTCGTTGAGAAATACTACTTTATACCGCATTTGTTATAATATAAATACAAAACCATCCGTATTAAGTGCATTTACGATCGCATTTCTTTTACAAAAATTCTTTGTTTTAACGGATGTAGAACTTTCTTAAAATAGTATCTTTTTCGAGATATAAAATCAATTAATATGCGACATGCATTTTCTCAATGTTATCTTGGATTTGTCTCAACATTTTCTATAGTTACTGTTTTCATTTCAAACTTTCCAAATTTGCGTTTCATGCATTTAACGATTCACGATGCATGCGTTTTACGAACATCGAATGTATTTCTTCGTGAGATTAAACAAGTTAACACGGAAACTTCGCCTATAACTAAAACGTTGCAAATTTGCATACTTATGCAAGAGTACCGTGTTTACATCATTAAATAATATATTCTACACAAACAAGATTTACGTTAGATATAAAATGGATTAAGGCCGTGTACTTTGTAATTGCTCGCAAAATTTTCATGCGTTTCTCGAAGAAGAATATGTGTATTCTTTTCATATTTTAATCTCTCTCTCTCTCTCCCTCTCTCTCTCTCTATGTTAAATATAAATCTTGATTTAAAAAATAAATTACTTTGTTTACAAATTTTAATTCGAGGGGAATAAGTATCTTTTACAAATTTTTTAATTCGAAAACGTGTCATTAAATTGTTCAACAGTTTTAAGAAAATGTCACAAATGATGCAAGCTATCCATCACGGCAGGCATATGTCAGTAATCTCACATCTACTGAAAACACAAGTGACCGAAGTCACTTTGCATGCTGAAAGTCCTGCGGGCGTGTATTGCGCGATACAATGTATGCAAGTCACGTTATGCATTCAATGCTTACACAGTGATAACTAATTTCAGCGGGTCAACCTTGCATGGCACTGGGACAAAATAACGTTTACCGACACTATTGCTATTCGTGAAAAGCGAGGAATGCACCATTAAGCTGAGGAGTAATTTATATCGACGTTACACGTTATTCATCTACATGGAAATTCAAAGAGGGACGGCACTTCCCTTTCCTTCTGCCTCTGCGTATATTACTGCGCGTTCCGGTAGTCGCGTTATAATTTCTCGGCGTTTATCTTTCGTCCAAATTGAGGTGGTTGCTCCAGCAGCGGAAACATGCCCGAGAGTCTGCCCGATTACAAAATGCTTAACGCGACGGAAAATTTGTACAAGTGTGAAATAAATGTAAATCCATGTACGATTTAAGATTCGTTATTTTAGAAATCTATCGTTTATTTTATTTTAGGAATTTATCAAAAGCGATTCTATATTTTCTCTTACACATTTATATATGCGTATAAAATTATTTATTAAAAGTTTATAACAAATGTATAATTAATAAAGAATCCATAATAATTATATGAACACGTTTTGTCAAGAAATTGAATAATAAATAAAAATCGCAAAATAAAATGCAAAACTGGAAAAGTAATATAATACGATATAACTGTAAAACGAATACGTGATCAAAGGTATAACTGCATTGTCATGTACGATTGCGCTCTGTAGCGTAAATAGTGTATTCCACGCGCGTTCATCGATCATAATTTCATTAGCGGGAAAATTTTTTTTATCGATTGGATGTCATGTCGTGCGGGAAAAGCGCCGACAAATTGGACGACGTCAGAGGAAAGCATCATGACGAGTCGAAACCGCAAATCGTGCCCAAGAGAATCTGTGACGTGTGTAGAAAAGCAATTACAATGATCGTGTGGATATTAAGTTCTTTTTTCTGCCACATGTATGTCGGAGGATGCTACTATAATGCATATCTCGGTGATAAAATTTTTCGGCGTTATTCCTAAGTCGCTTTCATATTTCTTTTTCTCTCTCTCTCTCTCTCTCTCTCTCTCCCTTTTTCTCTTTCGAAGAAAAAGTATAGTCGTGATACACCGTACCGTATATGTGCATACGAATAAGCAACCGAGAGAGGAGAACGAGAAGAGAGATTGCACAAGTGGATGCTTTCTTCTGCTTCCGCGAATCTGAGTGGTTTATTGTTATGCTCGTACGCTCGGAATCATTGCACGTTTTCGTGAATGTATCTACACGCCACAGTGCATTGGAGAGCTCGCTGCTGCGAGTATGTGACACCTTTCGTCGACTTCAACAGCGAGAAACTATACGATAAATGATCTAAATCGGAGTTTGTTTATTAAATAAGAGCTTGTTTCGATCTTTCATGTAATTGTCCGATTAAGATACACAACAAGGAATTTGAGAATGTTTCTACGAATCCAAGTAATAAAATTGTCAACTTTCTTAATATTGTAGAGGAGCATATAATTATATATTATATAATTAATTCATATTTCTCATTTTTTATTGTTGTGTATATACAAGTATATCCAGAATATCGTAAAAAAGCCACGATATTAATTTAGACGATGAAAATTTTCATGAAATCTGTTTTTTCTTAGAGAAAACTTTTCCTAGCATATATATTTATTAAAATAAAAATAAAGCCCATTTAATTAAAGGAAGATGAAAGAAAGGTAAAATCCGACGATTAGAAATATTGTTATATTAGTCATGATTCACAAAATGTTCTCAGAAGCACGTTATTCTTTATCTGCTCTTCATTCCATTCCGTGATCGACATTGGCTATCGAACGAGTGCATAAAACGATGTCCGGATTTATGGTGATTGGCGTCGATACGATCCGAATTCGAGCGCATCGAAATCTTTTATTTTATTCCACAATCCCTCAATCTCGCAAATTTCACTAACGCGATGATTTTTTTTTTTTTTTTTTTTTGCGAAAATGTCAGTGTCTCAAATTTTCAAAAAATTTAGCGTAACGTACACCATCGTTTTATTAGAATATCTAACTTCCTAAATTCCTCGTTGGGAATATTAATATAGTGTGATACGGGAATCTGTGTAAAGTGATATATCGGTTTGTCGGCGGATAGTGGATCTTCGCGTGTCCTTACGGGGAAAGAAGGGGAATTTGTACTATTCGAGCAATAGAAATTCTTGACACACGTTGACCGCTCAATACAAGCTACCAAGGAGATGAAGGTACGGGTAACTATTTTAAATATTTCTAGTATTTACGGCGCCGCATTCGATGTCCGTAAATGCCAGCATTTACTCTGTAAATTCCGGTCGCAAGCTACGTTGAATTATTAATACCCGCACTAACGTAGGCAGCTTTTACAAAAGACTTATGCGTACATTTGTAACAGCGTTTTTGCGAAATTCTTCCATTTGGTAAAAAGAGAGACCGTAGAGAAATATATAAAATCAACATACACATATATCGATATATCTGATAACATTGATATAAACAATTATGTACACAATTTGCAATAATATTTTAGAATCAGTGTTTGTATCCGACAGATAAGTGAGTCAAATTGTGATATTCGATTAAAATTATGAAAGCAATGATAAAGCACATCGCGTAGTTCTACAAAGCGGCCTTTCAATTCTGTATAACACGTCGTAGAATGTTGCACTAAAAGCTGTGTCCAATTTAGATCTACTGTGTGCAAACTAGTCAAAGTGCGTCATTCATTAAGGTATTTCACGGCATCTCGGACACGCCGCCGCGTTGTAACAATGTTTAATGTCAACAAGTATCATACATTCACACGCATTGCTCGTGTGTTTCCATCTCAAGCGAGAACTTGAAGTTCCACGCGATATCGACTGCCTCTGTGTCGTAATCTATATAGACATAGTCTAACTAGGAACGATGTCCTTGTGCGTCTATACGCAAATCCCGCGCCGAATACGCAGCCTTCTGTTTCACAGAGTCGCGTTTCTTCGGGGTGACAAGTAATTTCCGGAAATGTAGAGTCATGCTCGGTAAAATAAAATTTATGTTCTCTCATTCTCGTCGATTCCCATGTCAATCCATAAAAGCATTTTTACGAGATTGAAGGTATTCACGCACCGGCACTTCAATCGCAAGCGAACGTCTGTTTTATGCATATGTCATGTCAGATATGCGATGAATTAATTATTATATGTATATCAAACTGGAAGCATTTAATTAATCTCATTCAATGGATATAACATCGTAAAGTTTTATGTACACAATAACATTTGTATATGCTCACGAAATACGAGCGTCGCATCTTCTTTGAGTTTCTAGTACTTCGCGTACTTTAACGATCGCCAATAAAAGAATATGAAAAATCGTAGATCACAGAAATGTAGATCGGTCGAGCTCGCTTGGTTTTATTCGTTCGATCGCCGAGAACTTATAGAATTTCCTTACTTCGGAAGAACGAACATCTTTTATTTCGCGATTTTACTTCGCATTTATAATATATATGTATATATATGCCACGCCTTCATATTGCTTTCTCTTAAGGGTATCAGAAATATTTTCTACCAAATTGCACGAGCGCATACTTTGCGTGCGTTGCCTGGGGGTAAGTGGAAAAGAAGAAAATTAATGGCAACTCCGGCGGAAAGTTTCCGCAAGGCGGAAATAATTAGTCGCTACCAAGATTACCGAGAAAAAGATTCGAGAACCTCTCATTAGCGAGAGAGAAGAGAGCCCGTGTACGCATGAGTACTTTGTTGCCTTTCCGATGCACCTCCTTGTTTATCCCCCTTTTCCGACTCCTTCCATTCGATAAGCAAGCTCGCTAAAGAGGCTGCTCATTAGAGAACATTTCCTTCAGTCTGCCTGTTGTTAAAACACATTACAGCGTAGTGAGAGATTGATCCACGTAAGCGAGAATTGTATCGCTCTATCAAGAGATTACCTTCTCTAGATAGATAAAAATTAAAGAACGATTAAAGTAAAGAAGTCAATTGATACTTAATTAAATTATATTGATTAAAAGATATCTTATATTGTATTATAATATTATATATGAGATAAATTCATAGAAATATATTTTATTATAAAAAATATCTAAGACTCTCTCTCTCTTTCTCTTTCTTTTTGATCAAGAGTCTCGTTCATTTTTTGTGGATTTATTATATTTTAAGAATAAAAAAGTATAATATGCATATATAATTCTGAATTTAAACATTAAATATTTGTACTGATATTGAGTAGTTATATGAAATCTTACTGCCACAATCAGTGAAGTAAAAGAAGAAAAGCAAAGTATTTTCACTGATCTTCAGGTAAATCTTGTTACTGTTTTAATCGGTGATATTTTCACTGATTCGGTTTAAGAGACCTATTAATATTGTCTATTAATAGCTATTAACATTGTCTAACATAGTAGTCGTTTATAAGACTTTACATAAGTTTGCATAAGTTTTCTAAAGTCATATACTATATGTCTGAATATAGAATATTCTCTTTCTGTTTTTTCGTCACTCTAATATTGATTGGTGTAGTACTGAGAGATTGAAATATAATCATTCCTATCAAACTCTCATGGTTTTCTCACCTGACACGCGCCTTTCCTTCTACGATTTATGCTACTTGCCTGCATTATGCGTATTTTCAGCTATTACGATGCTGCCACATGATAAAGGAAACGAATCTTCCTTCCACTATCATACATCGAAATAAAATTGGAACTCGCACTTTCTCGTGCGATTGCACAGGTTGTGATTCTTTCATTCGTACGGGCAATTTCGCGGTCGAGATCTTTCACACGGCTGATAACGTTATCGTGGCTTACACTTTCCGTGGCACACCCTTCTTTTGCTCTTTCTCTTGATGGCGTAGCTGCTATATTTCCAAATGGTTCATTGAAACCGAAAACTGAATCATGTAATCATGTGATTTTCAAGTAATTACTTATTTATTTATCTTTATTTATTTATATATATTAATTTATATATATTTTTAAATATACTTAATAAAATAACATTATATTTTTACATTATTTTCTTTCTTTCTGTATGCGCATGTTTTGAATGTATTTTATTGAAAAATAAATAAATAAAAGAGAATATCCTTTCTCTCTTGTAAAATAAATTTTAAGAGCGTTCTATTTTTTATTATATTATTTTACAAGTAATATTTCATTGTAAAACTCGCTTGGGTTAATATACAGGTCTTATATCTTCGAGGGTATCCTATCTATAATTCTCAGACAACTCTGAAAGATTCAAGAAGGCGCTGAATAGGTAGAAAGTTAGATTCATTTTGCACACGATCTCTGGCGCCCATATTTCAGATCGTGGCTAGAAAAGGTACGAGTATCGCTTCGATGGTGAATAATCTACTAATTTTACAGACGATTTTACAGAACGTAAGTCTGTGGAATCTTACATTATTCGACATTTAAATATTATAGCATGTACATAACCTGATGCGAGAATTTGCCAATGAATAAATAACCATGTAAATCTAACTTCAGCAAAAATAAATTTAATTATAATCCCCTCGTAAAATCTGAAATTCAACAGACAGATATCATTTCTAGCTTTTTGTAGTTTGCGAAAAACTGGAATTAATGAATACGAGCAACATAATAAAAGCAACGTGAAATGAAAAATTTTGGATATCATGAGATAATCATTACGCAAATGTTCAAATAAATTCGTGTTAGTCTTTTGCGGAATAGATATATTCATGAGTGGGCAAAAGATTACAATTATTAAATAAAAAAAATATTCCTACTATATGAAAAGGCTGATAGTCGCGAAAAGTTCGGATGAGGATGCACAGATAGGACAGCATTTTTGACTATTACACTCTTTAATTTAATTAAACGCCGTTTTGTGCACCGTTGAATTAAATTATAGTATGATAGCGTGTAACGCTGAAATGCACGTATCTTCTTTAATTTTATCGTGATCTCATTTCTGTACATTCAGTTTTTGAAGTTCCGAAAACTCCACATTGTCCAATTGTTAGAGTATTGCTAAATATATAATTATGATTACTGCGAATAAAATATAAAAATCATTCATTATTAGAGAGGCAGAAAGAGAGAGAGAAAGAGAAAAAGAGAGAAGGGGGGGAGAGAAAGAGAGAGAGAAAGAGAGTATCCATTTAATTGCGGAATATGAGCCATACATTTCCAAAGTTACATTGGAATGATATAAATGTCTTCTCGCAAAACGTCGTGTAATGTAATTAATCAAAGAAATTGCTTCCCTTTAATAAAGAACTTGTTTATAACTTGAACCATGAGTAAAATCTTTAATCTGACAAGAGCGTAATTTTCTACATGTAATTATTGACTGCCAAATTACTTTTTTATAATTCAAACGCGAGTTGTTATACATACGATGATACAAGTATCGCTACAAAAAATTGCAAAAATTTATTTTTATTTTATAAATAGCGACTTCATTTTTTGTCGTCCATAAATCAAGCAAACTTTTGTCAATACATTGATAAAATAAAAAATAAGAAATATATCAATATATATTATATTTAGAATTATACATTATTTAAATTTCTATTTGGTAAAAAGGACGGATCAATATGTCAATGCAAAATGCATTTAGCATAAAGAATTTCGAAGTATCTGTTTTTAATATCGGCATTAAAGCAATCCTGAAACGAAGTTGCATCCGTTAACTGGAGGAATTGGAATCAGCACAGAGAAATGAGATTTAATTCCGTTTCACGGACGCTGATCCTTTTTTCGAGCGTTTTCGCAAAGACGCTCTCATTTACCGGCAATGCTGAGGCAAATGCAATAATAGCGCTCTGTAAGAGAATTATCAACACGATTTCAAATTCTTTTCTACGAAGGTTTCACTTTGCTGTGTTTAATAAAAATTTAAATAATAGAACAATAATTACTATTATCTTATGTTAACAATTATGGAAAGAAAAAAAGAGAAAGACTCGGACAAATCAAATTTCAAATATTTTAGGTTAATGCCAAGTCTAATAATATTTTGACGCAAAAAACACATCTAATTATTATGCATTTATTATATTACGTATAAGCTACGTATTATGCTACGTATATTATGTGCTATGTTCTACAAACAACATTATATTGTAGTTAGTCCGATAAATCTAATAAAAGATTAAGAAATCTCTCACCGCATGTGGCGATATTTCACAGTAATTAATCATTGCCGAATTAATTCGATATGGTATGTTGTTTGTTATCGATTTATTCGATGGAGTGATACATTAAACAGAGACATGTCGTCGGAGTAAACAGCCGCTTCTCTATTGTTTACTCGATAAATTTGCCACTATATTATGACTGACAAGAGAATGAGAGAACATTTATTTCTGATTAACAGAACGGTGAAATTTTCTACGAACGCGTATTGTTCGTGGCTACAGTAAAAG
The DNA here is from genome assembly GCA_963971435.1 of Lasius platythorax. Lineage (NCBI taxonomy): Eukaryota > Metazoa > Arthropoda > Insecta > Hymenoptera > Formicidae > Lasius > Lasius platythorax. Next base: position 6,713,073 of record OZ020546.1, read on the forward strand.
ATATCATTTAACAATTCTTGGCCATTTAGTTACAATCGTTTGCGCAAATATTTATTTTAAATTCCATGCATCGACAAGCGTGTTTAAAATTATACTGCAGAAAACATCAATCGATTCGAAAATATATTAAATAATTTAATTTTTTCTTGTAAACAATATTGTTATTATATACGTACATTAAGTAAATATTCATCAATTTCAAAAAATAAATAACTGTTTTAATTAAAAATATCAGAATCTTTTATTGCGTTATAAAATTGATAGTTTTGTGTGATTAACCTATTTTTTCCATTATAAATAAATTTCCATCTTTATGTTCATCCCATTGCTCGTGAAAATAATTGAGATAAAACGCAAAATAATAATGCTTTTATCTCTTTTGTACGCGTAAAATCAAGTGTGATTATATATATATATAACATATATTATTTTGCGTTTTATTTTAATTTTCGCGAGCAATGGGGTAAACATAAAGATAAAGATTTATTTATAATGGAAAAAATAAGTTAATTACAAAACAACATAACAAGAACAAATATCTTAAATTATTGATAGTTTTCGACAGGCAATTGCTGCCATATATTGATAGCACATTTTCAGAGAGTATTAAAAATAATAACGAACTAACGAGAAAATAGGCTATTAAAAGCCAGGCGCGGCTCCAAAGCGCCAAAGCGCAGATTCTTTTTTTTTTTAATGAGAATTTATTGATTAATTCTGCAAATATGCGTTTCGGTCCCTGGATTGGGCCAGCATCAGCAAGTGATCAAACTAATGAGTGCATACGACCTTCAATAACTTTAGCAATTTATTTATAAGTACACTAAACGATTGAATAAAATTAGCATTCTAAACTTATAGCATGCTGTTTTTAGCATAAAATGTAATAATATTAATAAATGTATAATAATCATATTTTTACGAAAGAATTTTCAAAACTGTTATTCCCGAACTCTCTTTCCCTCTTCTTCTCTCATCGTCCGCGATTTGGTTTATTTGTACGTCGTTACCATACTCTGCGCGCGACTTGATTTTTACATCCAAAACGATTGAGATAAAATACGGCGAAACATTGGCGGAATCGCGCGCGGCAATATCAGGAGCGTTATTCGCTGTTAGATTAATATCCCGTCGGTGGCATCGTGCCGTCGTTTCGCCGGTGCCTTGTTCTGGTAGTCTGCCAAAAGCGCGTAGTATTGTACATCCCGGAATCGGAAACACCCACCCGTATAACCGTCGGAACGCACGTCCGAGTGCAAGCGCAGTCCCGAGATTGGGACTCTCGCAGGAACTCGGATTGAGCGAGCCGCGCCCGTTGCAAAACTTTGCCCGAATAAATTAATTAGCCCGGTGCTACAGGCAGGGAAGGACGACAGCGGAAGAGATAGAGGCACACGGGACGTTTTGCGTGGTTGAAGGACGATTAAGTCGTAGAGGCGACCCTCGTAGGGTCGCGCATATCCCGGGATTCGTGGTTTGGCACTAGCAAATAAGAGACGTTGGTAAATCTCGGCGGACGACCATGCTGTGTCACGGGGCTGTTTAATATCAGATTCTATGCACGAAATTATGTATAAACGTTTCACAACTCTTCACTTTTTTTACGTCAGCGGCCAATGTATTTATAAATAATATGCGATATAAATTTTATATTACACGTTTGCTATCGTTGCTGTAATTTATAAAAGCAATATAGTTAGAGGAAAATCTGCAATCTTATTAAATAATAAGATTGCAGATTTTTCTGTTAATATAATTTACATCAACTTTATCTTAAAGTCATTTAAGATAAAGTTCATTTAAAGTTAAACTAAAAGAACACACATAATTAGATTTACGATCAATAATTTGAATTATATTAACGTAATGATAAATAAAATTACTTTAAAGCTATCGGATCGAATGGCATCATGTCGCAAATGTCAAATGTTAATCTTTTCACAACTCTTTTGACTCGAATTGGAAAAGGTACAATATTAAAGGTCGTCGAAAATGATTACGCCTCGTCAACGCGCTTTGCCACAGGGTTTCATATCCTGAATCCCAAGCTGGGCGATGTGAAATGAGCTTTCCAAAAGCCCTGGATAATCCCAGCTAAAAGACTACAAAGTTCTCGAGACGTAGCACTCTTAACGTTTATCGTAAGATCATGAACTGCTCACCGTGTTCTAAAAAGACTATCATTTGCAGTCTGAAAGTAATCGTGCCTTCTCCGTAGTATCTCTTCATAAACTACTTCGAGAATACGGTTCTGTGCATAAAAGTCTCATCTCCATATCAAATGCAAACTAAAACGATAATTTAAATAAAGAAGCTACATTAATTTAACTGTTAAGCATTATTTCTTTCAAATCAAAGAGACAGTTTTTATAAGCAGAGCAAACAGTAATTAATAATACCAAAATTGAAATAAAATTAAAAGTAGTATTTAACAATACTACAATGTGTAAAGTCGCTTAGGAAGAAAGGAGAATAGAATTAGGTACACGAAAAGACAAAATCGGCCTATGAAATTGATTTTGTTCTCTCACAATTAGAAGAAACAAATTGCCGCTGCAAGATTACGAGTTCTGAGGAGCCTTGTTCGCCGAGCCAGTTAAACTAAAGGGGGCCATAAAACTTCCCTCGAATAAATTAATTAACCTAGAAGATCAGGAGAGAGAACAAGTAAAGTGGAAACTCAGAGGGCAATTAGATGAGGCGACGTATCGTTCTTACTATACTGCGATATTAGGGTACATCCTCGTGGTACATTGGTACAAGACGCAGGCATACGTGAATGGTTTTATTTAACTAGAAATTTAACGAGAGAGAAATGTTGCCAGAGATTATGTAAAGTAAATGGGAACGCGTTATTTGGAAGTGCAAATATCCCGGCTTCGTTTGTGTATGACTACACATTTAAACTCTTCCATTTATATTTCTTACGGTAATAATTTTAATAGTTACCAGACTCTTATCTAAAATTTACCTCTTGTAGCTTATGTTAATATCATTCTCAGCGCTTCTTAACTCTTAATTTGAGATGTCAGAAATGTCATAAGTTATCTTTATAACTTCGTCTGAATTCATCTCATCTCATTTTGCAAGCTCGCGCTATTCTAGTGCGATTCAACTTTCGCAGTTCGCAGTTTATGAGAAGGAGAATATCTGTAAAACGGGTGGTAGAAATCTGCGAGGAGGGTAAAAGAAGAGGCGAGTGGTATGGTACGGAAGGATGCAACTCGTGGACCCGCCGGAAATGGTTCAAATCCGGGCATTGGATAGCGTTTTGTAAAATTTTAAAGTAAACGATATTGAATCACATCTTGACAAAGCTAAAACTCACGTGACACTTCGTCTCGTCTTCGTCCCATCGAAAGCGACAGTTCACCTTTCCGTTGCACTCTAGTTCCGCTGCGATGCATGTCGCGTCCTCGCAATCGTACTCGTCGGGATTGCAGGCTGCAAAATGGGAAAAGAAACGACATGTTACGAATATCAAAATGCTTCTATTGAATAAGTGAAGAAATATCAGCTCTGTTATATAGAACACGAGTGCCAATAATTCCCTACACATTTTCTGTTATCCACATATTATGCAATCAATTGATTTCATTCGCGCGACCGCGCGAACATTCAATATTAGATTTTAATTACATTTAAAATTAATTTCTGCTCTTTATAGTACTGACAGTCGTCGATAGAGTTTCCGCCACACGCATTTAATGCATCACGCATTTAAAATGACGTAATAAATTTTCCAGCAAATTTATAGCGAGTTTAATTGCTTCCACCGAGAGACGTGCTTCCGTGAAATAATCGCGATAAGTCGACTCTTAATTCGCATGGGAAAATTGTAACCTAAGGTCTTATCCTTCGACGGTGGTCTGGATAAGCGAATTGCTGAACACCTACAGTGTAGTCGCTGGCAAGATATTAGTTCCGCGTTGGCGGCAGGTGCGGAAAGCCGGAAATTCTTCTCATGCTGTACTAGAACCCGTGTGAATTCCGCACACGTAACTGCGATTCTGTGGGTCGCCTCATTTAACATTCAGACGAGTGTACTGCCATTAATTTGAAATTTGATCCCTTTACCCAACGATTATTCTCAAGACTTCGTTAAGCGTAAGGTGATTATTATAAACCATATATATAATTATAGGCTAAAACGCGAAAATGTAAGCCTTTGTCTTGTAATAATTTAATTCTGTTTACTCTTTCAGGTAATCATTGGCCGTCACACAAAGCACTTTAAAAGCGATAACTTATTTTAAAAGCGTAAGATTATAAAGAGTTAAAAAATCTTACTAAAATACACATGAAAATGTCGATTTTAATTCGTATCTTATCTAACTATATTTTATTTCAGAATTTTATCTGCATTGCTTCAATATGGATTGTTTATCGCCAATTATTATTGATATATAGAAAAATAGAATTATGTTCAAAAATATTTTGTTAAGTAATTTCGTAATTTGTAGAAATTAACAATATGACTTGCTAACTCGAAACAAAGGATACTGGCGACGACTGTATCGTCAGCTAATCCGCGAGATCGTAAAATAAAAAAAATTACACAATAAGTGCACCATACACATGAGGAAAAAATTTTGTGGAATTGTACCAAATACTTCTGGCGTACCATATAGGCAATTTCCACATTGTTATCGCAGTAACGATAGTCGAGCTATACAGTTTAAACTGCCAAAAGCAAACTGACGTTATACCTGGCATTGTTAAAAATTGTTAAAAATATTGATCGTATATAGAGGATGCTTCAAAAATTTCGACTTTAATTTCTCTCTCTCTTTCTCTCCCAATTATTATTTGAAAAAATAGAGAATTTTAAGTTTTTCTGACAACAATATATATATTATTTTTATTTAAAAAAAAAAATTTCTGATAAAATCTGTATTTTTAAGATTTTGTTTTACAAAAATGTTAGTTTAATATTTTGTTACGGCCCTTGTATTACTTTTATATAAAGAGCTGTCATGTATTATGATTTAATTAGCACAACATACATATTACATTTTATAAATGTATCTAAAAGTTAATTAACTTATCAATTTTATATTTATAAAATTATTCATGCATATAAATAATTTCCTATAAGGTCAAATAATTAATCAATTAGAAAATATTAACTTTTGATAACCCAATAATTATTAGGCATAATATAAACTCATACTTTATAAAATTATTCCAACAACTTGATAAGTAATTTATTTGATATCGTAGATTTAAATTTTAAATTTTGTCACAAAAAAGGTTAATTTAAAATTTTATTATATTAAATCAAATAATGCATGTAAAATGTAGAAAAATTAAAATAAAAATATAAAAAAAATTATTATATACTTTGTATAAAAATATTGTTTACGATTACTATAAAAACGTACAGTAAATGTTAAATTCATAAATCAATTATTATGCTGCTTTGTGTCATAATTTTGCATTTCAGCCTTCATATGCTTTAATATTTAATAATAAATTTTTAATAACATTTTAATTTAATATGCATTTTATGACGCTTAAAATAAAATTTAATGACAAATTCACAATCAATTCACATGCTCTTAATAAAGCTCATTATTCCAGAAACGCATTTAGCCGGAAATATATGTATCTATTATTGTGTATTTGAAAAGACTCACGTTTTTCACTACTCTCCTTGTCTCTAACGGCAGTCATCACCGCTTCGAAAGTGCTATTTATAGCCTTCGGCTCCGCGTAGAACCTTAAGTAGGCGATATTGGCCGGAATGATGACGGTGTCGGCGATGCTGCCACAGAAATGCTTCTGCAGCGATGACATATCTGTGTATTCTTTAAATATGTCGACAAAGTTGGCATCACACTCGTTCGGTCGCTGTAGCTTAAAGATTTCTGGGAACGTCAGCTGGATCTGAAAATTCCACGTGTTCTCATTTTTTCAAGTGCGCGCGAACACGCGCACACAACATACACATATACATACACATGCATGCATACGAATATGCGCATGCATAAAACGTTGGTTTTTGCCGCCCTTTGGCGACCGAGGAGTAGACTAACGATTCAAAGAATTCCATGACGCAATTAAACAACGTACTCGTTACCACTGTAGAGTTCGTCATTTTCGTGTTACTATTGCGAAATCTCGTAATAGTATTTTTGCAGGAATGATATACTGTCGTAAGCAAACAAAATCGCGAATTTCAAAGCGGTGTCGAAATGATTTCGAAAGTGCACCGCAAACCGCAAAAATGCGAGGTACCCACGAAGAATTCTTAGATATGTGTAATGTAGCGGGCTCGATTCTGAAGTTTGTGAAACTTTTCGACAATGTTGTAGCTCGTAAAAAGTACGCGTGAGAATGTAGCTTCTTCACCACCTCGGGTTTTGTCATGCCGGAAAAAACTTTATATCATAGTTCTAGAAGACGCTCGAGAAAAGTATTGGCTTCATTAAGAAAAAAATTTTAATAACAAAGTTTCAGAAACTGAAGGATTCTCTCCTACGTTGGAGCAGATGCCGTTATCAGATGTAAATTTTGTAACGGATATATCGTAGACAAAGTATTTCACGCGTAAAACCGTCATATTTCCGCGCTACGGCGACAAAGAGCGATTGTAAATCATTCGCGTTACTTTGAGCAAAATGCCATTTGAAATCACGTCGCTGCAGGCCAATAACAAATATTCGCATCAATTGAATACCGTAACAAAGTGTACTTGAATCAAATAAAGATCGCAACAATTTACGACGGTAGAGAAATATTGAGTGAAACGCTATATGATATACTTTAACTCGTTGATATTAAAAACTTTCGACAATGTGCATTAATATATTTTATTCTTAATTTAGAAATTAATAAAAATATATTTTATTAAAGAAATTAATAAAAATATATTAAAGAGACATACATGAATGTCCCTTACCTTCCACCCTTCTTTCACTCGAATAATCCACATGCAATCCAACGCGAGACCCTCTTTCTCGGCCAGGATCTTCCTGTCTTTGACGTCGCTGCTCTGAATTATCGCCTGCGCACCCGTCACGTTAACTATGCACGGTTCTGGTTCCGGTGGCACGCCCGCTGTGAATCACACCTATTACAGTTCTACACTTTTCCTAGGCTCGCATGTCAACGTTCATATTGATATTAATATATATTCATATCATTATATTATTATATCATTTAGAGAGAGATTCAACATAATAAAGATTATTCAATACTAATTTAATAAACTATAACAAAATTCAAAAATTTATTAAACTTTACAAGATGATAATATATAATGAAAAATCACTTTCCTTAATATATTATCTCTTTGTAATGTATTATTTTATAATACGTTTTACTACGCATTATGAAAACTATATTCGTGCACGTGATAACATATATAAGCGCAGAAGATTTATTTTTGTTTCCCACTTTTATATATCAATTTTTGCTTATATCAATTTAAGGCATTTAGATGGTTTTTTCATAAATAATTGAATGAAAGCTATATTATTGCGCATGGTATGCTACATACCGATCACTAGGCAGTTATATTTAATGCGCGCATGCTCGACAAGTAGTTAGGAATAATTATGGCGCGACAGCCTTAGTCGCGAGTAGACATAATCAACGATATCTTTGCACAGAAAAATCACATCTCAGAGCATAATAATTTTTTGTCTCAGAATTTGTTCTCAAAATATTATTAAAACAAGTAATATATTTAAATGTACAATGAATACTTTATAATAAAAATTAATTAAATAAATGTAGAACAGATTGGGCAGTTTAGAATAAAATATAACGGTAGATATTAAGCGTCTGAAAACAATTGGACATTAAAAAACTGAACTGTTATAAAACCATAAAATATCGTTAATTGTTCTATTCTTAAACCTATTTTCTATTCTCAATTTATTTAGCGCAAATACGATATTATATCGCGTTATTTTTTCACTCAATACTTTAACATTTAAAAATATATAAAACATGAAAAATAAAGCGTAGTACTGATTTTCGATACATGTTTCATCAATTTTCCATAATTAAAAATTTGTGTAAATATTTATTAACAAAAGCACGATAATGACAATATTAAAAGAAGAGCGTTCACAATTCAAGATGTTTCAATATTGGGCATCAATATTGAAATTTTATAACGAATGAGTTAATCAACTACGAGATAAAAATTTCAGTATTTGAACGCGCTAGCCGCACCCGGTTCTACTATCTGAGTTGTATATCGATCTAAGAACGACGCCCGGTTAAAACCAGACCCATCGCATTTGTATTCCGCGTATTCATAAACCTTCCTCTTCGTTCTCCTGCTTGACTATGAATTAATTTCGGTCGCGGTTACACAGCTCTTACTGTCGCGAGCCATCTATTTCCGAAGTGTCTCGTAATTTTCTGAACAAGAACACACGACAAAGATCCTCGAATATTCACAATCGGCATATTCGTCCCCAAATTATTTAATTGTCATCACGCTCATTACTCTAACTCAAATTTTTAAGGTCGAATTTAGGTCTCGCTCTGTCTCGCTATAAGATGAAAAATTGCATCCACTCAGTTTAATTCGGTTTCAATCAAACAATTATAAGGATATATATGTTAATATTAAATTGGCGCATTTCCGTTTTATACTTTTTCTTTTTCTATATTACTGTAAATATGCATATTATTCTTAGCCTTTGTTTTTTTTACGCGTGGAAATCATTATTTCCCTTCTTCCTAGACTTGTAATTATACGCTTTGCATGAATGGCGTGATCTGCACAATGGAAAAGAAGGATCAGTTTATCAAGATTATGTTTTCATTTGGCGCCAGTTAAGGTGTGATTACGAGTTATTAGATTAATATAAAACAAATTAGTTTCAATCGCTGTTACGTTAGGCTAATTATCTTAGCAACGAATTTTTTCACGCCGCATATACGAGGCTCATGCACATAAGCATGAGAAGCAAGGGGGGAGGGCTAAAATGAGATCTTGAATTTGTTATTGATCGGTTTAATAATCCGTGTTAATTACGCATCCAAAGGATATATGAGCCTCGCATCTAAAAAGTGGATAATCGATAATAGATCAGACTCTGACGGAACTCATAGCCGAAACAAATTCTTGATGCAAAGAAGAAGAAATCAGAGGCGACTGGACAACATAATAAAATGTAAGGTCCCAGTAGATCCAGTAATTAAGGAAATCTCGCAAAACAATTTTCTTCAAAAATACTTATCAATTTTTAAATGTATAAAATAAATCGGAAATAGATGGCTATTGTATAACGTAGAAATTGTTAACTATATAAAAAAAAATTTTAAACACTTACTAAAACATTTTCTAGAATATTTTTTAAAATAATGCAACATATTATTATTTGCTTGTTGTTATGAAGATTTAGAAATTATTAGTTTGCGCTTGAGATTAAACTCTAATAAAAATTAATCAGAAATGTAGAAAACAAGTTTTCGCGAGATATAGAACTTTGTTGATTCTGAGACTTACGATGGGTTGGTCTCGGTATTATGTTCCACACAGCCTTGAAACCCTTGCCCTCGATATTCTCATCGCTGTGGAATCGCAGCCAGAGGTATCGCGTCTTCGATGTGATTTCGGGAGGAAAATTCGTCCCGCAGAATTTGCCAAGGGAATTAGAGTAACCGTACTGACCATCAAGTACCTCAAGGTAATCAAAACGGCAATCTGGACTGTCTTCCAGTTTGAACTCGTCCCGAAAGTCAAGCTTCAGCAGCATACCTTTGTCGGCTGAAACGAGAGAAGCCAAACGCAATGAGTTATTAGCGAATATACATATATATACGTTAAGTAGACAAGATTTTTCTAAAGATAAAGCGCGATATGAATAATCAATGACTAAAATAGTAATATTATAAAATGGATAACAGTCGGTAAAAGAAAAGAAAAAAAAAATTTGTTTTTAATAAATGCCGCATCAGGAATAATATAGCTTTTTAAGATATTGTATTTAACACACGTAAAGATATATCAAATACATAGGACGAGCAAGCAGATTGATTTCACTGACTGATTTGAAATAACGATGTAATTGTTAATGAATATTTATTTAAATGACTACGATATCGGTCAACCAATAATTGCGATTAATGTACAGATACGACGAGTATTTTGCACTCAATGAGTCAATAATTATGCATATAATCTGATATTGTAATCCGATCTGTGCGGGACCGGACATTATGCTCGGATATTATGCTATGTTCTCATCTCACGCTACGTAATTTATATTATTACGAGGAATAAAATTAGCATAAAAACATATTTCAATTATAATGCGGGGGTTTTATTTCGTATTTCAGTTTTTCTCCGAAAATATGCACAGAAACAACAATAATACGTCGAATGCATTTTTGCTTCTGTTCCTGCAAACTTCGCAACGCAAACGTCTTTTATAGTCGGACGAGTTACTCGACAAATATTCCAATGTCGTTAGCCCCAGAAATCAGACTGGCTCATGGCCAAATTGTTCGTCAGAAGCTACGACACGAAGTTGTGTTGTTTTCTCGTTGGTTACCACGTTAGAACTATAGCAGCTCGGTGGTAGCGCTTACAAAGCATTTTTCCGTGTAATATAATACCAGCGTCAGGAGAAACGCTTGAAACATAGTTTCCGAAACACTGTACTGAAGGAGATGAACGGGAGGAAGGTAGCGAATAAATTCCTATTAAACAGACACCAATCATTCCGCTGTGATCGTTTTTTAAATTGTGATTCTTTTTGCTTATTTTGTACGCACTCATCTTCTCATTATTCATTAACAGAGAATAATCAAAAGTGGTTTGTCTGTTATCGCCGACGTGCGCCACGACTAGAAAATATAGTTCTCAAAAAGTCGCGAGGGCCAAATGTGTCGTCGACACGTTCCCAGTAAATTTCGCGGCACGATCTGTAATAAGGCTGTAGAGATGCAAACGCGACTTCACTTTCTCCACACGTACGAAACTTATCCGAGAATTATTCAGACGAGACCGATCGTTAGGATATACTCTATCTTCCGGTTCTGGTTAGATATCTCGGGTCTCCGCACACATCCGTGTATTTGTAGGTCCGATCGAATGTATGTGTGATGTATGTGTGCGTGTCACGCGTGAATGCGTGTATGCGTGCGCGCGCGCGTGTACATCGGTATATGGACCACCAATCTACTTGACTATGCGCATTTAGACGTCACCCTGGGCAACCACAGGATCACCCTATTATTCCCGTAACACGCCCTTATACGAGTCTACATGTTATTGAAATCGCGATTGTCGGATGTCCGATTTCATTGATGCAGCGATAAAGAATTTTTTACTCGATATCGAACTAGGTATAATCGTTCTGCTAATATTTTTGATCATCGACATATCTTTATAACAAAATAATCGCGAATAAAATCTAATTGCAATCGAATATCCTTTTGTACCTGGTCTTTGTTCGATCCCTTTGCGATTTGATCGCGTTACACAGACAATGCACCAACACAGTGAAGGAACCATTGACTCTTAATCATATAGCAATTGTCGATATATTTATCCTTGGACACAAATAATTCTCAATGCTTTTTCAAAAATAGTCCGTCTATTCTAGATGCCAAGATCGCGCCAAGAATGGCGTATGCGATTACGGAGGCCTATTGCCGAATGACATTGAGTAAAATTATCAGTATTTAACAACTCAGGAATGCCATCCATCGAAAATTTTCAGAAGTGATTTCAATCGATACGTCATTTAAGGACAATTTAATTCGCTTGAGCATCGCTTCCGAAAACTGATGTGCACGAGTACTTGGTTGTTTTTGCCAAGCATTCTCTTTTATGAACAAATTTCCGTTGAAATTTATATATTTAAAAAATTCTCAGAAAAAAGTTTGTAAATGCCAAATTCATCCGAAAATAAATATAGTTCGTCATGTGTTTGATTAGTTGTTGAAAGTACTAACATTCTATAAAGATCGTTCAATTCTTAAGAAAAGTAAATCGTAGCTCTATATACAATAGAAAAATAATAAAAAATAATAGAGAGAAAAATCGTTAATATATGGTATTTCATCAAATAAGCGTTATTATTAATTTTCGCAAAGCTACTCAAAAGCGTTTGTATACTTTTTTTAAGTCTCTTTATTAAATAATTTTAAGGTTGTCAAAACAAGATTGATATCCGCCTGATAACTTCTCTCTTTCACTACTTGAAAGCGCGTAATCATTGTATTGAAGCTTTTTTATGAATGAAAATTTGGCTGGCTCCGCCGAAAAGCCCACGCGTCATATGACTACTCGCCAAGGACGCACGTGCGAGCACGTATATTAATTCCACTTTGTCGCTTAAAACTCGACTCTGAAGAAAAAAATTGCGACGTCAAGGCCATGCCGAAAATATAGTGTCGCTTACGGGCGCCACAAAAATTGTCGCATATCTTGGCAACCGGATGTCCTCTCTTACGCGCATTGAATTCGAATGACGACAGATTTCTCCTGGACTTCCTTTGGCAAAGACGCGCACTTTAAAGCAACAAGAACCGAGAGAAAGAAGAAAGAAACAGCGAGCATTGGCGCTCTCGAAGCAAAAAACACGATAAAGTTTCTTTTGAGATCTTGCCTGCTGTTGCATAGAAATATTCGATCGTGATTTTTTCTTTTCACAAAGAAGATGTAAAATTATACTTTCGCGTAATAGCGTATTACGCGCGAAGACTGAGAAATATATAGCATATATTTGCCATTTTATCTGAAATAAAATATATATTGATATCTTAATAAAAAATATAATGTTGCATTTTATTTATTTAGTCCTGATAAGCGATGTTTTCCAACTTTTTTCAGTAGTATAGAGTTTTTCAGAGTGCTTTCTAGATTTTTTAGGTTTTCTTCCTAGTGTAAATTGAACGCTATTTTGTTTTTATCATTATAATCAATGTTGAAACTTTCTTGTCAACATAAACTTTTTAAATTTATCTCTGTCTCGTTAGATTACTTTTTCTGTATATTATTCTAATAAATTATGGAAACAATTAAAGACCGGAACTCTTCAAAAATAATAAAATAGCGATCATTCGATGATTGATCTCTCGCAATTTCGTTATTACATCGAGCTGGGACATCGTTACATTGACATAAGTCATAATCCGAATTTTATTTTGCTTGATAATATCTGGTTCGAGTACGTTTGTCGGCGCGTCGCAGCGCGAAGTTTCACATCGCGAAATCATCGCTAGTGTCTTCTTAATGTTTCCACGAACCCGGAATAATTCCCGTCATTTAAAGGAAATCCTCTGATCCCGCCGAAATCCTGACTGCACAGTTCCATACACACATATCTGCTTCACGCTGCCGCGGTTAGCTGCTACATAGCATGTTTGCACTGGGTGCTTCCTAGCATGTGTGCACGTATGTGTCCATGTGTGCATACATACGATCTCGCACTCGAGTTCATGTGCGCTCGTCCCCACCTCCGGATTATGCCACTTTCCCGTGATTATCGTTGTATGTAGCTCTTCCGGTAAAGAGCGGTGTCTCACCCTCCGATGAGATCATCGAATTTTCCGTGACGCCTCAATGAGCATCCTACGGAATGCCGAAGGACGTACCTTACATTGCGCGCTGCAATTAATATCGAGGAAATTGGATTGCGTCTAGGGAAATATCGCAAAACGATCGCATTGGTTTCACGTACGTCGTTAAAGAGGCACGGAATTGCGGCAAATATAATTTTTCTCTACAATTTTGCGTAATTGGATGATCGCGGTGCTATGATTTCACGTAAACTTGTAAAGAAAATTTAATCAAATAGCCTTGTAGTGGCAAATATCGCCGAATCGTAGCGGCTCTCTCTCTTTCTCTCTCTCTCTCTCTCTCTCTCTCTTTTTCTTTGTGAGGCGCGCACAATAAAGCACAAATAAATAGTTTTACGTCTAAAATAAAATATCGTAAAAAAATAGAGAGCCGCTCGCTTCGAACGATCTTTTTTTTCCCTGCCGATTGCCGAGGTACGTGGTCCTCGTAGTAACGATCGACGCCTCCCTTTGGGAGGCTATCGAATTTTCCATAGAGCTCCGCCGAATAAGGGTGAGTCTCGCATGGTTGCCGGAAGTTGCACGAGCTTAACCGTTCTGTTCTAGAAACTCCTGGAAAATGGTGCATCCTCGTACCACATTTCCTCGTCTGGACTGGATGTTTATTGCCAGCATGCTGCTGTGTGAGGTAATGCACGCGGATTTTTCGCCAGGATTTAAAGGAGGTGAGCAATCTAAAAAGGCGAAAGAAAAAAGAAACGCTCGGTGGTGATATATATTCGGGTTTTATGAGACGAAAATAAAGTGCTGCAAGCTAGCTTGACACGATTTTTGTCAATGTCATATTAAACCACAGAAGAAGATTATTGTGATCAAACAGAGAAACCACACGTCTAGTAATCAATATAAAAAAAAAAATCTAAATATCGCTGATTTAGCATGCATCCATATAGTATTTTTATATAAATTCCTATTTTAAAACCAATTTTTCCTTAACAACAATTTGATTGAACATTAGAGATTAAATTTTAATCGAGAATAAGAGATTATAAATAAGAATTATATAAGAACAATTATAGAAAAAAAATACAATCATTATTTATTTAAAATAATTAAAAATAACAGTATTTTGTGTCAATTTTTTCAAAATTTATCATAATTTATATGAGAAAATAATAAGATTATATTGCATATAAATTCTTTCAACATACGATAATGCTACTTATTGATTTTTCAGTCTTTGAAAAATTGTAGCGCTTGATATATTTATTTAACATAGAGTTATAAATAAATTCACAAGAAATCGAATGATGGAAAAACCATCATAAATCGCCTTTATAATTTATGAGAAAAATTAACATCAAACTTTTTAAGCTGTTGTAGAATAACAAATTATCTTCAAAATTTATACAAAACACGTTTCGTTATTGTTTCACAATTTACAATGTATGAAATATTTATATATTTATAACTCATACATAATTGAGATTATTATTCTCAATAACTCGCATAAAAACTATACTATTTAGCACTCTTATACAAATATATTTTTCGTATATTATATAAAATTAAATTATAAAAAAAATTGTTAAATTAACAATTTTCCTAACTTTGCATGTATATTTTGACATTAAAATTTCTTATGCATTAAATATTAAACGAAACATAATATGTGTAAAAGAAACAAGAAAATAGAATATTAAAAAGAATTAAATATGCAAAACTCAAAAAATTGGAGTGCTTTGTGCTCATAAAATCATTTTCCTCGAAAAGGATCTCTTAAGAGCACTTTAGTTAATTGAGTAGAAGAAAAGAAATAATAATTTAAAATGTCTTTACAAAGTTGTAACCCTTTTCCATTTCTCTCGCGTAAGATAACTTTGCCGACGTTTCGGCTATTATGTGACCTCCTTTATATCTTTCCAACAAAATAAATTATACGTAATTTTCCATTGCTACAAGTTGTATTTTCCGCTCTAGATACATTGGTGCACATGTACAAAAGAGATATCCAGTCCAATATACATTAAACTGGCAGACAGTTCGTTGTAATAAATTGCCGATGGTCATGATTTATTTCAGCGTCCCGATAATTAATATTCGCAAAGAAACAACAGATCGAGTACATAGCATTTGAAAGCTCATTGATTTCAATTGCCTTCAACTACACACACACAAATAATTGTTATAAAATAAATATAATTATAAAAATATTATATAATTAATAATAAAATATATAATTATAAAAATACAGCGAGATGTCAAAAAGAATTACAAGGCTATACTAACAAATTTCTGGACTTTAATGCACAATTCAATAAAATTTATATCTTATATATCTATATAATTTTAAGAGATTTAGTTATCTTTAAAACTAAAATATATTCTCTCTAATTTTATATGTTAACAAAAATAAGGCATTTTTTAAATATTTGCAAGTGTATATCTTTGTAAATATAACAGCATTAACATATATGTTTATGATATATTATTACATTAATATACCACATGTTTTAATAAAATGACTATGACTTAGAAACTGCTTTCCGTTCGCTCTTCTGCAGCCTCTATAATGCATCTCGAACCGATTTCCTGGCTATCATCCAATAATCGAAGTATCCAATAATCCTGAAGTGGCCGGACTTCCGATGGGAAGGGATATCACAAATTTCTTTCATACCTTCCCGAAGAGGCATGCCATGTAATAACCGCCAAATAAAACGATTCTCACATTTGCCCATAAGATATATTTACTCCATCTTTGTGCCAAAAGCAACGTTGGCGAATCACTGATGCCGGATTATGGAAGCGATAATTTTCAAGTTGTATTTACGATCGCGGTACAAATCTTCGCGGTTGCGTCGCCAATATTTCCCGAACATATCTTATTCCAGCCGTGGTTTACCACCTCACCAACGTACCGAATCAGATCGTGGTTAAACACGTGGGCCAACGCGCGGTTGAACACCATCCGTCCACCACCGAGCACGTACACAACTGTTCGCCGACACACGATCGTGCTATCCTACACCGGGATGATATCCGTTCTCGAAGTGATTCATAGGGGGTTGAAGCACGAGACGACGCGTCACGTTGGTCGGTCAGCAAGTACAATGGCCAACGGTTATGGTAGTGGCCGGAGGAATAGATGAGGAACGAAGGGATGATCGGTTTCTCTGAGAAGAAACTAACTAGCCCGCAGCCAGAGCAAATCCTGTTCCCTCTGTTTGCCGACCATCCATCGATAGATACGAGTTAAGATGAACGCGTCTATCAGCACGGATGGTTTCGTAGTTTTGGACAAACTTTAGTTTAATTGCTTTTTCCGCCGAGATTATTCTAGATAGTTTCTCTTGTGCTACTTGCTGTCAGAGGATCGAAAGTTTACTTAAGCTATAGTATGTACTCTTTTAACAATTTCGTAGGTTGATTGTATTTCACGTAGATTTGTTTTATCCGTAAAAACTTGACGTATATATTTTTAATGTAAAAGTTTTATGAAAGATGGGAGAACATATGTACATCTCTTATCTCTTATAAAACTTACCGGTTTATTAGAATGGTCAGAGCGGCTTATCCGTAAAATTGTTATTCACATGTAAAATCTCTTATGCAAAGAGACTTTCGATTTAACCGTAGATTAAATTTAACCACCGTGAATTCTAGAAACTTCGTTTAAAGTTTAACCCCGCTTAATACCGGGCTTTACCTATCTTAATCGCTATCTACATTTAAATCTGCAATTTTAAATGCTTTGCGAAGTCTTACTGGAGAATGTGACTTGGAAAAGATAGCTTTGATAGTAGTCGTTAATAGCAAAGAATTAAACAATCAAGAATTATTTAAATAGACTTGTAGTGATTTAAATAGTGACTGCATATTGACTTCATCTTTCTCGCTTTTATTCATCTGATATCTTCAGAATTCTCTTTGAATATTATAATAAAATAAATAATAATAATTTCAGAATGTCAACTGATTATACATCAATCATCGTAATATTAAATTTTATCGTTTTAAATTTCATGATTTTTAAAATCCTCCTCAAAATCAAGGAGCTTGATTTGCCTTGCATTTTGCAAAACTAATTATTTAGAATGCTGCAGTCAAATTAATCAAGCGTTTTGTCCAGTGAGGACGGGCCAATTTCGGCGGCGTTAATTGGCAGACAGGGACAGGTAAAACGTTCTGCGGATGGTCGTTAATGTCGCCCCGTGTTCAAGGACAAGCGTGCATCGCGCGCAACCGCAATTAATGGCCTCTGATGCAGCACGATGGCACTTTCGGTCTTAGGAGTATTTCGCTGTTCAACGAAACAGCGAGGATGGCAGGCAACCTCGCCTGGACCTGATTTACGTGCGATCGCATTAAACGGTTCTTTGATAGCCCCTTACCTTCTGAGTGGTTGATAACTTGATTTGCTGCCCCACTTTGGAACTCAGCCACGACTCTTGCCCCGTGCCCACCCTTATCGTCCCCTTATCCTCCCTCCCCCCTTCATCTTCGACGTCATGGAAATGCCTTGCTCCCTGCTTGGAACGCGGAACGATCATTTTTTTTCTTCTTGGCTACCATTCTCCCTGTCTTTTCCCCCACTTTCCCTCATACAATTTACGAATACTGGAATAATTATATCAGTAACAGTAAAAAATAAGAGTGTATTATATAATAAATTTACTACCGCTTCGAACACATTCTTTAAAAACGTTTTCATTTATTAGTTCTAAAAGAGAATTTTGTCTAAAATATCGTAGATAGACGTTATTTGAGAAAATTATATACTTACAAATGTCTTTTATGTATATATATATAAAGCATAGTTCATATGACAGAAAATATATTTCTGGTATATACAGTTTTACCTAAAACTATAAATTATATTATAAAAAATTGTAAATTATTTTTCATAAAATTAAAAACAATGATAGTGGTCAAATTCAAAACGGCTAGATATAATAACAATTTAGGAAACGAAATTTCCAAATATTTGAATTATTTCCCTACTATAAGTTTTTGAAAAGATCACAAACATTGAAGTTGATAAAAAAGTAATATCTATAAGTTACGCTTTTTTGCGAGACAGCTAATGAGGAACGACGCAAGTTTCATCCACGAAGAGCGGAAACTTCTTGTCATATTTCTTCGTCAAAAAGGAGAAAAAGTGACAGTCGGATGGAAAAAAACGTGCTGTCGTTGGCACGGTTTAAATTGGACTTGCGAACAGCGACGACGAATCAGAGGTTACAGGTAACAAGACTGGTGGAAAAGTAGAATAAGAGGAAGACGCGGAGAGAACCGGTGGCCGTGAAGAAAGGCACCCGGATGTATAACTGCGAACCAACAGGTTAACTTGGAAGCTCGCGACCGAACTTTCCGATCGATCTTAACGAAGTGTCGCCCGTAACTTTGGTCGTTTACCGCGAACTTCCATGAACTTCGACTGCAGTCCGCAGGATGTACGATCTGGGACCATGAGGCGATCTCCGTGAATCTTGGAAAACCGAGAGACAGCAAAGAATTGCCTCAATCAAGCGAGGTTTATTTATGTCAGTCTCACAATCGTTACATCAGAAATTGCCTTCCGATTCACGATATAAGCGGAACACAGCGGAAATTATAAACTGAAGGCAAACACATGCTATTTCCGTTACAATTTTTAGAAACAATAATGCTAGCTGTACAAAATACTATGATATAATTAAAGATAAAATAATGTAAATTTTTTAATGTAAATTTTGTTACATGTTTTCTGTTCGTGTCTATATTATTTTTTATTCCAAGAGAATAAAAATAAGAATTTTAAGTCTCTTTCTTTTTCTCTCAAAAAAGATTTCCAATAGCTAACATATTCTTATAAAAATATATTGTATTATTGTTGTTTGTAAATAATTCTCTGTGTATGCACGACGGGAGTCAGAGCATCGATTTTCAAAAAAGCAGAGCTGCAGCACTCGCGGAAAAGTGGCCCAATCTAAATTTACATTGGTTTCTAATTCTTCTTAAGTGGAAATCGTATGCTCATCGCAACGAATTCGTTAAAAACAATAAAACAGCTTTAGTATCCTCGGCGAGACTCAGGGTCCATTATCGCCAATTGAAATTCGCGACTAGCGTGCAGCCGGAACGGACAGGCAATGAGAGGGGAGTAAGATGTCGAGGGATTAATTGAAAAGGGGAGCCGCGCGCGAGCGCGATTGCTGATTCTCCATCTCGTTACGATGTGATAACGAGGACGACCGAGCGCACTTGTTTAACGAACTTCGATCTCTTTCTCGAGAGAAGAACACCGGATTCTTCGTTGGCGCACATTACGGACCAAGAGTCTTATGACCGTGAAAGGTTGTACTCCGATCCCCCGTTTTATCCCAGGACCACACCCTCATCCAATCTTCAACCGACCGTGATCTCATTAACGTGCCCGGTTATCTCGACACGCTTAAAAGAGTTCCTCGCGCGCATTTTATAATGATATGGTCCTGTGTTATCGCTTTAGACTTAGACGAATATGCAAAACAATTCCCAATCCAAGCAATTAGAAAATTCTGGAAGCAGTTTGTTTACGGAGCACTTGCAGACGGTATGCAAACATCAAAATTAATTCTGAAAAAAAGCTACTCATTTTTCAGTATAACAGTATAATTCGGTTATTTCGAGCGTCTAAAATTTCTCTATTAATCGCCTCTAACATCAAATGTTGCCATATAGTTAAAAGAGTAATCTTTGACGAAAATTTTATGAAAATTGCCAAATTTATATAAGATCTTTTTAAAATTGCGCTAAAAGTTATACCGAACTTTTTTTACGCAAGAATGACCATATGCAGTACAGATTACAATTATTATTTTACATATGAAAAAAATAAAGAAATATGATAAAGAGAGAGATATATATAATTATTTTAAAAAAATATATTGATTTTATGCTTACCAGATTTATTTTGGTAAGATGTATACGACTTTTATTTGTTACAACAAAAAAAAAGAGAAAGAGAAAGAGATATGATTGATAACGTATTTTATAAAGGCTGAAGACAAGCACTTTTGAGTATCGGACAATGTACTGACTTGCGCTTGTCCTAAATTACATAATAGAATCTCGTATACAAGTTCGTAATTAGGAAATGGGCTTCCTAGAGCGAGTAGATACTTCGCTGTTGTACACGGTAGAACTAATGGAAGATCAATATTTACTCGTGCCATGTCATAAGATATTATATGAAAAGAACATCTCGGAAAGTGCGATATAGGAAAACGTAAGATTGCCGAAACACGTGATATTTCATAGAAAACGAATGTCGAGCAATATCTGGTACGAATTTTGACATGTTTACATAGAATCGACACTCATCTCTTCTGAACTTCTGGACATCGAATATATGACTCACCAAATCGAAATCTCAGAGAGAGATATATATACATATATTATAAAAGGGTTTTTCTTAAAATGTTATAAATACAATTCAATATTAGGATTTTTCTCAAAATATGAAATAAATATATAATTATATAAATAAATATATATAATTTCCAATATAAAAATATGATAAAAAGGTAGATATAATACATTTTTAGAATTGGCAATTAAAAAACAAAATTATTTAAAGACATTTTATATTCGAATATATCTTTATGTCGTACCGTGTGTGTGTGTGGATTTTAGAACAGATTAAAACTTATAAACTTTATACACATGAAAAGTTAGTGCAAACGACTTGCGTGACCGATTGGATCAATGAATTTAACGCTCATTTTCCTCGGAGTATTTCCTGTGTACTGCAATACTAATTCTCTCTCTTTCTCTCTCTATTTTTCTTTGTATTTGAAGTTGCGGTTTCAATGAAAACTTTCGACATTTATAGTAATCCCATCTCTGCAAATTCGAAATAATGTCTACAGATTCCGATCACACGCTTAATTCTTAAACAACAACAGACAATTAAATTACGAGAATAAATAACTAACAAGTTCTCAATAACGACTATGTATTTCTTTTGTGTAATCACTATTATCTCATGTAAATTGACTGATGCAAAATGACTTTCATTAAAGTTAAATCCAACTACTAAAAGTCTAAAATTGATATTTATTAAATAAGTAATCTGCTATTTATAAAATAAGTAATAAGAAATTAAAATCTAAATAAAAAGTTAAATCCTATGAGAAAAAATATGTGCAATAATGAATTAAAAAATCTAATATAAATAATCTTGTATTTTCTAAAATAAAATATCGTAATTCAATGCATCTTTTTAATACAAAAATTATATTTATTTTTTATCTGATGCAATATATATATATTAAAATAACTATTAATTTTTTCTTGATAATTCTTGAAGTAAACTGTTCTAACAATAAGTGAGTTTAGATTGTAATCCTATAAGCACTCTCTCTCTCTCTCTCTTTCTCTCTCTCTCTCTCTCTCTTGCGTGAATAATCCTTCATCTTGCAAACTCTCGATGCATGTGGTCGATGCAACCGGCATTAATCATCAGAGAGTGTCAGTGAAGCGAGATTCAATGGCAAATGATTTAACTGGAAATGCCTGGAGGCTGCCCATTCCAGCTAGTTAGAGGGTAGGTTTACCGAGAGCTGGAGGAATACTACAACCTACTTGAGCCTCGAGAAGATAATCGGAAACGCTAGGAATTCCGTTAACGGACAGTTCATAAGTTTCTTGATAGCTTCTGCGATATTTGTTTTGGCTCGAGAAAATTTAACAAAATTTGAATGTTATTTTTCGGTCATTAAACTATTCATTTGAAGTACTTATGTCATATATAATAGTTATTCGAGAATAATCTAGTTTAAATATGTAAAATGTACAAAATTAATGAAGATTAAAAACATCCGAATCTAATCAATTATGTTGATTCGAGCCATTCATATGATCATAAAGCGCTTTTAATATTTCGTGTAATCTTTCTAATATTAGATGAATAGTAAAATTGGATGATTAAACAGTTGACTTATCGTAATTTATCGAAACTATTTCAGGCTTTTGGTGAAGGTTTGGTGAAAGTATTTTCTTTCTGACACTCAAACAACCACTGATTGAAAAGCCAGTCATCCGTTAGCAGCGTAGAATATTTCACGATATTTATAAACCCTATGTATCATATGTGTACCGTGTTCTGTGGAATTAATGGTAGAAAATATTTTTTCGTCGAATAAAATTAAAAAGCAAAAAGCACTGCTATATGTGATGGTAAATATATATATATATACACACACACACATACACACATTGTATATACATATGTGTGTGTATATATATATATATATATATATACATATACATATATACAGTGTGTGTGTGTGTGTATGTGTGAATACGTTTGATCGGCTGGCCAGATAGATTATTTTATCGACGTATATTCGAAAAGAGCGCACACTGGTATATGTAAAGTTTTTAATATTATTATATAAAAGCTATCGCGCGGGGATGCTACGATTCCATTCACGGTATAATTTCCTGCGATAACTTTATATTTTTGAACGCACCAGTATACGTCGTTTTAGCGTTGTTAGTAAAATAAATATCTGAAATATACATGACCGCGTTACAATCAATGTTTTTTTAGCTTCGTTCAAACTTCTCTACTTCAAATCTAGTGTATAAATATAAGTAAGCTTTAGAATCGGTCTGAAAATTGAAAAATATTTTCATTTTTCTTTTTTTCGTTGTTGATTTTAATCCGGTTTTTCAACTGAAATATAATTGGCGATTAATCGATGTTCACGAACACCGATGATATCGTCATTTTAAGAAATAAATATACGTGAAGCCTGTGAGCAACCTGGATATTGCGTTGAAATGTGAACGTTAAATTGATTACGACGTCGTGTGATCTCGATATAAATGGCGCATGTCGAAAATACTGAAAACAATTCGAGCATTTGCATGTATAACAATTAATAAAACTGACAGAGATGAAAATGTGTCTTTCATAGAAAAAATATATGAAATGTGACGAACAAGCTGTGCCGAAGCGACATACGTATAAATTGATTGTTTCCTCTACTCTCAGCTTTTCGTTCACCGCAGAAATATTATTGCGGCGATGTGTCTTTCAATCTTGCCGTCACTCTCGTTTACAGAGCAGACGTTGGATTTACATATCCGTTCGATATCATCGAGCGTAATCAACACAGCAGCGCAACCGGAGCAATTGTGACGCTCGATAGTACATATCTACAATACGTCGAACAGGACGTCGGACCATCACTCCAATCGATCACGAATTCCGTAACAATGATAAGTTTGCGTAATGGAAGTTACAATCCGTTTCGTCCTCGCGATTTGCAGATATCTCTCTCTCAGATAAACTTTCGCGTCGAACTATCTCTCTTGGCGTACCGCAAAACGTAGCGAGAAACCTTCGCGACGAATTATTTCGCAATGTCCGCTTCGAAATCGCGAAAATATCGAAAATCCTTTTGCTCACTCTAGTCGGACTGGAATTCGAAATGCCGCTCAAGAGTTCGCGCCACGGTAAGAGGATCATGTGACGTTGTTACATGAGCGAACGAGCTTCGTGAACAACGTTTACGACAGTCATTGAGATAACGAACCCTTTGTGGTTGGAATCATTTTACAACATCGCACGAGAAAGAGAACAGCCGCAGCTGCTGTGCTGCTTTCGCGCGTGATGAAGAATGCAACGAAAGTCTGCAAATTTAAAAACCGGAAGTCGAGAGTCGGAACGAGAGAGATGCGAAAATTAATGTATACCGAATATGATGAATATAGTCAGGTTATTATAAATGAATTTTTCTTGAAAAATTAAAACAAAGCTATATTATTCATCAATTAATCTTAAATAAATTTAACTTTAATTTTAATTTTTTATAACAGGTGCTCGTTGGAAATTAAATTGAACAATCTAATAAATTGTTGAAAATACGTAGAATAATTTAAATAAAACTTAAGATACTCTTTTTTTAGTGATTTTACATTTCATCGGATGTGACTTACATCCGAATTTTTTCACATTTACCGTGGTCTGTCGGATTGTCGGATGTCTGATCAAATCAGGATTCTCTGGCACATCCAATAATCGTTACTGAAGACATCTCGTTTCGATTTTAGGGTCAAGAAGTCAGTCAATACTAGTAATGGCTGGGATCCATTGTTCCTGGGACCTAGCTGGGATGCTAACAAAATAATAGTAATGCACGTGCGCTGTACGTGTTCCTCCTAGCAATGCTATCTGGCAAACGACGCGAATGATAGTAATTGAGAAGTCCTATTTCACAAGTAGCATGAAATTCAGCTTTATGATATATAAATGATAAAGACGCGGCATAAAAGAAAAGAATTGCAATATAACTGTATAATGTAGAAGACTTTCACTTATTAATATTCATTTATTCGATTGAAAAATTTAAATAATTAATCTAAATTTTTCGGGCAAATTATTATGTATTTGCACATTTAGAAACTAGTCAAACCTCTCCTTTTTAAAATTCAATTATGTAAATAGAAAAATTATTATAACATGTGTTTAAATTAATTAAAATAAAAAAAATTTTAAGATACATATATTGCATTATTGTTGGGGAGTTCTGCAGATTATACCGACTTATATATAATGAATCATGAAGCGGGGAAATGCTTGAACATGCGGTATATGGTGGCAGCGAAGATCCTTCTCAAGATTCCGCAGAAGTTTCTTACTGATAGCCTGCCAAGTGACAACTGCGAATTGCCAGACAATGCACGGGCCTCGCATATTTCGGAAATTCCAGAGACAAGACGAGACTCGAGATGCTGCGCTGATATTTTGGCGGCTTAAAATTTGTCAGATTGTTAAATTGAGAATTTTGATTTGAGAAAACGATTATTATGCTATATTATTATTACTATATATTTATATTATTATTACTGTATACTATATTAGACTATATTATTGGCAAAAAACCAATACGCTTTATTGCAAAAAACACGATGAATTAGAATTGTTTAAGTATAAGCAATTAATTATAACTAAAGTATAAGCAATTAATTATAACTAAAAGACTTCATTATCAACAATCTGACGAATTTTTATTACACATCACGTAATTCAACGCACGAAACGTTATTGATTCATAAATGAATTCATGTTTTATTTACTCATATGCATCATTTGCAAGTAAAACAATGATTCCTAATTTTTAATTCATAAATTACTGTATTAATAATTACTTGAAAATATCATATCATTAATTTTGCAATGCAATACTACGAAATGTAGATGTCCATGCAAATTTCAGAAACAATGTGAAATGCATTGTGAATAGTTCACACGGCTATGAAAAGGATCTTGCAGATTAAACTAACCATTTAACTTCTACATTAATATACATATGACAATTATAATATTTTTTGTTGCAGTCAATATATAGAGTTGATGTTTAACTGTCGATAATTAGAATCGTCGACACTAAACGTCAGAAAATACAGTGGCAATGATTGTCACTAGTTTGAAACTTTCTTACTCTCCCGGTCGAAGTTGAGATAATTACATGACATAATTTACATAGGATATCTAATGCGCTATAATCTCTCCTCTAAGCGCAATCACAATCGTTATGCAATGACAAACGAGTCCCTTTGAACCAATTATAATTTCTTACTTGTTAGCAAGTTTTGAGCGAGGCAATGAAAAGCCGATTTTAATCATCTCAATGCACATCTGATTGTAAATGTATCATAGAGCATATGAAATGACATATAAAAATTATTATATATTATTTAAATTATATTATGTCATTTATAAATGTTATGCCGTAATTAAATATAATCTCAAAACTCCAATTCTACTTTAACATTAACAGAAAGCGTAATTAAATTCACGGATATTGCTTTTAGCACATACTTAATTTATTTAAATAACATTCATAATTTATAATTTTTCATATTGAAATTGAATTTAGAATAAGCAATTTAACTGAAAATTACGCGAAAATGAATTTATTGTACATAAAAAGAACATAGTAGATGATATATATACGCGTTGGTTTATTGAATCGTCATCGATATATTTTTGGAGTTTAATATATTACCATTCCATTATATATTTCTTTTCGTCCGAATAACGCTTCCTTCAGTTTTATGGTAGTTTTATAATTTTGTATGGCGGAGTTTATAACGTGCGCGTACTACTTCGGCATTTGCAAGATTTAGTTGAGAATCCGTAATCACCGCGGTAGCTATTTTTGTATACGCGAAGACTCGGTAAACCCTGTCGACCCTGACTCAGATTCAAACAAGAGCCAGCTGCTGCCCATTGCTCAATCCGGCGCATTTCGAGATCCCGGATTAAAAGAGAGATCGATAAATCTCTATGTATTAGAGCATAGTTTATTTGTGAACTCTATGAACAATTAACTATTATACATCGACTCTTTTAATGCCAATCTAACAATGAATTTATAATGTACAAATAATATTTTATAAAATTTTTTTTATTTCTATAAATAAATAGACATTCTGTAAATAAATAGATATAATTGATGTAATTGGCAAGAGAAATAAAATGGCTTCTGAATTCCCTGAATTTTGCACGCGTGTCTAGCTCGAAACGGGGAGACATTTTTCGTCGAACGGCTGCGAGCAGCTTCTCCGATCGTTCGTAGATACATCGATTCGTTATCGAGATATTGCTCTCGTGCAGCCACGGACAAGGAGAGCGGTTGAATTCGCGAAGATTTATGATTTCACCGAACGTTTGCCAATTTTTTCCTTTTCTCGACTTTCTATCTAGAATCGTCTCGCGTCGCTACGTTTGAGAGTATACGAGCATAAAATGAGAAATCGTTTGTTGCAGCTTTATTTTTCTTGGCGCGAAAGATAACGACACGTAATGAAAGAATATATGTAAAGCAGATTACTTTTAATTTATCATAACTAAAATTTTTTGTTATATATTGTTTTATTAATTATTTAAACGTTATTATTGATTAAACGTTGGTAGATGAAATAAAGATCAAATTATCGATTCCTGATTTATAATACTATCGTTATATTGATTATTAATAACTGAAAGAAACTTGATAATATAGTATTTATTAGTAATTATTATACAAATTTCTTAAAGCTCAGTAACATAATAGCCCATTAATTAAATGTCGAGCTATATCAATGAAGAAGATTTCTCCGATTAAAGAGAAAACCATGATCATTAAAATAAAGGAATGTTCCTATGTTTTTTTTATTTTGCAGGATTTCGTTTCCCTTGATTCCTTTTGTGAGCCAGTCTGGGAAAATTTAGTATCCTCTCGCGATATCTTTAGCCAACGAACCGAATCGGCAGGGTGTATCAATCACTCCAGTTTCCCCCCTTTTATCCTTGCAGAAAGTTCAGTTATGTTCGAGGTACCAAGTTGCATTGAATTTATACATATGAAACAAGATAGAACATACGAAACTTTCTTAAGGTTCCGCAATATAGAATAAATGTAGATGAAGGTAATTTTGGCAAGGTGTTATTATCATTCGGTTCGTCATTATTCCTCAACACATCAGCATTTTTGCAAGAGACATAATCCATCATAATCCATCATAATCCATCATCAACTGAAGAAATTATTTCAAATAATATTTTTTTATCTTGTAATATTTATGGTTTTATTATTATTCAACTTAAATAAGAAAATTATTGTAGCATATCGTGCAGAAATATCATGTTTGAAATCGTGTTTGAAATATTCTATTTTGTACATTATATCTTTAGGAATCTTCTGACTTTATGTAGCAATTACTTGTAATTGCTATATAAGTAGTTATATCATAAAATTTTTTATCAAGAAATTAAATCTTATTCCATTTCTACCATTTATTTCAAGTTGATGTGAGAGTACGTCTGCAAATTTTGATCCATCATTATAAAGTCACTAAACAAGACGGATTATCGATGTACGATTCAGGATTATATCAGTATCGCTAGTATAATAAGTAAAAGATTTATAAGATAGTGCATATCACATTTGACAAAATTGTATAAGAGAGATACGAATTGTAATAATATATAAAGTTCATATATTCTGGAATCTATCGATGATAACCCCTGATCGTCCTATTATATGTTCCATGCACGAAAAATAAGTCACGTCTAACGCTCTTTACTTAAGCAGGATTTTGCTCGAAAAGAAACGATGTTTGTTCAAAACATTTGTCCCGAGATAGGAGAGAATCGCGGATCAAAGGTTTTCCTCATCTAGGAAGAGTTCGTCTTTCCAACACGCTCGCCTTTTTTCTTCGCATTATCGGCGAACGGTGCGCGGCAGTAAAGTGAAATCTGGCTAGCGTGTTCTTACCGCGGGCAATCTTGTAGAAGTTCCCTCGGAGCTCGCTCGAAAATCGATTTCTCAGAAAGATACGATATGTACGTGTGGGGAATCGATTATTGATCATCGAACCATCGCCGCGAAAGTGATTGCACTCACGATATTCCGGTCAGCGTTGCAAGCACGGCGGTTTAACGCAAACCACGATTGCCAGTTAAATTATTTATCTTTGGCGATTAATTCAAATATTGTAACGTCTCCGCAACCAAACACAAAATTCGCGAATAATTGCAGGCAATGTTTTATTTTCCTTTTCCATATTTATAACGCGGTTAAATAAAATATTTATTATTATAAAAATATTATACTTATTGCAATTATGGACGAAATTTCCCGTGAGGTTAAAAATATTTATCGTATTTATTCCTTTTGATTTTATACTTAAATAAAGTTGCATTTCTTAAGTCCTGTCAATTTTTATTTTTTACTTAAGATAAAACTCAATTATTTGTATTATAATGAAACCACTTACCTTCTAAAACTCGAACACAGTCGGTGAGGTTTGGATACGGATCCGGATAATTCGGGCTATAAAATTCCCTCTTCGTAAGATCTCCGACTTGAAACTTCTCGCAAATGTCCGGAACGTGTCTCATCTGACGTCGTGGCATCATGATGGAGGTTGTCATCGGTGTCGTATTTTTCAAGTTCTCGCGCGAAAGCGTCTCGTATAATAGTCGTGTCTCGGACGTCGCCACTATCTGCACACATTGTAAAGTCACATTTAAATTTATAACGTCGTCTCATGCGTGAAGCAGTATACGACTCTTTCATAATTTATACAACAGCGTTTCAACAAATCGAAAATTTGTGATGTAATAAAAGATCTTTGCTCCATTATAAGTAATTTTGAAAGCTTCTCACGGTTTTTATCGCCGCGTACGCGTCGCGTTAATTTGAATTGCGCAAGATTGAAAATTTATACGATCAATAGACTATAAGCCCTATAATACCGAGATATCAAACCGTTAATTAAACGGAAGCCCAATTCCGCTTTAGGCAATTGGTATTTCGACAATGCTAAATTATAGTTATCGCTCGTATTACGATATTGGAAGCGGCGCTGAATAATTACGACTATTATGTCGTTGTTACGATGAGAGATATCACGTGAAGGAATCCATGTTATATAATCTAACACCAATAACCATATTATGTAATCTAATACCGATATCTTACTGTGTTTAATGTACCCATGATTATACTATAAGCTCAAATAGATTTATTTGATTCTTGCAGAGATTCGTAAAAAAAATTGAAAATTTGCACGAATATATCTTTATGAGCTCTTTCTTAATTACCTTACTTAATTATCAACGAAAGAATTCGAATAATTGATGCGATTATTGGCGCATTATAATTTTAACTTGAAAACTCAAAATTGTGTTAAATGAGGAACAGATATGAAAAAAATCATTAATCTAGCATTATTCGGGATATATATTTCCAGCCTTAATCGCGACCAAATTTTCGAATAATCTACTAGCTATAAGATTTGGTACGAATTACGTCGTAGGAGCTTCCAGGAACCGACGAAATCTTCGCGAGGTGATAGCCAACCGTCGATGACTGCGGGGACGAGGACTCGATGGAAATCCGATTGGACGGATCCGTCTGACTCATTTTGTCGCTCATGGACGAGATGGACGGGTTGTAGCGTGCACTCCCCGTATCCTTGGTGTCATTGCTCCCCGGTGACTGCTGTACCCTTCTCCCATCTTCGTCTTCCTCGGACCTCTCGATCACCATTCCAAGGAAACTCGGATCCGATCGAGTTCCGGGGCTCGATCTGTCTACGCTCCAAGGTGTAGTTTCCGGGAGCTTGCCATTCGAGGGTCTGGTTTCCCTCGCGGCATGTTCCAAACTCGAGGACGGCCAGGATCGCGGCAATGACGATCGACTCGTTTTTCGGGCGCTATACGTGCTCCACCGCGGGTCCTCAGCCTCTCCCGTAGATGCTCCAGTAACTAAAACAGTAACATAATGTTGAGTAACAAGAGAGAAATATTTATGAAATATTTTATTAGTTAGATAGTTAGATTGTCTCTTTAGGTCGTTCGAAAAGATCCTTAGATAAATTGAATTAAAAACTTTTATGAGATATCGCTATCGCTATTCTACAGTTCAAGTGTTTCGACACAGAATGACACGAAATAATTTACTAAAGATTTTGTGTGAAATCTATATGCTTTTAACAATTAAATGCAGTACTGACATTCGTACTATTAATAAAAGATAATTTCTCATGTAATTTCTTTTTACAATATACTCATAACTTTTTTAAGCGAGCGCTGTGAGCACAATTCATGCCGATTTTAATCACAGCATTCAAATATACTCGAAAACGAAAGAGAAGGATAAAGAAGCGTTATCCCCGAGAATAGTAACTCACATTTTAACGCGATCGAATGAAGTAACGATATATGAGTGGAGCGCGCAAAAAGGCGCGCGACTATAAATGGGGTGTTCGAATTCCATTCGTGAAAACGTACGCGAACAATTCTCGTGCGCACCTTTTTAACTTTTCTTCATTCACTTTTTTAGCTTTTAATAGCCGGTAACTAATGAAATTTAACATTTACTGTCGTTCAGACGAAAATACAGATAACTTGATTCGCAAAATAATACGCCTTAATTTAATGATCGCGCCTGTATCGATATTTATCTTCCTTTTTCTTTGTTCTTTTTTTTTATTGAATCTGTTATCACTCGTTGCTACGCAGATTGTCGCAAAAACATTGAATATTAATAACATTCTTTTTAGATCATTCAAAAGATAATTAAATATCTTGATGTTTAATTATATGTATAATAATATAAATATATTAATTATCCTGTTTTTTTTTTTTAATAAAAAGGTTTTGTGATCAAAAGCTTGTATCTCCTAATTACGTAATGAACACCATTATCTAAGAATATAAAAGTTATTCATTACTTCTCTAATTTAAATAATACATTTCATACAAACGTGAGATGAAATTCAGAGAGACATCTTTAGCGTAAATGTAACGTGAGAGCACTTAAAATAGTTCACGTAATAATGGAATAATATACTCTACACACACAGAAGAGAGATACTATTTCGTACATTTTATACTCCTTTCGTTGAATGTGTATTGCATCCCGGATGCAAGAAAGCAATAGCTTGATGGTATATACATATACAATACTGTATCCTGCGGCATTCAAACAGGAGCACACATCTCAATAAGCGTGTTCTTTTAAGGTGTCCTTTTATGACGTTGATATATGTATATAACATGACTTCTCTCTTGGAGTTTCTTCTAAAGCGTGATAACCTCATGTACTGTACTATTCATTGTGTCTCGGCAACTAAATCTTCTTATTTTACTGAAAGAAGCTCTCGTTGTGTTTGGCATTTATGAGAGTTTTGCTCGCAAATTTTTAAGTCAATGTCTTACAGGACGTCTTTTCCCTTCATTCAATTTCAGGATGCGACAAGCTAAGTTTTTGCCCGAAGTGCTTTTATCCTGCACTTTCGTCTAAGGTATTCTTAGACGAAAGATCTTCAGGACGGTATATCCCGATAAAATAGTGTTCTTTAAATAAAGTACAGCCAATGTATTCTCGCAGTAATATTTGGATCGAATTCTCAGTCTATTAATTTTCAGTCTATTATTACTAATATATTGTTAGCATATCGATCAAAGGGGATAAATATTATTCTATAAATATGAAAAAATTATAAAGACTCACAAGTGATTTAAAAGAGAAGGGAAAAGTGTAAAATAAATTATTTCCCATTAATTTATGCTTCAACTGTTTTAGCAAATTTACTTTTCTTGAATGCACCCGATATTTTTTAAAGAAGAGTTCTTGTGCCAAT
This sequence comes from Lasius platythorax, assembly GCA_963971435.1. Classification (NCBI taxonomy): domain Eukaryota; kingdom Metazoa; phylum Arthropoda; class Insecta; order Hymenoptera; family Formicidae; genus Lasius; species Lasius platythorax. The sequence continues at coordinate 6,745,749 of OZ020546.1, forward strand.
TACTTCTTTGCGATTGTCTGCGGCTCATAGATATCAGGTTTTACGTATTCCGATGCTATCAGACTCGAGATTTCTAGACTCAGCTAGATAGAGACTGCACCATTCTTATCGAGAATAACCGCGCACCGATAAGATCAAAATTCATTCGCTCCATTTACCGTCGTTTTTGCGAAGTAGAGTACGTATATAACCAGTTTCTATACTATATTTGCCGTTGCTCGAAGTAAAGTTTATAATAAAATATAGAAATTAGGTAGCTTCTCGTATTGGTTTGTTCACAAGAATAAAAATAGAAAAATATTAAAACAAAATCAAGAGTTTTAATTTTGCATTTATTATAAAAAATAATTTTTTTTTAATATTTTAATGGTTTTTTAAAATCAATCATAAATTAATTTGTTATCTTTACTTATTAAAAGATGATTTTAATTGATTCAGAATCACAGATTGATAATTGCGTTTAATGTTATGTGCAATATGAAATCTATTACTATTAAGACCAATGTACTGCAAATCAATTTTAAGAGAAGAAAAAGTATTTCATTAATATTTTTGTGCAATATATTATATCAGCAGAGTGTAACTGCTCTATTTCTTGTGGATTTCTGTGGAATGAACAAAGGTGTAACATGTTCGTCTCGTTTCCTATTCACAGACGAACATTTTCATCGTGCATTGTGAAATTTCGGCAAACCAGTCACCGGGGTTATACCGCTAAATTTCGAGAGCTTCCTGCAACTCCGTGTTTCAGAGGCGTCGGGTTTCTATGTGCAGCAACGACGGCGGAAATCTACATCCACCTGCAGCAAGTAAATCAGATCCTCGCCTGCTAAGCGTTTCGTTTTCTCTCTCGCGCTCGGCTGTCCGTACCCCGGCAAACAATTTTGTAGCTTCTTGTTTTGCTCACCTCGCTTTCTCGTGTTGCTTCCTCTTCGTCTCGCGCACAACGATGAGATTGCAACATACCTGCGATAATCTCTTTTTCACTTGAGACATTCATCGCGCAGTTTACGCTATCACTTTTTTTTCAAGGAGCCCATCTTTCTCATTTCATCCCGAAAATGGCTGCATTGTTCGCATCCCGTGTAAAACAAGCGATACTTGCAATCCTGACTAATAGCACTGACACGTAATGTAAATTTAGATAATCAGAATCAGAAATAAAAAAATATATTGACTTTGTCATTATTATTTATTAATATAGTCAATTATACACACATATGTATATATATATATATATATATATATATATATGTATATATATATATATATGTATATATATATATATGTATATATATATATACAATGTTATGCTCTTGTATATTTCTTTGAAAATTTTTCTTGTATAATTTTGTCTTTTATATAATTCCTTATTATTATATATTATTTTAAATTTATTATTATCGAAAAAATTGTTATTCTGTTATTCTTCAAAAAATAACTCTATATTTATTTTATTCACATTTTACGATGCATACATATTTTGCGATTTTGCTGGACCTAAGATATTGCGAATTTTCTCAAATGAAAGTAGTTTGAACGAGTAGTACTAGAAGTTAAGAAGAAAGTTTTCTGTGATGGCTGTTTATTTTATAATTTGCAACGCGTCTCAAGCGGTCTCTTCGGAATAACACACTTGTATAAGCCTGAATTAACTTTATTTCGCGTGGAGTACAAATTCATTTGTGAGATTAAAAAATTTTTATAGCCTAGCATCCGACGTACAAAGGAAATTTAATAAAATATAGCAGAGAGATAATATGAAATGAAAGCAACTGTACAATCGTTAAATATCAACAGCTACATAAAAACTGAGCGTTTAAAAATTAATCAAACAAATAAAAATTAGAGCTATATATTTTTCATACACAAGTGCCTGTGTTTTAAAAATATGTTTGTAAATTTATTGCTCCATTCCATTAAACAATACTGATAATTATTGATATCGTTTCAAATAACTGGAAAAAATATGAAAATAGTAAATTTTAACCCATTAAAATGTAAATATGAAAATAGAAAAGTTAAATGTGTGCGTGATTCTGCATCACAGTCACGTATATGAGGCTGCGATTGTTTGTAGCCTTAATTCCTATGGGCATTACATCGGCCGCGCAGAATTTATTTCTCACGTTACGGCGGAAAGTAAGATACGTGATATACGTGAAAGAAATACATCAGATGACGAATCGGAAGAGTTCTCAAGTTTCACGAACAACTTCTAAAATATTCCCCTCTGCACATAATATTATAAGCATATATATAATCCCCCTCTCTATGCGCAACCTCGCCAATCGATACTATCCATGTCAAATGCTTCTTCAAGATGCGATTTGTGCGAAATGCACGCGTACGCGCGCAAAAATAGGTGAATTTGTTTCTTATAAATTTTTGCCTTTCCTAAAATTAAATAATAAAATTCATCAGAGTATATGAGCCGCTTTTACGGCGGATTAAAGAATACGTTAGCGTCAGACAATGCGTACTCTCACTTCACTTATGGAGCTGAATATGAGTATTTGATCTTTTGTCTATTAAACTGTCAGGATTTTTTAAATTGTAATAAATTGTTTTGTTTTATCCTAAAGTTAACTTTAACTAAATTCTCAAATATTTTTGTAAGTCTTTATAATGTAAAAAAGTAAATTATATATATATAAAATTTATTAAATATTTTTATAAAAAAAAAAATAATTACAGATTTGATTATAATTTTTGACTGCATGATTCTTGTGTGAATTAAAATTGGAACATTTTTAGGTAAAATTCTAAGGACGGATGTTATAAAATTGTTGGTAATTTAATACGCACGAAATTTGTGTACAGATTTCTAGCGAATCGCTATATTAAGCGCATTTGTGACATGCATTTCGAGAAATGTGACGTACATCTCGATGAAATATAATAAATATAAAGGATATCTCGCGGTTTTATCATCTTGAGTAGCTAAGTATGTCGCGTTTGCGTATATTTCCGTCTAAAGGAGGCACGAAGCTTCCGAAATATTGTTGCGCATATAGTACACGACGTGCCCTTATATAAATATGTAATATCGTTATACGTCTGTGCGTCTCTCTTGGAGAACGTGCATATATGTGCATATATGTATTTACAGCGGAGGTCGCGTGCGTTGGCAAATACCATTACTCTCGTATAGCACCTATAGCTTTATATACTCAGGGAAACCTACGAAGAATTCCATTTTCCTCGTTTCCAGCAGTCACGGATCCCTTTGGATATTGTTTTCGCAAAAACGAGAGATGCGATACGACGCGACGCCCGCGTTTTCGCTTCGAATCGCGATAACAGGAGGTACATCTTCATGTTTATGGTCAAAAAACAGAATCTTGTAAATCGATTTCCATTTAAAAAAAAATAACAGAATATGCAAAAGTAATAGAGTATACATCGCTTTTGCGGAATTGATATGTGCAGCGTGGGTTGAAAATTGTATCACTAAAAAGATGGGGAATCGAGAGAAAAAGAAGAAAAGAAATCAGTGAAAATTCTCTCAGAATAAAGTTTTTTCAGATAAAGAATTTAGTTTTTTTTTCTTTTTTTTTTGAAAAAGCAGGAAGTACGCTATGCGTATCTTTTACTTTATAATCTTGACGTAGACTTTATGTCATCGTGTGAAAAATATATATGGCTTTATCTCGCGTAAGCTGTTTGTAATTTCGCTATATCATCCATAATTCTACGAGATAATATCTAACTAGTTTCGCGTCTATTAAATTGACTTTCTATTAAAAGGAACGTCCTTCATCCCGAAGGGGATCGTTGACATAAAATTGTGCTCACACGGTCGATAGCTCATCGAGCTCATCGACCCGTATTTCTGCTTCACGTTTACCGTAAAATGAGATCACTCAATGCGGGTCCTTTGTCCTATAATAAAGTTAGCGTTTGTTATCGATGATCCGAAAAACGCATTGTACGAGTCTCTAATTGTGTCTCATGATTTCTATTTTCTTTTTGATCTTTCTGACATTACTTTCGTAAGAACTTTTTTCTCACTTCTCTATAAAACATTGTATCATTCAATAATCCTTTCTTCAACTTTGATTGCTTGTTCTAACTTTGTGCTCTTGATTCTTTGCGAAAGATATAAAAATCTATATCTAATGAACAAGATAATGAGTCGCTTTAGTGAATTGAGCAGATATTTTTCGATCTCTGTATAAGAAAACTCACCGAGGACGAGAATTACTATAACGATACGCTTTGGCAATGATGCTCTTCCCTCTAGATTTATCGCACGACTCCGGAAGTTAGTTACAATGCTTGGAAAAAGACAGCATGCCATGCTATATATTTTACTTTTTGTTGAGTAGCAAAAAGTATTCCGCCAAGTGGCCCATCAAAGAGATCCATTAGCAAGAAAAAAAGTAAAGAAAAAGGATGACGACACAGCGCATAACAAGTGTAAACGTTATTTCACGAAGTTATGTGCTAAAAAATGCCGCGAAAAATAAATAGGAAATTGGGAAATTATTTTCATCGGTACGTAGTTAAATGAGCTCTTGCTTTGCATTTAATTGACAATGCATGTCATATATGCAGTTATCTCGAATCAGCTACTCTATATACGTTCCCGTAAATCCTTCGACGAATAGCAAAGTTTTTTTTTGTTATGGTTGTCACTTTCCGTGCTTTACGTCTTCCGTCCGTTGGCATAAATGCCGCACGTACAAGTCAGATTTATTGTCACTCTCTCCTTTCTCGAAGTTCTAACGACTCTTTCCGATACAAAACACATTTCACCAACGGCGACCTGTATGTGCGCAATCGCTTTTAAGATCTATCTTGGCAAAACAGCAATGGCGGTGGTCATTTTATGCTTCAATCTCATTGCTCCTTGGCAAAGTACGCGTATTTCCGATACATTTTGTACGAGCATTTATGGTGTCGCAGAAAAGTGATTTTAAACTTAAATATATTGTATATTACTGTTTGCAATATATATTTTTCAATATTGCAAAATATCATTTCTAAATTTAGAAGCTTTCAAGGTTTTTTTTCTAATTTTCTTGTAATTTTTATAAAATATTAAAGAATTATATATATATACATATATATATATATATAATTAGAATTATATATATATATATGTATATATATACATATAATTAATTTCAAAGTACTATCCTTCCAACAGAAAAAACTGCAAATATTTTATAAATATTTACATTTTACCATCAATTTGCTATTATAAAAAATACTTATATATAGATACTTCAAGTATATTAATATTATATTATATTTCTCTTCATATAATTATAATATATAGAATCTTGAAAAAATTCTGTATAACCAGTATATAGTAAATAAATATCATATAGCATATCACAGTAAATAAATCTGAAATTATTTAAATCAACTCTACTTTTACAAATCGATTACACTCGATCAATATTTCAACGGCTAGCCGATTCTCACAAAGTTACAAAAGTAATATTAACCAGAATTTATATGGTGCTATGTAATAAAAATAACATCGGTTCTTCGGAACAGCGATATTTCCTTGGACGATATTTCCTCCCACGATATTTTCCTTGGGCATCGAATGCAATTCTTCATCCAATCCCAATTCCCCAAGCTTCACTTCTTTTATCAACGCAGTGCGCCGGTGCATTGGCCGGTCGATCAGTCTGTCTGACCGGTTCACGAACTGGTCTCTATCACTAAATCACTTACTAAATAAATCTTTCCTGAATTCTCGCGGTGCGCGACACGATGGAAGTACAGTAGCAACGTGCGAACGGTGCGGATTTACGACCAGATGATACAACATCCTGCTACCTCGTCTTTAACAAGAGGTTCATTCATGCGGCGCATACTTTTTACGATTTTTCAAAAAATGCAAAATATGTTACTTTTAACATAAACTATAAAGGGAAAAATGCTGTTGTGTATTTTACAGACTTTAACAAAGATTTCGATTGCACATATATTGTTTAGAATTCTAATATTTTGTGGAAAATATATAACTTGTTTTATTATAGCGAGGATTTTTAATTGTGTATTCGATATGCACAGAATGTCATGTAATATGCAATTTTTTATAAATCATGCCAATTTAATGATTGATATAATTGATTTCAGTTTTCTCTACAGTACTTTTTTTACAGTCATGACAGAGTACATTATAATTAAATACAATTTAAACAACTCAAGTTTTCATAACGTTAAACGCAAGAAATTTGAATAAAGAATTTTTGTCAATTTTTCTCGTTTATTGTATATTATTTAGCCTCGATGAATGAACAGATTGCGTATTAAAGCTGCCGCATATTTTCGCCTTGTCGCATTAATGATTGAACGTCTATTACCCAGTAAACTCAGCTCTCGAAGAGCTGTCAATAATGTACGACGTGTTTACGTTGCTTATGAAGCTTGAAATTTCGCGAAAACACGCTACAATGAATTATCGAAAAGAACATCGTTATTCAAAAATAATTAGTCTATGAGACTATATTGCAACGTAATTAAACGTAATCAAAAGTAAATAATTACAAGCAAACATTTCTGTGCACAGGAACACATTTAATTCAATAGGAACAAACAATCGGGGAATATTTGTCTCAGCAATATCATTTTTTTTTCCTCATTCTTTATTTGTATTAATTCCGTTTAATCTTCTCTATATAGATTTTCTAACAATACCTATACGAATATCCAATAAATACAACGATGTATTTTTATATTTCATGCATATAGTTCTGCAATGAATTATTTGAGACGAAATAATAAAATAGAACAATGTATGTAACTGCGTCAATCTTTGATTAAAATGAATTATATATTTATCATTCAAGTATTTTTAAAATACTAAAAAAAGAAAATTATAGACACACAGCTGCCATTATGTTGTCATTTTTAGCCAGCTACACGACAGAGTAATCCGCGCGTGGAACGTTATTTTTTTATGTAATCGCACGATTGCAAGATGAGCGCCGAGTGTGCTTAATACCGGGCGAAATAACACGGGGCGAATTTGCGCGGATATTCGAGAATCGAAATACATCTCTCGCGTTTCCATTTCGAGTTTCACGTGGCCGCATCTCCTATTTTTCTTGTCCAGAATACGCGGCGCGCGCGGGAATCCGTAAACATGCCGGAAATCGACGTCCAAGGTAGAGCAAGTGGGAGGATATTTCCGTTAAGGCCGCGGGCTCGCTGCCAGTATTCGCCATACAAAAGAATTGCAACCTTCGATTTTTTTTTCAGTTTGTTTCGTTCGAATATCTGAGTTTCAGTATCTTTCTCGGCATTATCGATCTCTTTCGTAAAGCGGCACTGCTATCGCTGCTACCGTATGCGAACTGATATCGTTTACAAAACGTTGTAATATCAACGCAATATATATATACATATATATATAACTGGTATTTATTTCACTGTATATTTTTTCAGATATAAAATAAATCAAACATGAAAACCATTTTACGTTGGAAAGTTTCGATTTTATGTTTTTCACTATAAGAGGATATTGGAAATAAATTCAAAGTTATATTTTTTTAACAAATGTGATCAATATTTCTTGTGTATTCGATATGCGAGAGTGTGCAGTAAAATATTAGATAAAACGCAACTCGGAATCGATAAGCGATGAGCGTTTTATGTGTGTTGCAACTATATTATAAGAAATTAAAACTAGTGAAATTATATCACAATTAAATCACATATATAATCCTTTTTATTTTCTATGTGTAAAGAATATATTTTCTTTTATCAATTTTTTATTAATGTAAAAATATTTTCGAAAGTTTGACTAGATTTTGTTATATTACCATATGTATTTTAGTCTTGTATTTCGAATTCTCTGTATTACATTTTTAAAAACGCATCGATGCATGAGCAATTACGAATATCACAGATTTTAAATAAAAGATTTTACCCTTATCGTCTATTCCCTTTTTCAACCTTAATAACGATACAAGAGGAATGCTTTATTTCTAAATTTAAATAGCAAGACGTTTTTTTTTCTATCACTTGCGAGAGCAATTCCTCTTGCTCTTCTTGTCTCGCATTCTTTTTTTCTTGTTTTCGAATATATTAAACTCGTACAAAGCCAATGACAGATACGGGTTAATAATTTTAGTCCCGGCTCAATCTTGTGCTTACGAGAAATATAAATTATTGTTTGTTGTCTTTTTCTTTCGCGTGAGCGCCGAAGCATTTCAGGAATCTGTTAGGAAAGAATTACAACCGCTTTTCCACGGCGAACATGCCGACGATCACTCGGTTGAAGACAAAAACATCCAGTGAAAAACGAGCGCATCACTCCTGAATATTTTTACGGATTCATTTTCGCCTTCGCGAAATACGAGGCATGTCATTTTAATTTCTTTTTTAGCCTGAGCAATTTTTGGGTGCTTCAAGAGTCAAGTGCAAGAGATTTTTTACTGTCAAATATTTTATACTAACTAAATTATTACAAGGATTTATAGTACATCTCTGTTCAGAGATAAAAAAATTCATATTAAAATTAAATTTCAAATGTTTGTATCTTATTTGAAAGATGTACCAAAAAATATTATTGTTCTCATTAATAATTTTGATATTCTATGAATAAATGAAAAAATTAACAAAAATATAATATCATGTAGAAATTATAATTAAGAACTGTAATCATGATTGATAAGTGTGGCAAATAAATAACATTGCATGATCGTCTCAACTTTTCTCTCTAAATTAATAGTGCATATTTAAGTAAATATTGATAATTCAATATGTTATATCGAAACGCTCTTCTCTTTCGGTAGATATTATTCTTTTGTAAATGATAAAATAACTTTGGATACAGTATAAACTGTTTGCAGCAACCAATGCATCAGTTTTAATGGATGGATTACGCACCAGTAACTTATATTGCCGCGAACTTTTCTCGCGAAAAAGAAAATGGGAGAGACCGTACATACAAAGGGGAAAGAAACTTTTCAAGTGGCCGGAAGTTCTCGCATGCGAGGAAGTGTAAACGCGACAAAATCCTCGCACCATCGGAACATATAACACGAATATGTGAGTTTACCACTTTCCTCTCCTCTGTGAAACGCTTTAAACTTGCAGCGAGCCCCTTCAGCTAAGAAAGCACAATTCACGTTACTCTCTATGTTGTATTGTAGGTGTGTCGTCTCGATTGAGTTTTCTCAGTTAACGTTGCATTTATTCCTTCTTAGTATTTTTCCTTCTGATGTACTGTCTTTCTTACTTTTTAACTCCTCCCTAAACCGCACTTTTCCCCATAAAACAGATTACAAATAGAGACATCACACTTCTGCTGTACTGTTATAAATTTTGCTTTTTTTCCGTCGTTTTTCGGCGCATTTCAACGACAAAAGTAACTTCCTTATATGATTGTAACGGTTCTGGAGGTTGCAAACGCAACAAACAATGTGGAAGAAAATATAATTATGTGAAAAGAAATTGATTTTATACATATTTAAATGAAGCAGACAATTGTGAAAATCGAATTTCACAAGAAAAATACTCAATAATACATATTCTTCTTATATAAGAAATAAATGTTATAAATAAATATATTTAGAATGATTAAACGCTAATAAATTTAGCTCAAAGCCATTAATTTTTCTCTTAAATAGTAATTTATATTAAAAAACTGCTGACAAGAATATGAATCGTACAACAAATTATAGAGAATTCGTAAAGCTAGGAGATTATTTCTCAAATCATGATCAACTATTAATATCAACTTATAATATAATCAACGTAACACACAATGTGCACTTTATATGTAATTGCAGAAATTCTCAATTAATTTTGTATATTCAATTACGCTTTTATCATTAATTCTTCATTCTGGTTATATCCATGCAGTATAATGTAGAACACGCTCTCGCGTTGTATTCTTATTAGACTTTGCGTGTTGATTGAAATAAAATAATGCTTTTAATGTGTGAAATGTCGCGCATGGAATAATTAAATGATAACCTTTTAGTTAATTAATTCATTATAATACCAAATTAACATATGATACAAAGCGCACTTTCTGGTTAACATTAAAATATTTTCCGAAGATATTTCGTGTGCAAATTATATTCATCCATTGTACAAAAGATAATTAAGTTGATGTGTGTAGTAGCTTTTAAACTAATTATATCGCATTAATTTATGTTATATGAAACACTATAGAATTTATTTGCTGATTATGTTTCATTCTCTTATATTGCATCATAACATACTGGCATATATTCAATAAAATCTCGATTATATATTTTATCTTATGATTAATTGTGATACATTTATTTTATTTTGTTCAAGTCAAAAGTAAATTAAAATTCATTCGCTAATTTAAAAAAAATTTTTTTTCTAGTTTATAATTTATTCGTTGACATTGCTATTTTGAACCTTATGTGTATAAAGTTTATTCGCGCAGAAGGATTACCTGAAACTTAGAATAAGTGCAGCAGCGATCATCTCATATGTCGTAAATGCAGAAACTCGAGTGTAATCGAGAAATTCCGGGAATTGCACCGGCGGAACTTATCGGCGACAAAAAAGCGGAGAGACCAATGCGCACTAATCAGATATGTCCCACGTCGGAATTACATCCTACTATTGCCCGGGGGAAATTTCTTTTCTACAGAACAGAGCATGTAAACCGCGCCCGCGCGATTCCCGCGAGGAGCACTTGGAACTTAAAGTATTCCCATCGCACACAGAGAAAGTTTACTGCATCGCGGCTACCGCGACAGATGCATATCTATGCGACAGTGACTTTCTTGGCGCGGACTACGGGCAAAACTGCGAACGTTTCGCAGTTAACAATGCGGTTACCCTGTGATCCTACCTTGCCTTTTTGTTGCTATAAAGCACGTTACTTTACCGGGCCAAGTATGGGCGGTATGCGTGGTTTTACTAATTCATTGTCGTTACGGTGGTCGCTTCTTATGCGGCGACATTAATCAACGGTCTTACGCTTAATGAAGCGGACTACGCTCTGCTTTTAAGATAATTAATACATCGCGTGATTGTTTCTTATGTATTACGCACAAACCACCCACCCGACTATTTTCAGCAGATGATGTAAACCTAAAGCATTTCCCGACGGAAAATAATTTAAATGGTGTGGGACTGAATTGTGGGACATTTAATTCGGAATGTAGTTTCTTGTCTTATTTTATTTGATATATTTTTATGTTTTTCTTGCGTATCATGTTTATTAAGATTTCTATTATAATTATAATTATATTAAGATAGCTATTATACAAATATACAAGAATTTAAAATAATATAATTCATAAAACAATCTGTCACATATTATCTATTTTAACTATTTTTATAATTAAAATATTTTTTAATTATAAAAATTATTATAATTATTTTTACGGAGAATATTACCTGTATGAAATATTATCATAATTTGAATATTTTTTCTTCTTTCTGAATGCATGTTAGTAATACAAAACTTTAATGTCAATTTACGTGGCTACAACACGTGCATTAATATTAATAAGAGAGAATTTTTTAAAATTGAGTATTAGAATTCTTACTCTTAAAAATGATGCATTAAAACAAGAGCTTTGCAAAGAGAGAAGTAGAGACGCTTTACAATAGAAATTAAACAAATTTTGTTGAGTGGAAAAAGGTTCAGATGCATTAGCGAAGTAAGTTCACAAATTAGCAGTGCGAAAATGCTTTTAACACAGTGATCGATTTTTCTTTTTCTATTCTCGTCAGTCCCGTACAAATATGTGCATTGTGGATTTAATCACTTCGTAATATAAATGGTTCTTTTAGCGGAACGGATTTAATTCCGGCTCTCACAATCGCGCGGATTTACGGAAGTGCGTACATAATGAGGAGAAATGTCGGCATTTGATTGAACAATTAGAACTAGTGATTCTCTGTGAAAAGGAGATTATCTGGTATAAATTATACGCATCCGTATTCAAAATTCAAAGTTGTAAGTTAATAACTATATGTTTTTCCAGAAACCTGTAAGATAAATATTGACAAAAGTAAAATCTATGCCTGTCTTTCTCATTATAATGTACTTTAAAACAAAAATCTAAGAGGAAAAATAACAAGTAACAATTCGTTTTAAGATTAAAATAATTAGAATAGTAATATATTGTAAAATATTTATATTATAATAAATATGTGTACGTAGTAATATAATCGCGCTTATAAATAAAGCTGCTTTTGCTTTATGGCAATTTTTTACTACAACATTCTATCTGATGAATCTAGCGTTCTAGTGAAGACTTCTGAATATAAAATTTGATAATAATGTCGTTTATCTCATACTTCATCAATTATGTATTGAAACATATGATTTCTGCACTGAAACAAATCAGTCTTTATAAGAACAAGTAATCACGCACCGATAACTGTGTCTGATGGGATGCATATCGTGTCTGTTAAAACTCTTAGAATATCCACGATACAATCATACGAGGAGAAAATTTATATGAAAGAAACTCGAGGTCGACATACAGTCGCCATAAAATAGGGTGAAACGACCTGTGGAGCCATACGCCGCACAGTTGCCACTTGTCGAGGCAAATTTCGCACTGACTTTGACAAATTAATATCACTGCGAGAGGGCCTGCATTTATCCTAAAAGTCTATTTAGATGGAACGATTTTTTACGCGATATTGTTACGATGTCGTTCAGATACTGTATCAAGATTGTGCCGTATTTTACGCGGACAATGCAAACGTTTAAAATACGATTTCGAACACTGCTGTCAGTCATTGTTTATATATAGATAAATTATAGGATTTAAATTATTTACAAAAAATGTAAAAAAAACGATATTATAGAAAGCACATCTTATATCTAAGGCAATCAATTCCGATTTGAAATATAAAGACTACAGTATCGCGAAACAATTAACTAAATGAATTAATTAAGTTGAAAGTATGTACCGTAGACATGCCACTGTTGAACGTTTCAATTGAAAGCAAAAATGGTAAATCTTTGCACGCTGTGCATACTTGCAATTGACGTACTTGCATCGCGCGTCGGCGATTATGTCAATTGCATGTGCCACTGTTTGCTTATCAGAATTATGGTAATGTTGCGCGGCAGTTGCGGCTGTGTTTTAGGTGGGTCGTAATTATTTAGCACGAAATATACGTTTTGCGACCGTGGCAAACGTACTAATGCACGGCTAATATGTAATCTATAGCAAGTACGATCATTAGGGAAACTCGTTCGCATCAGAAAAAAAGCATTGCGCATTGTCACTTATTCGCAAAACGTTATGTCAACCATTCTTGACAGACAAAGCGATAGGTTTCGATCGGAGTGCCGGATACTATCGCGAAATGCAGATTTCTTTCCGGATAAGCGATGCATTTTTTGCGCAGTTTTGCTGTCGGAATTTCGACATTTTTTCATATAACGAATCTCTATCCCTCCGATAACAATATATCGTTGCTGCACATGTTTAAATCGTCGCGCGTTACATTGTTAGATTTTCGTATAAATAAACAAGCATGTAGAGAGAGACAATATACGTATGTACATACATATGCTTTAATATAGTGTGCGAAATGCAATTGTATAGAGATGCATTATGGGAAAAATGAAGTTCTGACTGAATACAGATTGGAGATAAAATATGTAAAACTTAAAACGCTAACGAAGAAAATGATTGCCAATCAACGCTGATACGATTGTACATATATTAGCAGATTGTAATAACCGGTGCATAGAAATTAATAAACTGCAGTACGATATTGTTTATTAATTCATGCCAATCTTATTCACAACAGTTATAAAAGATATTCATCAAAATATAATCGAAAATATAACCTCTAATTAAAATTATTATTTAATAACTCGCGGTGAGAGACATTTTAATATTCTACATTATGTTTAAAACGGATTAATTTAGCCACATGTGAAAAAATCAATAGTCACAACACATAATTAACACAGTGCATGTAATTGCATTGCATTAATATTTCGAGATAAATATTTTATTAATGTTATAAACGTAAAACCTAACATTATAAATTTTTCATATTTATTAGATTTACAAATATCGAATTTTCTTTTATCCGAATATGTCTCATAATAATATCTCATCATAATATCTTATCAAAGATAATTGCTTATATTTATACACTTTGTTCTAGTTAATGTTTTCTTTCTCTATATAAAGCTGGCCAATTAGAGTTTCAGATAATGAGTTTACCAAGTGCATAAGTTTTACTAACACAGTACACCGTTGATCCCCAACGGTTCATAATAAGTTTATGTAAAATTGCGAATTATGAGGAAAGTTTTCGCCAGCGAACAGCATAATTAAAGGCATCTAAATATATCGTTATTCTCTCTTAGCAATATCATTTCTAGACTTCTGAAACTTATAATAAATTTTTTTATTATATTCTTTAATACAACATATAGCTATCCGTATATATATTCCATTCTCATTTTTAAATGTTTTTATATTCCAAATATTTATTGGAATTATTGGCATCAGTATCATTTCTAAGTATATCAAATTTTTGATCGTTATTATTCGGTCCAATAAAATCTTTATATTGTTTTTAAAAATTTTTGTAATTACATAATAACGAATATAAAGTAATAACGAAATCACCGAAATAAAAAGAAAAAAATTCACCTAAACTGATTAGCTTCTCATAAAAGCGCGGTTACGACGCGATTTTCATCGAGATTTAGTTAGCTATTGTGGTCATGATCGTTTCGAGAAAAATAGAGTGTCGTCGATATGGGGACGATAGAGATGAAAGACAAACGTCTCTACATAAGGATCGGCCAAGGATAAGCCGGTTAGACGACGGCGAAAGGCGAAGAAAAAGAAGGAGGGAATAATGGAGCCGGGCATTATCGTAGCATATCTCAATCAAATTTTGCCACAAAACGTATGAAAAAGAAAGTAGTCCAGAAAAGGAGAGAGAGAGAGAAAGAGAAAGAGAGAGACAGTCAGTAAGCCGGATTATCCGTCGCAAGATAGATGGGTTGGTATAATGTGGGTTGGAGTCCGTTTGCGCCTTCACGCAACCGCCTGCATAAATATGCCGAGGCGTTATTCGCGCGTGAGAGAATGTACGTTATGTATATCTAATCGTGGTTAACCCCAATGGGATCAAGCCTTGATCTGTAATATCATGGATTAAAAATGAGTTAATTATGTTACTTTGCCACACACACTCACACATACGCATACAAAATGCTGTACTTTTCGTACTGCGAATGAAGATTGCTCCAGTATTACTTTCGCATTAAGAATTTAATTGTTAGATGCATATGAAAAAGACTTTATAAAAGCAAATTTATAAATATCACTAAAAAGATTATAGAGCAAATAATCCAATAAAATGTTGATCTTTATACATATATATGTGTATATATATATATATATATATATATATATATATATATATATATATATATTATTACATTATTCGCAATACGAAAAGTACATCATTTTGTATGCATATGTGTGAGTGTGTGTGTATGTGTGACAAAGTAACATAATTAATTCATTTTTAATCCATCATATTACAGATCAAGGCTTGATCCCAATTATACATATACATATATATGTATGTATCTATATATATGTGTGTATCTAAAATTGTATTCTAATTCTACTAGATTTGCGCGTTTTTTTATCTACATTTTGTCCTGACTTTTTTAAATAAAATCAAGCATTCTTGAAAATTATTTAAAATTATACTAATAGAGAGTAACTATTAGAATATTTATCAATAATTAGAACAACGAAATAGAGTTTTTAAAATTAAACTATATGCTCAGGAACACAAAATATAGTTTTCCATGTAGAATTTCTGCATATTGCAATATACGAAAATCATCATTTCTTGTTTTGCTATCCTACGCGTATAATTTATCGGTAATTCCAACATTACATAGCGACGGCGACGGTCAAATATTTACAATAACACGACATTGTGAATAACTTGCGAGATAGATCCGATTTGGTCTTTACTACAGTAGAAGCGGAATATCTTCTATCTTCGACAGGAAGCTCTACAATCCATGGACCGACGTGTCTCGAATAAATCATTTGGTTTAGCTGGTTGAGCACTGCGTTGCACACTCATATCGTGAAATACATTCGTCACGGGGAGAAACTGTAACATTAACTTCCAGGCTTTTCTCCTTAAAGCCGGATTTAGCCCGATGTATTTGGCGGCCTGAATGATGTGCGCGCTTGAAAGCTCTTTCGCGGCAGCTCGGCGTTATAAAATTATTAGCGTGTATCACAGAAGAGACTGCATCATATCGCATCGATTGCATTATGGTTTTCTTGTCAGTGGTTGCTAGTAATATTTAGGTTGTTGCAATAATCGCATTTCATTTCGCGAGATATGTAGGATTACCGAAGATGTTTACGCGAAACTTGATCGATACGGTAAGCCGAGATTGCTGCAGCGGATTTAACGTTATGCCATATCATATGAAGCTTATAGAATTTTGCATAAGAAAATAATATGCAAAGAATCTTGCAACTAAAGTAGGCATTTTTATGTAGTTTATATTTTTGAAAATGATTTGTAAAAACGATAAACATGAAATGTTAGCACCCCATTTTGCAATACCAATTTTATTATATTCAATTTCAATTCTGGAAACGCAATTATAAACACTAAACGTGTAAATTTTTAATAGATTTTGCCTGCAACAAGGAATTTTACAACCTTTTTAATTATGCGGTTAATTTAAACTTTGAAATAAAGAAAACGCGAATACTATTTGAGCTCGTGCCATTTCGCAGTGTATAATTTCGGTGGATGTAAGGGCTGCAATGTATAGTACGGTCCATTTGTTACGCACGACAAAAACAATGGCGCTATCACCATCGCCGCTTGAATAAATAATCGCGCTTTCAGTCCTGCACGAATTCCACTACCGCGAAATTGAGTGGTTTCATTAATGAGTACCTAAACGAAACAACAGACTTTATCTCTGTATGCATATATAAAGGGACTTTTGGCTAGTTGCAAAACTTCATCAAATTCTCGTTAACGAATATTAAATTGATGATACGTCAGTTTTTAACGATTCGGTAAAAAAAAAGTAATTTTATTATCGTTAATTTTAACGAACGTTGTGGTGAATAAAAAATATACATTTATCTATCTTGATGAAGATCGATGAAAAGCGTGAGAATGATATAAAGTCATAAAAGTAACTTTTCTATGAAACAGAAAGAAAATGTTAAACTTGATATACATACCTATATAGATAGGTCATATTTGATGAAAAAAAATATATATATTATCGATAACTATTCTACACATTAATTTGCGCACAAAAGTGTTCAAAAGAGAGTTAACATCTAGAATATTTCAGCATTCTTCTTTCTCTCCTTCTCTCTCTCTCTCTCTCTTCTTCTTCTCTTTCTCAGTGCTTTTCGTTTTATGATAGCTACATATAGATTTTTCGTCTCGAGTATCCGGTATCTTGACTTCGACGACTATTTCTGTATATGAAATGAAAATAGAATAGGTCGTACAGCTTTTACGATCGCAGGAGGACTATTGAAGGAAATGATACAATGACATTTATTACCAATGTTTCGACAGGATTTAGAATGCGTGATAGGTTTTTCTTATTACGCGGTCGAAGGATGTGCAGAGTCGTGAAATGGATTGGAAAAGTATATGTGCCCTTTGAGAATATATACCCAGAATATCGACGATTATTTTTAATCAATATTAACAATGAAACGTATGTATACTCTATATTATGTATAAGAATTTCTAGTTGCGCAAAGATCTTTTCACAATTCTTTTCCTCTTTATTAGCGTAGATTATGAGATCAACAGCAAAAACTTTACTTTTATGATAAGATTTTCGAAGAAGTAAAGTAGTTTCTACTCTATTAGCCGTTTCAGTTTCTTCGCTCGCTTGAAACATCCGCGTTTTAACTGATCTGCGTTCTATCTGACTGTTTATTTTCACAAGAACCTTCTGAAAATTATTTTTTGTAATTTTTGCATAGAAATTCTTATTGCTGTTATCATGCTGTTATCATATTTTCTGTATCATTATTTCACTTAATAATCTTTCAAATATAACAAAATTATTTGTTTTTTTATAAGAAGTTAACAACTGAGTCATAAAGATGGATAAAATTTAGATTTTTATATTACTTGCAAAAAATCATCATAATGTATTATTCATGTTCGAATAAAATCGTAATATTTATTATACAATATAATGATATCATTTTCAGCAGTATATTTTATTAGAAATCGTGATCCCCATTTTCACCGAAAATTTGATCCATCCATTTTCTACTAAAAGTATATGAAACTAAAAAATATATAAGAAAGTATATAAGACTATATATATATATTTTTTTTTTATAAAATATAGTCCATCTCTAAAACAGATGTATCAAGTTTATAATTTTCTTTCTGCTCCATACAAGAAATTGCTTTTGTAATTTTATAATATTCTCACAATGATATGTATATTCATTTTTGCCGATCTTTGTCAAGACAGAAAAATATGTATTTTTTATTCAATCCTAAAATTGATGATAATAAAATTATTTTTCTTTTTACTCCCCGAATTGCTGTTACGGGTTGACCTGACGTAGACTAAACGGATCAACTGGCAGAGAAGCCGGCGTCGAGTCGTGCCGTGTCTCATCGTGGACCAAGTGAATTTCTAGCGTGATGTCTGATGCCATTTCGGATAATCCCGAAAGCTCATGGAATAAAGTACAGCTTCGGGATATCCGCGTCGCGTCGTGCTGAAAGTCCTACTTAATACGAGAAGGTTTGCAAAACGCAACTCGCTATTCATTCTCTGATCTTTTTACGACTATATCAATAATGACAAGTTGGCGAACGGCAAGACAGAACCAGGATAAACTATGTACGCCGACGTGACATATGATATAAAGTGAATTTCCGCGTTGAATGACGTTTTAATGCATGTAAGTCATATATCAAAGAAAACGAACGGCGAGGCGCTTGCGAACATCTTTCAGCAAGGATTCTAGCGAAAGCGTGAAATGAATAAACGTCTATATATTATTTTCGTGGCGTGAATGATACGCATTCGTTCCTTTCTGCAAAAGATATTACGATATCGCGAAATCGTGTGAATGCAAGACATCAATGTGCAATGTCAAGAATCTATGAGTTGCATATTTCCGCGATACTCATGTGTATTCATGCGTTGCGGGAAATATACGTTTAAATAGGCTTTCTTTTTAAAAGAAACGTTTCTGAACTTAGTAATCTTTAAGTCGAAACGATTAATGCCATTCTTCTATTTCTATGCCACAAAACGGCATTATTTTATATCGTATAGATAAGTATAATAAAGAATATATATAATATTATGAAACATTCTCTCTGTCTTACTGGTCTTAAAAAAAAAGTGAACAATTTTTATCAAATATTAATATATTATCATATATAATAGCACAATAGAGACGAACGCAAGCCATAATGCTCAGCTAGTATAATTACACAAGTCAAACTAAAGCGTGCGAAATATTCAAACCGCACTCGCTATGATCGATAGGCTGGTGCACTATCGTACACCGCATTAGCGTTCAATAGATGTCCATTATATGTCAAGCCTGAATGTGAGAAGTACTCAATAATTATAATATATCACCGCGAATATTGCGAAAAACTTGATGAATGCAAGTGCTTTGAAGTTACTTTATGCCACAGCATATGTTATAAAGTCAGCTTTTATGTTTGCTCAATATCGTTTATTAATTAAAACGTTTAATGAAAAATAAATATTCCTGAATAAAAATAACATATTCATATTTCAGATCTTTAGTGATTTATAAGTTCTGTCATTATTATATATTACAAACTGTAAATATTATTGAGTATTACACGCACAAGCTGCATCGTTTAATCAACGATTTGTCAAGTACCTGATGATCCCTTCGATCTATTTAATTGGTTGAAACATCGAGACTTGATCGAATATTGTTATCAACGACCGGCGCACGGAAGTTTATAGAAACAAGAATACTAATTAATGAGGTAAATATGGTACGTAATTAAATTTTGAATATTATGCTTCGTGCATGCATTACACTTTACGTTGTACTACGTTGATCATTTTCAAACTTGTGTTTCTGCTTTGTGTGCTCGAATGCAAAACATGTTACAGCATTCAACAGTTTCCACAATGCGAGTACGTGCACAAGTCAAACGCATCGATTGTGCTCTTTGACAGACAAAAGAATCATCAAGCAATGAATAGATTGGCGCATATATTTGTTTTTCATTCAGTCGATGATACCGCACGCACGAAATGCGTGCGATTGATCGACACTGTGCTTTTAACAGAGACATACGACAATATAACAGTCGTAAAAATTTCACCACGCGAATTCATGTAGTTTGATGGCACAGCGATCGATAAAGATATTGTTTCGACATATATCGCTTAGTAAATTGATTTTTGAATGGAACTATTAACATTATATAAAAGAGACGCATAAAAGGCGCGAAAAAAACGATTCACATTCTATAACTTGATGATTCATAGTAAAAAATTTTCAATTGCAAATAGAATGATATAATAATTTAGAAACTATTTCATATTAGTAATATATTGTATGTTATGTGCATATTTATAAAAACGGAAGATTTTTCGTTTTTATTAAATATTTTTAAATTTAAAAGAACAGATTCTTTGATTTATATTATTTATATAAATCAAATAGAGAAATAAGTGGCTAATAAGAGCTAAGTGCTGTCGTGAATAATTTTATTTATTATCGCATGTAAATGAGCATGTCAAATAATGAGTATGTACGTACATTTCTGTTCTTTAGTCCATTTTCAGCAAGAATATATGTCAATACTATATAATATTAGAGACAGCAAAAATGTCAATACCTAAATTTGTCAGATAAAGGAAAAATTAATAGTTTAAATGTATTTTTTTTTTAATCGAACATTATATGGTATTGACATTCTTGCTATCTCTGACATTATATAGTATTGACATATTCTTACTGAAAATGGTCCGAAAATAGGATCGAAACGTATGTACGTACATATTTCACATACACACGCTCATTTATATGCGATAATAAATTAGATTGTGTTCTCACGACAGTACTAAAAACTCTTAGTAGTCACTTCTTTCTTTATTTAATACTTTCAAACATTTTTTAAAATTATTATATTTTAATTAACTTTTGAAATACTTTTGAAGACAAAGTAAATTTATAAATTTTTTTATTTAAAAAAATATATCTAAATATATTTGACAAAGAAGATGACCTTATTTAATCGCTTAAAGATACTCAACAATTTATCAGCACACAAATTGTGAATGAATGTTCGTTTCTTCGCCAATTAATTATCCGACACTGGCGTCGAGAGAGATAAATATCCGAGACTAACAAATTAGATTCGGTCGCTCTGAGTGTTCGGAAAACGGTTAGCAATTCTTATATAAGATCGAAAACTTTGAGTTTGCCTCTCGCCTTAACTCTCCTTACCTTACCTTTGGTTTCTATCCTGCCAAGAAACGAGGATTTTCTGAATTCCCGACGCGTTTTTCAGTCACATCCATTCGATTAATCTTCGGCAGCGAAGGCAATGTTAAATCGCTTTAAATTGCTACGAATTACCTCGAGCGGCAGTTCCAACGATCTACTTTCTATCCTTCTTGCATTCCATTTACTCTTGTGAGCCATCGTCTTATCGATTTCGAAAAGCAACATCTATTCTAATTATTATTTCGAAGCTACGTGACAATTCGTAGATTTAAAGCGACCGCTGTAAACTGTGACTGTGGTAAAGGAACAAAACGTGACAACTACAGGAGAGAAATATGCGATTTTTATCGGCCAGCACTAAGATAGGAATTCATATAACAAATTGTGCCATTCTTTATTCCTATTTCTACTATTTTAAGGTTTAATAAAAAAAGTAAAAGGACGTCGAATTTAAGTATTCTTTGCAGAGTAGTTCTGATCACATTTCTGATTAGAATAGGGAACTTTGTTGATTAATATTATAATAAAATAAAAAATAGTAAAAATTTTTAAAACATGTCTTAAATAAAGTGTTAAAAAATATATTCTTTTACCCATGTATTAATAAAAACATTCCGAGGGATTATTTGATATTGTCGATGTGCTTGATTAGAACCGCGTTGCACATTCAGCCGAACAGAAGCAATAAAATATTCCGTGTATTTAATGGATGATAGCTACGTTAGTTACGTTATTTTAGAATTTATACTTCTCGATATACTTGATTTCTACGTGCATTGCCTGCGCGCGTTTTTCTAGTGAATTTCACATACAAACAAATGTCGAAAATGCCGATTAAAAAAATAGAACAAAAGGGAGATTTTTTATATGGAGTTTTTGGAGAGATTCCGTGATTCTCCAAATATATGAAATACATGAAACTTTAAAGAAATTTTAATAAGAAATATTCATATATTTATCAAAATAAATATATAAAAGGTAAAATGGATTAACTCACCAGCCGATACATCGCCGTTGCATCCTCGCCGACTGCTTCGTCGTTGCAGACATACACTTGTATAGACATATATGTAGATCGACCGCGGCTACGATCCGTTAATGTTAATTGACGCGATTATCGCCCGTCATTTCGTACGACACTCCCGACATTTATTACACTCGCGATGCACGAATGACGAGGATGAATGCACCGAAAGCGAATAACACGACGAGCGGCGTCCGTCGATTTTACCGCGCGATATTAGCGACTTGAAGTGGACGCTACTTGACGTCACAAACGCTTCGAAGCATTTGTATGATGCCAAGTGGAACGTAGCGTTCGTCCGCGAAAAAGTCGAAGTATATCGCGCGACAAAGTAACGCGAGGGTTTTCGATCGCGAGTCCGTGCACGAAACAGCTAATTACTCTATTGCGTACTTTAATTAATTCGAGAGTCCACTCGACATTCCTGATGCGTCTCGGATCAGCGAATAATTGCGAAATTATGTTTAACCGGCTGTGAAATACGCGCCGTAGATTGCTCGCGTGAATGTCGAGTCAGTGCGAAGTGAGAAACATATTGCGTCGCGAAGCGAATATACAGCAACGAATATCGAGAAACGACTGAGCGAGGCGTTCTTTTGCGTGTTACATTTATATTCCTTGATATATCCTTGATTTGTTATCGACTAGGACCCTCCGGCGCTCTTGGTATTGTTTGATTCGCGCTGTCCTTTTCTATCCGCTACCACGCGACACTCGCGTCAGTACGGAGAATTACTGCGTATCGTTCGCGCGCTTTTTCTCAGATGGCAGCTAATGGCCGCCGTGTGCAAACGTGAGCTGTTGTAACGAGAGTGTCGAATCGAATAGTCTTCCTTCCGTCGGCGTTCGGCATTACGCGAGACACTCGCGAGTATCGGAGACAGTCCGACGAATCGATCTGTGCGTTGTTTGCGCGCTTTCTTACGGGACGTGAAATGTCGCGTGCGAGCGAGCCTGTGTCGAGAGTGTCGGGAGTGTCGAATCGAACGATCAACGAATTATCGTGTTCCATTATCAATTAACGCGTCAATTCCGCGATCAATCACGTCTTCCGACATTCGTAACTGTTCTGCGTCGCGAAATGTTCGTCACTTCGTATCGACTCGGCATTCGTACAAGCGATCTTTGCGTAACCATCGTTAGGTTATGCCGGTCAACGTAACCTCTCACGATTGATCGCTCCTCTTTAAGCGGATCGACGCGTCTTTAAGAGGCATCGAGCGTCTTTAAGATACATCGGGATATATCGAGTGTATTTTCGGATTAAAGTACGCGACAGTAATTCGTTGTTTCTTGATGATACAGACTCGCGATCGTAAAATACGTAAAGTTGTTGAATATACTTGGAACTTTTCGCAAAATCCAACGAATGTGTGTCAGTAATGCGCGAATCGACGGACGCTCTCGTCGCGTTTCGCTTTATTTATTTAGTTTTATTCACTCGTTAGTGCACTGCGCGTGTGATGAACGTCGGGAGTGTCGTACGAAATGACGGACGATTATCGTATCGTGTTAATTAGCGGGATCGTAATTAGCCGCGTTGTCCGCGGAAGTGTGTGCCTGCAACAATGGAGAGGACGGCGAGGCTGCAACGGCGGTGCATCAGCTGGTGAGTGAATCCTTTTTGCTATATTCATTCGTGATTAATTATTTATTTAGATAAATATATGCACATTTTTTACGAATTTCTACAAAGCATTTGTACAAGCACTAGTATTTTGAAGGAATTTTTACGAATTTCTACAAAGCATTTCTGCAAGCAATAGTATTTTGAACTATAAAATCAAAAAATGTGATATAAAAATGACGGATGATTATCATATCGTGTTAATTAACGGGATCGTAATTAGCTGCGTTGTCTGCTTTCATGTAAGTGTGTGCCTGCAACAATGGAGAGATCGGCGAGGCTGCAACGGCGGTGCATCAGCTGGTGAGTGAATCCTTTTTGCTATATTCATGCGTGATTAATTATTTATTTAGATAAATATATGCACATTTTTTATGATTTTCTACAAAGCATTTCCACACACAAGCAATAGTATCTTGAACTATAAAATGCAAAAATGTGGTATAAAGATCTCGCCTTTTTATCTCCTTTAATTCGCGTTAAATTGCTGCTCATTATGCTCATAATATATATGTATAATTTTTATACGTATTGCGACAAGAGAATAGATACCAAAAGTGCGCGGCATCGGTCGATAAGTGATTTTATTTATTATAATTCCGTGCTACATTTTTCATTAATGTAAATATGTATGTGAATTGATTTCTTCCCATTTTTAATATTTATATTTATTTATATTTATATTTAATATTTATATTTAATATTTATATTTATCAAAATACACAATTATACGATTATACGATTTTGCGTCAATTATTTTGACGTTTATATGACATATGTGTTATTCGCGACAAAATTCTGGGTATATGGCGATGTTTTTGTAACCTACATTTTTATACATAGAGAATTATCATGTTTTGAGATCATGTTCACATGTTGTGAAACCACCTCCACGTTTATGCACAGAGCTATCCAAGTTTTCTTTCATCTTGTAAGCCTTAAGTTATATGTATGCAGATTTGAAACTTTTTCTATCATGATATTTCTATGCATTATATTTCTAATCACAATATTAGAATATTTTCGATGATTTTTTCTTAATACGAATACTTTTACGAAGGAAACGCATGTTTACAAATATGTCTTTAACAATTTATTAAATAATATATTTTTATCGTTATGAATTAATGTTGAATGTTGAACTGAGAATTAAAATGAATATAAACATATTTGACACACGCACACATTCGAAAAATTTTAATTACAATTTGTTATTAATTAGGTTTGTTATGTAAAATCCATACCAACAATCACTAATTTGTAATTTGGCAATTCGTTAATTTCTTTTGACTTTTTAATTTCTTAATTTGTAAAAATTAGCAACTGATTTTTAATTCAGTTGATCACGAAATGTTGTTGCAAGAGAAAAATACTCAAGTAATTAACGACATTGCATACGAAGCGCGCTTAATAGTCCGCAATATTTTTACAGTGAATTACCAGGAACGCAAAAAAATAAAAAAATAATTAAACGTGAATTGCATGCCTGCTGCTTAGCATTTAAATGTACGCGTTGCATTACGGTATTCAAATTTGGAATGTGAGCTTGCAATTTCATTTAGTCTCGTCGCGAATGATGTGATAGTCTGTACATATTTAACTTGTTTTTTTCTTTTTGACGTATTTTATCAATTACACGTTTCACGGAGAGAATTCGGTTTATTAGATTTACTACAGACGTACGTACATTTGCAATCAACGCATTTGATATCCTTAGGTTTAATTGCTGCGGGATTGTGTAATCAACAGAACGTACATATGTATACACAATGCCGCGTTCATATCTATTAAATATTTCGGTGCCGAGACTCTGATTACACCTTAACTCATATGTTGACGTTCAAAAGCAACCCGCGTTGAACGTTACTAGACACTAATAATTATACCACATCAACGCGTCGCGCATTTGTAACTTCGTCACAATAACCATAACATAATAATATAGACAGTACTACATAATAATATACACATACTCTGCAATAATTGCAATGAGATTTTTAAGAAAAAACACTAAAACGCATAATTTATTTGTTAAGTTTAACTCGGTTTTAATTCAAGCTTTAAGTCAGCTTGAAAATAAGTCATAATCTTAGATATTGCGGGAGGAAGGGAGGGGATGATGTAATAATCTGGTAGCGTAATATCTGTTTTGGAAATAATATAGTCTTTTTCATACTTTATTAACTTCTAACGTTTAAGGAAGCTATTTATTTTCGTTTTACGGAGCGGATGCGGAGAATTCTCCGAAGAATTTTTCGATATTTTCTTAAAACGGTTAATGCTGCACTTTCACGTTGAAAATGAGATGACGTTTGCGTATGCATGCGGGAGAAGCATCGCGTACGATTTGAGTCGCTGTATAAAGTGACTTGTGCCAGCTGCCGCGGAGAAAAATACGCGCAGTAAATGTCACGACGGAAATCCGGTAGAATCGAAACGCGCATCTGCTGCCGCTGCAGGACCTCGAACAAATAATAGTCGAACGGCACGTCGATTTTGATGCAAAAAAAAAAGTTCAACGTTATAAGCGGATTGCGTACTACACATCAAATGTGCGCGCAAACTTGAGCGAAAATAATTATTTAGTGTAGAGTGAAATCCTCTGCTCCTTGTGCATATTCAATTTTAATTTAATTACTGATCAAATTTTAATTTAATTGCCGATGAAAGATTTTAATAATTAAAAATTTGCAAGACCAAGCTTTTCTCTCTTTCTCTCCTGATTGAATTATAAATATTTTTAATGAAAGACTGCTAAAATGAGATATATTAATTATAATAGGAATAATAGAATAATTGTAGATTGATATATTTTCTTTAAAATATTTGTTTTACAAATTTATCAAATAGATTTTACGATTTCGTTGTAAGAGTAAGAGCTCTCTGATAATTAGTTTAGATCATATAAGAGTATAAAGCAAGGAGCACACTCGAATGCATATTTTTTTTTATGATGATCCGTGATATTGACAAGTTAATTGATGACTATCGGAAATTACGTATACAGTACAATGCACATTCAAGACTGATTTCACTCGGGAAGAACGCGTCATTAACATTTACTGACCGTAAACTTTATCGATCGATATTGCGAATCGTACGTACGCTGCATGTTATGCTCTCACGTATGAGGTATAAAATAAACACCCGTTGATTCCCAATCGACAATTAGATGTCAACGTCACGCGTTTCGCGTCATGTTATGAAAAACAATATTGGGTGCGGTAATGTGGTTTCTACAAAGCGCGCGAGAGGAAGAGAGAGGATTGCAAATTTCAGCCAGCCTTTCGCGAGTACGTTTCCGATGTATACATACGGATCTGTTTGAGCATGTGAATGTTTATTCTGTAGGCAGATTATAACGGGTTAGCTAGAAAAAATATGAATATCTTCGAATTTTCCAGACAATCAATCGTCTATGCCGACATAACTATCGTATGATCACAAAAATATTCTGGAAATTGGCGAGCTACATATTTATCGATGGCGGACCAATGCATGACCTGTTCTACTTGATACAATTTTCGTGTGTTGCAACACTGAATATTTTAATCAAGATTTCAATTTCTTTGGAAATTACATTAAATTAGAAATTAAAGAATTACGTTTATATATAATTGATAATTTATAATTACTAAAATGCAATCAAAACTATTTTAATAAAATAAAGATAAAGTTCATATAATAGGAAATTAAATGATACAATAATTATTATCTTCAAATATTTTTTTCAATGAAAAAACGAAGAATCTTGCTAGTTATTATGAGTTCAGATTACATCGCTTGGGACATAATCTATGCATGAAGAAGCAAACTCTCTTGTCTTGGGGAATTACGTGTTGCATTGATGATGTTAGTTTGCGGTAGACATAGCGGCAAGATAATCGGAGTGTGGACTAATGCGCATCCGTCTCCGCGACATTATCAAAATCATCATCATTATGTTGCCAGGCTTAGCAAGATTATAACTGCACTCCGGTCGCGAATCCTAACTCCATCTTCAAAAAATAATTTTAAAAGAACACGTCTCAAAAATAAATAATATCCATCTTTGAATATAGAATTAATTTAAAATTAATATAAGGGGATTAATCATTAGTTATTAATTAAGAGACTATAGTATTAACAGAAATATTTCTTTGACATGCGTCTTAAATAATTATAAATATATTTTGACACATTCTAAATGTGGCATTTCTTAAATAATATTAAATTTTGCGCCAAAATATGGGTGGAAATATAAATAGTCCTAGATTTGCAATTATATATTCTCGGTTTACCACTTTAAATCTCTGTATGTGAGGTGTGATGTAAACTGTATGCTTCTAAAGTACTTTTAAATATTATTTATAGTAACAATGGTTCAGATAGTAGAGCATGATCGATCTTAGAGAGAAGCTTTTTGTGAACATTGCGGGCCCGAAAAGAACGAGTGCACATCAATTTTCCAACTTAAATGAAATAAGAAATTGATGGATGATGGAACGCTACTGTTCAATTGGTGCCAGGATTCACTGGATAAATTCTTCTCGCCTTTAGAAAGTTCACCTTTTCTGTACTTTTATTTTATTGTAAAACCTAATTGCATTGCTGTAACACGATGCAAATGAATTATGACTTGAATAATAAATAGTTAAATTTTCTTTTCGATTCTTAAGTAACATAATAATTAAAAAAAATTATATTTACATTTTCAACATGTTTATATAAATGATTCTAAAAATATTTTATATATGGGCAATTCGTCAAATCGGACAAGAAATGACCTCGTATTTTTTAAATCGAATGAAACTTTTTTCACATGAAATATACATAAAATAAGGAGATACGTATTTTTTCATTTGTTCAAAATATTTTTTTTGCAGAAGTTATAAACAACAAAATTTTCGTGAAAAATAAAGAAGTTGTCAATTTTAAAAATTAATATCTCTGGTTATATTTGTCGTAGAGATATTTTCAAAAATGCATTTTAAAGCTAAGGAGATAACCTTTTTTATAAAATAGTTTAAGTTACAAGAAATTGCTAATTCCAATTGTTCTAAATAATTTAAACGTTTAATAACTTTTTCACCAAGAAGTACACTTTTTAAAATTTTTAAAATAATGCTATTTTATTCTCCATTTCATTCTGAGAGTGCACATATTTTTTATTTTATGGAGAATCGATAGACTCTATTTTTTATATATTTTAAATAAATGAGACGCCGCACCGTGCTCGCGTTACTGGTTCGACTAATTGTAAGTAGCGTAGCGCGTCGATTTCTTCGGAAATCTTTTGTAGAAAGAATGTACAGTATGAATGACATAATTTATATATGTTGAATGTAATCGACATTATACAAATCATATTTTCGTTATAAATATTACATTTTTAAAATTGTATGGTATTTTTGGTAAAGTAAATCATTACTCTACTGTATAATTTGGCCGTTACTTTTCTTTTCCGTTCTGAATTGCAAGAATTTTCCATAACGAGTGTTATGCCCTAATCCTTCTTACTTGGGAATTCCTATAGGCCCAGATTTTCGGAGCGCTCTACGACAAGCCCCTCGGTCTTTAACACATTGCGGATCAGAAATTTTATTGCTGATCATATCAAGTAGCCAGCTATTTTTTTGCGTCAAATATTTTTAAGTTATTTATGGTTTGTTAATAATTAAAAATTATTGTCGTATTAAAATTAAATATTTAACATGACAATAATTTTTAATTACTAACAAACCAAGTAACTTAAAAATATTTGACGCAAAAAAATAGCTGGCTACTTGATATAATCAGCAATAAAATTTCTGATCCGCAATGTGTTAAAGACCGAGGGGCTTGTCGTAGAGCGCCGAAAGTCTGGGCCTATAGGAATTCCCAAGTAAGAAGGATTAGAGCATAACACTCGTTATGGAAAATTCTTGCAATTCAGAACGGAAAAGAAAAGTAACGGCCAAATTATACAGTAGAGTAATGATTTACTTTACCAGAAATACCGTACAATTTTAAAAATGTAATATTTATAACGAAAATATGATTTGTATAATGTAGATTACATTCAACATTATAAATTATGTCATTCATACTGTACATTCTTTCTACAAAAGATTTCCGAAGAAATCGACGCGCTATGCTACTTACAATTAGTCGAACCAGTAACGCGAGCACGGTGCGGCGTCTCATTTATTAAAAATATATAAAAAATAGAATCTATCGATTCTCCATAAAATAAAAAATATGTGCACTCTCAGAATAAAGTGGAGAATGAAATAGCATTATTTTAAAAATTTTAAAAAGTGTACTTTTTAATGAAAAAAATTATTAAACATTTAAATTATTTAGAACAATTGGAATTAGCAATTTCTTGTAACTTAACCTATTTTTATAAAAAATTATCTTCTTAGCTTTAAAATGCATTTTTGAAAATATTTCTACGACAAATATAATCAGAGATATTAATTTTTAAAGTTGACAACTTCTTCATTTTTCACGAAAATTTTGTTGTTTATAACTTCTGCAAAAAAAATATTTCGGACAAATGAAAAAATACGCATCTCCTTATTTTATGTATATTTCACATGAACAAAGTTTCGTTCGATTTAAAAAATACCAGATCATTTCTTATCTGATTTGACGTGGAATTGCATATATAGGTACACGTATATATACATTTTTTATATATTCATAATTTGAAAATTGATTCGTTCAAGAAAAACTTTGAGAAAAGGTTTTTGAGATTTCTATAGTTGTATGAATGGAACATTCATATCATTTGATTAAAAAGTTGGTTAAGTTTGAGAGAGTTTAAATTCTTTGTTTGACCGTTTTATGACGACTGGAAAACGTTTCCGCATAATTTCGTCCCATCTCTGTTCATTTTGAACCGATATTATTGTAGCCTATTTTCTCATCATTTTCTGAACAATTAAATTATTGATAATATTCAATCGATCTTCTCTTATAATTATAGCCATTTTTTTCGATCCGAATTTGCTGTCCCGTCTCGAGAATGATGCGAAATAACTATCGCGTGTTACGAGAGCACTTCTTACACATTTTACCTGCTCCTCTTCACGAGGAGGAGAAGGAGAAAGTCGGGTGTTTGAGGACTCTCTTCATCGAGCAGCTTTCTTATTCAACGCGCGCGTATGTAACCGTGTCTCTGGCACGAGCGAGCTTGCCTCGTCTAAGAGACGTACATAATGTACCAACTTCGTTCGTCTTTGCAAACGGGTTCAGCGGGTTCGCGCGCCGTGCTTAAAGGAAGGATGAAGAGAATGAGTTACGAGTGACACTCGGAAAATATGACGGTCCTTACGCCACCAGACTCCGGGTAACTTTCCCCTGTCGTTGAGAACGAACCAGATTGCGCCGCAGCGGTGAACTACGCCGAGCGAAGATGGAACGGCGAGCGCAAGCTCTGTGGTGTGACTTGATTATTATTTCGAAAACGTCGCACTCTCTGCAGAGGGTGCGCATCCTCATTTGTCTTTACACAAGATTTTCATGACAAATCGCGTTATCTTTGGAAAATACTTGTAAACAGCTACGAGCAATATATATCTTTGTATATCGAGCGAAAATGTAAGAAGATATGTCATATCTTTTGTACATTCTCTGAAAGACACTCGTGGAATAATATTTATTTTAACAGTAAAATAATATTTATTTTAAATGATTTGTGATCAAACAATTTTACTCAATAATATATATCTTAAACATTCTAGAAATTGTGTAATTACCGCGCATAATTTAATTTATCATGATTTTAAAGAACGTTTTTTATAATTCTTGGCTACATATAAATTAGATCTTTTCTTACAAAGATTACCCAGAACTAATCACAGAGAGGTGGTTTTACAGCTAGTTTCACTTATGCGAATCCAGCCATCCGGCCATTCATTTTGTCTGGTACTTTAAGCTTTACTTATTTTATAGCGTTTAACTGTGTTACTCTTATTTCGCTGTAATAAATTATGGCTAATTTCGTCAACAAATTACAGAAATTAACAAAAAATTAGTTCATAAAACTCTCTATTGCAAACTATTGCAAACTATTTGCAGTTTAATTTAGTAATTATGTTTTTTTAATCGTTGCACGGTTTTCATATTAATGTAATGTTTATATTGCATCAAAATCATACAAATAACAAACGAAATAGTCGAAAGCAGAGAGCTAGATATATTATTAAATTTTTTTAAAGACATTGTTAAATAGAGACAGAGTGCCAGCGCCACAGTGGCTGAGATCCCTCTTATAAATATTTTCGAATAACTACTCTCTTGTAAAATATTTTAATATTTTGAACAAAAGAATTTTTTCATAAAGATAGCAAGCGAGATGAGAGAGTTCATGAATGCATAATATACGTACGAGGTACCATGGGTCACTGAACTGAATATCAATGCATGCGAATCGACAGGCAATCGTGTGAACGATCGTTAATTTTTCGAGACTCGATAGACGACAAGTGAACGTGACTTAACATTCAAAATCATCGCCTCATACTCGTAGTTCTCGTCTCGAATGATATAACATGGTGTGTCCGCTTACTGTCACGCAAGTGCAAGAGAAATATTAGCAATAAATACACATTTTTCGTATTTAGGATGTTTTTAAAAATCTGCCTGGAAATATCGCGGTTTATAATTTGTTGAAGCTGCGTATAACTATCGACATTTGATAATATCACATCATTACAAAAAGAAATATTAGTAGGAATGAATAATTCTTTGACAATCATTTCTAAAATTGGATAAATAGGGATAATCAATAAATAGAAATACTTAGCAAAATTAAGAAAATAAACTTAAAATAATATTATGAAAACAAACATATTAAAATATATAATAAGAGTCGCAAACGTGACAACAAGTTAAATTGTTTTTTATTTTTTTGACTTTTTTTACTGTTGTTGCACTTTTCTCATTTTTTCACATTTTAGAAAATAATTATTATATATAATAAATATAATTTATATTAATATATATCATATCATTAATATCTGAACGAAGCTATTGCGAAAAAAATGCAAAATGCAACGATTATGTATCGTAAGGTAGGCGCGTATGGCGAGGAAATTACACCACTGTTCATTACATCGTTATTCTGGTTAAAATAACAAACATTGAAATGCACATCGACGGCTAACGGTTGCTAAAACGGGGATAACAGCGCGAGCGGCGTGGAAAGTCGTGATTCATAGAAGTGTAATATATGAACTTTATGTACTGGAAGCTGCCGCGGATTACAAATTGCACGACATTAGTCGGAGGATTTATGCATTTCGAGGTTGGGCGAAGGGCGGGCGAAACTTGGCATACCCGTTTAATGTACCGTCGTGCTGGTTATAAGTCGAACGCAGGTAAACGGAGAATTTCTCGCCATAGATTCCGATCTGCGCCATTACAACGCGAGAGAAGACGGACGCGTTTGCATAACATTATCGTAATTAACTTCTTGATTGCTTGGTCGATTCAATTCCAAAAGGCTCGCCTCCATTTGTGCGCCTTAGTTTACCCGAGGAAGTCAGCCCGCATTAATTTACCTTTCCATAGATATCGGGAAGTTCTGAGGTCACGAAACGGTCTTTAATAACACCGGTTTTAGAAATAAATTTTATGAGACAATTGTGTGATACTGAGTTAAAGCGATATTTTTTGGTAATATAATTGATATTAATCGTTTTTTAATAATATTACTGTATTTATGAAATATAGATAGTTATCACTTTTAACAATCTTTTTTGTTTGTTGAAAAATGTTCTAGGAAGAGAGAATTATTCATATTTAGGAAAAGACATATTTCTGTTGAATTATTCCATCGTAATTTAGCGATAGATTATACGACCAAATAAATGGAGCCATATCGGATTACGTTTGCCAACAAGAGTGGTAAGACAATAATTTATCGCTCGATTTTTGGACGTTTTTCGCATAATCGTCGTACGAAAATTTATTACGGTGCGCGATAAGACGATGGAAATATAGTGCCGTAAAATTGGTGCATCCGTGTTAAAAGCTTTGCTTCTGTGTATTTCGCGACGTGAACGAATATTCTCGATATCACCAATATCGGGAATAAAAGCGTTTGTATTGAAATTGTCGTGAACATAAATGATTAAAAACGATATCGCCGCAATATACGCCGCATTTTATGAAATCTGATATCGTACTATTCGCAATCGATATCGTCTATGGTTTCACGTTTTTCACTGAAAAAAACCATCAGAATTTCAATATTGGATGTGATTGATATAGTAAAACCATATTAAGTGTAAGATTAAATCAATGCCAAGAGAATTTAGTACTTTTTTTTTAATTACAAATATTTTAATTAATAAAGATTTAGAATTGTCTGTTACATAAGTATGAATAATTATTTAAACGATAAAACGACGAAATAATATTATATATATGTTTGCAACGTAATATTTAGCTCAGGATTCATCTATAATATATTATATGAATATTAATATAAAATATTAATTATATAAATATCAATCTTTTTATTATACAATTAAGGATATTTACAAAGTATGTAATGTTAATTCAGCGGGTTACGAACTGACTAACCGCATTAGAGACGATTTTGTAAAA
This sequence comes from Lasius platythorax, assembly GCA_963971435.1. Taxonomy (NCBI): domain Eukaryota; kingdom Metazoa; phylum Arthropoda; class Insecta; order Hymenoptera; family Formicidae; genus Lasius; species Lasius platythorax. The sequence continues at coordinate 6,780,457 of OZ020546.1, forward strand.
TTTAGTTACTTTTTCGCAAATTGATGCCTCTCGTTCTTTATTCGGCTATATGCATCTTTCGCTTTTGTGTGGGAAGTGTGCCAGATAACCTTTTCGGAAGCATCGAGAGACCGATGAAAAATGCTCTTCACACTCTGATGCATCGCCCACCGCAATGATTCTTAAATTTGGGTTAAAACGCGCATTTAGTCCTGATGTGTTTTCTCTTACATTTATATAGTCATCATAATTTCTTTTAATAATTTTGATTTAGTGGTTTAGTCATGCTTACTGTCTTTCTTTGATATTTTTAACAGGCATTAATCAATAATATTTCGTTAACTATTTAATCTATCGATAAAGGAAATTTTATTAAATTATTTTTTAGATAATGAAAGATTTAAGCAGAGTTAATTAAAATATAATATCTTTTATAATGCCTTTATATAAAATATCAGCTACATATATGAGGCACACGTTTATGTAACGTGTATTCGTACGTAGGAAATATTGCTGAACTAGCGAATGGGCTCGTTAATGAGATAGACCAGTTTTCTCGTTGCGTGTTTAGCGCTAAATACAGTTTGAATATGAGTTTTGTTTATCTGAAATGAAAATCGCATTCAATTTAAACACGAGATGAAAATCATACAATCACATTTAAACTCAAGCATACACAGTGCGCATATGGACCCATAGTGTTTCACAAATAGACTCGGTGTGCTCCAAATCGCGAAATGTAACGTTCCCTTTATTCAAATTATCTCATTTGTTCAATTATATTCCTGCAACCGAGATTGTTTACGTTCGCGCCTCAATGCGTTTAATGTTGTAGTGATTTAATACACGCCGCATCTTGGACGAAAATGCGAGCGTGTAATTTTATGTCCAGTTCTTTCCGCACGATTTGCATTTATGATCCGAATGTGTATCACGGTTCCGTTACAATTTGCATTTCCGTAGATCGTTAAGCTCATGAAATCTCGCCGCTCTCGCATCTCGCGTCCCATTGCTGGTTTTCGCTTCCTAGCCGGGCCGCGCGGGGAGATTTTAATTGATGTAGGATAATAGCGCGGAATTCGTCGGGAATCCGGTCGGTAGTAAGCGGATTTCTATTTTCGTGCAATTCGCCCAAGCATCTCCATCTTTATGCGCGGCATTCGTGCAAATTTCCGGCACGTTTTCCAAATGTTGAAAAATCACGAGATTGTTGCCTGATACGTGTACCGAGTTTAACCGCTCTCTTAAATTTTCTAAATTAATCGCGGATCGATTTGCGGAGTACCTAAAAAAAAAAAAAAAAAAACGATCAGACGAGCTCGTTGGAAATTTTGTGGCAACTTCATGCGCTCACACCTCACGAATTTCTTTTCCGCATTGTTCATCCTTTTCGTGAAAACTCGTGAGCGGAATTGTAATACTCCTCGAATGTAAATCATTTTCTTATCACATCTAGCGATCGAAATTTCGAGCACGGATGTTTTTGCGCAGGAAATGATTTCTGTTGATTCGCGCGCGAAACGTGCGAGTGTATGATATTCTTGCCAGAAGATCATAAGTATTGTGCTGACACGTTCGACGATAAAACATATTACTAGGAACGAAAATACTGACGGACTGCTAAAAAACAGAAAATAGAGTACATTTTTGTTCGATGCTAGAAAATGTGAAATGCATGAAGATACATATCGCGTATGAAGCTGCTTTGCATTCGCAAATGGTTGGCGCAAGAAATATGATGGGTATATAATTGCATGACAAAAATCGAATATATGGCTATCGCGTGGAAATCCAGTTCGCTAATCGAAACGGGCTTCGCACAATTTTTCGGAGATAATCAATTTTACCTCGTTATATTGACGAACGATAATATCTTTTGTTAGCACTTTTGTTCACACGTAATTTTATTTAATAATAATGGTATATAATGTAAACTTATAAAGGCATAGATACGCGCAGTTTTTCTTTTTCTTTTTGGCTTACAATATATTAGCTCTGTCTCTCTCTTTTATTTATATTCAGTTATTTCTTTATTTATATTGAAGCTAACAATAAGATATGAATAGAAGTAAGCTGATTGGGTATAATTACGGATGTGATTTAATTATTATTGATTAGTTACTGATTGATAGTCAATAGGAATTAATAAACTAAGAATATATGTAATTATGGACGCAGCACGTTGCAACTTCGAATAATTTGTTTTTTGCGCGCTACTAGAAAACAGAAGAGATGATTCTTATGGAAGGAGCGAGAAAGAAGTATAATAGGATTTTCTTTGACGGCTCTCGCAGACTTATTAACAATTCTTCATCTTCTCGCCACTTCTCTAAACTTTGAAGTATAAGCGGACGTCTTTGGTATTCGAGTCATGAAGCTGATCGAAAAATTTCTCGCGTAGAATAGCACCCGTGACACGAGGCAAAAGAGAAAGTGCTCAAATGTCCCTTGTTAAGAACTAATTAGTGATGACGGTTGGCGTTCTGTGCAAGTTATTCAAATTGCACTTATGGCATTGCTAAGGCTGTTTGTTAATTAGTGTCGCCAAGCGGGACAACAGCGCTTGGCATTATGTCGACCGAAACTGGGAACGAAACTTCGCTTATTCTCTCTTAAGATGGCAAACTATTGCACTATCATGCAATTTCCGGGAATCGTGTTTGCGTTAGCACGCACCTGTTTTAGTTTTTGTTATTCGTATTCATCTGTTATTGGCGCATTTTTTTTTATTTTCTCTGTTGAGAAACCAAATAATGCCGCTGAAATAGTTTTGATGGAATTTATTGATATAATTAAATTGGAAAAATTGATCGTTAAATTTTTCATTTTTTCATTATTTAAATCTCAAATTTTTATAAAACAAAATATGATAGCGGGTTAATTTCAAATTTTCGAAGGTTTTTAATAAGGAGTTAAAAAACCGCGATATCTTTTGATTAGAAACAAATTAATAATTGTAAGTTATATTAGTTTCGTATAATTCTCGATGCTATAATTAACTGTGCGAACAAGTATTAGATTCAGTGTTCAATACGGTTCAATTTCCGGCACCAGTGAGGTAATTAAATCGTAAATGATGCGGGGGTGTACATGTACTCGTATTTATGTCGTTTACGCGCTACTCATCACTCGACGTATGTTATAGACGGCACGTCGGTATATTATAGTCGGCGTTTATATTGCGACCGCGCGTATAGCATTCTATTTACGTCGACTACGAGAAATGAAAGGACAAATAAAATTCGCAGCCGAATCGATATCGGTAGTGATGAGTGCCACGCGAACGCGGTCCGTTAATAATTCGCGGCCAGGTTCTGGCAATTAGCAATGTGACCCGCGGACGGCATATCGGCAGTATTATTTTCCTTCATTTGCACGACGATCTTCCCGCTAAATTTCAGCCGTTGAAATTCAATTATCGCGGTGCGATCCGAGAGAGAGTATAAAGCGGCCGCTACGACGCGACGCTGCATTCTCCGAAGAAGAGAACGGAGCGGAACGTGGAAAAATTTAATAGACGATGTCCGCATATGAAGGTTTTGGAGAAACGCCGAGAGCTTGAGTTCTCGTGATACGGTGGAACGATAAAATGTCTGTAAAAAGCGCTGCGCGGCGCATAAAAACGGGAAGAAGTCTCGACTACAACGGTTTTGTCGGAAAATACGTTTATTATACTTTTTCAGAAGAGTTTGCATGTTTTTAGAATTTTGTCTTTCGTCCTATGTCGTTCCTATGTGGTTTCTGTATTTAAAAATAAGTTCAACTATTTATGGAAAATTACATATCATTAAATAAAAATAAAATACAGAACAATTAAGCATAAAATTTATTACTATATATGAGAGAGAGAGATACAAAGCTACAATAAATTTGAAAAAATATAAATCAGACAATTGAATATACACAAATATTGAATGCCATACAAAACTTATTAAGCGATTTTAATTGAATATCTCGAGATATTTTTTAATTGTTACATGTATTTCAATATAATTCAGCAAATTTTTATTTTTACAATGCATTTGTCGATTGATTCTGTTGTAATTAATTTGATTCGCTGCATGTTATTAAAGAGTGACACGGGCTAAAATTTGATCAGCCGGTAATTGTAAATGGAACGAACTAGACTACGAAATGCATCGAGGATATGAATATTTTATCTACCTGTTCGATATTCGATATAATACGGATGATTACCCATTTATATATAACATGTTTTAATTAAGGTTTCGCCAGCTTTAATCGGAAATGTAGAATCGCGTCGCACTTCCTGCCCGCGTTTACCATTATTGCGCGCACAAACGAATCGCATTATGCAGCCTTTCATGGTTCCAGCTATGAGATATTGGACGTTAAAAGTTGCAAATGCATTCCGCCAGCCACGAGAATTATATCGCTGTTTGTTACTTCTTGTATGCTCTCGGTGTGATATATATCTCTCGCTGTCCGCATAATAGCAACGGTAGTAGCGGCGACAAAGGAGTAAGTGAAAGAAGCGAGAAAAGGATAAGCAGCGAGAAATATTTTCTAAGCTAGCTGACGCGGCTATTATCTCGACTTGTGGTTTTCATCTCGAAAAATATCGCGTCTAAATCCTGGTAGAAATAAGAAGAGAAGCTACAGGATGTTCAATTATTAATTATCCTTCTCAAATCTTTATTTTCGTTCGTAAATGTTATAAATTTCTTATAATTGTTTTGTAGTCTAATGGATGATTGTGAATATGGATACTTGATCTGCGTTCAATTTAGTATTAAATCATAAAGATATATTTTAGCTTTATTGATTCGATTAAGTTAAGTCAAATTAAGCCAGTCATTTCCATCGGAAATAATTTGCGTTATATTTTGATGCCAGTCTGATTTATATATAATTGAGCATATAATTAAATTTCAATCTCCAATTACTGAGATAATAGGCTTTGCGAAGTTAAGTACTTAAGTGCAGTAATGCTGTGATTATTGGCAGTAGATAGAAGATATTGTTATCTGCAAATGCTCTCATTCATTTTTCAACTTAGTATTTTTATAATTGTTTTGCATTAAAATATTAAAATAAATATAATAATAATAATTCTTATTATGAAATATATATATAATATTAGAGAGAGAGAGAGAGAAGAGGAAGGGGGAAAGATATGTATCAATATAACATCTAAATTAAATACGAAACATGAGATACGTTATATATATATATATATATATATATATATATATATATATATATATCTCCAGAGCTTTGCCATTCTATTATAATAAGTTGACTCCGATATTATAATCACGCACGGCAACTACCTACAATAATTAAACTGATATAGTCACTCTATATACGCACACGGGATACGAAGTTTTACGATACATTGGCGCAAACCACCTGAATTACATCGCCATACTCGCCAGTTTTCATTTCCATGAGTAAATAAGGTTTCCTCATGGGTATTATTTCGGGTTACATTCCCGCGGCTAGCAGCACCAAATTCACTTCGCTCGTTTTTTTCCGAGAGTACTCGCTTTCCATAGTCACCGTTAATTCGTTTCAGTGGTTTGTCCGGCGCCGCGAACAACGGCGAGAGCCATTTATATATATAAAATTGATTTATTTATCGGTTAAGCTTTCGACGGTTTCAATTTTACTTATATATAGTAAACTATTATTGAGAACCATCTCAACGTGATTGATTGATGGTTTTCCATCGTTTCCCAAGATTGGCAATTATTTCGATTACTTCAAACGTTTCTATGAAATTCCAATTAAAAGGAGAAAGAGAGAAGGGAATATATGTATTGGAAGTACTGTGATCAATATCTGAATTTAGATTATATAGCCTGATATTTTATTTACTTTTGTAACTCGATTTTACATACTCTATTTTAGCTCGCAAATTAAATAACGTTTGAAAATTGGACATACGCTACGACAACTGACACAATTAATTTATTAATCTTATGACAGTGTAAAAAGTTCGTCGCGATATAGATTTTCGTATGAGTTTATTTTATATAGATAATGATTAAAAGATTTTTTCTTTTTTAATTACGTCGCGATAATGGGTTCTGAAATTCTCTCAAGTTCTACGGTATCTTGAAACTTGGTCGAGATCTCGCAAAGTTTCTCTTGAAACTTCGAATGCCATGCCGGATCAGTGATCGTTTCATGATTGTTCCCACGTTAAGCCGGTCCCATCTTGAGAGATCTTAACGTATCCGCTTTAAGATGGACATACTTAATTGTCAGCTACCAACTAACTTGGTGAGCTTAGAATGAGATTTCAGTGAATGCAGAAGTATTTTCCATTTCATTCAGAACATGTGGCCGTTCGCGAATCTGTGCGTGAAATAGAAATTTTCGGCATGAAAAGTTCTACCAAAATGTTCGTTGAATAAAGTTGAAATAGAAAAAATTTATACTTTGTTACAATTTCTAAGATCTGCTGTAGAAAAAATTGATTGCACGAAAATGGTTAGTGGCATACATTTCTATTCCATTTCACAATTCAAACCCGTTGTCGAAGCGATTGAAAAAATGTCATTTTCTCGTACTCAAATTAAATTTTTCTTTGTTAAGGTCCAATTAATTTTAATTAAAAAAAGATTAAATGGAAAGCTTTTCTGTTTTTCCAAGATTTTTTAATTGATTTGTTAAAATTCTTTATATATAATATCTAATTTTAGATATTAAAGTGTATCTTAATCTATAATTTGCAACAAAATTTAGGATAGAATTCTATCTATAATTTTATGTATTGTATAATATAATAAACATTTAAAGAAGTATACATATATATATTTGTATGTATCTGTCTGTCTCTCTCTCTGTGTGTGTGTGTATGTGTATGTATGTACAAAATATACATCAGATACATGCACACATTGAGATATGCGGAGATATAAAATTATAGACAAAATTATGTCTTGAATTTTATTGAAAATTATAGATTATCTAAAGCAGATTTTCATTAAAAACATTTTAATAAAATTAACGTCTACATTAGTGAAAAATATTTAAAAAACACATTCGAAGTGTGCGTATACAATATGATCTTAAAAATTGCAATTTTCTATCTTTTTCGAAAATCTAACAAAGCACGTACGATATAAGATTTCCCGGGGCGAAATGCAATACTCGGGGACACCTACATCGTCCTGGCGGCTTTATCGTCCGCTTTGCTTTCGAGGCGTTGCTCTGAGTTTCAGGAAGTGAGCCTTGCTACACTCCGCCACGTTTTTCGGCTAATAAGATTTCACGACGTATGTCTCGCGTCGTCTAAACGAGCGTAATCCTTCATCCTATACACGTACGCGATATACACATACTCATGGGAGGATTTTGGAGCACATATGTACACGTATTTTTACCTTGTTTATCGGCATAGTTAAACGACATATTTATATTTAATTTAAGGTGTTTTTATTTCTTCTCTTTAAAACGTGCAAAAAACATAGCTAAAGAATATATTTTAAGAGGCTTGACACAATTGTTAAGAATGGAAGAAGAAAAAGCTACGAATGCAAGTTTATTAACGTCTATTTACTTCTAAATTTCTTTTAAAATGAACATTTTCTCTTTAAGAAATGCTACTTTAAAAAAATGTTATCTCTATTATTACATGTCGCTTTTCTTCATATCGCTAAACTATTATCCGTCCGTGCGTGATCGAAATATGTATCTTGTTCCGTTCTTGAATACAAATCTTTCGTATACACTTTGTATATACACGTTTAGTTTGTATTAACAAAATACGGCCTAACTACAGAAACCATATGTTAGCTGAAAAAAAGCAATTTGACTGCGAAAGAAATATCCTCGCAGTAACGGTCGCTTCCACAGAATATGAAACCTAATGGCAGTAATAATAGCGGCGCCTATAACGCCTTTGCATACGTTGTAATAAGAGAAATTTGTTGTAACGTCGGTTTTATGCGAAGATAGTCTACTGGCGCGCGAAATGAGCACGCTTACATATTTTCACGGGAAATAATGCTATTTTACAATAGCAATACGGGGGGAAATAACATGCTCACCTTGCGGAAGGATATTTTCCATGCGGTAAAAGTGGCGCATAGGGTCTCATTTTTAATATGTAACTTCGTACAAAAACGTGATTCCACGCGATATGAAATTCGCTTTGTTAATTCTTGAAGAATTTAACAGATTATTTTTATTATTGTGCATATTTATAGAAGACTGCATTTTATTAATCATTTATTAATTAATCCGTGTTTTAAACATGACTTTTTTCAAATCGATTCTGAATTTAACGAGTTATGTCAAATTTGTGGATCGCTGATTAGATGTGTCAACAACAATTTGGCGAAGCAGAGCCAACAAAATTAGAACTGAAACTGTAACGAGCGATTCTGTGCATTAAAATTTGTATTTTTCCTAGAACCGAAATGGTGAAGGTTGACGCAGGAAACGTTGACCAATGACACGGCAGCGAGCCAAATGTATTAACGTAATTGTAACATAATGGAAATGTAATCGATGTAGAGAAAGAGATCCATATTGTGTCTAACAAAATAGTGACATATTTAGCGACATAAATAGCGCGATCACAAATGCAGATGATATAGCAATTGTAGAATCTGATCAATGCTACACATTTGATTGGAATGTGATTAGTATGGTAATTGATTATTGTGTTATATGTGTATGTCGAACAGAGCTTCATTGAATTGTAACATGTTAGAATATGATGATATTACGGCTATAATAACAATTGCAACACTAATGAAGTTTAATTTAGAAAATGCATATTATTTTATTATATATAAGCATAATAATATGGATATTATTTTATTATGTATAATAAATATTGTATAATGGCAATGCACGTTAACACAATATTTTTTTGATGTATTAAAATTATATATTTACTTTGAATGTATTATGAAATTAAATCTGGACTGAATATACAATTATATGCAAAACTGGGGCAATCAAAAAAAATTGTGATAGACTAGTCAATATATTCGCAAATTATATATATATATGTGAAATAGATAATACATTTTGTAAATATTTTAAAAATTTTTTTTATATATTTTAGTATTTATTTTACTATTCTCTCTTTATTAACTTCTATAGTTGTTGATTCAAAGTTGCATATTACATTTACCATTTACCATAATAGCTTTTTGTATTCTATTTCTGTGCCATTTTTTCGTTCCTCATTTCGCGCATTCGGTCCCTGAGGTCGACCTCAAAGAGATCCTGAGAGATCTACTCGTTCATTCTTTTCTCTCTGTTCCGCTCTCACCACGTCGAGCGCTTTCTATTATTCTCGGCGCTTCTTCGTTCTCCAACTTTTCCTGAGACTTCCGACCGAATGCCGTAATTCCCTTTTATCCCCCGTGGAACATTATCGTAATGTCCGCCCTCTGCCCCCCACCTTTCTTCAAATTCGCAACACTAAACATTTCGCTACTATTCTATTCTTCTTGCACAGTTATACTTTTTTTATTGTCTGATTGTGAGTAGAAGAACGTTATGGCAGAAAAAGCGAAAGCTATTGGAATATCGGAGCTCGTTCTACGATGGGGAGAGAGAATCATTTTATCACCTTTGTCAGCGAATTATTCGTTCTCGGCCTTGCAGAGAAGATTGATGACTTAGAGTTAGAAAAACGCACCGTTGCTTTAATTGGTAGCCAAAGATACTTCAGGCATTTGGAGATTTTTTGCTGTAACTGACTTCTCATTATAATTATTTTTAAACCACAGTGTATAAATCTTAAAGAGGAACTCTCTTAAGATGTTGGGAGAATGAATCCACTGGAGAAGGAGGTGAAGGGATAATAATAACAAGAAATAACGAAATACTGCAACAGGATATTTAATTAATTATTATTTTTGTGTGTATTTTGTTACGAGCTTTATATAATTGGTGACTGACACATATACACAGCATAAGATACTCTTATTAAGCATATAAAAAATATTTTTTTAACATAAAATTATTAAGAGCTTATCATGAAGAGAAGAGAAAAAAAATTTTAATTGGAAGCTATTTTTTTCATGTTATTCTTCGTTAAGCATACATAAGCACCGTTTCTGATTTTGGTAACAAGGTATTCTTTGAAGAAACTACAACGTTAAATTTATTGTGTAATCTGAAACGCTGAATAATTTTCGCATAGAATACCAAACAAGAGCTCCTTCTACAAATTTGAATTTATACTGCAATTTACGAAAAGATGTTAACGCAGTGCAAATTGCAAAATTTCTACATTCTCGTGTAAATTCTCCTGTAAATTTTCTGTGTATTTTGTCAACAATTAGTAATAAGTCCTGAAAAGATCTGAATTATCGAAGATGTATATAACATTAGAAGTTTTAAAGAGAGGATCTGCAAATTTTTATAATCGAAAAATAATATTTAGTCATTTATTTAATTATTGATTAGTTTGCTGATATAAAATTAACATGTTAATTGGATGATTACATTCATTTACATGATACAACTGATTTCGTAAGAAACATTGTAGCAACTTTACGGTTGCAGTTGGTGCTTTCGTGCAAATATTGATTAGATATCTAAAAGCTTTGAGATGCGTCGCTAAAAGCAGAGAACACAGGAACATTTAGCATGTTAGGCAAGCTCGAAAGACAAAGGACGGGTATCGTTAGGGAACAAAAGCGCTTTAATTTACGTCGCGTTCGATCGGTCACTCCTGTTAGTATCGTGTTTAAAAAGCTTCATATCTCATCCTCTATTTCTACTGTTGACGTAAAAAAGATGGTTAAATGACATTGAAGTGTTGATGCCGAAGTCAGAAATGATTAAATGTCAACGCGAAGTATTGATGCGTAATTTTCGACACGTAATTTATGTCGCATACAGAATGCCGTATTGTCAAATATTCAGCATTTTCTTTGACAGGTTATCCACGGAACTTAAGGTTGATTTTTATTTAATAACAATTTTAATTTTATCTAATTTGTTTTGATATTTAATATTTTTTATTTTTAAAATATTTTTGTGGCCTTATAAGCAGATAAATTTTATCATGCTGAAAAGTTTAATACATTATAATGCGATATTCAATCAATTTTAAAATATATTGATAATTAAACCTTGAAAAATAAATTTTGCTAAATTAAAATCTATTTCAAATCAAAAGAATTTCTTTAGTTATATTTATAATCTTGAATCGCCAAAATTTATCAATTACGTGTACAATTCATAGCATATTGATACTTTCTCATTTAAAAAATAATAATTTTTGCTCCATTAGCGTATACTTACACGATTTGGAAGTAAACGTATGGGACAGTCTGCATAATATTTGTAATGTAACTTCTGATTTTGGAACGCTTTAAGCATATACATACATGTGGAATGCGGGACCAATTTGAGTTACGTGATTACACACGAGTATTGCATACCCGAGATGCAACGCGAGTTTAAAGTAAACATAGCACGCTATAGTGTATAATGAAATTAAACCGCGTTTCGCGATTACATCGATGTACTACACATAGATTTTCCAGCTATTTATTAATAGTCATGGATGTGAGCAATAACTGAATGTTGCAAATTTGTTTACATTCTCCGCCTTTGCTTGTTCTCATTATTAATAATAAATTTTTGTTTCGTGCGCTAATGATACGATGTAATTAGGTTTGTTTTGAGTGTAAATTGATAATATCACGATAGAAATGGCATGACCGCATCAAATTATCCTAATAGAAGGATATATGTGCGGGTTCTCTAATTAATATTATTTATGTATCAGCACCCTATCATGGAAAATCTGGTATAATTGACAGTTCTACGATTTTGTAGATATATGCCAATGATTCATTAAGTAATTATGTAGCATTTGCTTTATTCCAAATTAACACTATATGTATATATATCTCGTTTAAAACAATTATATTGTACTTCAATTAGGATTAATGTGATTAATTATTTGTTGAAGTTTTTTAACTATTTACCGACGTTTTATGTGCTATGAAAAATATATGACTGACAATGAGTTGATTTCGCAGCGAGTCAATTATGGTTTTTTAATTAATTGGTATGCGCGTGCGTGTACATATGTGTGTGTGTGTGTGTGTGTGTGTGTGTGAGCACACGCGCGCACAATCATGGTTATTTTCGTATGAAAAATCTCCAACAAAGCAAAAACAGATATTTTTGTAATCTACAAATAATCTATAAACAAACATAGACAAATATTTATTTCACGATCGGCTATCATTATTTTAACAGCTCATGTTATTTTATCCAACTCGCCAATTGCGAAAAACAATGAAGGTAGGATGAAAAAAAAAAACCATTTCTTTAATCTAAAAGCTACATAAGCGCGTATTTATACACGGAGAATCGATTTCTATTATTTCTCTCATCTGCTCGTTCAATTTTATTCCATCTGACCGTACGCGGCAAAAACAATGAAGTTGCCGGCATTCATAAGCGGCAAAACTCACGTCCGAGCGCACAATTTTGTAATATGTGGGTCAATCGTTTGCCGTAAGGGACGCATGTATGCCTCGGTATTTTACAAAAGCAGGGACAAAGTATTGTCTCTCAAACCATCGCCGATATTCTGTCCGAAGAAGCTTTCTCTCTTTGACGACGGATTTTTCTTTTTCTCTCTCTCTCTCTCTCTCTCTCCCTCTTTCTCTTAACCAAAGCAAGCGTGATATGAAAATGCGTGTGCGTACAACGAGCGCACGGGCGAGCAACCAGGCGTCATGACGACTGCCAGGAATTTAATGAGAATTGGGTCAATCCCGTACGTATATATACCCGAGCGCGAACACGCGCGCCGCGGTTTATTAACAAAATGAATACGCCAACCTTCGTGGCTTCGCTATCCAAGATCGAAATACGGGCACAACGCGCGCGCGAGAGAGAGAGAAAATGTTTGCTCATCTATATTATTTTAAACGTAATTCTGTATGAAGGATTATAAGGTGCAGCTATCTGCAGAATGAATTTCTATAAAGGAAAAATCGTTATGATACGGAAACGGAACTGAAACAGAACAGAGAGATTTCTTTGATAAGTAATTACGAATTAATCTTGCAACGATCAAAATTCGAATGAAATAATTACTACAGTAAAATCAATTTAACTCCGATAATGAAACATAATTTTCGTCAGAATTCTTATAACGTATTTGTTACTACTATTTTTATTAGTAGTCGGGGATTAATTGGACCGATTACACAACGCTGAGCTATATGTGGAAAGGGATAGAATTAAGAGAGGGTCAAGTAAGAGATATTAATATCTCGTGTCTCTTCGTGCCGGCCAGGTCGTAGAACTACTACTGTTCCGTCGATAGCGAACACTGTAAGCAACAATACCGAGGCAATTTCTGGCAAACGCAGACACCATTAACATTAATCTTACTTATGCACACAGCAACATGTAATTGTTAAATCGTCGCAATAATCGTTACAAATTTGTTGTCTTGAATATTAAATACTTTCGATTTAATCATTATATTATCAGAAAATTATTTTATGAATTATATTATTATTTATTATAATCTTCTTATGTGTAAAGTATTGAGGATTTAATAGAATCCAATGTTTCTTGTCCTCTCAATTTGTCCATTTTAACGTAATAAAAATGAAGCATGATAATTTCCGTATTTGTTAGATTATTTACAAGATGCAGTTTTTATCTACAAAAAAGAACTGATAGAGAAGTTGCGATAGAAAGTATTGTGCGACTACATATTCGCAATTTATATAATAAATCTGTACCCGTACAAAATATTATATAATAATAAATTGAAAAGGCTCTGATATATAAATACAAATATTATATGTAAAAATATCATATGTAAAGGAAAATTGAATGTTCACACAAAAAATTATATGTAAAGAAAAATTGAATGCGTACGTCTGATTTTCAAAATATATTTTTACTTGTTCTATTCAAATCCATTTATCACTGGAACTGGATTATTTACCGTGTGCAACATATTTGATTACGAAGATTTTAGTCAGAGGCTCACCCATTTACTCGTCTTTGAGCGTCATTCGTACTTTGTCTTATAGATCGAAATAAACTATAATCGCATTCAGTTGTTGTTTGCATCTCGTTTCGTTTCGCGTTGTTCAAGTCCGCCATACTATTGTCTTTGCTTGGTGCCATTTACTCGTGGATTCTATAGTTTTGCCAGTGAGATCTAATATTTCAAAGAGTACTATCAGTTCCGTGATAGAGCTTCATTACTAGCGCAAGTCATTTTACGATGGCGAGCGAGTGCATTGGCAGCTGTGTTCCTTTCATCTCTTTTTCTGATCTCTTACTTTCTCCATTTTCTGGCTAGATATTTTCAGAGGAGAAAGCTTGAGTCGCAAAGAGAACCGCAACAAAGGCGGTCGAGTAATTTCCAGTAGCGATACGACAAACTGCCGAAATTACAGCGTATTGTTGCGAACGAGGGACTTCAAGAACATTCATTTGCACTTTTACGCTCGAAAATTCGTTACGGAATGAAGGGAAACGTGATCGCGTAGCTTTTCTTGAACTTTAAGTGCTAATTGAGAGTTACAGCCAATAAAAGTTTATTGCGTCTTTTTCAAGTGATGATCTTTGCCCAAACTATTATATTGTAAAGAAGCATTTGTGGCAAAAAAGAGAAAAAATAAATTAATAGATAAAATTTTATATTCATAATATGGGAATTTTTTTGTATAGCATATAATGCATTTAAAATGGACAGTCGATTTGCAGAAAACGGCTGGATTTTATTCAGTAAGTTGTTGCTATTCTGGATTGTATCTTAGTTTTCCGTGGATATTTATACAGCGTAGATGGAATTACAAATTATTAGCGTGTATATAAAATTACATATACATATATATATATATATATATACATATGTACATATATATGCAGAATATTAAATTATTCAAGTATTTGAAAGAATAGAGATTAATTATTTATTAGCGATTAATATATATCATGGAGTTTATCCTTATTTTATTTACTCAATCCTGCGATTCGATCATTTTACTGCGCGTTCTCAATCCGAATTATATTTAGATCGTCGAAAAGTCGAACGATAAATAATTGGATGAAATATATTTGTCTATATTTTACGTATTATGACATATACATTTTCGAGTAAATAAAATAAGGATAAGCTCCGTGATACATTAATCGTCTAATAAATAATTAATCTCTACATTTTAAAATACTTGTATAATTTAATATTCCGCGTATATGCAGGGTATCCGGTAATAACCGCCGCACGCATTGTGTGTAGTTAGAACGGGTTAAACCAAATAGGAAAGTCCTCTCTCTCTCTCTCTCTCTCTCTCTCTCTCTATATATATATATATATATATATATATATATATATATATATATATATATATATATATATAACACACATACATATATATATATATATATATGTGTGTGTGTTGGTGTGTGTATGTATGTATAACATATAACAATGTTGCGCGTGCAACGAACCATGTGACGAATCGTACAAACTTGAACATGCTTGAGGCTTCTCACGCGCAATATTTTCCTTAAGGGAATGAGAAGAAACTATGCTTTTTCTTATGGCCAAATATATATGTGTATATATATATATATATATATACATACATACATCTAGATTTCTGTAACATGCCTCGTTGGAAGTGCACTCGTGTGTAATAACAATAAAGCGAGAACAGAAGTTGCCGCAGAACGTTTTCGAATCCAGCGTTGTGACCGGAAGTTTCCGGCGGGAAGCGAGTTGCAGCGCCGCCGGAAATGACACCGCTGTCCCGCATTTTCCGCCCTCTGCACCGCGATGCTCTTTCTATTGTAATCATTTGGAGTGTTTGACGATTTTTTTTATAGCGCAATCGCTCGAAGTGCGCGCTCATTCGCTTTTTCGATTGGCATTTTGCGAAACAATGCGATAGTTTTTTATTATGCATAGAATTATTTTTTACGCATTATCTACATTTTGGTGGAATTTTTCTCGAGTACATACAAGTTAAAGTACGATAAATATATTTGTGGAACAAATTGATATGCACATAATGAAACTTTCAATTAAAACTTTAAATTAAAAATTTTATTTGCAGTAATTTAATGATAAAAGATACTAGTTATAAACGTTCTGAGATATCGGACAGATATCTGTAAAAATTCGAACGGTTTCGACTAATTTAATACGACGAATTTTATTCGTATTCATTGACATTTCGATTACTATTGTGACAGTACTATTCGGATATTAATTTAACTTGGCATGCACAGAAGACAGTGCGTCGCATGAAATATATGTAGAAACGTCAATTCAATGATTTATTTAGTAATCGGTACATTCGCATGACTTCACATATTTTATTATAATCTTCTTTTGTTCCATAAAATCAGTGAATCATTATTAATCCACTTCTGTTGTCACAACATTGAACATATCGCTAGATAAGATTTAAATAGGAATGTTAAATTTCAGATTGAAAATAATCACCTATGTGAACTTAGCACTTCATTTTTGATAAAAGCTTTTTCAATACAGAAACTGATAGTATTTTATTTGTAGTTATTTGTAGCAACAATAATTTTATTCGTAGTCGAAGCCATAAAAAATACAGCAATTTTGCAAAAATAACTGTCATCTGACTTTAAGATAAAAAAGTATTGCTGATATATCTTGATTTAGAATTATTTTTAATTGTTTGTATAATGATTCTCCTTTTGTTTGTAGTTGTGCCGTTTAAAAATTATAATATATATAATTGCGATTGATATAAAACGCAACTTGATCAATTGTAAAGATATTTTCAATCTACTTGTGCAAAGATTTTTAGAATTAAAATTAAAAATATAAAAAGTAATTCTTCTTATCTCGTTATTTCAGAACAAAATAGACAACAATGGCGCGACACAAAGCCTTATATGAGCCCTTGGTGTGCTATAAAGCACGTGCTATAAAGTACTTACAATACACTTCTCCTAATATACCTCTCGCTTTCCGTAGAGGGCAAATCCACAAAGTAAAGTAATAGTTTCGACCTTTACTCAGATCCTCTTTAGTCGAGAGTAAACAGCCAACTAGTTGACGAAGAACGAAAGATATATCAAGTTTATTGTAAGTACTTTATAGCACATGCATCAAGTGCATAAGGGTTCATATTGGCCTTAACATTGTTGGTTGGATTTCTTAGAAGTTATTCGTAGTTGTTTGTAGTGATTTTCTTTGTTTGTATCTTTGTATCTTTGTATCTTTTTTTGTTAATTGCAAATATATCATAATTTTTATACGATGGTTTATACAAGAGGAAAATTACTACAAACTTATGAACAATTATGAACGATTTTTAATCACAACATTATACATCAGTGATTTTTTTTATCTTAAAACTGGATGATAGTTATTTTTTTTTAAATGCTATATTTTTTATGGATTTGATTACAAATGACATTATTAACAATAATAGTTTGTACTGTAAACAAGTACAAATATTATTGTCCATATTGAAAATTTAAGTTACTAAAAATGGGATGCCAAGCTCATATAAGTATCGTATCTTTACATGTTTTTCATATATTAATAATTACATGAAATATATATTGCTAATTATTGTCGATTACCATATAAATAATTATAAATATTATTATATTTTTCTTACTATTAATGAAAATTAAATTGATTTTAATTAACAATTAAATTTTATTTTTGTGATGTGTCGAGTGATTGGATGTTACCATAAATATCATATTTTATGTTTCATAATTATTTCTCATGCTCATTCAATTTAATGTGTAAAAAATATTTCAATTTGCATGCTATGTAAAGCAGACATGTTTGATGCAACCACACATTGACAACAACTCGCAGAGCAGAGAAAAAATGTCATGAAGGGCGGCATGTAAAGCATTACATTTCTGCACGAATGTTTTTTTTTTAATCGATGCATGAGCACATAAGTTATGGATTTTAGGTAGGGGTTTATGCACGGTCTGCGTGAATAGGTTGGTGCTTTTTTTTGTTCGTTTTTGTTCGTATCGATCGAAACCTTTCAATGCGAAAAGTGCCGTATTTCATCGCTAAGCCGTCGAGCATAATGCGTATGTGTAGAAAAGCGCAAAGGATGCTTCAGTATGAATACTTAATTCTAACGATTAAGTGGTTTTTTTTGACTCGTATGTTTATTCTTAAAATGAATTGTCTATTCTGCATCTTCTATATGCAACTTCAAGCTTTTTTCGTTTTCTTTGTAGATAATTACAATTACATTTAAATCATAAATAACGCAATAGATTTGAGAGGTTCTATCATTCTCGTGACATTGTGAAACATTCATAGCAAGGTTTCCATATTTTCTTCATATTACTTTTCGCCGTTGGCGTTTGCTTAAGTTTTGCTGGAGCCACGTTTTATGCAGTTAAAGCGCTTTTTCTCTTTTAATGCTGATGTTCGTTTGAGTATTTCACAGGTCTCAGGCTTTTCTTCTCTTTCATCACCCGTTTCATATTCTTCAACGTGCTTTTACGTTCCTTCGTTTGGCTTTAAGATTTCGTGCACCTGCCACGTGAATTTACTTGAACAATACATATGCACATGTATTTATGGATTCCGCGTACGCACGAGTGTATGTGCCTTATTTTTTCTTATAATAATGGTAAATATTAACTCAATGTAAAATATTCTAAATTATTGAACAACGAACTAATTGACATTTTTAAAAAATAACTATTACAAAAAAATGTAATGAGAACACATTAAATTGTTAAATTTCTCCCAATTATAAACTTGCATCATTAATTACAACAAAATCTTATTTTGTATGTTCTAACAACATCTCTTAATTTGTCTATACTTTTATTAGCTTACTGTACTTTTGAATCTTTTTATGCTTCCTTTTTTTTTTAAATGAAGCACACGTTAAAGCATAGTTTCAGAAAATTATCGGCGTTATATATTAATTCCAAGTGGAACGACTCTAAATTTTCCCTCGCATTAATAAAAGCATATAATCACAAAAGGGGGAGGGGAATTAGAACATTTTATTTCAACGTAAAATATTACTATTCTTTTTTATGAATAGTATGTGGTAAATTATCGTGTTTGCTCCGTGCGCATTATACTATATATTTGCAGAGTAAAATGTTAAATTTACGTGGACACAGAGGTTCTATGAAATTTACAGATAACATGCAATGTTTTGTTTATAGCAGTTAATAAAAATTTAATTATTTACAAAGAGTTACATGAAACATACTAGTTTGTATGTTTTTTTGTTTAAAGATTAAATATATTATTTATAAATGATATTTGACATATATCGCATTAAATTATAATTTTAGTTCATAGAATTTTCTCTTTTTCACAATATTCTCGCCTCTCTTTACAAGCTCTTGGTTTTAATTATTTTACATGTATTACGTATTGCGTTTGTGTTATATTTAAACATTGTGAATAAGTAATTTTTTAAATAGAAGTAATTTCTACCATCATGTCGTAGCACATTCGCGTCTCATTTTACCCTAAAGTGTCGCAGGGTGAGTTGCTTTACTTTGCAAATAGAACATCCACAATTTCGCTGACAAACGCGCAGAGCGAATGTCGGTAGTGCTTCGTCATACTCGACATTCACGCCTCAATTACCCCAATTTATATTCATACCAACGAATACATCGACGTAGTCGTAAAATCTCCAAGAGAGAACCACTCTTTTATTCTATCTTGAAACATAAAAATCCTCCCTTCAGTTCCTCTGTTCTTCGCGTGTCCATTTTTTTTCGCGCGAAGCTACTGGCTTTCTTCGGTACGGTCATCGTCGGTTATTATTCCCGCTATTCGCGCAGCGTCGAAACGGGGGCGCCATCGTGGGGCATTCCGAGCCACAAACGATCACGAATAACTTATATATCACCGAGGATCTGTTGGCGTGCCAGAATTCGAACCATCGAGCCCGGGCAGAACAATTCGCAGGAATGATAACCGTACGCGAAGCAAAAAGACGGTGGACATCTATTAATCGTGCGGATTTTATCTGCCGCCGACGTTGCAGAAAGGACCGGGTTCCTTTCGAGGGAATGGGGGTATATTCAGAAGGTAGAAATTGTTGGACCGCGTGTCCTGAAATATCTTTCTATTCGCCCCCCAAGTGGCCCTCAGTGATGGATTATTGCACGAGAGCGCATGAGAGTTCCCGAATTTTATAGTGATTTTAAACTGTAGCAGAACTTGATGTCTCTCTCTCTCTCTTTCTATATTTTAAAAATTATAAATTATAAATATCGATTATTAAAATATAAAGCGCGCGCACATTTGATACTCTTCAAAATTTGATTAATTAAAATATTTAATAGCATTTTAAAAGCTTCTCAAAATTAGTTTACACTTGAGATCTTTTAATAATGTACTTGAGTTCACTCTACTACTCTTCTCAAAGTTGACCTCGATTAGTTATACGTCTACTTTGCCATAAATCTCTGGTCCGCAATGCAAAGCACGAAACGTCTCTTCGAAACTTACAAATTGATCCGATCATGTAACTGAGAATCTCCTGCGAGTGCGGCGGTGCATTTGAATGCGATGCATATCGAACGGATATATTTATGTGGCATCTACAATCATGCAAACACGGTCGATGTTCGATCGGATTATCCATTCTGTAACTCGCACTCAATTCTTGTCACGCGAACCTGAAGATATCCACTAGAAACTTTAGTCATCTACAACGTCGCTAAGACATCGCTTCATCGACGAGTATTGACAGCGCTTCCCGGTTAATTAGGTATTTCTTGGAAGCTCAATAAAGCAAAATGTAATTTTCCTTCACGGCAAGAAATTTTTATCTATATGTATATACCGAAAGATATTGTAAATTTATATATATACATATATATAAAATGTACATCTGTATAATGCACGAATGAAGAAAGCTTACATTAACTGGAGTATAAGATTGATTGATTAAAATATGAATTGATTAAACACAATAAGCAATTTCTATCATTAAATAACAGTTTCTAACTGAATGACATGATTGATTAGAAAGTACATAATGCAAACGAGGCTGTACCATTTTCCATTAAATCGGTTACACAAGAGTTTTGCATCTAGATGCTAATCACTTACAGGAAAATTGTTTTATAACAGTTTCTCTTCCACTCGCCGCGACACGGTTTATTCTCCAATAGGAACGCGTATATATATGTTTACGATTCTTGTTTGTCATAACTGTGTTATCATCATAACGGACAAACTAAAGTACATATACGCCAAGCAACTTCATGCACGGAGACTCATTCTTCGTAATATCGAAATCCTGAATTTCATTGTCGACGTCATTTCAAGAGTAATAACTGAGATATAACAATGCTAAGAGCTTTGCAGAATATTAAAAATACAATAACGTTTTTGATAGCTTCGTTAAAATTCTACTACGGCTTCAATATCCATTATTATCATGGTCTTCTTTTAAAACAGAAATGCAGTAATTTTTCATTCTCCGGATAAATAAGAGGTATTTTACGAGGAAAGTTTTTGTTTTGTGGTTACTTTTTAACATTTTCTACTTTTGATTGTAATGCTTTAAAAAAAATAAATTCCTATATAAATAGAATAAAACGATATAAATAGATTTAGAACTGCTATAACTGCTATAACTGTCGATAATTATCTGGCTGATACTTAGTAAAAAGTCTACGAATAACCGAAAAATAACTATAATCAATGAATTATTTATTATATGTATTTTATCAATTATAATTTCTTCGCAACAATTTGTTAAATTCGCTGTTACATATATATCCACTTACATCGTGAATAATATTGCGAAAATAAAATCCGAAAAATTATGATGTTCAAAAAATTTAACGAACTTGACGAGAGCATGATAAATTTTTCTGATTTATCGTACAATAATTCGATTAACCTCGAGAAATACAGATTTTATTCTTATAAGCAAATAAATTTAAAGCAAAAGTTCTTTTTGCTGTGGGAAATTTGTTACGCGATTCAACTTTTAATTAAAATGTTCGATTTTTCTCATATTACAGAACTCCATTCTGATGAAAGTAGAATTATTAAATTTATCTATATTTCTAGCAATCCGATTATTTACGTATTGAGAAATGCAATTGCTGCCTTTGTCTTTTAATTAGCTCGCCCTCTCTTTCTCAATAACATTTATCTTTTGTTATTTTCTCATATTATATATTTCTATAAATAGAGCGTTGTGTGATGTAATCATTAATCATGTTGTGTATTATTGTATATTTGAAGTCGTATCAAATATGTAATTTTTGCACTAATTAAATTTTACATCACTCATCCAAAACGGTTGAAAAATTCAATTGCAGTCGAATATTTTGTGTGAAAACATCACTGAGAATATATTACACTGGAACCCCCAATCGAGGATTTTTCATTAACTAAAAGATAGGGAGAAAAGTAATCTGGTTATCTGCCAGATAAACAAGATACACCCGAAGAGTAAAGTTTGCGAAGTTACGCTTGTTTACGAGAGAGGCGACACGAGAGAGGAAAGAAAAATTTGAATACCATGATATGTGATGAGATGTATCAATCATTCGTTGTTGTAAACAAATGTAAATTGAACTTTCTCTCTACGGAGCGAGGACGTAGTATTACATTTTCTACCTGCGAGACTTCATCACTCGTATATTTTTTTTTTTTTAAATGAAAATAGTAGACTGAAACAAAACCCTGTTTATACGTACAAAGGAAAGAATTGCAAATGTACAACGGACATGAATTCAGAAACTCTGGTCTTTTGTGAATGGGATTATCTTCTTTGGATAGAATCTCTTAGATCCTTCACGATTACAATAATTTTTCTTCATAATTCCTTTTTTATGCGCTCTATATACTTTTTCTCAACCTCTATTACAACGCTAATTATTTATTAAACATACCTCATTCTGACAGTTACGTTATATAAATATAATCATGATATTTGTGGATTAATTAATAAATAGAGGAAACGAAGATTCAATTATCTGATTAAAAATATTATATGTATGATATAATTAATTGGCAATAATTGGTCTTGACTCGAAACAGCGCAAGGTTGCAATATTAATCGAAAACTTCTCGAAATTGATGTGATCGACAAATGTTATACGATTTGACGAAGATCTCGTTGTAACATTACCATTGAATGCAATACAGGGGAGTAAAGTGCAATCTGCGATGCGATACAGCAATGCACGCCAATCTCGTTAATGGACAATCGAATGTAGCACATCGTTTGCTGATTTATGTTTTTATCCCTGCCAAATGTCACTCCAACGAGAAAATCGATAATTTTTCTTAACGCGATACTTATTACTTGCGCAATATTAAATTATGTAGCGTATATTAAACGATTAATTATCGTAGCTGACTGGCGCGCAATGTTAACCGTCAATGAAATTGCAGAAGTGGCGTAGTAAGCCGCAATTGACTGAGTGTTAGCCGCGAATCAGTGATGCAGCTTGTATCGCACGGCAACGATAGCCATGATCAACAAAGTGCTCATCAATGTTTCCGTTGTGCATCCGCACACCGGAAACAATATACTAGTTCGTACTGAAAAGACACTGGGTATGATATCAAGCGACTTGTTTCATTTATCGTTAATCTTGAAAATCTTATCTTTCTTTACGATTTTCATTATTTCTCAATTTGTGAAATTTTTCAGAAAATTTTTAAATACTTAATAAAGAAAAACAATATGCCAGAAATCCGATGAGATCTTTTTTGTTTAATATTGTTTGCGATAATTTTCGAGACAGTATTAGTGTAAAAAAAGTCATCGACGTTAAGCAGTAATCTCATAAATTTTGTGCCTCTAATTTCGGATGATTGTATTTGCAATTCCCATCATCAGCGAATATCATGTTCGCGAGTAATACGTGCAGTTTCCGTGTTCCAATTTCGATGCATGCTCGTATCTGGACTCAATTATTGGTCATAACGACAATTTTCGATCAACATCACGCAGTGTTCGATTGCTTTGAGATGAATTAGGTCGATAATACGGGATGATATTGTTTGGCGTTCGATTGGGGCTTTTGCTAAGTGATAAGAAAATCTGCAAATTGAACAAAGTCGTTGCTTGCAGCCGCGTTCAGGAAATTGCGGCACGTTCGCCGAGCGTATATCTGTGAATTAACGATGCAATTGCTAGTATCTGACACGCTACGTGATCAACCAAGGGCTCTCTCTCGGCGTTTGTCCGGTGTGTTATCGATTTAACACGAAAAAAATGCTGTTCGTGCGGGCGCGACTATGTGAGCCGATTCAAAAAATTGGACGATGTTTTTTAACATACAGACTGAAACGTATGTTCACGTTCATCGATATTATACGTAAATTTTGTATTTTACATTTTAAAATTGAATGCAATTACGAAATTGATTGCAAAAACAAGAGGGGAAACCATCGGTACTTGCACCATGTAATTAAATCGCTTTCACAAACGTATATTTAATTGAAAAAAGGGACAAAATATTTTATTTATTTTTCGCGCAATTTATTTATATGTACAAAATTTTTTTAATTTATTTTATTAGATTGGCATAACATCAATAAGCTTAATTTTATCTTAAAGGAATTATTGTTTTAGTTTTGATTCATAAAAGCGCGGTTCACACACACACACACACACGCACGTGCGTGCGTTTATATATAAGAGCTAATGTTTTATTTATTTATTATCGCCAAGATGTTCGATCTTATTTTAGTCGAATCTTTCCCGGAGCGAGATGTCTTTCGTTATCCTCTTTGACGAAACTTTATTCATTTCGGTTCCTGTAATCTGGCTTAATTAAACTTCTACTTCTCGCCCCGCTAACCCGCCTTCAAGACGGATTAGCCGAACGTACCACCTTAAGTTCATATCGGATCTGAACCTGAGACGAACAAAAACTTAACATCCGGTGGATTCATTGCATTGCGCAACGTCCAGCGCTGCATTCTCCATCGCGCTGCAAGTTGAGAATAGATAGAGTGCAATAAAAAGAAACAGGATAAGGTGTTTCGAGAATGCGTTTGCGTTTTACGCACATTTAAACTCCATTCGCCTTTGTCACTTGATGAAAGCACGTATAAAAGTTGCTGCGACTAAATGACATATCACGTAAGAGTATTTCCGTCTTTTATCGTCTTGGTTGTAATCAGGCTTTCATCCTAGTAATTGCTCACATATGTATGTGTACATCATCACTTTTTATCCTCGCGACTATTTAGATGTTTGCAAAAATTCTTAGAATGTTTCATAAAATCCTCTCTATTTTATATAACGCAGGCAATATAATCTTTTGCAAAAACTAGATTACATTGAAATTAATTCTGCATATAGGATGTCTCTTTTAGAGCTTTGAAAATATGGAATAATGATTATCTCAATATTAAGGAATGTTCATAGTTTTTGAATCACATAAGAGATGGACGATATTATTTATATAAAAAGTTTTACGAATCTAAATAAAGTCTCAGAGTCTCTCTGATCTATTACATTGTCTCTACAGCCTTAATTAGACAAACCTTTCGAGTGTCGAAACTCGATACGACGCGAGTCAGTCGCCAAGAAAAAAAGAACACGGTGAAAAAGAGCTAAGTCAGTAGATGCTATATGTGCGTTTATGCTACACGCGCGTGCACACATGGCGGGTTAACTTGGCTGGTGCCTAAATATAGAGGATATATGCCCTACTTATTTTTGAAGGTGGCATAAATGAAGTTTCGAACAACGATTTTTTAATAAGATATGTATACGGATAGATGTCATGTCCATATATTAACATATTTAAAATTTAAATTACACTATTTTTTAAATAAGCGTGCTATATCGATACTTTGAAATTGAAACTATTGGCTGGGCGGGAAAAAGAGAAAAGATACTAACATTTTTTGGAAATTATTATAGACATATTGATATCTGCTTTTTTATTGGCAAGACATAAAAGAACAGATTATTCAAGTTCTTAAGGATTTCAAAATGTGCATAAACTTGAAATATCTAGGTACATATCCAAGTATTCTCTATGACTGTTATATTTCCTCCAATACTACGGAGTCTGATAAATTCTTAGTTAAAGATTCCGTAATCATATTAATGCGAGAAAAATAATTTAGGAACATGAGATTTTTTTTACCTTATTACTTCATATTTTTTACTTTAACAAAGCTCTCTAATTTTTATTCGTTTAAAGTTCAAAACATTATCAATTTTTCTCATTTTCTCGTTCGTCTCGAATTCATTATCGTTGAAGGGAAGTGTGATTATCTCGCGACATATTCGTTCGAGTACCCGCGGGTGTTTCTTACTCACCGAGTACGAGTAACAGCAGAACTTGTTGCGGGAACCGAGCCACCATTATGGGCCCGTCCGCTCGCACATCTATGAATTTAAATCGGGCGATCCTGCCGTGCCCCCTCGATTTTCCCGTCGCGATCGCCAGCGTCCGCTGCAACAACATTCATTTAACGATCTGTCGGTCTGTCCTTCCACGTGTGCGTGTGCGCCGCTTATCCAGTTTGTCCGACCAGGCGCGGATCTTTTCCACTTCGCATCTCCTTCGGCGCTTCCTGTTCCTCCTATTATTGACGCTCACCGAATCCAGGGGAGTTTCGGAAAACAGAACACACTTTTGTCGATCGAGCTGCACACATTTACGCTCAATTAATTTCCCACGGCGACACGACCTCTCGAAATTCGTGGGAATTCAGCGCGAATCGGCACGGTTCGCAACGATACGCGATCGTGCGAAACGCCCCCGGCACGCGTTGTCGAAATGGTTATTTTTGTTTTGTTCTCTTTTCTTTTTTTTTCTTTTTTTTCAATCGAAACGCGATTTGATCAGGTTTTATATTAATCGGCCCGCGGCGTTCTCGCGTACGGTGGCTGCGATTGGACCGCGCTCGAAAACCCGGTATCTGCGCACATAAATATTTTAGGGCTGCGTTTGCCAGGATAGTAGATAGGATGGACGGACGAACGGACGAGGTGTCGAGCGATAGACTCGCGGGAAAAATAATTTACAAATGAAATACAACTTGACACTCGCCAGATAGCATCGGCGTTGGTGTGAATATAACGGAAGCAGTCGCTCTGGTGACAGAAGTTGGAAAAAAGACGAGAGAGGTAACGCGAGGCGGGTTGAGCTTTGCGTATATCTGTGAGCAAGTGTGTGCATAATCATATGCGGTCTTCGTATACATGTCACATGTATGCGTGTGTGCCAATTCACTGCCAATCGCTGCGAACTTTCGCGACAATTGCGACCTGAAAAACTAAAGCGACGATGGTTAAATTGAAAACCGATAAGTTCTTTCTTCTCGCAAGTTATCCGATTGCCGTCGTCTTCCTGCTACGTGGGATGTCTTCCCACTCAAAAGCGATTAGCGACATTCGATTTTCGAAAAGTATTCTGAGAGATGCGTACAGATTTACTTAATATTATTTTCTTTTTTTAGATTCACACGGTGTAAATTTGTGGTGTAAATTTTCAGAACAATATGAAAAGTATATTTCACGATTTTTATCAAAAGTATTTATTGTCTCTAATCTGAAACAAGTAGAGTCAGATATAATCTGTCAGAAACGCTCGTTGTGATATATTAGATAATATACTATAAGAGCGGAGATACGTTATGTCAAGCAACGAGCGACGGGCTAAAGCTGTTCATAATATCCTGTATCCGCAGTATTCTAGACGAGCAAATGATACAATCGCGACGCGTCGATTCGCACGCGCATGCAAGGACTTTGCTCTGCTACGAATAACGCGCGTTATATTCGCGAGTGAAAACACCACGCGCGAAATAATGGAATTACTGTAATATCGCGAAACACAGCTAAAAAGGCGATCGGGCGGAAAGCCGATTCAACTTAAGCGCGAGTTACAGACCATTTGATGGATTTGCACGATGGAATCGATTTTTATGTTTCCATTTGGTTCAATAAATCGCGACAAGACAGCGGCGTTGCGCGCCGTTCGTAATTTTATCGTATTAAAATGCGAATGTGCGTTTTGCGCGAACGACATTCTATTCCTCAGGGTCTCCTACATTCGCGCCGTTTCTGTTCCGCGCCGTTCATTTTCTCCCCCGACGCGGATCCACTTTTTCTCTATGGGGAATAAAAACGATCGTTTAGCTAGCGCCGCAACGTCAACAGAGCGGAGGTAAAAATCGCGCGACACTCAACGACGAACGGTGACGCCTTTTCGCGCTGCAGTATTACGAATATAAGCTTTTCGCTGAGGCTCTTCATCCACACTTGTTAAATCAATTATTTGAGTAGTTCTTTTTGTTTCATATAAATCACTAAACTACTAAAAATGTTTTATATCAAGTAGAAGATTCTAGAAAAATCTTAATTTTCTGTAATCTATAATTTCTTACGTGCAATTATCTGATAACAAAAGAAAAGAGTGAATTGTTCCTTTTATAATTTTTATATATCAAAGTTAATTTCAATGAAGAAAATAGATATTGCGTAATGATTGTTAAGCAGGAGTTGATTATAGAAAAAAGATGAAGGATGAAAAATTTTCATATTTATAGGAAAAGTATAATACAAGTCATCAACCCTTCATTTTATAAGTTTTTCATTAAAAGATTTTTGTGTTGCAAAGTATTTTGCATTCACGGCCACACTGGGGTTGCCACTCTTTTTTCTCTACGCTTAGCTGAATATGCATGAATGGCGACGAAGGGCTACTTGGCAGAAACGAGTCCTGTCTACACTCTTTCGACTTTGGTCACAATTTCGTTGATTCTCGCAGTAATTCGAATAATTTTCTATCCTTGACATTTTGCATATAACTTTAAATCGTGTCACATTATGTGATATCTTTTTAAATTATATCTAACCTGTGATGTAATGGGGGGGGGGTGACATCTTTTCACGATTATTCGTAAAATCGTCTCTGTAATAAAGAAACTTTACAGAATTCGCAAACTTAGCAAACTAGTAAAAAATCAATACAAGTTTTTTATTTCAAAAGTTTTTTATCTCAAAGAAATTTTGCATTTTATTCCCTATTTCTACAACTGGCTGTTTTTTTCACGAAGCTTTTGTACTTTGACTCGTAGCACTCTTTTTATATTTTCCTGTATTTGCCGTTATATTTTCTAGTTTTCACTTCGCGGCCGAAAGAAACAGAAAAATAATCAATGTTTTGAACAAAGTTTGCGAAAAAAGTTATTTAGGAGGAAAAACAGTGTCACGTCAGATATGTGCAAGTTGTTTCGATTTTTTTCTTCGAACTCGTACTAGTTTATTTATTCATGAAGATTGTTGATTTCCAGTGAGTGAATACATACAGCAGAATTTATAATTGCTAGAGTTTTCTCATATTGCAAGCGTTGCTGGAACTCTTATTTTTGCTCGTGCGATATGAAAACGATAAACTAATGCAATTAAAATCTAAATATTAATACGATAAATTTGTAACGTTTATATTCGTCCGTTATTGAAGATTGACTATTCATGCCACGTTGCTCTTTCTAATGAAAGTAAATTTTTTTATAGTAACGCGTCACAGAAACGGTACGTGTGTAGAATACCATATTTCTTTGCGTCCTTAAATCCTTTCATAGCGCTAGCTTCGTGCCAAGGAATAGTGCTGATAATGAATTGAATTATGATACAATTATTTTAAGAGATTCCCAAGATTTGACTTACGTCACGTTCGAAATGTACGCAATTGAGGAAATTCCGAGGAAGAAAGAAATGATCGGGCGAACGAGTTTTCGTTGTCACATACGCGTGTCTGGAATACTTGACATTTCCTTTCTCCGCGCACGTATTCCTTTTCAGCAACTGACGTGCTACTCTTTTTGTAAGAGCGCGGTGCAGCCTTTGCCGCGAACGTTCCTCAAGAATAGACGCGCATTCGTGCTCTCGCTTCGTATCTCGCGGTCCACATTCGGGCGCAGTATAATTTCCGAGGGATCTCAGAGCTCCATAAACGCCAGACGCGCGAAGACGCTTTTATATCGTCACGCTCGCGTGAAATTCGTTCTTTCGTATAAAAAAGGAACCTCAATACGGATCCCTCGAATCGAACGTCGAGAATGGGTTTATTACGTCCCTGACACGTATTTTGAGATCCGACGTTCAAGAAATCTGCAGTTATCGTTTCGGAAGATCTGCCAATTTTTCGAAGCCGATTACGTTCGCAATAATATCACGTATCTTGTTTCGTCGCGCGCTCATCGATGCGCCATTATATCGATCATTATTTCTGGATTATCTTATCAAAGATGCCTCAAAGGAGCGCGACGGCTGCTCTCGAGGCCGCTTGGCGAGCTGCCGACATTTTTCGCGGATATTTTTGTCACGCGGCCCACCGACATGCATCGGTCCAAATCGCACGCCGCCGCCGTTACCAGCGAAAGCTTATCGAATGTAACTCGTGCGCGAAATTTATTCAGGATTCAATCACGGGCGCGTCTTGCGCGCAAATTGCGCAAGGAAATACGTACGAAGAGAGCCGGTTCGGACGAGACGATATCTCGTATATATCCGTTTATCGAGTCCGCGTCCACGCGCGACGTGCGTCTCAGAAACACGAGCACTTTTCACTATCGTCGCACACGAAATGCACGCACGCATGCACGTATGCACGTGTTCCCGTCTCGCGCGGAGTCAACTGTATCGTCGCGCCGCTGTTAAACGAGCGAGCGAGCAAGTAGTACAAGCCTGTCACCTCACGATCCGTCGCGCGCGGACTCCGACCGCCGACTGACTACTAAGCCACGGTCTGTGCTCGGTGGCTGTTTCTACCGTCTCGCTCGCGCGCCTCTTTCGGCGCCGTCTCCGTCGCACCCTCGCCGCCGACGCATTATCCTTCTAAGATCTAAGGCTAGCGCTAAGCTCTCGTAAAAGCTTCAAAGAAAGCAATCAAGATAATAATTGCCTTTTTACTGGTCATGCCAAAATGCGTTTAAAGTATCACGCGCAATATAGATAGACGAGATATTGATTGCGAAATTTTTAAGCAATAGAAATTTCGTTAAATGTTTCAACTGGATGTACTTAATAACGATATTATCGTACGTTACATAAAAGGAATAGAATTATAAAAAATATTAAATAGTAAAATATGAAAATTTAATAATATTTTTTAGCCTTGCTGATATAAGATGTTGATTTAATCTCTTGCTTTTTATCATTCTTTTTTTTCTAGTCTTATAATGAAATAACAAACGGTCCAATTGTATAATTTTGCTATGCATTTTTTAATAGACTTAATTAAATTAATAAAGAAAACGCAATTGGCGAAATAGTCAAATGGATTGAGAAAGGAATTTATAAATCAGTAAAGTAGAGAGAATATGTTTTTTTATTAACTTTGAAATTATTATATGATGAGTTATAGAACCGGCACAGGAAATTAACGGAAAGCTTTAATTATAAGAATATCAATTTTATGACATTATGATAGAAACGAAATTAATAATTCGTTATTAACTTCTTCCTTCTCAATTATGGCAAAGTTCGAGAGGTCATTTCAGCTATATTATGATAATTGTTAGTCGCAACTTCTTGATGAAAGTTCCTGATTTAGTTAACTTGCAGTAAATGAAACTTTGTTACTGTTGAAAAGTAATTATGGATCTTAACCAATCTAGAAAGAACCAATCTAAATATTTTATTCTAGCTTTTTTTACGATATCCTAAAAAAATCTTTATAGTATCGCTAATAGCTAGAGAAATATTCTAATAGAATAGTTTCTGGCGTACATTGGATGATAAGATATATATAAATTTAGCATTTTTTTACCGTTATCATTTATCATTTTTGCGCAAAATATTTTTTAATTGTATAAAATTTGTTGAGCGGAGGAAAGTTTATAGCGACGGTTAAAGTATAGCTATTCAGTGATAGAACATTGCGGGCGGGCGAGTATTACAGCCCAGAGCGGGCATTCTTATTGAAAAGCTATAGTGCGAGAGTCTGATCGAGCACCTGTCGATGGCAGACTTTGGCCAGCTTTTTCCAATCCGCCCAGGCATTCAGCGCCTGCCGATCACCAAAAGCGATGCTTATTTGCGTAGTTCGAAGACTGCGGTTGCGCGCACGATGATCAATTCGAACATTAACAGCGCTGTCATTTCAATGGAATTCAAAAATGCGACAGAATTAAAATGTTCAGCATCTAAATATATTCACATTGTTGAGACTCTAAAAACAGAAAATGCTATTTAAATTCCGAGAAAAATCCAAGGATAAAAAAATTCGATATTTAAGATTCTCTTAAAATAAAATAATTCTTAATTTTGTCTTGATTTTAACGTGAACGTAAATTAAAATCAACAAAAGAGTTAATTTCTGTTTATACACAGTTAATAATTAATTAAAGAGTTAATATGAGAAAGAAAGTAACATGCGGTGTTTATTATTCATAATTAAATAATTAGTTTTCCAACGATTAATATGTGTATAGGATGAATGCGCTTTTTTATCTTTATAATTAAATAATTAGTTTTCCAACGATTAATATGTGTATAGGATGAATGCGCTTTTTTATCTTTATAATTAAATAATTAGTTTTTTAAAGCTCGATGTATAAGGTAAATGTGCGCTTTTTTATCTCATTTTATGAATATAACTAATGGTATTGGATTGTTGTAATGCGGATATAACACGTAAACATTACTTGATATATACAATTAAGAAGATGTAGTATCTGTGGAAAATAATATAATATATATTGATTTTCAAAGTTTCCAAATACAAAGAAACTTATCGAACATACTCGATTTTCATCCGCTAATTTCCACCTAGAGATAATTGGTTTGCTTTGCCACTTGATTATTGGTTATTATATATGATTTTAAGTGCTGATTTTAAAGATATTTTATTTATTATTTTTTATTTTATTTTTATTTTTAAAGATACTTTATATGGACAGAAATGCTGTTAAAAGAATGTCATATGATCTCTTCCGCTATTTATGTACAGTGCGTTGACTCTCCGATTTATTTTAAGTCTTCCTCTCTACATGACTTCGCGTTACGTAATATCGTTTTCGCAATATCGTTCAAACAATATCGTTTAAAAAAGAGTTCATTGACGAAATAATACTTGTATTTATTTTGCACCGAATATACGACGTTCTACTGTAAATACGATTTTCCGACGAATACTGAGAGATTGCCGCTCGTTTACGGCTACCTTCCATTTCCAGAATTCTACCATTATTACGGCGCGACTAGAAGAAAGATCTCTCGAGACGCATTTCCAAGAGATTCTTGTCGCTTCTCTGTGCGAATCCATTGGAGAGCACCAAGCCCTTTGTCGGTTTTTGAGGTCGCCGTCTTATCTCTTCCTTATATCGTCTCCTTATTCCCTTTCCGTTGTATCGCCCTTCGATTTTCCCACAACCGATTAAATATCACGTTCTCAAAAGAAGTATTCGCATGAAAATATTCGGTGTATTACATTGAAAATGTTAGAGAAACTCTATATCTTATTTTTTAAGATCTTGTGTTAAAAAAGTAGGTAAATATATCTTCCATCTTTCCAACTAGAGAGCAGTGTGCTTTTATTTAATCGGCTATAGTTTTATGGATGCTAACTTATTATATCACGCAAAAGTGTTCAAGGAAGGAATAAAGTTAGCGGATTTGCAACCGGCTTAGGAAGAAAAATTATACTTACATTTGGTTTTCGTTTTTCTTTCAGACAGCAAAATTATTTAACAACGTTATATAAAATTATTAATATTATATATGGAAAATTAAGTTGTTGAAATTATACGGTAATTGTAGCTAATTGGATTTCATTTCTCGCTGCGCAATGATAGTAATAATTTTAAATTTTCGTCGAGCAGTTTTATATCAGGGATCTTTCGCGGGGTTTTCACTTTTCTTTTTTGTATTTTATTATAAAATTAATCAGGCGAATAAGCTCGGAACGAGAAAATGGTGGAAATAATCAGTCGTATGAATATTACGTTGTAAAGCATCGCTCGCTGCTTCCTTCAATTTTATTAAATAAGATCAAATCGCAGTACAGCTTGTGCGTCGCAACTGATAGATACAAAAGTAGATGTTATTTGAGGATGTCGATGACTAATCAATATTGCGATTAATGTTATAATTTACACTTGATCTAGTGGTTACTTATAATTTTAGCACGATGTGAGAGCGCGAGACTTCCTTATCGGCTAATATCGAACGCGAGACAAGATTTTGCGTTACTTCTTTTCTTTACGAGATTGAGGACGGATTTAAGACGGATAACGGGAATCGGTGCAAGTTTCTTTCGCGTCGTCCGCGCACGCACACGTCCTGCCGCCCTGGCCGTCCGGTAGACACAGCTGATCCTTGTTGCATCTTCCATTGTCATACTGGCACACATTGGTTACTGCGCGAACAAATAAATATTAAATCGTAAACATTGATAAAAAAATGTCGGACGATATATTAAATTTCTAGAATTTATTTTTAAAGAGAACGAATATTTACAAGTTTTGTTAATTCTATTTTTGGCAAAATTTGATTGGTAAAATTGATATCAAGAAATGTATTTGTGAAGATGAAAATTACTTCTAGGACATGACTCAGGAACGACCACAATGCCGTATAGTTTTCCGCTTCCACCTGGCGGGATAGATAAGGGTGTGCGTCTTTCGCCATTAGTTTTCATGCCGACTTCGATCTTGTTTCTGCAATGCAAGGAGCGTAATATATAAAAGCTTTCGGATTTTATATTGCTTCTCTAGATTGTCGTGAACGCTTTATTGCCTTACGTTTTCCAATCGGTCCAATAGTAATAATTTTGAGATATTGCCAAGCCGAACGGATAAGTAAGTTCATTAGCGACGATGTTGACTTTTTTGCTATCTATTTCGATACAGCCTAAGAACAAGAGATTATTTATTGTCAGAGTAGCAAGCTTCGCTTTAATGAAACATATCGCGACATCAGACATTTTCGTGCTTAAGATTAATAGAGATGCTATTTCACGTGTTTACGTGATTAAAATCTATATTTACTTATCGTAAACGTCCCGGCATCGGCCCAACAGAGCTCATCCGTCGACCAATCGATACTTAATGAATTTGGCAGCTTAACGTAATCACCCTGAAGGAAGATTGCTCGGTCTGTACCATCTTCGTTAGCCCACTCCAATTTTGGAGATGCGCGGTTCCAGTCAGACCAAAATATTTTCCTGAAATGAAAATATTCTTTGTGAAACTTCAAATAACTTTACAAAATCACAACAATAAAATCTTACAATTCAATAATTTAAATATGGGCGTTTTAATGAGATAATTCTAAATTTGAAATTATTTTAGCGCGTCTTGCTATTTTTATTAATGAAAATTAATTTTAAATTATTCGAGAGAATTTTTAGATTATACGAGAAAATTGGAATCTCCTAAATATGCAGCGAAAAATAATTCACGATTAGAAACTCGATGAAATTTTATCGTTGTCATTGTACGAATAATGTACGCAGGAATGATTATAGTAAGATCGGAGAGGATTTTGAAGTACGAGGCACAGAAATGTTTTGCAAATAGATTTTCCTCGCGTTTGTGTATTCTTACCCCCGATATGGATGAACAGCTATTCCCCTTGGATTGACCAGTCCATCGGAAACTAGAACTTTGCGTTTCTTTGTTACAAGACTGGCAACCTCGACGGTCGTTTTGCCTGAATCGGTCCAGAAGATGTTTCTTGAGACCCAATCGACCGATAGTCCTTCGGGACTGCTAACTTTCGGAATGAATGTTTGCGCCATCGATCCGTTATAAGATAGTTCGACTATTCTGTTGCCTGCGGGACAGATAGATTGCAATTTTATTCATTGCGAAAATATCTTCTTATATCGTTCTTATATCGTTCTCAATTACTTTCTTAATATATCGATAATTAAAAAATATGTTAATAACATAAATCAATTTGTCGTATTTATTATAGAATATCGTAGAATTTTAGGTTCTTTATTAACAAAATAGAAGTAATATTATTTTGTAAAATAATGATGATGAAAGTCTAGAGTGATTTTAAACGCATAGTATTGGTAAACTCGGAGCAAATCGACTTTTGAATACAAACGAGCAATTACCAGTAATATCGCTGGAGTAAGCTTTGCCGTCGAGACAATCGATATCTAGAGCGATCGCCATTTGCGTGTAAACTATGTAGATGGGATTTCCTGGATTCTGTTGCGTGGGCACGAACGGTATTCGATGCGTGGCCATTCCTTGGTTTACCAGCAAAAAGTTAGAGTCATGCCTCGGCCGGCGCTTGCAGTTCATGCCGTCGCCGATGTAACCCTCGTTGCAAACACAAGCAAATTGATTTTCACCGGCTGACACACATGTTGCATCCGGAGAGCAGAGATTCGGATCGCGTCTACACGAGGTTTGCGGAAGACACGTGAAACCGTCACCGTAGTAACCCTAAAGGCGGCAAGATTACGATCATTCGTATGTTACATTATAAATCGCTACGGCAAAAGAGACGGTATAATATTGCCGAAAAGTATTCTGAATTTACATTTTCACCCTTCATTTTCTGATCATATAAAATTGTTAAGAATAAGTTTATTTTGCTCTTTCTCTCTTTCTCTCGAGCCGCATATAAAGCCGCAATTTTTAATTATTAATATTTAAAACTGACTTTATAAAACGCAGCTATACATTCACGTAGTACATTCGGCATAATGTAGCACGTACGAGTATACGACACGTGCGATGATAACAAATTCGATTATCCTATATGATGCGACGTGTGATACGCATCTGTACGCACCGGTTGACAAATGCAGGCGAAATTCGCGGACGTTTGATTGTATCCGCAAACTGCGTTTCGGCCGCAGTTATTCAAAACGTTACAGCCGATATGATCCTCCACGCATTGGCGCATACCGTCGCCGTTATAGCCGCTTATACAGACGCATTTGTAGCCACCGTCGCCGGACGAGATGCACTGCGCGTTGACGTGGCATTGAGAAGGATTCGTCGAGCAATCCGACAGCACGCATCGATCGTCCACTAGGCTGAATCCGGGGTTACAGGTACACTCGTAGCGCGAGCTTATGGGATGGTAGGTGCATCGTTCATTCTCCTCGCAGTCGGAATTGTCGTTGCACTCATCTAAAACGCAAAAAAGTCACCAGAGGAAATGTCAGTTTGGCGCATCTCTTAGTCGATTCGTATTATGCAGCTCTTACAGCGCGATATAAAAGACAACGTGAAATTTTAATATCGTCTGAAATAATTAGGTACTAGTTCAACCGAGAGTTCGAAGCTCATGATTGTGTGTGATTTTTCGATTTACATGATAATGCGAAATGTAAAGGAGGCGATATGCATGCACAGTGGAAATCGCCGATCGAAAGAGAGGAATCGCATTGACATTCCGAAGCGCGTCGTGCGCGGAACGAGTGAAACAAAAATTTAAAAAAAAAAATAAGGATAATGAAAGCACCGATAGGACTGCACGTTGTTCCATCGCCTTCATATCCTGGATTGCACACGCACTTTGCTAGCGGTTCCTCGTGCTGGCAAGACGCATTGGGGTCGCAGATGTCCACTTCCAAGCAGGATATCTCTGTGCGAAGAAGAAAAAAAATCGTACCGTTGTATTATCATTAACATACCTCCGCGCTCCTTTCATGATTTAGACTTTTTCCTTAGGAAAATGTAATTATTGAACGCAGAAGCATCGGAAAGCGCACTAGTGTTTCGAGAAACAAGATATTAATTTTGAATTTTATCGACAATTTATAAACTGAAGGAAAAGTATTGCGATTTAAAAGATCTTTTTATTTTTTTTACAATTGTAAAAATGTATTTTACGAGTGTACACGTAATAATTATTTTAAAATGAAAAAAAAAAAAAAAATATATATATATGTATATACACATACACACATTTATTATATCGCAGAGTTTAAAGTGCGCTTTCTAACACAATACGTAGTTTATTAATTAACTTGCTAAG
This sequence comes from Lasius platythorax, assembly GCA_963971435.1. Classification (NCBI taxonomy): domain Eukaryota; kingdom Metazoa; phylum Arthropoda; class Insecta; order Hymenoptera; family Formicidae; genus Lasius; species Lasius platythorax. The sequence goes on from OZ020546.1 coordinate 6,818,355, forward strand.
TGCAGATGCAAGATGCATTTCATACGTACCTGTCTTGGTGCATTCCATACCGTCGCCCTCGTATCCCGGATTGCAGCGGCACTCGTAATCGCCGGTACTCGTCACGTAGATGCACTGCGCGTAGGGATGACACCTGTTCACCACGTTGCAAGATACTGGACACAAGCGTGTGCGCGATTATGATACATTGCACGGCAAGCGGCGACGATAGCTGGCTGTCCCGATAGCGAGACCGAAAAATTTAATGGAAACGCCTAGATTTCGCGATGTTATGAACACGTCTTGATCAATGAAGAGTTACGAGCTAATTACTGAATTTAATTACTTTAATTAATTTTTCTGCTAGTTATGTGTAAGACAGTTCGAAATCTCTAAATTCGTCGACAGATATATATCAGCGATTCTAGGACATGTTATATTTATTTCGTATCTTTGCGAAGAATTGATCTCAGTAGACAGATTGAGCGTGCAGCATTGCGTGAGATGAAAGTTTCGAGAGAAAATATCGTTCAGAGAATATTAAAGTTGGTGCATTAGTTTTTATCGCAATCATCAGAATGTCAAAACCTATTTTGATATGTAGCTTGAAGCATCTCGAATAAACATCAAAAACATTTTCTGAGCAAAATAAGCATTCGTCTTGAAATCACATAAGTTATCTCATGTCCGTATATAATACATGAATATTTCAAGATGAAAAATATTACTATATTATTTACAACATAAATATTAAAAATGTAAAAGTTTAATGAGAAATTAAGATATTTTACATGTTTGAATACTTTGATCTTGTAATTCCTTCTTAAGGGAATTGCATGCGCTGCAGACATTTTTCCTAATTTTCCGAGATAATCTACCGTCGTACTATTCACTAAAAGGTTGCGCATCGCAAGTTTCTGAAAGTGAGTTTAAGGACTCGGAAGATGGCGAAACTTCGAGTACACATATTTATATAACAAGTTTCTTTCTTGTTCCCTTCGCCCTTCGAAAAACCTGGGATGTGAGGATTTCGCGAATTCACGCGATTCATATCGAGCTTCGTAAAACGGGAATGTTGTTAACACATGTCATTACATTATCTGCAATTTCGTTTTTGTTATAAAAACATTATTTTTAGTTCTCCACACATTTGCGAGCCCGCAAGCGCTTTGATTAATTAGCAAGATAAGAGATATATCGCACAATATAATGGAATTAAAATAGTCGTGCGGAAATAAAAGCAGCATGCGTCATCGTTGCGAGCTCGTTAATGAGAACGGTATGCAAAGCAGTTTGACGTTCATTAATGAACATAAATAGCTTAAAGCCAAGCAGTGAATGCGTCGTACGGTTAGATCCTGATGGACCCATCGTGTCGTGGTGGTATCCTGGCAGCGGAACGCAAATTTGTTCCAAATGGTCGTAATCGTATCCCACGGGACATATGCAGACGTCGTCGAAGCATTCCGGGAGCGGATGTGCCGATACTAAAACGCATTATGCATCGACGAACGATGTTCGCGTTAACGATCGTAATCTCGCTTGTTATTAAATACTGATAATCGTCGCATCGCGGGGAGGATTCAACTTATTCATGTTAATTGATTCGCATGCAATCATTCGTTGCGTAAGTAATTGTTGCTCCAATTGTTTTAATTCTCAGTTATATTTTAGTTTTCGCGTCTAATTGAACGATCCTCGGAGAAATGTATGATGCTTCAATTGACAAACGTTGCCACAACTTGAATGTAACGATATGAAACTATTAACTATTATATCTATTGCACTTGCATAGTATTTTAGCATAATCGAATTAAACGTATACAGATATTTAGCGTATTTTGTTATTATTCTGTTGCTCTATTCCTAATTTTATTGCTCCAACTAATTCGTTAAATTTCGTGATTTACCATATATTAGTGTATTGACATAAAATATTATTTTCATTATTATATAAATATTTTTTATATATATCTAAGTTACACACATCACTAAAATTTAGTGTTTATTTCGTTTTCCCGAGGATCTTCAATTTTTTAACGATACGAACACATATCAATAGAAAGAATTGTAATCATACTCAATTAATTATTATTGTGCAATCAAATAATTATCGATACTTCAAATCCCTCCATGCAACGCATGCTATGATGCATATGCGCAATAGCATGCTATGGTGCATATTCGAATAACGGAGAGAAATTGCATCGATCTCTTATCCGTGCTAAAAACTTTCACGTTTCACAAAAGTCGCATTAGAAGTCGGCATATGATATACTGATAATGGGATTATTTTTCCTGCAACTTACAGTCTCGATAATCAACTGTCGTGTACTCTCCCTCTTGCCTCACGCAGGCATGGTTGCGGAATTCCCAGCCGCTCGGACACCAACACACTTCAATCAGACACTGCGGTTGCGGTGGTTCGTCTGTTGTGGTGGTGGTATCGGATTCGGAGTAACAAGTGTATCCATCGCCTGTAAATAATTGCATATGTGAATAACAGACAGAAAATACATATTGTATTGTGGTCGTGTGTGTTTAAAGCGATCACTCGTTGCTATATTGTGCGACAAATATTCGATTATAATTCGCAATTTTAATTTAATTACCTAATTTTTCATATTGACTTAAAGCTCGTATTAGAATTAAAATTCACGATAACCGACGATTATGAATAAAGAATTATATGAGGGATATCGGCACACAATTGAAATTACGAGAAACAGAAGAGATTAAAGGTGAACATCTCTTATGAACTGTCAAAGATGGGTTTTTTAGCTTGCGCTAAATATTATTTTCCAATATTAATGACTTGTGTACTTATACGAATTTGCATTGATTTATATATATTTTGTAGGATTTTTGTATATATATTTTTTATATTTTCCAATTTTTTTTTTAATTATTAACGGTAGGCAGAGATTTTTTTCTTGAGCTCTCCACTCACCGACGTAACCGGGCAGACACACGCAAACGTGCTTCTTCCTATTTCCGTCAAAACTGCAGAGTCCGTAAGGCGAACAGTTATCCTCCTCGTTACAGGATACTGTAAAAGCAGTTTTCGTTTTTGTCAGCAAAAATATGATGATCAGCAGTTTTTGTTACACACAGTCTATTATATCTGGAAAACATTTTACCATGCTGAGCGGGATAACAGCCTTGTTCTGTTTCTTCGAAACCAGACATACAGATACACGTAGGTGCACCTCTGATCATTGCACACTGTTCGTAATCCCCGCAGCGAGTATCCTCGCAAGACGGCAATCCTGTATTACGGATAAATAAATTTTTCGAATATAAAATTAGATACTATTGAGCGTATTCTAAATAGCTGAGAACTGAGAGATGTGAATATTAGTCTAATTTAATATTTAACATATATGAATATATTATTCTCGAAATATTTTTTTAAAATATCTTCAAAATTGGAATTATAATTTAAAAATAGGAATCGAAAATATTATCAGATGTCAAGATTATTTTCGTCGCTATCAGCAGTAAGAACTTGATCGACTTTGAGATGTTACCACAGTACGGTAATTGTGATTTTAAGATATAATAATTTATTATGATGCAAATGTGCAATTACTTTCACAAGCTCGACCGTCTCCGGTAAAACCAACTCTGCATTGACACGTATGGCTGCCTTCTTGATTAATGCACTGAGCGTCCGGAGAACACATGTGATTACCGGCCGTGCATTCGTTCACGTCCACGCAAATCGCGCTGCCGTCCTCCTCGTATAGATACTGATACCTTCTCGCGAGCAATATAATAAATGCATCATTGATATTTAGTTAAAGAATCATAATGTGATGCACATACATCGACGCCAAGATTGAGATAATATATTTTCAAGAAGATCCATCTCCCACACACATTAAAAAAGCGACTTTTCTTTGAATATCTACAATATTGAGATCTTTTTGCAAATCAATTTTATTAAAAAAAAAAAAATCAATACTGACCCTGTGTTGCACACACATTTGAAACTATCCCCGTCGACCACGCAGGAGCTGTGATCACCGCAAGTCTGTCGTCCCTGAATACACGGATCCTCTTCTTCAAGAGGCGTTATCTTGGTGTTGACGGCAAATCGTATGATGCCCTCGGTGGCCTCGTAAGTAGTGATGCCTCTGAAAAACTTCAGCCTGGTCGTGTCATCTTCGGGATCGAAGATACCGTACGCGCATTCCTGATAGCTAATTATCTGATCCAATGTAAAGGCGATTTCCCGCTCGTCTCCGCCGCCACGTAGTAGTTTGCAAGTACGCTCGCTTTGAGCACGAATCACCCCCGGTTGGGCGCGAGTGTAGAGCTCGTCGTAATCACCATAGTCCAGCCTGGTGTCTCTTTCGAGATGCGGCACCGTACCTTTGATGTCCGCTTCCATCTTTAGTTGACCGAAGACGTCCAATCCGAGATAATTGCTGCGTATCGTCACTTTGTCGCCGGTTGATGGGAAAATCAGCTCCGCCGTGTGATTAAATAAGCCACCTGTACATGGAACACGTTCTTCGTATGAATAACTATTTAATCGTAAATGCCACCGTGTTTAACAATTTTTAGAAATTTTTAGAAAAATTTCGCGTAAGGTTGCTTACTGCTTTCCTTAATATCATTAATATATGTAATATAATAGATAATTTTATTAATTATTAATTTGTTTAAAAACATAACACACCTCTCTCTCTCTCTTTCTGTGTCTCTCTTTATCTACCTCTCTTTGAATAGAAGAGTTGAAGAGATCAAAACGTGTTAAGATATTATATCTGATCGAAATTAATTTTTGAAGATTTTGTAGTATAAAGTCACTTGCCTGTAAGTTCGTATCCGTTTTCGGTGTCGCTAACAGGTTTTGCGAACAGCCAACCGATCACGCCGCCCAAATTGCCCAAAAGTTGAAAACTGGCGCCGATTTCTTGGGGCACTCTCGACAAAGCGGTATATGTTCGTCCATCTTTAGTTTGCACGTAACACTGAAGATCTCTTGAGGGAAATTCCACACCGTTGAGCGTGCCAGATATACGACCAATAACGCGAAGAGGCACGTCTAAAAATTATATTTTTTAATAAAAAAAAAGTGCCATTATATATTTTTAAATCTTTACTACATTTACTAATTTTCTATCATTAGCGAATTTTATGATTACAGTTGCTTAATTGGTTTTTTGTGTGTACGAGATATTTCTTTTTCAGAAATATCAAATACACAATTTAATCAATGTTTAATCTATTTATATTCTTACACGATCGTTAATTAATGACAAAATAGTATTTGAAAAGATACAATCCCGGTTTCCTGTATTTCTTAAGAAAGCGTTGCATCCTTTTTTTATGCAATTATCGGCAGGGATACTTCGACGCATACAGTTGCGACGCGAATCATCTCATCAAAGAACCGCGCGGTTCATTTTTTTTTTTTCAAGGTATATTGCTGTCTTTACGATGTTACCGTGGAAGTCGTAAGAATCAGTCTCGTAAACTATGAATAGATCAGAGAGCGCACCCGAGCAAACGCAGCTACTTACTGCGATGCATCTATTTGTCCTACGCGAGACGACTTTCTGCGTATCTTTGTCCGTGTTAGACGGAGCGTCGTCGGGAGTTCAGAGGGGAAACGTTGAAAGATTCCTTCTTTATCCCCGTTTCGAGAATACTTCAAAGGCTGCGTTTGCATGCCATTAGCTTATCTCGCAACGCAAGTTTTCGACAATCGCCGTTGTGATAAATAGCTCACCGTTTGGCTGGCAGGATTTTCCGTTGCCGAAATAGCCCTGCTTGCAGCTGCAGCAGAATCCGATCTCATAATCAACGCAGGTCGCTTTGCTATGGCAAGTGGTAGCGCCGGTCCTGCAGCTGGCCGCTTGATGCATAGTCATAGTGTCTAAGAACGTATATTAATTATAATCAACGTTATAAGATGCAAGAATAATATCTAATTTGCGCGCGAATCTTGTCGCGCGTGATTTACAAATTATATTCGTGAGATAGAAATGTTAAATAGAATCATGTGTTCAGTTTTGTTATATAAATGTATATTAATATACATATATTTTAAATAATTTTTTTTTTTTCCATAAATAAGTGTATATTTTTTTATATTTTATTATATGATTACTTCAAACTTTTTCGTATTACCTTCGATATTATCGGGAATCTCTATATTTTCGCCTTCGTCGATGGGGCCGACTTGAAACAGCCATTGGCCAGGCCTATTTACATTCGACCACCTGAAAACAATTACAAAGACCCGTGAATACGTCGTATGTGAATATAGCCGGCGCCTTCCTCTCCCCATTACTCACTTGTCGACATTCTGAATTTGGTCGGTGCCCGAGCCCCTCAGGATATACATTTTGCCCTCGCTCATGAATCCTGCCTGCGCTTTGGCATCTGGGAGCCCGCTGGGATGCGATTCACCCTGAATCCACTGTATACCATTTTCCGGGTATAGCAGTTCAACAAAGGAATGCGTACCGTTGGATGATATAGCGACTTGATAAGTATTCACCTGAAAGACGAGGCTCGATGAAAGCTATTCACGTTCTTGAGAAAGCTTATTACATGTTTATTCACTTTTTTATTTTCTCTGTGATTGTGAAAAGATGTTTAATTTTACATACAACTTTACAAGAGAGAAAGAGAGAGAATACTGTCAAAATTTTTTAAAAAATTGTCTAACAATTACGCAAAGCAACAACTTGCCTTATCGTTACGCTCGTTGTAATAACCAACTTTCTCCCAGGTGGTCAAAAAGACGTGCGTAGGTACGAAGCCGATGGCGTCCTTGAAGGCGCTTCGAATCAATCCTCCGGCTCTAGCGAGAATCTCGGGAGAATCGGTTTCGCTATAATAAACCGTTCCCGAACCTCTCGTGTCGACGTGCGTGTAGAGAGGCGCGATTACTGGATCGTCAAGAGGGAACGCGATGTTGAAGAACCTTTGCATAGCCCTCGCAAATGAAAGAACGCCATTTCCATTTACCTGAAACCGATTTTCCAGCTTTGACGTTCATTAACCGACACGATCTATGACTACGCCCGGCTTCAATTTCACGTTTAACGAGAGTTCGGAAGTATTGGAAAATTAGATCATTTATAGAGAGAAATGACGGAATTTATATAGAAAGAGAAAACAAAAAGAAAAAAAGAGAAAAGTTTTTAAAGAGGTTCCATTTATTTACGCGATACATAAGCACAGTTAAATGCTCAGATTACACTTATAGCGGTTATTTAAAACTGAACACATTAAGATAAGGATGAAAAATTAATTTGATAGCGTTCAATTGCAACTTTTTACATATTTAAAACTTATTACAGTCTAACATACATTCACGGTATTAAGATTAACAAATGTCTGTTAATTCTTCTATTGATGCAGCTCTACAGTTTTTATTAATTCAATTGATATTACAGCATTTTTCTCTTTAAAACAGCGCTCGGAAAAATGCACAGTTTGTCGCGATTTTTTCGTAAATGCGAATTTTTAGCGGGATATTATCACGTTAATTTCGACGCCAAGAGTCGCACTCGCGTACACAGCCGGCACGCGACAGTAAATCAAATCCCGTCTAATGATGCGCGAACAGCGGAAGATTGGCCGGCGTCAGCAGGTCAGCAGGTAAATCGTCGCACGAGCTGTCAGCGAGAAATCCGACAATGACATAATTAGGAGAGGGGAGTGGGGGTGAAACAGGGTCCGCACCCTGCGTCGTTGGTTGACCGCGATACACATGTATGCACGTTAATGAGCGAGCGCGCGACGAGTCATTCACCCAACAACGCGCGCTTGTTGGGAAGACGACGTCTTGTTCACGGAAGCTTGCGAAGGAATCGCGATGATCTCGTCGAGAGCGCAAAGGAACTATCGGTGAAAGCGATAAGATATACTCGCAGGATATCAAAATTTTTTTTTTAGAAACTTTATGGAAACAAAAAAATTTTAACGTCTAATAGTTGCATTATCCGAGAACATTGTAATATTATTGCTAATTTTTCTCTTTAAATATGATAGGGGGTATATATAATTATAAATAATTGGAAGAACATTTGATACACATACATATGTAATCTTTTAAAGATTTAAATCTATCATAATTATCTTTATATTATATAAGATATTTAAAAAATGTATTTTATATTTATTGTCTATGAGATATTTTTGCATTATTTTTTCATATTGCAAAATTTTCTTTAATCTCCAAAAAATTGATCTCTTTAGAATAGCGAAAAAGTAAAGCTTTAATTATTCCTCATTATTCTTTGGTACCATTTCAAAGCGGAAAGGAGCAGTCGACGCGGTCGTATTATCCTTACTGAGGCCGCTGACTTGTTTTGTCAATTGGCTAAAACGAAGTGCGCCAAACGTGCCACTCTTGCTTCACATTCGACACGATGCACTCCTCGTGCAGTGTCGGGCCGCAGCTGCTTCTCGGTAAGAAGCGACTTGTCATTAAGGAGACAAAATTAAAACTCTCCGAAAGAGCGATGCACCCGTCCTAAATATTGCGCTGAGAAGAAATGATTGGCGTGGTTCTCACACTAGTCGCTTTTAGCGTTTCAATATTACTTAATCTTGGAATTAAGAAAGTGAAGAAGATATTATATAGTTATTATATATTCTATTGTTTTGTAATTTTATTTTTTTTTAATGCAAGTTTAAAATGTTTGTGTGATGTGTGAGATTTTTTGTGCTAATTACATATACCAATTCTCTCTCTTAATTTCTTAAGGATAGATTATTAAAAAGAGACTAACACTATGAATCTATAAATAATGAAATTTTTTCTATGAAAGTTTCCAAAACAGTGCTTGAAACGCAGAAATTTTCATTCTCTTAATATCTCTTACGAATTTTTACATCTGTCCAGTATGGTTTCGCGTTTTATTCTCACGTTCTGATTCATGAACGTTAATTCTTATGCGCCACTCAAAGTCCAAGTTGAAATGTCCGTTTGCTCAAATGACCCATATTGTTTTCACGTGAGGTTAATATCACGGGCGCCGCATCAAATTTAATGCTCTCTCAAGTCGCGCACTATTAACAAGCGACCCGATTCAAGTGAATTGACACGAATTAGGGCGACAAAGTAATAATCCCTATTGCGGCATTAGACTTGTTTTATGATTTTGTTGCACAGCAAGGTAGTTATTTATTATTTCGCTATTAAAAGATATGAATTAGATTTTTTGGCTGTATTTCGCTCTAACGTTATTTTTATAGTACAATCTTTTTACAAAAGCAAGTTCTATTTGTTGCATTAAATTATTTTAAAAATATGTCGCATATTAAATTTATTATTGTTAAGAATATTTGAGAGAATACTGAATAAATTAGATTTCATTTATTCGTACAAAGAAATCTAATTTATTTAGTATTCTCTTAAATATTTTTAACAATAATAAATTTAATATGCGACGTTAGAGAATAACATGCATCAATTAATCCATATACTCTCATTAATTGTATAAATATCATTTTAATTACATTTAGCAAACATTATTTCTGTATGTGGCGAATATTTACTAGAGAGAGAGAGTCTCTTAAATTTTTTTTTATAATTATCAGAATAATACCATTCCCTCGTTTCCGCATATTAAATACGACTGCAATTAGCAAACAAACAGAAGTCGTCCAATTTTCGATATCCAATCAATATTATTCATCCCGTTATATATATGCGAGTTTATAGGCCGATAATCAACATCGGTCATCGAGGCATCCAATAATCGATGCCTGGGGATGTCAAACCAATATTGATAGTCTCACCGAAGCCTGTCTATATGATCGGACATTTTGACATTCGCGTAAGTCAGCTAGTGGGAAAGTTCGGTCCGCTATCATCGTCGGGGCTATCGCCGAGGTCGTAGGTCAGAGCCGAGCCGATGACACACACGCACACACATGCGGTGAATAACGAGAGAAAACGGTGAAAATAGATAACACGGCCTGTGGAAGTAACAGGAGGAATCCGTGCTGGCTGCCGACTCTCTTCCTGATATCGTCGATAACGTTCTAGTGTTTCAACAGAAATAATTTGAGATCGGCTCTCACATATATCGACGAATATTTCAATATCGAATGCGGAACTTTTTATACTGAGAAAAAAATCACGTAATTCTTTTTTTTTTTCGATTGGGAATCATCTCGTAATTGATATGTATTGTGCGTACATATTTATTGAAATATATATCATTGAAATAAAATATAGACAAAATTAAATTAAAGCTGCAAGTTAATAATTATAATCACTTTAACTTACGTTTTAATTATATTCCACTTTTCACTCATAAAGTTACATTATTTTATAATTTTTTACAAGTGTTCGAAAATTTTTGTCTTTATTAATTCTGATACAATATTTATATATTTATTGTATATACATATATACATATATATAAAAAATAATGTTAAATTATGAGATGATATAGCTTCAAGGCTATAAATTAAATCATTATCTTTAAGGCTATAAATTAAATCATTATCTCAAAAAAGAACAAAGAAATGTGACTTGCAATTAGAATGCGTTGTTTATAGATTTTCCAACTTTGTTAAAGAATTTATTGTCAAAAACATCTACTGGATCATAAGCATGTATTATGTGTGAGAAGAGATGTACAATAATTTGTGATTTCCATAACAACCTGTGATGGAAAATGTTTCCATTATCTGTCATCCGTGGAAACGAATTTCCATGGTGCATCTCGATGATGCATAAGCGCTGTTGAGCGCCTCGTTCGCGCAATACGTCGGGATGAATGCGTCGAATTCGTATGCTAATCGCGGGACTTCGGTGTTAGCCGCAATAATCTTGGTGCGTGTGCAATCGTCGTAACATATAGTAGCAGCTGCGAATCAACGATGACGGCGAGAGATACGGTGCGGCGGTGGTTTCGGTAACGCATGCCGCACGCGCTAACGCGATCGCGCAATCGGCCGCAATCATTTTGATGACTACGAATCGTCGACGATAAGCGACGAAATGGAGATGATTGTTGTGTAGGCAGGTCCTCTAAGTAGATCGTCTTTGTTCGTGGATACGTCGCGATATACATCTGTGTCAATCGCGATTTGTCACTGACCTGGGCCCGCTAATGATAATTCACTAAAAGACCATCACAGAGGAAGCGCTCCATTGGAATGTCGGAACCAGTCATTCTCTTGAATCGCAAGATGCACAAGTACTTTTTGAGCAGCTATAAATCTTGTACTTCAACCTTTACCTTGATTAACTTTTATTAATGCTAATGATAAATTGTGAGAAATTAATAGCTTTCTGTTAATAAGTTTTAAAACAAAATTGTTCCTATCTTTTTTAGGATAGATAACCATTTTAAAAAGTTGCGTTTACACACAGTTTATCCTACTGATAAATTATCTAAAATTCTATTTGGAAACACCTATGATAGACAGGCTTATTACATGAAGTAGCTAAATAATTTTTTTTAAAGAGAATCTTTTTTATATATCTGAATTTATATGAAGAAAATATTTAGCAGAATATATACATTGTAAAAAAGAGTACAGTAAAACGCTGATTATTGTTCGATTATATTATTTTTGAACGATTTGAGACTGACTATATAAACTTTCGCAATTTCTAAATTCTTACTTAATTTCTCTTATAATACATGAAGCAATATTTCTCGTCAATTAGTTCACTGCTTTTGCGTTTACATGCGGAAGTCTCTTGAATTACCTACACTTGGCTAGTTTTACATGGCATGCTCGCTTTCCTCAACATTTCCAACAAATTGCACGCCTACAAAGATGTCTGTCTGCCTACTAAATGTGCGCGCTGAATCGAGAAAAGGGGGCGAAAACTGAAATATAATCGTATAAAAACGGATACAACAACATTCTTTTACGAAACCGCAAATATTGAATTTTCATAGCTATGGATGATTTCAAGGTTATGATAAGATATGTCGTAATATCGGAAGTTCGTAAAAGGGAAAAACGGAAGAAACGGTAATGAAATTAATTGAGAATTTCGTGCCGAGTCTAATTGAACTCTACCGGCGATGACGAAGCCGACGACAGAGCCGATCTAGAAGAATCGCGAGCGGAATTTCGCAATTCCTCCCACTAATTCTCCGCTAAATAATGTGGGAAAAAGCTAATTGCACAGCGGTTGCATCGCAGACTGGCTGTCGTATTACACTCTATCTTGATAGGAACATTTGATTGAGTGCAGCAAGAGAAGTTTCTTTTTCATTGAGTTTTTCGTACGTAATTTAGACCACAGAGATAAAGAATACCACAGTATAAAACCTATTCTCAACGTGATATTTTTACGAAGAATCAAATAATGTTAGTTTTACGGAACGCATAAATATTTTTACAACAAAGTGTGCGGCTCTCGTAAAGACGCAGGTGCAGGAAACATATCGGTATGATATTTTTCCTCGTGCGACTTAACTAATGTGAAAAGTTATCAAGATTAATGGCAGATATTTACATATTCGTAATCTCACGTGGTGTTAATGGAATTCTTACGATCAATATCGTCAAATGAATGTGCATTTATTTGCAGAATAATGCAGTAATTATAATTTTTGCGTGTTTTGTACTTTTAAATATTTATATATATACACACATATATATACATAATTATTATTATAATATTATATTTTTTTGATAAAATGAAATAAATTTAGACTATAAAGTCGTTTAAAATAAATGCATGTACATAAAAAACACATAATAAGATACAACTTAAACACATACTAGGTTCTAAATTAAAAATTGAAAACCTTCTTTCCGTCATATTTAACGTTCTCAGCTTTTATTTCTACGTTGAAAAAGAAAAGAATAACATCGTGAATTTTTTGAATTCATGGAATATATATTTTGATGTACGAGAAGTGAAGGCTGTAACTATGTAATGCTATGCTGCGCGCTCAATGCGTCTGTTACAGTAATGTAAAAGGATACGATTATGGGTGCACGTATTGTTGCAATACCTGCAAAATCGAATCTCCCATTCTAGGCTCTTAATCCGCCTAGTCTCTCACAATTATCCGTCATTATACTTTACGCCCGTCCGGCTGACTAGCCGGCCGAGTTTCTGCGTGTGATTCGACTCGACGCGCGTCCCTAAGCGAGCCGCACGTACGCACGTCATCAATAATGCGACGATGATTTTGCGGACGCTTGAATTATTGACGGAACACGATGAATGGAACGGATCACGGCGGATCATACCTCTAATGCCGTGCTTTGATAACGGCGACTGCGAAAGTCATACCAATTCGAAAATGAATTTCGATATTGAAATTTGAATGCTCCTATCGCGTATAGTCTTGCTTAAAATGGAATATTGTAAAATGTAAAATCAAATGGAATATATGGATTATCATTAAATTGCGAACAACTTTGTCAACATGTAATCTTGTTATAAATTAAAGGACATATAGTTAATTCTTGATACATTTTAATAGCAGATGTCATATATTTTGATATTTACTCATACACACACACACACACACACACACACACATATATATATATTTTTTCACAGCTTATATGAAGACATAGTATTTTTTTGAATATATATATATATAGATTGTGATCATAGTTTATTAAAGATACTCCATGCTATTAGCCAAGGTTGTATAGTGTCTCAATAGGAAAACTATTTTCCACTCGAGGAAATGTTGATAACATGGGTCTACGTGGAGGCGTAATGCATTAACGCTGCCATGTATGAGCTCATGCACCTTGATTCGCAATAAATCGCTTCGGGAGATGAATCCTTCGCTTTAATCTGCGCGAGACTACCGCATAATTAATGTTCATTCATATCGCCGCCTTCGCAATAGTACGATGATTCGCGGAAAAGTTAGATCACACGACGTGTCCTGCGGGATTAATCGTTGCCGGTTTTTACGGTTATTTAATCGCTGCGCTGTCTGTGTTTGCACGATGACTCAAGTGCGTATCAAGACTTAAGTATCTTTCTCGTGGCTAACAAGGAAACGACCGGAATTGTCTCTCTGCGTTTTTGATGACCTTCGGATACGTCGTGGAATAGCTCAAAATAAGAGAGACATCTTATCTTAATGGATGTTTAAGCAAACAGACAAGTTCTAGAAGCTATTTCGTCATATTTACCCATTTGAGTGAATATTTCGCAAAATATAAATATATATATATATGATTATGAAATGCTTTTAGCTGTTTTTATATTTTATAGTTTTAACGATATTTTATTAAGTAATGTACAAAGCTAGACTTTGAAAAACCGCAATCATTAAAAATTTGGAATATTGTGTAAATAAAAAAAATACGTGTCTCTAATTTTAAGCTTCTTCAACACATCCGAAGCTGATTCAAATAGAGAAGCCCTCTGTGATCGCGCTCTATTGTGTTCCTTCAATACGCACTTCCTCGAGACACGCTTTCGCTTACGGCCGAACTTTCGGCGCGTAAACACCACCGGAATCTTATCTCTCGCGCGCTTCGCCTTGGCTCGTTTGGATGCGCGTTGCACCGTCTTCCGGTTCGCGCGCCGTTCATTCATACGAATTAACGGGCTCTCGTAAATTGTACGCGATGAGCAGCGCGGCGCGTCCGTCGCAATTAAGCGCGATTGTGCCGCCTAGAGAGTCACTCTCGTTCGTCATCGCAAGCGCAATGAATTCGTGTCATGCCAGAAGATGTTGACCGGATTAGACCGCAAGCCGAATTGAGAGAATGACCGAACGCGCGCGCGGCTTCGTCATCGTCTACCGAGCGACAAATTGATATTAACCGAGGAATTACGCCTAGCCGCTCGTCTCGCCGTCTCGAAACTTTTTCTAGACCGGATCGTAAATTGAAGTTCGTCACGTGGAGAAACTGTGTTAAGTTTCCTAATCTGTGAGATGTCCTAAAAAAATGCCTAACTTTTTGTAGCTCCGTGGAGAGAGAGAGAGAGAGAGATAGGTAGATAGATACCATAGGATAGGTAGATACCATAGGGTGCGTAACATCATTCTTACTTTTCTTATTAATGAATTTGTGAGATGTCCGGAGAAATTTTTTAACTTTTTTTGTAGTTACGTGGAAAGAAATAGGATAGATAGATACCGCGCGTAATGCCATTTTTTAGTGTTCTTATTAATGAATTTGATGAATTCAGATAAATCTTTTCTAGGCGTAAATTTGACATAATCACAAAATTGTTTAGTATTAAAAATTAAAATTAACAAAATATATAAACTAGCGACAAAATTTTGATTTTGATTTTATTCTTACTTTAATTCAACGGAATTTTAATTAAAAACTATGAATTGCGATGTTTAATGTTAAATTATAATAAATATTAAAAAATTGCAACAAATAATGATTTTCTATAAAATTTTTACTAACCAAGTTTATTTTATGTTCTAGGAGCGATGCTATTTCTTGGAGAATCACGGCAAAGAAGAAAAATTAATACAAGGTAAGAATAGAATAAAATGATTGAATTACGCGTGCGACGAGGATTGATTGTCATATCAATGTCGTATCAAGTAATAAAAATATCTAGTTATAAATAGTAGTTGTAAAAATATTATTCATAACACACAGATTTGCGACGAGTTATCAAGAATATTCGCGTTTTTTTCGAATGATGTTTTCCACTGACGATCAGTTTACACAAGCGTAAATACAAAAATAGCAGACTATCTAATAATAACTTTACGACGCACCCATATTTGCAAATACAAATAGCAAAATTAATGTCCGTATGTTAATGAAATTTTTAAATTTAAATTATATAATTGTTTATAAATAAGTTATTATTGCTATGATTTTAGTAACTTTTTTGTTTCTTAAAACATTTGTATCTGTAAGAGGCAGACTACGATCTTACAATTAGAGAGATTATGACATCGTGCAACGTAATTATTAAATTAAGAATTGTGTTTATATCTCATAATTAAGATATGATAATTATGAGAAAAAAATGTTTTCAGGTTTTTTATTTGTTTATAAGACAAATCATATTATAGTAATGTATTTGTCATTTATGTGTGCAGTTACTTCATACGCTGATTCTGATCAGCCGAGTAGAATTAACTATAAATTCATCACAGCATTAATTAAATTTGTAATTTTCCTATAATTCTCGTTATCGTATTAACGAATGAAGAACAAGACTTTTTTTTTCGCAACACACACATTAGCAATATCAATAAAAAAATTTATTTAAATATAAACTTTATACTTTTTAAATTCATAATACAAAAAGTATTTTGCAATCTAAACTGTTTCAATATGAACAAGCATTCGATCGAAAAATTACATCCGAAACATTGAAGAAAATACGATATTAAAAAAAAAAAAAATCGCTCTCGGTACTCACGAATATGGAGTTGTAGATTTTATCGTAGAAAACGATGGGAGTTTTGAGGATCGCCTCCGCGGATATCAGCATCCGGTTCGGGTCGCTCTCGAGGGCCAAGGAGCCCGGACCCGCGTATTGATATAGATCGTTTTTGGACAGGGCGACGGTGTAGGGCGCGATTAGGGCCAGCGCGAGGCCCAGCAGGACGCTCCAGCGTACTGCACCGCGAGCCATTCTCTCGGACTGCCTTAACGCTACTGCTGTTCGACTTCGCCACGACGTCTCTTCTCTTCTCTTCTCTTCTCTTGCCGCCCCCTAATCGTCTTTGCCCGCCGCTGCTCCTCGACCGGCGCGACCGTTCCGAACATATGAAACGCCACGCTCACTTCCCGCGTTGATAATTTCGTGACATCGCTCCGATCCCCCACCTCCGATTCCGCCGCTAATAAACTAAACGTGCAATCGAGTGTATCTCGAATATAGTTCTTCAATTTCTCTCTTTTTCTATCTGTAAATCATTCATACTGTACAACGATCGTTTGACGTGGCGATGTCCTTATCGCTCGCAAGTATATCGAAGATCGGAGCAAATTGATGAATCTGACGAATTTCTTAATTTTTTTCTATATGACATAAAATATTATATTGGATTTATTTTCTATATCGCTCGAAGGAAATTTTTGAGAGATTTAGTTATATTGAATAAGTGATGACGTTTATGTAATCTTATGAAGTCTCATAAAAGCGAATACGAAAATCACAGTCGCGTGATCACATGCACATGGTAATTTATTATTTAAAGCAAAAATTGTGCAAGCACTGCAAATTTGTTTCAGAGTAGCTTCGTTTTATTTGCTGATCTAATTTTTTGATAATTATTAGTAGATCTTAAAACAATTTTTACATGTGTACAGAAATATTCAGAATATTATTACATTATTATCTTCGTACATCTTTTTTATGTACATGTGTGTGAGAACGCACAATTAAAAGCATTATCATCATTTAAATTAACAATAGCGGTGTATTTATGCGACGTATTTTTTCGCATGCAAAATTATGGTTGATTCAATTGTATCTTCGGACGATTTATTCAGATTTACGCTATTACGTGATATATATTGTAATCAGCTCGTGTGGATTTTAAGGATTTAATTGCGACCATAATCGTATTTTATCAGTGACTTGGATAATTGAGCTGCAAGGTTATGCATCCCGCTGCTAAATTGGCTGGCATTGCTGATGCAATGATTTTCGAGCCATTACTTTGTATTCCGACACTGCATCGCTTCCTGCATTTAAAATCGATAAAGATTTCATGTGGATCTTTATTTGTTTTCGTCTATAAAATATCTATGAGAGTTTCCTTTATGTTATATTTTACATTTTTATCGCAATTTCGGATTTTTTAATGCATTTAACTTCAGCTTAATGTTATACAAACATAATCGTGAGAAGTAGTTATTTACTTATCGTAACATCGTAATCTTATCATTATTGAAAAAAAACATGACGCTACAATAATTAGTCAGCTTGTTACGCATCGGCTATTAAGGTAAATTAACATTCAAAAATTGCACCGATTTTTGTTAGAGCTCCAACAAGGTTTTTTACGTAAATCTTCTATTATTACGCTCGATCATCTGTCACACAATTTCTCCGAGACGGTACGCGATTCATCTTGAACATCGTGGCCATCTTCTACGTGAAATCGCGTGCAGTTTTACGTTGTGAAACAAAGTATAAACGTCGACAGATAAACGGAGGTGGACCTACATTCGCATACGCCGCCTAGAATTGCGTCGCGGCCTAGAACGTCCCAATAAATTGTCTCAGGAATTCGTCAGGGTCGCTCTCCTTCTTGCGCTCGTTTAGCGTATGATGGTATGTGAGCCGCTTATTTTGGAAGTGGCGTAAGTCACTTTGAAAAATAATGAATTTGAGACTCGTTCTGTATTGCATTAATAGTAATCTTTTTCTTGCGGATTTTTTTTTTTTTGCAATTGAAAAGATAATTAAGATAATAAAAATATATTTTGTCGGTGAAATTAAAATGGTTTATATGACAACTGACATATGATAAGGATATCTGGAATAGAGACAATGATTTCGGGATGCACGTTGTAAATTGATCTTTATTACAAGAAATTACATGACTAATTTGTACATATAAAATATAAATATCATACAAATACTATGGTACAGAGACGCATGTTTTCCGGTGGAAAGTGGAAGTAGACCGCTAGTTACAATTAATAATTACTATCACTATAATTCGTTATTATTACTGTTGTATTCACGGCAGACGGACTGATACGCTCTTGGCAATGTTTTTTAACTCAGATTGAATTCGGACATGCGACGATAAGTAAACAAATATATTATATGCACGAATTTTAACGTTATACGTGACAAAAACTATAAAAACCTTTTTCGCGATTTTCGAAAAGACGGAAGTGAAAATTCGCTTCCTAGATATAATTCTCATTAGGAAGACTAGCGAATGAAACGTTACGTATAATAATTATCGTAGTCGATCGCGACAATTTGAGTAATCGATCAACACGAGAAATCGTAATTTTCTTGCGATAAACAATTCGTTCAACAATATATATCGGACATTTATTATTAACAGAAGGAACCGACAGATAAAGCAATGACGATTTCAGCGGCGAACTCACATCTTTGGTCATTGATGAGCGAGATACGGAGAAACGAACGTGTAGAATCTCTTTAATTAGCGCAGAGCGACACGAAGGAGTCACTTGGTTTTGTTACTTTCCATCCGTGGACGGCGAGTTTACCGATCAGCAATCTGATGCCGTTCCACGAATCTGTGAAAATGATGTTCGCGCCTTCGCATTTACATCTCGTGTTTAACGCTAAATGCGGCTATCAAATTTTTTAGACCGCAGTGATCTTCGCTGTGCGATCTCAAATTTATATTAGAGATATTATTTTGAAAATTCAGTTCTTGAGATGCTCGCATTTAATGCTAAATGCAGAATGTAAATACGTGTCTGTGTATATACGTGTGATGATCAGTCGCATGTTCGTGTTCGTGTTTTACTCACGTATAATATTGTTCCGCATTATGTGTATATGTGTATCTGTATGTGTGTGTATGTGTGTGTGTGCTTATATATTCATATACATATACGTGTGTATCATGCATAAACCTCAAGGTATAACAGTTTAGGACGAGAAAAACGGGTCGTTTTCCATCGATATCGGTCCATCACGACTCGCATCAGAAAACTAGAATACCTCTGTTTCTGCCCTTCCTCTCTCCTCCTCTAGACATTACTCCCATGCCGATTTATTTTTATCCCATCTATTTTTATTCTTTCCGACTTTATCCCCGTCTGTGCTTATATCCTCTCCGCGTCCTCTCTTCGCATAACATTCTCATCAGAAACGAGATATTTTTTTCCCCTTCTTTCTCCCTCTCTTTCTTTTTTCTCTCTTTCTTTTTTTCTTTCTCCTATTTCTCTCTCCTTTTTTTCATAAGTTTCAATAGCACTCGCGCGAACATCTCTTACAATTAGCAAAAGTTTATGGTTTATTGTTATTTTCATCTCTCTTCCTTCTTCTCTTCCATGCGCGCGTTCTTTCTTTCTTTCATTCACTCTGTCTCTTTTTTCCGCTTCTCTCTTTCTCTCATATTCTCTCTTTCGCATCTTTCTAAGTGAGTTACAAAACCCTACAAAGTGCGGTAACTGCTGATAACGATTAAAGCTACGATAATACCATGAATTAACGTGCGTGTATTAAATACATTATGTACGGCGCATTTCGTTAATCGATTGATCGTTAATGGTATACAAGATTTCTTTTTGCACTATTTTGGCAGTGCGTTGCTCGTTCACTCACGGCAAAATTTCCCATTGCTTTCGTTTGGCTTTCCCTCAAAATCGAAGCTCGATATTATAATGAAAAAATTTGCGTTTATTTCTAACACATCTAACTTCTATTGTTACGAATTCATCGACAATCTAAATTAACTAGCACTGCTGAATTTCTTCTCTCTCCCTGAATCATCAGCGATATCATAGAGAAAGAAGAATTTAGCCACTCGCTGCTCTCTAGATTGTAGACGACCTCAATTGTTGGTACTGTATAATCGAGATTGTTCGTATAATTATAGCTAACTTGCGATCGTTTATGATCGGTTTTCTCGATTTTCATTCGACTGTTTTTTAATCCGCGATCGACTCGATTACGAATATGTCGTATTATTTCTAGATTGAGATAAATATCTCTAATGTCTATCGCGACAGTTTTATCCGCTTATTTTGCTCGTCGCTGTTCCCGATGAATACGCAGTTTGGCTGGTTGGCCAACAGTCTTTAAATCGAAAATTTACCTCTTATAACTTACTAATGGCATCAGTCAGACAGTATGGCAGCGATATTGTTTTAAATGACTCTGACGAATAATAGAATTGTGAAAACAAAGTATCAACTCTCACATAAAATCATTAATGCCAATATAAACGCGGCACGAACATTTCCCTCGAAACTGACTTACTTACTCGTGTCGCTATGTAATAATGCACGCGAGAATTACTTAATTATCTTCGTCATGTATCCTGAGAAATATCGTTGAAACTGAAACAATCGCAAAATCTCTAACACGAATACATTTTTCATTAGAACTCTATAATATAACTTCGATAAGACACGTGCGTGTGCGTGTACGTGTGCGATACTTCGGTGTGAGACTTTTTTAGCTTTCTTCATTTATCGTTTAATCTTGCTAGTTTTAGGCTTAACAATAGCGGCGACGTACGATGACGATGACAGTGACCACAATATATCCATTAACAACTATTGGACGGAGTCGAGCGACATCGACGCCATTCCCTGCTAATTTATTCCATTCAATTCGGCGACCTCGCTCGTCTCGTTTCAACGATTAAATTCGTAGGTGGATGGGCGGGATTGATGATCAACACGCGGTCGTGCGTGCTGATCTGAGTCTACGTTAGGTGATTTTAATCTCGGCCGTTGTCGGCTGCTGAGGACAGGAATCGAAGCAGGTGACCAGAAGAACGTGGCTCTTACAAGCCTCCACTCTTTTCTGCAGAATGCACGTCTCGGCCGTCAGAGCTTCCAAAAATGACGGATTTCGCCAGTCCATACTGTCCTCCACGTACACTATTTTTAAAATGAGATATGATCGAATGATACATATCACTAATCAAAATTTGCTATATATTTTAAAATTATGGACATATATATATAAACATTATTAAAATCGTAAATATAATAATATTCATTATTAAATCAAATTTACTTGAATATATATATATATATATATATATATATATATATAATTATTATATTATATTATTATATATTATATATATATTTTTTTTATTTATACGATTTATTAAACTTAAATTATGCATGTTGCAGTAAAATTTAATGAAATCGATTGCTCACATTGTTAAAAATTTTTATTTGCTTACTTATAAATATTATTGGATTACATTAAAAAATCGTGATACATTCTCTTTCGGAATAATATGTAATGCAATTGGAGAAAGAAATTAAAATATCTATAACGTAAAACAATTCGAGTCTGCTGCGGATCTGCGTATCACGGAAAAGCCGATACTTACGATTATAGTCCCAGCGAGTGTCGGGTACCATTAGGCGTCTTTTAGCGTCGCGTAGCTCCAGTCTAAGTAGGCGCTGGCGCAGGCGCAGGCTGTGTATCCTGGACATCGTTCCACGTGGATTCGAGCGTACCCGCGCGCGCCTGTCCAG
The DNA here is from genome assembly GCA_963971435.1 of Lasius platythorax. NCBI lineage: Eukaryota > Metazoa > Arthropoda > Insecta > Hymenoptera > Formicidae > Lasius > Lasius platythorax. The sequence goes on from OZ020546.1 coordinate 6,840,429, forward strand.
GATGTCTACGTCCTCGCCTGTATACGCGAGAATCGCCGACGCCGCGGGCGGCCCCGGTTGAGCCCGGCAGTGGGCCCGCGACCGCCGAAGCTCGTACCCTGCCGCCCGCTGTTCCACCGCTGAAACACCCGCACAACGTCGAAGTTAGAACCCCCAGCGCGCCACCTGAGGAGAATCATTGTACGGCGGGATCGTTTTAGAGGGCTTGCGTATCCTTTCTAGGAATATGAAGACGCTTCCGATATTTTCGTGCTTTGCATATTTGACTGGAGTTCGATGTTAGGTGGTTTTAGAAAGAGTTGAGCATTAGATCACGGTAGGGTAAATAACGAGCGTAGAGATGGGGCGAAATTTTCATGCGAAGCGAGTAACTGAAAAAAATCGACTAACTGTTGCTACTACTACTATGTAAAAAAAAGTAAATAGATTTCTCTCAGATTATTTTCTATATTTTAGTTTCAGCATATATATATATATATATATATATATATATATATATATATATATATATATATATATATAAGCACTTTTCTTAAATGTATATCGATCCCAGGTTTCTTTTTTTTAACTGCGTTATTAGCTTAATGAATAATTTTGATATTATATCGATCGTACGCTTTTTCACGAATGAATAGTCGAAAGATACTTGACAATTACCTTGATGTTCCTGTAACGCGCCGGTTTGTCGGGACGAGTCGCTAGCGATGCTGCTCGTCTCGCTGTCTCTAACAACACTGTCGTAACCGGAGCTCTCGGCACGATGTCTGGACAGTGTGGCCGGTGATAGTTTAGCCGCTCGCGGCGTTGTATCCGCACCGGAATCGGAGCTCTCCTTGTTGAGACCGAACGAGGAGCCGAGGCTAAGGATCTTGCGTTGCATTCGTCCGGAGGATGGCGCCGGAGACGGTATTGACAATTGCAACGGGACGCCGCCTGAAATATAAAATATATAAATATTATTTATCATCTTTAAGATATCAGAACAGCATTCTGATTTATATTGACAAATTTATTAATTTTTAAGAAAAAAAATTTATTGAAAGATGCAATTCAATATTTTTATTAAATCAAGAATTATAGACGCTATCATTGAACTTTTTTTAACTCGTTTCTTAATCAACGTAATTTTTTATAAAAACGTAAAGACATTAAAAAATATCTGAAAGCGTTTTTTTAGATTTTAGCGTTGTTCCATCTGTTCGTACCTTGAATCTTTAGATCCTCTTCGATGTCGGACTTTCCTGTTACCGTTCTTTCGGACCTCTCGGCAGCCGTGAATAGCTTCTTCGCCTCTATATATTCCTCCTCGGGATCCGAGCCGGACGCTCCGTTTCCGGGTATCCTTTCGATCTCTTCCTTCAGGTTGGGATTCGAAGCGCCATCCGGATGCCTCAGATTGGAGATGTTGCAGTCGCCCAGCTTGCCGCAGTACCTTCTGGGACTGGCGAGATGGGCGACGCTACTCGGATACCAATAAGAGGCCGTGGCGGGTCTGGACATGCTCTGACGACAATTATCGCAGATCTTTTCCTGATCGGGCTTGCCGGCTATGTACGCGGGTTCACTGTAGATGCTGCCGTGATTGCTCGCGTTGTCGTTGAATAAGACATCCGAAAGAGACAAGGATTGACAGCGAGACGGCGGACGGAAGACGGTCGCTGCTGGAATTTGTCCTGCGTTAATGTTATACTGCATGTAGACCGCAGATTACTGGGGCTGTAGTGCCTTGATTAAAATCTACTACTCGTTTGAAAACGATCTTTTATTTTTAACCGAGCGGCAGATCGTGACTTTAATTTTTTATTCGGATTATCATAATTCTGTTATATTTTGTTTCGTATTTTTTTTTCAATTATTAACAGAGAAAACAAGAGTGGGGGGGATTTATAAAATAAAGTACTGTTATTTACGCGAATATGAAAATGAATTAAAATCTCAGATTTGGAAATCGCTTTCAATTGCGATGCGATGATCGACCATCGTGAGCGAGGAATTATACAGCTTGTGAGTAATCCTGAAGAGCGACAAACAATGTCCGTCTCTTGAGACAATTCAATGGAGCGGTAAAAGAAATCTGTTCGGCTTTTGTTTTGCCGTCCATAGAATTGATCGAGCCTTCAAACTTACATGGAGCATCTCGTACGTTGACAGTGGAAGAGTTTTCTCTCTGGTAAGTCACGGAGTTGGAAACGTTGGCGAGAGCGAGTTTGCTTTGGTAGAGCTCATGGAGACGGGCCAGCTGATCGAACTTGTGCCTGGTCTCTTGCTCGAGAAAGTCCTCGTGGTCGAAGTACGGCCTAGGTAGAACACCGGCACCAACCGGCGGCGGATAATGCGGTCTGTATCTCTCCGTGTCTGACATCACCGACATGGAGTCTGGAAATTATTATTTTTTTTTTTTTTTGGTCTCGTATCTTTCGTCGTCCAAGTTTATATCTTATCGTGCAAAAAGTCGCCGGATAAGAACGACGGGGGAAAATAGCGGAACTATGAGACAGCTGTCTGCTTTGGTTTGAAGAAGGGGACGCAATGACATGTAATTATATCGGAGTCTCTGTCTTCGAGAGAAGTGAATTATTGTTTTCTACCGCATGGCCTATTACATGCTTCTAGGATCAAAAAATCGATTTTGAGACGATGCGGAGAATAGCTTTTACAGAAGTTTATCAAAGTTTTTGCGACAAAAGGAATTGCGGCGAGACAAAAGTATTGAATGTACTTGTATGATTAAAAGAAAAATTTTTACAGAAATAAATTATAGTAAAACAAATTAGTCAGCCTTCGCAAATTAAAAGGCATTATAAATATTTATTTTCTATTATAATTAATATTGAAATATAATATTGAAATATAATATTGAAATATGTAATTGAAATATAATTAGAAAACTGAGTATTCTGCATAGACGAAAATTTACTCACCTGTGAAAGTTGACACCACAGTGAGATTTTCTTGGCTAAGAATTCTCAAAGGATGTTCTTCCTGATCGCTCTCGGGCAGAGGATTTTCACCCATACAGAGAGCGATGTCCTCTTCAGTCACTTGCAAACACGAGTCCTGCATAGGTACTGGTTCCAAGTCTTCCACCTCGACAATCTCTAAAATCTCGTCCTCGGAGGACAACGAATGCCTCGAAGGTAGAACGATATCCTTGTGCGACAAATTCAGACTTTCCATGGAGACTTCCCGGCTTACTCCGTTACTGAGTGGTTCGATCAACGGTAACGGCGGAGGTACGACAATTTCTTCATCATCGTCTTCGTCGTCCGGCAGATCGAGCTTCCCCTTTTCGACACTGTCATCCATCACCGGGCTCGCCGTCAGATCTAATCCTGAATCCGTATTTGATTTAACGTTAAGCAGATTCAGCTTGGCGCTCAATTTCTCGGTTATATCCTCGATCTCGTTCGCTTTCAAGCTATCGCTCTCCGCTGTGGACAATGACGTATCGTCGTCCTCAGTACCGCCGCAGGTTTTAAACTGCGTCAGTTCTTTAAACTGACCGGACGACTGGCCGGAGGACATCTTAGAGGAGTCGAGCCGCGGAGCGTGCTTCGTCCGCTGTATCTGCGACGACTGATTTTCCACCCATTTCCTGATCATGCTCTTCTTGTGGCTGTCCATGAAACCGTAGCCGGAAGATGAATGCTGATGAGTGTGCAGTTGCAGCGCCGGCGCGCTGGTCAGTTGCATCGGCCCGTCGATCCACGTCTCCCGTTTGTGATGCGAATCCTTCAGCATGTGTCTGGCCTCCGCGACCTTCGACTTGGAAATTCTCGGACCGTCTATCCACTGTTCGTCGGAGCCGCCGCTCGGCGCCGCTACCGGGATCTTACTGCCGGGTGAATCGTTGATCTTGGACGTCGAGGACGCGCTCTTCGACGAGGAATTCTTCCTAGCCGGACTCGCTTTCGGCGTCGCGCTGTGCGCCGGCGAGGTCTGCTTCGACGCGGTCTGCGTAAGTGTTTTCACCGTCTTGGACTTGTGTGCCGGACTACGTTCCTCGGGAACCTTGCTCGGTCTCTCGGCGGCGGAACCGCGGAGCACTCTGCCCATCGCGCAACGATTGTCGCCCGAATTCAAGCTGGGTATGTAGACGGGCGGATGCTCGCCGTCGGTGGCGTCGTCGGCGCTCGGACCGACGTAAATTACCGTGTCGGCGGATAGATCACTCGAGCTGGGATCGCACTCGCTGTTCTGCCGAGCCGCCTCTTCGCCGGAACTGCCGCCGCTCCCGGTACCTTGCGTGCCGCCGCCGACGAACTTGATCTTCCGGCGTCGCATCCGGTGGATTCTCGACGCCAGTTGAACGGTGGTGAGTGTCTCCGTATAGTGCTGGGCGTTGGGAGACACGTGAGCTATCATCGCCGCGTGGCAGGTCAGAGAGCCGAGGCACTCCTTGAGCAGTTGCGTCAATTTGTGTTCCTTGTACGGCAAATGCTTCTGGCCGTTAAAGATCGCGAGCAGAATGTTGCCCAGACCGGAGAGAGGAATTCCGCCCGAGGACTTGCCGCGGTCCGAATTTCCTAGATCCATCAGATGCAGCCGACTTCTGCCACCGGCAACTGCGCAGTCGAGAAACAGCGCTATACTTTTGAATCTCGTAGCATAAAGCGGGAAGAACGAGAGAGACAACAATGATATCGCGTATTTATAACTTAAACTCTGAAATAACGATGAAGAATCGTACGGCTAGCGGAATAGCTTCTCGTCAAGAGAAGAATTCGAGACGAGGATTTATTTACCTCCGCCCTTGCCGGCGACGCTGTATTGATACACGTGCAATGTGTAGAGCATATGCGCGTCGCCGTCCTCCCGTTGACGACCGGCGACTGCTGCATCGAGGTAGAAAGCCGCCCGTTCTGCCGTAGGCGCTCGGAGCTCGCTGTGCTGCTGCAATTGAAGGGTACCGAACAGTGGATCGTCCCTGAGGTATACGGCCGGTGACTGTTCGGAGTCTGGGAATAAAAGAACGGCCAGTGTTACGTAAAGTTTATCTCGGATTTTCGCGAAGAAGATAATGCAGATTTTATGTGGAATATCCTTATGCAATATTTCGCATCTGTCGCAGGCATAATCTTATTTTCATCACGTTGTTGCGCATCGGAAATTCTTCAAATTAATGCGACAAAAGTTTCATCACATTACTACTATTTTTTCTTATTTTATAATATAATATAAATATGTTTTACAGTATAATATGTCGTCCCGCACATATAAAGATATATTTATATTAGAAAATATAAATCGGTTCTATACTCTGCCATTTACTTTGTTATACCAGCGATATAATATGACGATATCTGTATTTTGATTATAAAAAAAATGATAAAAGCCGGGCTCTTTGCTTCCCCAAGAAGATGCATCACGCGTCGCGCGCAAAATTTTATCCCGGGTTCTCTGTTTATTTGATTCCATTATTTCGCGGGAAAATAATATTCGCGAGGAACACGGGACGAAAAAGGCTCGAGATGCAGGTGTGCGCTACTCGGGGCCGTAAATCGGTCGAAGCGGGGCTCGAGATATCCATGGGACGCCTCGTTCTAAATTACGACGTCGATAAAATGTCGGAAGATATGTCACGGGAGATACCTACGTTTCGCTATCGCGCTTTATCACGCGTCCGTATATACGCGCCGGGGACAGTCGGTCGTGGACTTACATGCGAATAATCAACGTAATGCGAAACACAGCAGTAAATAGTGATCAGCGTAAAAGGGCAATTACGAGTTCGGCGGGAAAATACGGGCGCGTGGAAGATCAGACGATCGAATCAGCCAAGGTAATCTTCGTATTGTTGCTGCTTAGCCGCGCAAATAAAACAGTCCGATCGTAAAAGAACGGACGGAGAAAGGCAGTTAAACGGATAGTTACTCGGATAAAAAAAAATTTCGAAGAAAGCACTGCGAGCTATCAATTATTGCGAATTGGACACACGGCGATAAACGTCGCGATCGCGTGTGCTGTTGCGAAATGTGGAATAAAAAAAAAATAAAATTACAAGCTAGAGACGAAGTTTGATGGCTCGCAGATTGTATCTGACATAATGAGACATAAGATTGAATCTGATTCTGCTTAAATAGAAAATGCAAAAACTTCTATCTGCCAAAATGTATTATATGTAACAGAAATATTTTGCAATATTGATTATATGCATAGAATCAAAAGATAAATGTATAATAAATAAATATAATCGATATTTATGCGTACAAAGATTTTCTCAGAAAGGATGTCTCAAATTGTGAAATATGAAACAAAGAAAAGAAAGAAGATAATGCTACGAACATCTCGCGCGTACTGCACGTATTCAGGTCGCTTTTCGCGCGGAGATATTTGAAATCGTATGCTCTATGATGGGAGGAGGAACGGTTGGTAAATTGAAAAAGCAGACTAAGAATTTCTTCGCGTCGTTGCATCAGAATCCAATATCGATCTGTGAGAATGCTCGTAAAAAGTTGTGATAGCGAATTTATGCGGATTTTCGACCGAGAAACGCCCGCACTATGTAATTGCGAGAGTTGCGAATGATTGTGCTATTATATTCTTGTCAGGATTATCTACTGTAATACATGAAAATTTCAGGGAGACGGATAAATTGAATATCGATTTTAAGTCCGAATTATAGGAAAACTTGTGTGTAATGTCAAAATTCGGATATAAAGTACGTCTCGTAGCTGAGAAAAGTTTATCTGGAAGATGACTAGCAACGTAAATATCGTTAAAACGTTAACGCATGGCGTTTGACAATATGCTCCTTTCGCATTTATGGTGAGAGGTGTATAAAGGGGTTCGGAATGGACGTACGGCGAATTTAATTCAAGTAATGCTTTTCGAGTACCTTGCTTTCCAGCACTGTGTGTTGTACATCCGTCTGAAATTACTTCTCGTCGTCGCTCTTACCGTCCACATGTGTATTTTTTTTATGCGTCCGTCTTTATGCACTCGGGACGCTACGACTGATACAGTTGAACGTCGTTCGCGTTTATACGGTGTTTAGATAACCCCACCCATGTTCATAAATTGCCAATTAGCCTTTTACCGCCGCGAGCTCGTCTCCTACCTCCGGCACGAATGTCGTAAAGGACGCCAAAGGAAGAACGTTAAAGGATAAGGACGGGGCGCGACGACATATGCCGCAGTTTATTTCCGCCCGGCCGTCTGCGACTTTTCACATCTGTTCCTGCCGGAAACCTTTTACCGTTCCTTTATGCCGCGCCGGGAAAATGGCCGCGAACCTCGCACCAAGTCTCGGAGAACGAGCTCCGCGCGAGCTTTCGTAGAGTCATTGAGCGATTGATTTCGACTATATCCGATATCATATTAGACGAGAGATACTACAGTCTGAGCCAGTTGAGCGTGCGACGAAGGAACAAGTAGCGCGCGCGAAAGCAGGAAGTGGGAGTATCCTCTACACTTACCAGAGCTCCCTTGATTTTCGTAATTTGCGAAGTCTCAGGAAACCGACTTAACCGTAGTAGATGTTCGATAATGAAATTCGACGAAGCGTATCCACAGCATACATATAAGAGAGAAAGAGAGAGATAGAGAGAGAGAAGCGACATCGGAATATTTGCATAGATCGGTGATGCTGTTCGCGCCCTTTATATACATATATATATATATATATATATATATATATATATATATATATATATACTCGTATATATATAACGAGGACTGTGATAAAGTAAAGATTTTTGGTATACAGGATCTGTGGAATTATCTAAATTTTTATATATATACATTATATATAATTGTATATATATAAATTTAGATAATTCCATAAATCTCCTGTATACTAGAAATCCTTAATAATGCGCGAAAGTGAGAGCAATAGTGCTTTGTGGGACTTTGTAAGAATCCGAATTAAGGGAGGTATTTAATATTCATGAGACGCGTGAAGTGGCCCGAATAAGTCCGCGGTTTCGGCTTGTGCTGGCATTAAGACTCTGTTATAAAGTAAGGAGGAAAGTTGATAATTGTTAAAGTGGTAAGAAAGTACTGCATTTAATAGTTAGAAGTGAATTTTCTATAATGTCAATATATATTTTATTCTTACGTTATGAAACTTTGAAACCATTTTAACTTTTATTTTATAAATAACAGACATTTCTTTAGATTTTAGAGAAAAGTAAGAAAAGAAGAGCAGACCCACACATTAATACGAAATATTAATTTCTTCAGTGTCTTATTATAATAGTTAAATAGTTACATAGATAAATAGTAATATGTGTGTGTCTTTTGTATCGCTCGATATATATTCAAATATATGAAAGACAGATTTATAGAGCTGCGTTTTATCATTACACGGTATTATATAACTCCGATTTCATTACCGTATAAATTTTCCGATTTCTTGATCGAGAAGTGACATAAACGGCTCCGAAATGAAGCTTAAACTTCGCAACTGAAACATGACACTCTGAAATTCACGACAGACTTCGAGGTAATAATAAGGACGGCCCGGTCTAGTCGACGTTATACGAATATACGCGCAGGCGCGTATATATATATATATACACTGCTCGCGTATAATAATTCACACAGATACGGAGCGTGGATGTACGGTGCAGAGTGTACGGCGTAGCAATATCCATAAAAGGGACCGGAGGATGTAATATTACAGGCATCTGTGCCCTGCGGTGTAAAAGTACCGCGAGGAAGGAGACGACGAGCTTGCGATCTCGACGACTACGACGCGAAGCTCGCGACGGGGTAAAGGAAAAGCGATCTGGGAACAGAGTCTTCCTCTTGGCACGGAAATGCGTAATGGATGCGGTTTCGACTTAGGACAATTGCGAGCGAGCGTTGCGCTGGCTCGAGTGAGCGTCGCGGGTGTTCGAGAAAAAAAAAGAATCCCTCCACAACCCCTCTTTCTCTCTGTCTCTCTCTGTCTCTCTCTGTCTCTATCTCTCCATCTCTCCTAAATAAATCGTTTTTCGACGCGTTTCGAATACAGTTTCCGAGCCCGATCCCTTCGATCGTAACAGTCCTCATCGTCGCTGGGGCAGAAGGGCAGTAAAGGAAATCTGTTTCGCCTTTCCGGACGGCCGGCTGCGCCCCGGTACGCGACTTGTTTCCCGAGCTCCGCAATATTTCCACGAGAAGTTTCTCGCCCCGAACACGCGTATCGTTATGAATCAGAGCCCTTCGGGACGGTCTTATCCGCTTGCATCGTTATTAAAGCTGGCCGACACCACGCCGGGATTTCTTGAGGAAGTTTAGAAGTTATTAGATAATATTGATTCTTTCATTATTGTGTAACATTTTAGAGCCAAAAATACTGAGTCAAATAGCTAAAATGCGTGTGGCACACAGGAACACATATAAGACTTTTATAATTTGCCGCATTTGATTATTTTTATTAAAAAAATACGTTAATGATAATATCATCGAGTCTCGACAAATTTTGTCATCACCTTTTAGAGTATAATTCATTGAAGGGATTTTATTTTAGAATTTGAGGACAGAATTATGCATGTACCTCTTTCTGGAACAAAGTAATTTTGTCCTTTACGGTTTAATAACATCTTACGGGTTCCTGACGGTTTAATATCCTGAAACACCTTCATTTCATGAACTCCAAAGAGAGAGAGAGAGAGAGAGAGAGAGAAAGAGCGACATCATGGTCATTGACGTGAGTTCCCTAAGGTCTTTCTTGGCATATAGAATTTATATTATACAATGTGATCCATGGGAAATTGGTCTTTATAATTGTTATAAAAATTGTTGGTTGCAATCGATCATGTTGCTCGTCAATAGTTCACGACGAACGAAACATCTGTTATAGAAAAATACAAAGTATAAAATGTGTATAGATAGATAACTGATGAGAAATACATAACATCGTCTGATAATATTCGAAAGAGATGATATTCTGAAAAGTATATTCTACGTTAAAATATCATACATCATTCAAAGTATCCTTATTCCTCCGTTCACTTCGGTATAAAAGTGCATTATAGAGACACACCGCGGTCGACTTTTCCGGAAGTGTTAAGATTGATGTATCGACTGCAGCGGGACCTCCTCCCTTTGCATGGAATAAGGCGCTCCTCGATTCGCAGGACACCCAGTGTATCCACGTGCAATATTACGGGGACCCTTTGGCGGCGAAGAAGAGAAGAGGAAGGGAGAACAGAAGAAAATTAATGAACCCTCGGATCGCGTATTAAAGTAGACGCAGTAGCCGTTTTCGTTGAAGGACGAAGTCTGTATGGCTTGAGGTATCTACATTTACCGAAATAAGTGTTACTAGAATTTCTCCAGGCGTAGTGGACGAATAACGCGGATATGAGAGCGACGTGAAAAGGTTAACGAAAGTTCAACGGCGCCGACATCTCCTTGCAAGTGAAGGAGACGGAATTAATGGACGAATTATCACCCGTCGTCGTCAGACGACGTGCAAGAAACTCTAAAGAAATATTCTTCTTTAAGAGAGATACGATTGATCCTTTCGCGCGAAAACGTATTTCCCGTAAATCACTTTTCGCTGTAATGCGCTTAGGGGTGTTTGTTTTTTCAGTCGCTAACTTTATTTTTCTATCGGCGAATAATGTCATCGAGAAAACATTTAATAGAAACTACACTTTTGATTTTTAATATGTTGCAAATTTATTGTCTCTTCTTTTGAAAAGTCAGCATAGTACCTACTACATTTATCTGGATCTTGTCACGTTCATACAGTTAATATTTCGTTAAGAATTTATTTATTTTCTCCTTTATCGATTCTTCTTTGCTCACGTCTCAAATCTCTCTTTTTCTCTCTCTCTCATTTACATTATATACAAAAAAATACACATTCGAACTAAACAATTTAATTTCTTTAGAAACTATATTCATTGAATTATTTTAATATGTTTGACAGTTGCTAAATTCAATGTGAATCTCTTTTTTCATCAGGAGATAATTTACCGCAAGACATTTTCGTAACTTTTATGGGGGGGATCGGCTGCCGGATCTACTTCGCAGCGAACAATTAAAGAAAACCGTCGTCTTATGTACCGGGTAGCTTCCGAGCGAATGGTGCCGGGCAATGGACCGTGGCCGACTTCCCCTCTGGGGAAGGAAAACTTATGGCCGTTTCGGGAACGACACGCTTTCCTCGCTCTACCACTCGGCACTTTAACGGCACTCGTCTTTTGTGCCTGACAGTGCACGGCAAACCGCCAGTTACGATCACGATGATCTTAAGTCAGACAGTCGTACGTAGAGTTGTAATTCTAAGATACGATTGAAAAAAAATCTAATTTTTAATAATCAAAAAACTTTAGTTTAAAAAGAAGTAAATTATACATAAAGAAATTATAGATAAATTTATATTTGATTTTTATGGAGATGCGATATATAAATATGGTCTATATTATTTTATCATTACACGGCGATTTATTAAATGATATAATGAAAAAAAACTGTATAAAGATGAATTTTTTTAATGATAAGAGAAGTAAAAAACTAATATCATATTTACTGATAATAATTAATATTAATATTTAATTTAATAGGAAATTTATTAAAAGGACAAAAAGGGAATAAAATAGTTGCATTTATACTGATTTATAACATATTTTATTATGGTGAATCGTGACCGTTGTTTATAGTCTTAAAAATCGTTTGATCAAAATCCAGGACTCAATGTGGTGATTGATAGTTTACTGAGCTGCTATACTTTCTGAACTATCGAATCGATGTGGTATCGCGGTTATTGATATCGCGAGTATTTCGATCGACGAGTCGGTTAGCAATCAAATTGAGTATTAACAAACAGTTCGAGTAATCGGACATCCACAGAACGATAGTCGGCTTAGTGGTGAATCGTTCCGAACTATGGTTGATATTTTTCAGGCTAGTATTGTCAGAAATTCGAAATTCTCTGCGATATGATGCAGATCTGCGATAAAATAGTTTTAATTTAATCTTGATCAAAATTTAATATTGATAAAAAGTTAAAAAATTTGATTACTATTTGTGTCGTGTAAATATAAAAATATACAAAGTAATTAATTTTACATTTATAAAAGCAATAACATATAACAACAAAATTAAAAAAGAGAAACAACTTTTTTTTAATATTTGAAATATTTTTAATAATTCTTATACCTATATGATATGAAATTTTGTTAAATTGATGTCATTAATGCTGCAGCTAATATTTATGTATTAATGTTTGTTTCCAAATTCTCTAAGACGAGCTTTATCAATTTCTAGCAAACAGATCATTCTGTTTCTTTTCCCGAAATAGATCGATTTCATGTCGAGTTGAATAGTAATTTTTCACATTTCATCTGAGATATAGTAGAGAGAGAATCTGCAATCAAGAAAGTACGAAAGGCAAAACGTGTAGCAATCTTCCCTTATCTCGTGTCGCACTTTCTATTCCATCTTCCTTCCTTTCTTTTGTATCGCAAATTTTGTGCGCTTTTTTCATTCGTTTCACTTGTATGTTATACACGTTAAAAGCTCCCGACGTGGCGTTTCGACGTTTTGTTTCCTCACTATTATTCTCTACTTTCGTTCTTATCTCCGCGAGACCGATACGTGAGAGAAATATAAAACAGTAACGGGTGGTGAGAATTATCGCAAGCTTTCTCTCGCCGCGAGCGGAGGGAAACGGGCGGAAAATATCCTCGATTCTCTTCTTTTGCTTGCCGCTCCGCGTTCGTTGATATGCATGACGGCCGATTAAAATGAATACGATTGGATGAAATCCTCTGTTCACCACACGAGGATCTGTATAAGGTGATTCAAAGCCCATCTCTTTCAATTTTCAAATAAACGATGTAATATTGGTGGCATTTTCACTGAAAAAAATTATATCTTGATAAAAAGAGTGGAGCATTTTTAATAATTTATATTAAGTCACAAATTAAAGTTAATATTTTTACACAAATTAAAAAGCACACTATTAATAACAATGCCATTAATGAAATATAAAAGATACGTATTGAAAATATTGTGTAAAAAAATAATTAACTATGTGTAATACAATAATTTATTTTTATTCCTTATTTTTATTTTGAAGTCCTAAATTGATTTATCACAGGTTACAAGAAGTGCATTATACTTTTGGCAAAGACTGTTACCACCATATTGAACCATTGATACTTCGGATACAATCGCATGTTTTAATATAATGATAAATTATTTAAAAGATAACTCTGAATCACCCTGTCTATCACTTCCCTACTCGGAAACGATTTATTCCGATCAACAGCTTACATATATATACGAAGCGTGATATTTGGAATTATTTTGCCGCTGTATGAGGGAAAATCGTTTTTATGTAGGCGCCACGCGGATTAATATCGAGTTATAATATATTTACGTGGATGCATATTGCCGGTTTTTTTCTAGTGCTTATGTAGCATTATGCACCGTCGATCAATACATATTTATTGATATGTATATTATCTCTTCTACAATATTATTGTAAATATTTGGCTCTATTGCATATAACTGCCGAATATCATGAAATAATTACGTTATTAAATAATCAGAGATGTTGATGGAACTTCAGTGATTTATAAATGTTCTTTGAAAGGATATTCTCTCTGCAATAATAATCACGTACAATGATTTTTGTCTGTACGATGATTTTTTTTTAATGGCAGTCCGAAATTTAATACAAATATATATTAAATATAATAAACTAGTAAATACGCTTTTAGTAACAATTTGAGCAACTCGACATTTACACATTAATAATTTATGTGTGTGTTAATGGAAAAAAGAGCTCTGAAATTTTTAATATTAATGGTGAACATGCATATTTAAATTATATTGAAGGCTTTATTTAGACAATGTGGATGTAACAGCCAATATGTAAATCGACAGAGAACCAAGTTACTCACTTATGAATGCATTCATATATTAACAACCGGTGCGAAGAAGTAGCTATTCTAGTTTTAAGTGTTAAATATTCTACCACAAGCTGCCTCAATTATTGCATTAGGGCGTTAATTAAATATTCCATTGCATACAGTTAGAAATAACAAAGGTAAACCTTCGTTCGGAGACACTCTCCCCCTTTCGTCAGAGGTAGTCGCGTAAGATCCAGACGTCGAAAACTTTAAATAATTACCGGGCGGGATTATCAAGTTTCCTGGGGAAAACGCGAACTCTTGGAGGGTGCTGCTATACTCGACTTAAATCTCGAGCGCAAAACGCGCTGGTTGCAGCACCCGGCAGTGGCGTAACTAATGTCCTTGCAGACTGAAAAGAGGTAGAAAAAACTACAAGAAAGAAAGAAAAAGAGAAAAGAAAAAAGATAGACAAACAAGATAAAGAAAGGTAAATTAAAAATAAAAATATGCTCATAAGGAAAGAATAAAAGATTAGAATTGGTTATTTGCAATTATTTTCTGCATGTATTCTATTTGTTTATGTATATTATCATATTATTATTTAAAATGACTGCGAAGCTCGAAGATTTGAAGAGCAAAATAATTCTTTACCTGAGATGCATAGTTAAAGAGTCTGTAAATTTCTTTGCTAGTAGACCCTCTAAAAATTCGTTACGCCACTGAGCTTCGATTGAAATAAGATGCGGAGGAAGAAAGAGAGAAGAAAAGGAAAAGATGGGCGAAGGGGGAAGGATATATTTACGAAGTCAAGATAGTTCTCTATAGATACGAGTTAATTATTTAATAAGCTGAAAAATTAATTCCATCGCATTTTAATTAGTCCGTAGCTCGGGGAAAGCGGAAAGCTGCTTGGCGCGGTCGTTAAGCCAGCATTCAAACGACTCGTCCAACGTGAATTTTATTCAAAATGCGCGCATCGCACGTATTCAAAGAAAATTCGGTAATTTGTACTAATAAATGTCTTAATTTTCGTAAATGCAAAATCCCCAGGAGTGTTTCGCAACATGGCAGAAAATTAGGTTTTAGCGTACATGTTCGAAAATGTGGCAAATTTCCGAATTTGCAATTTCAAAAACTGTAAAAATTTAAATTATAGACACATGTTAAGAATATATTAATAATATAATCACAAATTGATTAATATTTATAAATTTGGAAGAAATTTTATTTGTGTAACATACATTAAAAATTTTGCTGACATTTTCTAATTTTTACAGTTTTTATTTTTATAGTTATTATTTTGAAGTATGTCGAAAGAGACAAAAAGAGAAAATGGAAGTTTGTCTGATTACAAACATTTATTTGAATCATACGTTCAGTCCATTAAATTAGACTATAACTCGTGTAATGTGTGTCCGCGACATTAGAGAAATATTGCTCGAATTTATATATTCCATTTCTGGAGCAAGAAGGAGGATACTCTAGAGCGGACAACCCCGTTAATTTTCAGGGCAATCTCCTTGACGATCATTCCCACAAGTGCACTATAGCAGTCCACCCTCCAAAGACGGGCGACTCTTTATTAGTCCAGCGAGTCCTTGATGATTCTTCGAGATGACACAGAAAGGAACAGATAACAAAAGTAATAGAGAGGGAGTTGTTGAAGAGAAAGGGGGGGGGGGGGTAGCGGTCAACATGAAATAGAAGGAGGAAATAATCCTGTCTCTCAATTTTACGGACCAAGTCGTCCACTTGGTCGTCCGTGAAGACGAAATCAAATTGCGGCCAATACCGAGTCTCATTCTACTTCCTAAATATTACCGCGGAATTCTCCGCGCATCATTCTCGGTCGAGAAAGGACAATTTCGACGTTCCCGTGCTTTCGAGCATCGTCCTCACGACCGGTTTTCGTTCGGAGACATCGGAGATCAAGTCGGACGAGTGTGCGTATCAGGCAAATGGAACGTACGGGCTATTGCAATTTCCGTGCAGGATTTCATACGCTATGTGGCTCCGGTCCGGCCGTGCTTTGTCTTTAAACTCGATCATGGCCATGAAATGTTCGTATTTTCGTGGGGATGATCTTGGCCGTTCTTCTGACAATCCCCCAGAGAATAAGATAAAGGAATATTCGTTCTATAGCATCGTTTCGCAGATTGCATTATCAAAAAGTACTAGTATAATTTAAAACATAATTTTGTGTGTGTGTGTGCACAATCTTATACAATATTCATAATATTTTTTTTTTCGTGGACTAATTTACATGAAATTTGTAATGTATGTGTGCATGCAATCACAGAATTTACCTTAAACATTTCGGCATCGACTACAATCGAGATGAATGTATTAATCAATAATTATATTTGTCATGGCATGTAGTAATCCCGATTACGTGAAGATCGTCGTGAATCTAGATGCGATTAGAAACCATGATCTGAAAATCAGTAGAGTTACCGCGCAAGTATTATACACCGGATGTAATACAGCGTCGGTGCGACGACACACAATTCGCCTACCGTTGCCGCCCTTCCACGACATTAATTAATCTAAACGATTATATCCAGCCGCATTGTTCGAAACATCGAATTAATTGCGGGAAACGCCGAACCCTCTCTCGCGGGAAAGCGGAAACGCTCGAGATAGTTCCGTGCTCCCGAATGTTGGAGCAGATTAGGTTCTGTCTGTAAAAGAGACACTCGCATTTCCCATCTCGTCTCTTAAAAAGGAGGATGGTTTTAGACAAATAGTTAATTTCTTCGACTAGAAATCAAAGTTGCGCGATTTAATCAGATAAAAATCCATTAGCGATATTATACGAATAATGTTACATCGAATGATAATTAATGAATACGTACGAATGCAGTCTATTTTGCTGCATTGTTTAGTGCTTTTATAATTTTATGTATGTCTAGTATTGCCTGATAGAAATTTAATTTATTTATTTTTGGAGAATTTTGTACAAGTCGTGATAGGAATTTCTAACTCTCTTTCAAACAGTAAAAGCAAGTGTTTGTAATTTACTCCTAGCGAATATATATATACGCTATTTGTAGTAGATTGGCGCTAAGTGAATAACGTTAATTAGGAACGAAGAAATGTGAACAAAAAGTTTGTGTTCTTTAACGCGAGGATACTTCGCGACTAATTGAAAGATTACTTACCATTCGCATGCGCCGCAAGCAGGTCTCTCAGTTGTTGCTGTCCGGTGGTCAATTCTACGCAGCTGACCCTGACGCTAAATCTAGCGCCGGTTCTCTGTCGTTGTTCAGAAATTCCGCGGAAGAGCCATGCAATGGCGCAAGGAATTGCGCCCAATGTATGACCAGCTTCCGGAGTTCCCAACATAGTGTGAGACTTGCCTAAATAAGAGCAAAGAAGTTGTGTTAAACATTGCGAGAGAATGCTTGCTGATTACGGGTAATGTAAACGCGGGATTACATCATAGAGAGCAGAAACGTTCAGCGTTTTAAGCGTGCAATGTAAATGCAAATGGCGTAGATGAAAATTATTCACACCGCAATTTGAATTAATTATAACTAGTTTACTGTCCGCTTATACTGTTTATTCTATGAAACTCGCGTGTGCGATTTAAATATTTTCCGATATATATATATATTTATAAAATACACACACGCATATATATATATATAGAGAGAGAGAGTTTCTAAATTTTCTCCTATATTTATAGTTAAAAAATATGATTTCTAATTAAAAACTATCAACACAAAATATTTAGAGATAATGTCATAATAGTTGGACGTTCGTTCTTTTGTCGAGAGAAGCGATGACGGGTTAAAGTTAATATTTTGAATGATTCTTGCCAGACTGACGGATTTATTGCCGTAGGGATCGTATTAACGCCCGTAACCGGTGCCGTCGGTGCGACCGATATGTGGACAAGCTTCATTGTTGATTGGCATAATCGCGATTTTCCCCCTCGCGTGTCGCGACGAATCAATTCACATGGACGAGTTCGAAAATCGCGTTTATGTACATGGCTGGCGTACGAGCCGGCTGGGTGCAATAATTGCGATGCCAGATTTGCGGTCGGGTCCGAGCGAGCCGCTTAATTTGTTTACTATTTAGTGAACGACAATGTAACGGCTAGAATGACAACCGAGGATTATGCCGAAGTAGACGAACGATGAAACGATCGATCGATTATTTTGCTTCTCGGTTATAAACGGGCGCGAAATAAATATTAAAATTAATTTATTAGCAACAATAACGGAATATAATTAAAAATGCTCCGGTTGTATATTTAATGGCGATTTCAGCACGAATTACGATAACGGCGGATATACTTTGGCGAAACTTTCGGCGCGAAAGTTTCGGCGAAATTGGAAGCCGAGCTCAAACGCTCTTCTATTGACAGAGAAATAAAAGAGCTCTTATTAAAATCATAAAACAGTCCGACGAGAGCGGAGACGACTTATGGCAGGGGGGGATTACGATACGGAAGGACGAGAGGTTGAAGCGAAAGGCGTAAGGGAGGCCCCTTGGGCAACGGCGGAATAATGGAAAAGCAGCAGCCGCCGTTGAATCTTAAACGTTATTTAATTGTCTTAATGTAGGACGGTGAATTATGTTGTTATTTAATTAGAAGCACGGCGAAAGAGAGGGTCGGGCCATCTCATCGGTAAGGGATCGCATCTTGAGAACTTTTCTCAATGGCTGATTCCGCTTCGGAGAAAAGAGTCGAACGGTCGAACCGCAAAAATTCCGCAAGAATTCGCGCTATGCCGCCGCGAGATTCGCGGGGTCGCTGACGATGAAGCAGAAAAACGGAGCGAAAGCCGCTGCATTCTCAGACGATCGGTATGACACGCTCCCGTAGGGATACTTTTGAAACGAATAAGAATGGTAATTAAAATTCCATACGAGTGTCTTGTTATGTGAGAAAAATATCAAAGTCAATATAATAGATCGTATAGTAGAAATTGCGTATTTATTATAGTTCTCGCATTCTTGTATCATGTTTTTTCTGGAAATGGAGAAGCGATTGTTTCGAAAGCGAAATCTGTATGAAAAAATTTTATACACATTATTTTATATTTAATATAAATTTTATTTCTACATTTTAAACTTGCATTTGCATGAGGAATCATCTCAATTTCGCTTCGCGCGTGTTACGATTCTAGATACACCCTGCATAATTAATTTATTATAAATAAAAGAGATTTAACACACACACACATATGTATATGTGTTGTTTCATACTGAACTTATACCATACTACGAACTTATATACGCGAAATTAGCAAGAACTGAATAAATCCTTCCGCGGTTGCGTGGAACAGAACCGAGAGAAAAGCGCGTGGTTCCTTTGACTGAATCGCTTACTAAGGTTATCATTGTCAAAGCACCGTTTTTGAGAATGGGACGAGAGGGAAGTCTCGGTGCATCAAGCACACGTGCTTCTTCCCCTCGTTGTTGCATAATCCACTTTCATGGTCCTTCCGCGATCTCAAAGGATTCGACGAGGTGTCCGCCGCGCGGGGGTAATTAGGAACGCGCTACAAAGTACAAACGGGCCCATTGTCGCTATATCTATATGCGCTACAGCTCTCTACTAGCTCTCTGTCCCTTCGCAAGAAACAAGTCCCGTTGCTTTGAAAGCGCGAATCTCTCTCTTTCTCTTTTTTTCTCTCTCTCTCTCTCATTCCTCGCCCTTCTTTTTCTCGGCATCCTCTCGCTTATCCTCTGCCGTCTTTCTTCCCTCGTAGTTTCTCTGCACGCTTTTTGCAAGCGATTTTTCAGACCGCGAATGACAGACGCGCACGTGGGCGAAATGCAGTTGGTTGCACCGACGCATGCATCGCGCATGCGAAATTAAAAGCACTATATTCTGGACACTATTTTAAATATATCGCCGGCCTTGAATTGCCTCTGTCTCTCGTGCGTATTTTTTCCTTTTTTTTTCTCAGCAGATTCATGCAAATCTGGCTTTTCCCCTAGTTTGCATCCTGTTTTTCTTATCTATTCTAACCGCAGTCGGTCCCTCTTTCTCCGCTTCCTTTTCACCTCAGAGGATGATGACGTAAGGAGTTAGAAGAAAATCGGGATATAGAAAGGGATGAGAAAAGGAGAGAGCGAGGAGCTGAAGCACAGCGAAGGAGGAAGAGGAAAGAGAGAAACGTTCGCGCGTAGAGATGATCAAAAGCAGTTTGCTCGCGGACTTGCCTGAAGTATTTTAGAAAGAGAGAGAGAGAGAGAAGACACTGCGTGAATTCGTTTGGCTTCACGGTTCTTTGTCTACGGTCGTTGGGCTCTCTTATCTCTCCGACGCGTTTCCTTTTATTTTCGACTTTATCGACTCCCCTTTCCCGCGCCGCAAGAAATCCCGCTCGATTGCGCGAACTTCGACATTAAGGGCCGACGATTTCTCAACGCGACATGAATTATGAAACCATATCAGTCCAGGAACGACGGAAACCGACTAAAGGCCGTCCTTTAAAAAACTGTAAGCTTATTTGATTCTGAAATCAATTTTAGAAATGTGGTTTCTCTCTCCATGGACAGTGATGTTTTATTTGCGTGACTTAAAGATAATTATCGAGAACATAATTATTTTATATAACCATATAGCAATTTACATATGAGGACAACTCAATTTTTGTAATAATGCGATCTGCATTTAATTACTGTTATCTTATTTACCGTATCTAAATATATGAACTTTCACGTGCTTGTCTATCAAATATAAAAAAATTCTCCAGCGAGAAATATATACAACGAAACTCGGTGCGGAAATATTATTCCACGAAATATCATTCCACGAAGTTTAATTGGTTCTGATACCGACTGTCAGAGTAGACGTCTCTATCGCGTTATCAAAACTTTATTCCAGTTATGATCGATATCAAAAATATTTTAATGAACATTCTTTGCGATCACGATCTAATGAAAAAAATATTCACCGACAGATTATTATTTCAATCATACTAAATTGATATAAATATCGAGATAGGATGTCAATAACAAAACTAGATTTTATATGAGTAACAAAAGAAAAAACAAAACGAGGAAACAAAATAACATTTTTTCCGCTTTGCATATATGTATATATAAAATTCTGGAATAGTTATTTATAAACTTTATATATATGAGACACATATTTAAGTTAAATGTATTTAGTCTCGCTCTTTGAATTTTTCGTGAATTTGAATGTACTTTGCTCACTTCTTTTGAAAGATTCGAGAGATTCGCGTAATAAAATGCTGCGATACATGTGTTAACGACTATTTATCAAAGTAGATATTTCTCATACATTGATTTAAAGTAGAAATCGAAACCACGAGGGAGGTGGGAATTATAAATTCTTTTATTACGATATTTATGGGGCAATAATTATTTCTTTAAATATGTTTCAATTATTGTTTCGTCGACATGAAAATATATATATATACATATATTTTGAGATTAATAACATTTTACTTTAAAATATATCTTTTATACAAAATGTTTTTCATTTTGTATAAAACATTTTAAATTCGTTAGTCTAAAAGTTGCTTTGGCACAGGAAGCATGCAATGATGCGAAGGGTCTCTCTTTGATTGTGCTGTATTAAGATTCGAAAAGTACAAGGGAGAGAGTGTGTCCCAGTGGCATACATTATCGCCATTCCTTCCGGTCTCACCTCACTGTTCCTCATTGTCGTTCTTCCTATCTTCACTTTCTTCCCTTTTCTCACTCTTTTTCCATACCGACATTACCACCCGAGAACATCCTCCCTTCTGTGTACTTTCCATAATCGTGCATTTGCATGCAAACTCGATATCACTACTTAAAATGTAAAACAACTCTGCGCTTCTATCGACGCGTTCCTCCGCAGCAGCAGAACGAGAAGAAATGAACAAAGGAAAAAGAACGCCTAAATAAATAAAGAATAAGGAATAAAGAAAAAATATAAAGAATTCTCGCGATATTTCTCTCAAGAGAGGTTATATATATATATATATATATATCGTCGATATTCTAGAATAATTTATTTCTCGGCTCAAGGAGAATATGCGAACCAGTATGAAACATCTCGTATAAATAATAAAAGCTTATCTGTAGAAAATCTATATCACTGTTGAATAAATAGTTCGTGAGGTTCTGAGTTATGCAAGCAAGCCTGATTTATCAATTTATAATTACATTTTATCAATTCATAATTAGTTTACAGTTTAATTAGTTATAAGTTTCTATCTATATTATAAATAAAAAAATTTACTTAACCAGTTATTTTTTTTTAGAAGTAAATAAATTGATTTTTAAAGTTGTTCAAAATTCTATATATTTGACACTTTTAAAACATATGGAAGTAATAATTTAGATATTTTATTATTACATGTGTAATTCGCACCGCAGTGAGATTGTTTTATTTCATAGCTATCGAATTTTTTTGTTTTAGATAAAATTCAGAGTGCCGATGAAGTTCAGATGAAATTCAGAATTCCAATTGCAACACGTTGTGTTCTCCGACAAAACATCATAATAATATCAAGTAAGTGATACAAAAAGTAATGGATAATATATTGCATTTGACAGAAATAAGAGTCATGAGATCAAAATTTTGCGAGATATTCACATTTCACATAATTATTTTCACGACTCGTTTTGGCGAGTTTTGCTAACATTAGTATGAATGGAATTTCGTCTATACGAAACGAGACAGCTTGTTGAATCGAAAACGGAGAAGTTTGCAAAATATCGCCTCAAATCATGCGCGGTGTTTAAGGCAGACATTATTTCTGGGGAATTTTATATATTAAATTCTAAAGAAACTTCATAATTCCTATATATTTTCTTGAGAAGTGCAGGAATGTTGTTTATGCGATATATTATATCTTATAAACTTGATGTGTTATTCAGATAATAGATTAAGACTAAAACAAATAAACTGCAAATGGAATGAAAATTAATATTATTTAGATATATGAAATTCATAGGGAAGAAATGTCATATAGCATCGCGACAGAAAAAGTTTCTTAACTTACCTAAGCCAGCGTGCCCAAAACAAAATAAGCAACCATCCGTTCCATTGATGACCGCGTGAATTACGTCCGTAAGAGCGCTCGAACAAATCTCAGTCTGAAAAGAGAAACACATACATATTTATACATAATTTATGATCGTAATTACTAAATATTGATTAAAATAATTTTTGATTTCTTTCACGCGCGATAGATATGCTAAATTCTCGTTCCGATAATTATTAAATCTCACGTTTTGTACGTCGGTACAGCTTTAGGGCAGCTGAATGGACGCGATTTTAATTGCGTCTGCCTCGCAATAATACCGCGACGAGAGAATGGAAAGGGGCGAAACGTCAAGCCTCCGCAGGACAGCGAGAGGAAGAGCTCGCTCGGGCTCTCGTAAAGTGCTTAAGAAAGCGTGTTGGCGGGCCGGATTTAATAAACGCGTGTAACGTCTCCGGAGTGAAAAGTGAGGGTGGGGGGGAGGGAAAAGGGTCGCGGGATTATGGGAGACGGCCCTTTGTTTGCTCCTAATGTATTCATAGACTGGAAAAGACTTTTCCTAGGCCGCGAAACAACGCTCAAACCCAGCCCGAGCGAAACCACGCTTTAAAAAAATCTCGGCCCTTGAATCGCGACGGCCAATCGCCGATTCGATATCGAAATCTCGAGTATCAGTGAGAATCAAAGGCAGATGGCTGCGCAAAAATCGGAGGATCGTTTGTTCGAGGAAAAGAAGTGGCGACATTCTTGCGAAAGCTGCCGAAAATGCCGATCAGTGATAGAATGTCTCTATAGATCGACTGTCTTTTTTTCACTCCAACGCCGCTCAACAAACGAAGACTAGGAGGACGAAAGAGAGATGGAAAAATGTGTGTTATGAGAGGGAGGGGGATTTCTCGCAGTTTGCGGAGAAAATCGAGAGGAAGATGAGGACGTGTCGATGCCTCGGCCAAACAAGATTGAAATCTTCGTGGACGAGAATCGGATGAGCCTGAGATGGAAAAAGGGACGCGAGAATCTCGTGAAAAAAGAAAGCGCGAGGGATGGAGTAGTGTATCGGGGGTAAGAAAGGGGACGGAGAGTCGCACCGGAAAGACGATCGAAGTGGAGAATCGAAGTAAGAAGCGAGACGCCGGAAGGAGAGAGAGAAAGAGGGGCCGATCGCTCTCTTTCCACCTTTTTTTTTTTCTTTCCCGCAGCGGCAAAAGGATAGGGAAATAAGGAGTCTAGTCCCTTTCCCAATATGGTAATACCAATCTGTCGCTGCTCGTTTCAAAGGGGCGGCACAGCGTGTAGCCGCAAACGAGTCTGCCGATACCGCCGTAGATTTACATTGACTTCTTGATTCGCGGACAGAGAAACGCTTCTTTTGCCGCGTCTCGATAAAAGAATTTATTATCTGAGAGAGAATTGCTTGTTAATTTACACGCGGGTGATCGCACGCCAATTAAATAGAATTCCGCTAATCTTGTTTATCAATGAGATCGTCATATTTACTTTGACTTTTGCAACATGTTGACATAATAATATAAATGAATTCATTTTTATATATAAAATTTATTATTTTAATTTATTTACACACATTATACACACGTGTGTGTGTGTATTTAATTCTTTTTATTTTCTGGGTTTATTAGTTATTTTCGTTTTACAAAGTGTTGATTTAATGTTGAAAGTATTCAACTAATAAGTAGAAGATATTCAAACATGAGGAGAGACGTCTTCGCTCGAACGACGAATTTCTATGAAACCAATACCGGGTTTGACGACAGTATATCCGATACTTACCATGGCAACAACAACGACATTCATAATTATAACGGGATCATCCCGAGGGATGTAACGTAAAGCAAATACATTTCGTAGATACCTGCACCCTCCGTCGCCAGAAATCTCGCCCTTGAACTCCCCGAACTGTCGGCATGACGGTTAATGAAATACGTGACCGGAGCCACCATCATAATCTCAAACACTTGATTCCGCGCCCGTGCGACCGGAGAAATTGCGGAAAGGGTTCTGCCACGCTTCTGATGCGCGCGAGCGAGAGCCCATCGATGTCGAGCCTTTGAAAATTTTCACCGGCGAGAGGCCACCCTCTCTGTGATGTCCGCCCTCGGGCCAGACACCCGCACGTAATGCTGTTTAACTCTCTCGCTTGGATTTCCGCCGGTTAAAAATGAGTAACAATAGCAATACACTTCCGCTTTGATGTTCTTTTAATAATCGAAATTCGCAGAATTGATACGCGAAGAGTAACCGGAAATAGAACTGGATGAAAATTACTTAATTGTTTGGCCGGCTCTTTGTGTAGGTTATCGTGGAATATTTTTTTCGAACGTAATGTTTTTCCGTGCGTTATTTATGGAAAATGAAAATGAAAGTTGAGATAACGTAAGTGGATGAAAAAATTTACCTTTGTAGTATATATATCTATAATAAGTTATGTTTTAATTTATAGATAATTGATAGCTCTCGAAAAATAATTTTCCCCGTCGCTCATCGAGAGCTTCTTATAATTGAGAGGAATCGGTCGGCGCGAACGTGACGTCTCAATCGCGCTCATCTCGGGATGTTTATTTCGAGCGGGGTGGCGCGAATTAAAAGACACGCACTGCGGTGTGACTTACAAGCGGCATCGTGTCGTCACGCTCGTAGTCGTTTAAATTCGATTTGCGCGACGCGTTTCGGTAACGCAATATTGGTGCACCGGACCGGAATACCAATCGTTACGGAGGGTCGAATGTGCCGCTCTCGCAAGCTCGCCTTCCGAAGAAGAATCCACGACGGAGCTCGCTCTCCCGGTTTTGCCCGCTTTTTCGATTTCGCCATCTACTCCCCTCTCGTTCTCCCTCACCGTCATTCCGATGCCTCTTCATCCTTCTCCAGACGCGAAATGTAAAACTCATGTCGAAAGTTCGGAAAGAAGCTACGAGAAACGTTTCACCCTCGTGACGTTGGAGTGGGACGAACGAGGAGGGGTTCTCTTAATGGCTGGAAATAATCGAATGATCTCCCCTCCGTTCGCGTCGCCGACGAATCTCTTAATTCGCAAGTTTTCCAGATGTCTCGACGGCAATGTCTCGGGGCGAATCAAGATGACGTCGCCTTGGACATTAGTTGACTTACAAGCGGCGACACTTTCGTCGGTTCGTCCCTGTTCCTTCTTCCAATATTTTTACGAAACATTTTTATCGATGATAAGAGAATGTACAGTATGAAGATCTTTCTCTCTTTAGATTATCTCGCGGCATTTATATGGCAATTAATTCATAGATGAACAATTTCTCTAGCGAAATTTAAACTGTGACTTTTCTCTAACATAAAAGATATCCACGTTTTATGTAATTTTAAGTTAATGCTCTGTGTTCTCTCTTTTTAAATCTTAATTGAAAAGCTTTCGGGATAGAACTTGGAAGTTATGGCAAAAGAACAATTAAATTTAGATAGAAAATGAATCAGAGCTTCTTTGACAAGGAAGGATGCCTTCTTCATCCGAATATCTTTGCAAGAGAATTGCTATTTGTGCTTTTGTAAAAGCAGCCTGTAAATTAAAGTCTATTGCAGGCAAATTTACATAAGAGCATAGCGTATAAGCGTCTCCGAGCAATGAGGCTCCCGGTATAAGCTTCGCAGTACAATATAGCGGCTTACGTCGGGCATTTCATTGGTCGACGCGTTTATGCACTATGATGACGGTCTTATGCAAATTTCCGCGCGATGCTGCTGATGTATCAATATTAATATAACTATAGAAACAACGCGCGGCGAAAGACAACGAAACCTCGTTAAGACACGCAATACCGAGAAAGCACAATAACATCTCAGAATTAATATTTACTTACGATGTAAAATGCGCGAATTATTAAATTTGAATTTTATGTTGCATGCAAGCTCTCTCCCCCTTTCCAAATGTGGTTTCATTTAGTTACTGTTTTAATATTCAGTACGAAATGCGTTTTTCCAGACTACTCGTTCGATGAAAATCAAATATATGCGCTATTAAGCAGTGAGCTTTTTCGGGCAGCAGGTAATTATATCATCGCTTGTTTGTTTGGACCGTTCAACTCACGCAATAACAAACGCGAGTCACGTAATCTTCTCCTTCGGTGCGATCATGAACGTTAAAATGGGAAAAACGTGCTGAGCAGAAATTTTGTTATCAATGCAAAAAAAGACGCGATCAGCATTTTTATCGCGACGATGCTAGATCATCCATTGTCAGCGTCATCGGACTTTTTAACAATCGTGCCAATCACGTATGTCGATTTTTGACAATCGCGGCGGATTCTTTCTCACGTTTCGTTTAACGTGCGCGGTTGTGTGATCTTTTTTTCCATATAATGCTTCATCAAAGATAGCAACTTTTTAATATATTAGCTTCGTATTGATAAATAATAATTTAATATATTGACTTTCAAGTCAATCAAATAATTTCTCATTAGAATTATACAAGTAAATTTGGGGGCATTCTATATATGCGGTAAAATAAAAACACAATAGTTCCGTTAGCAAGGATATGCGAAATAGTAGCACACTTTTTTATAAGCAAGACAGTCGCATAGCGTATATCACGAAACATCTATCGCGACGACGCTATTCGATGAAAACCGTGTCAAAAACAAACAGCCCTGAGGGGATGCTTTTCGCCCTCGTATACGTGCGACGAGGCACGAGCGGTTAGTAATCGTAGGCAAGGTACGGGAGGATGGGAGATACAGAATGTGCGAAACACACGCTCACGCACAGGAAATACTGTCGTCGGAATTTACGAGCCGGTAATTCCAAAAATTGCATTGCGATACACGTGCTTTCCGCTCGACATATCGTGATTCATTTTAACTTATTCGTTTATAAATAATTTCCGCCGGCAATCGAGACATAAACACTAAGTTAACCTTGCGAAAGCTCAATGTATTCGTTAGTCGATGAATAATGATTTGATGATTAATGATATAGTGATTAATAACTGCGAATAAATAATTATTGCGATATGGAATCAGAGGAGCTTTAGTTGTTTATTATTTATCTTTGCAATAAAACCGCATTTGATTTGGTAAAAAGAGAACTGATTTACGCAATAAAATTATTTAATTTTGCTGCGGCGGGGCATTAAAAATGCGAACTTTATGCTGAGTGCACTAATAATGAGCCATATACGAGGGCACGTGCATAAAAATTTTTTCAATGTTGGGGGATTTCCGCGGCAGTTTGCGAAATGGTGGCCGATAAATTCGAAGGAAGCCCGGCTGCGCAAATAAGCGAAATCCGGTCGGCGGTCCGCAGCTCGAAGAGCGATCGCATTTACATCGTGGAATTTTCGACTCGTCGTCGGCGCGTGGCGCGATAACTCCAGGGATAACAACTCGTGAAAACTTTTCATCCACCTCCGACGGATCCGCAGAATGGTGCGCTGCAGTGCCAGAGAGGAACGAGCCCGAGGGGGGGGAGGGGGCGGGCGAACACAGAGGGTGAGAAAGGGTGACAGAGCCGGCTCGCGCACGAGCGCCCTTCCGCCGCGCGATGTCGTGAAATATGTCGCGATTTACACGGGAGATTGGCGTCATTGGTGCCTGGGGAGCGAACGAGTGCTGCCCCTCCCCTCCCCCCTTTCTCCCTCCTCCTAGCGTTATCCCCCGGTTTACCGAATTCGCCCCCTGCCCTCATCGTGTCGCCCTCTAACCCCTGCGCGGGCGGGAGTGGCTTGCCAGATCAAAAAAGCATTCGCGAAATCCCAGTGCCTGCCTGAGCGATGCAAAATCGAAACTGTGAGACCTCTATCGCATCTCTCTCTATCCGTCGAATCTCAATAATTTTTTTTTTTTTCCCGCTATCTATTCTATCGATATTCGATTGCTCGAAAAATCGGCCCGCTTATCGCTTTGCTTCGGAGACTATTACCATCTGCTAATCTAAATCTATTATTTTTCGGTGTAATTACATGAGATTCTCTTTATACTTTTAATCGAATTTGTGATTTAATTATCAAAATCAAAGAGATAGAAATTAAATTTTCATTAATTGTAAAACTCAACTATTTCAAGACTGAAAAGATGCGAGATACAGTCTCAAACAGTCCGTGCAAGAGATTGTTTCGTTATTGTACCGCAAACTTCAATTTCATACATCGTTATTCGATACACGTCAGAACCAAGTTTATTCCGCAACGACGGAAATAAACCATAGTCTGTCACGGATCGAGCGTCTGTAGATGCAACGAGGTGCAACGAGGTGCAGTGAGTATTCGCTCGTCTTCGCTGCCGTTCGGCTGGCACCTGTCAAACTTCATCAGCTTTGCTTAACACCCGGTCGCGCTACAGTGCAAATTAATCCCGCTGTAATATGGAAATACGTCATTCGAGAGGATACGACGGATATCTGGCCGGACAGAACGGACCAAGAGGCAAGGAGCGCAGACGCAGCTGAGAGCAGAATATGAGGGCAGGATACCTCGGCCACGGGGCCGTATGATTGGTTTATAGATTACCATGCATTTGCTCGAGGACCAGGCAGTGACGAGCCCCCACGCCGATCATGCTTATTCGCCGATACAGAATATCTCCGTGAGGAGTGAATTTTAGAGACAACCGGTCGATTCAATTATTATAACATCTCTGTACATTCACGCATGATTTACAGACTATTGAAGAATGTCGATGCAAATAAACAAAAAAAATTTTCTTTTAAGTCTAATACGCACATTTTAAGAGGGTTCTCACATTAATAAAAATAAATTTAATCGTGGAAAAGAAATTACTTAATGTATTTACGTAGAACGTTTCCAGTCGCGTAGAATGAATGTTTTCTAATTTATTTCCGCGGCAGAAAATAATCCTTCGCGTTAAATTAATATATCTCTCCGAATCCAAGAACAAAGTTTGCAAAAATTTGAGAGAGACTCGACACTCAACCGGCGATTTATTTTCGCGGGACAGTCGAATTTCCGCGGGAGTCGAGAAGCAAGATATCGCGGGCTCATAGGTCTCCACTGGTCGGCTCGTTCAATCAGCATTTCCCCGGCAAATGAGCAATAGATCGGTGACGTGCGTACACATCGACCGTGTGTGCTGCGTACACACATGGACGCGCGTACGCACACACGCGTGCGTAATCCACAGCGTGACTATTAGTCGTAAGTCAATAATAAAGCCCTTGTCCTGCCGCGGCCTATAATGGCCGCGGTGAATTATTCTGGTCGGGATGCATTGTCCTGGTCTGGTCTCCGGCCGGCTTGGAATTGTCGGCGAGGCACGCACACGGCACACGATATAACGCGCATATGTGCGCGCCGAATGCGTGGCTGTTTGCGCGTATGACGCGCATAATTGAGATGGATGTCGATTGATTCGCGGCTGGGTTTCGTTCGCGCGAGGCCTGTCTATTGGCAGCTCATTGTTAACACTCAAGTAGTAGGCTCAGTTTCCACTGTGGGTTTTAGTATACATATATGTCGTTACTTATTTTATGGTATATCGAAAATAATTGCGTATTTGCGTACTTTATTAAATACCCTATCAAATTCGAGATGCTAAATGTTTTTTTTTCTTGATATTTTAAAAAATGTCTAGAATAATAGAGAGCCTATTAATAGAGAGATAATTTTTTCTTGATATTTTTTAAATTTTTCCCTGATATTTTAAGAAATGTTTAGAATAATGGAGAGCCCATTAATAGAGAGAGCCTATAACTTTTATTAATCGTATATTTTCTTAAATATTATATTTTCTTTAATTAATCTCATTTAATTTTAATTAGTAAATATGTATTAAGTACGCATGTTTATGAAGAAGTTTACTTCAATTAAACTAAATGTAAAAATGCCAGAGTAAACAAAGTAGCAAACAAAGAAACTATATTTAAATTTAAAAGTATGAAAATAAGTTTAAATACTACGCATTTTAAATGTTAACTGAAATTGTTTTATTAGATTATTATAAAAGCGTTTTCAAACACCTACATTTCCTAAAAAAAACTTGCTCTGAAAACGTGCTTTGAAAAATTTAATATCGCTTGTGCCGTGGAAACGCAGGCTGTGAATTTTCTGTTTCGCCGTATATTGTTGCCGATAAATTGTTCGCTATACTATAATCGCGAGCCGCGTGATCGAATACGCGAAAAGAAAGTTTCGCACAAATTGCGCACTCGAGAACGGTCCTCAAAAGGATTCTGTCGCTTCTTCTTTCTGTATCTTCCTATTATTTCTTGCTCGAAGAGATAAACTTGATTATCTGATATACGTTTTTCGACATCAGCTTCTCACTCGCGTATTTCCTATACTTTCTTTCCGTTGGAAATAGACCTGTAACGACTTTTAAATCAATCTGAACCTTTATCAAAGTTTACTGTGGACTTTATCCAATAATCCACCAATAAAATTTACGCCATCATTACAGACTCTGTTTGATTGGTTGAAATGTTAATAATAGAAATTGCGCTTGTGGCTTCTTTGCTCTTTGCAAACAGAAGTGCAACTGCAATTTCGATTAATCGTATTTTCTTTAGCCGGTAGATATCCTTGTTAACCTGGGGCTCAAATATATATCGCCACATGTCCGCAGGGTGTATTTATGTAGATATCGGCCGATGTAACGCGCAAATATAGCGTATCAAGCAGATTATGTCACCGCTAAAATTACCGTCATCGACGAGTGGACACTGTCGATAAATATCCACCTGCTATCACGATTATTTCGCTTGTCGATAGAAGAATGATATGTAAAAAGGATCTATATATGTTCCCAAATCGTATATTTTTGTATATCTCTACACATATGAGTTGTTGAGCGAAACACTTTAGAAGCATTTTGTGTAAAATCCAGCTTTTGTATTATCGAATTTTTTTTTTTTTTTAGTGCTACGAAAAGCCAAAATTACAATTCGCTGTTGTATTGAAATAATTGTGCATGGAAATTAATATATAAATAAATATTTTATTTCGATTTATTCTTATTGTAATAGTCATCGTTGCGTTTACGTTCGCTTGGCGTCAGAAAGAAAAATTCATTGTTACGATCGCAATCGTCCATTGGTAAAGTCTGATATCGATAACGGGACTTTCGAAGGGCGGAGATCGGCGCCATCGATTCTCGCGATTCTACAAAAACGTCAAAGAGATCGCTGGTTTGATGATAAACGATTGTAGGTTGCCCGCTGGAATGGCGGCCGGCCTCGGTAGTCTTTAAAATATTCAAGCGAGAGTGTGTTTGACGGCCAATCGGAAAGGACGAAAAGTCGCGCTGGACGCCGGGACTCGCTCTTTCGAATTCGGCTCTTTTATCCCGTGGAGCTCACCCCCAGAAGCCCAGCTGGTCCGCAGCCAGTTCGATGGATCGCGAAGGGAGAAAAGAAAAAAGAGTCGGGGCAGAGTGGGAAGAGGGGAGGAAAAAGGGCCTATTGTGTCCTTCAATGACAATCGCCGTGCCCGACGAACATTTGATCGAATCAATCGATTGGTTTCTATGGTTCTTCTAAACATTGCCGGAGTGAAAGGGAAATGCTAAAGAGAAAGAGAGGGAGAGGAATAGACGAAGGAGAGAAGAGGGGAAAGTGTAGGCGGGATAGCCTTTCTGGATTACGGTATATGGTTAGAGGAATGAAGAGGTAGAGAGAATCAGAGAAAGAGAGAGAGGGGGGAAATAGAGATAGAGATAGAGATATATATATATATATATATATATATATATATATATATATATATATATATATATGCGCTGTCAGAGCGAAGAGCGAGAGAGGGATTCTGGAATATCCAGTAGCTCCGGGCTCATTTGAATCAGACGCTCAATAATGTCCCTCAGGAGTACCGAAATATCTCAATATGTGTATATAACGTCGTGTTGCGGCGTGGCTTACGATCTCTAGTGATATTTGCTCCGGCGGTGCCATCCATCAAGGTCGCATAATACAATTCATCGGGATCGTTGACATGCAGAGAAAGTTTCGATAATAATTTTCAACGCGACTGATAACGATTGGCAAGTTAATCCAGAGGTGATCAGTCAAAAATTTATCTCTTTAGTGAAACTGCTTTAATACTGCGTTATTAATTTATGCATATACAATACACACATGTATGTGTAACAGAAAAAAAATATATTTTGTACAAATCAACTCTTACTTAGGAATGTATTTCATGAAAATTACAAATCTTGTTGGTGAAAAAAAAGAAACGTATTTTATGGAATATATTTTACGTATTTCGCAAGATGAAAAAGAATGTAGAAAAATATTCCGCCTATATGGTAACACGATAAACTGTCCCGAGGACACTGTCGGCAGGGCTCGGTTTGCTTGGTAGCAACCGGGGAAGTCACAGGCAAAGAGCAACATTCGCCCGGAGGGATGGATTTTCCTGTTGGAGGTGGAGTTTAGAGGTCGGGAAATTAGTTTAGTTATGCGCCCGGCAGGGACGCCTCTTACGTTTCCACTACGGACGTAAGATCTCGTCGGAGCACGTACTAAGACTTCTTTTCTCTCTCTTTCTTTCTATCAGTTCACTCTGGCTCTCTATCTTTCCTTTATTCTTCGTAAACTTTTACGAGTTTTTTCTTTGGTCCGCGCTCTTCTTCTCGTGAATCCTGAAGAATCGAGCCGGCTAGCGGCCCTCCAGGAATCAATCGGAGGAAGAGGAAGAGGCGTGGAAGGATTTTCCGGAGTGAGAACAAACCGAGCGAGCGAAGAAGAGCGTCTTCAAGTACGAAGTAGCAACCACCCTCCATTGAGGACTGTTGCTACTCGCTACTCCAGAAACAGCTGGCAGACGAAAACGTCATTGACTCGAGATCTCCGTCTCTTTCTCTCTCTCTCTTTCTCTCTTTCTCTTGCGCGCGCGTACAGATTTTCCCGACTATCGAGCGACTTTAAACACGCTCGTTATAAGTGCCGCTTTGTTCGCTACGCCGCGCTCGAGTGCCATTTGAAATTTAAAACGTTAACGGGGCACTTTGAATGACAAAAATTAAGTTCCGCTCGATGTCGACTTAATCCGACTGCGAAGTATTGCATTATTTTCTGCGACAGATAAATTTCTACATGTGTGCTGGGTGGAGCATTCAGTAAAACTTATGAAAATTATACTCGCGTACTGCATTTGTACATCAAAGAGCTAACATTGAAATCTGACAAATATTTTATAAAATAATGTTGCACCTAAATCATATATAATCTTTTGCAAATCTTTTTTCATTCGTATTGCGATTTTTGGAAAGTGCTCTATTAAAACAAATTATTTGATATATCTATATTATAAGTATGTATATGTATATATATATATAATATGTGTATATGTGTGTATTTATTAAGTGTAATATATATATATATATATATATATATATATATATATATATATATATATATATTCTGAATCTTTGATATATTTATTAAATAATCACTCTTAATAAATGGACACGTACACATGTTTCTCTGTATTTATAATTATATACCTGGGAGTCTTCTTCGGTAAAGATGGCGTCGAACGCGAACATTTTCGGCGCCGCCACAGTAGGCCGTCTATCTTCTGCCGATGAAGATTGCCCGGATGCTGGGTCCACTAAGGTAACTTGCTTCTTCCGCTTATCCGCGTTGAAGAAGCTGCCTCCGTCTCCAGACGATACCCTCAGCATGACTTTTACCTGGATGATGGAAAAATTTCAATTAAATTCCTTTTCTATTAAGATCAATGTGTGTGATAGGATTCTAAATCGAATTAAATGTTAATCCGAAATACAATAAGCCAACGAAATTGCTCAAAATTCAACAATGCGTTATATAAAAATTTCATTTTCTAAGATTAAATATATAAAATATAGGGAAAGAGAAAGCCTTTCTGATTTATTATAGGGAAAGAGATTTTTTATTTTTTTTTTGTTTCAATCATTTTCTTCAGAGAATATCTTGAAATATGTGTTTTAGTGAAATTATAATCGCATTATTCACTTAGTGACGGCAAGTAGATATAACTCTTCAATCGTGATTGCGGACATTACTGTAGTTAACAATAAATGCATTAATTATTGTGAAATTGAATTAGTTTTGGAATCTGCCAATTGGACAGACAGTAGATTACATTTGGTGACTAAAGATAAAGCTTTCTCATCACACTTAAGCGCTCAGTGAATTCGCTTCAATAAGTTAATACTGTATAATGAATTAGCTCCGCTCTCTCGCCGAATAATGCGCTCATCAAAATTATCTGATAGACAGTTTCTGCCAAGTGAACGTCAAGTCTAAAATTACTGTGACCTACGGTCATTGAACGAGCCACGGAACTTACTGAATACATATTGGATAAAATTATTAGACAAGAAAATTGTATTTAATAAAACAATCATAGCTATATATCTGCAATGATGCTTGTACTAATTATATTATTTTATGTAAATATCATGATTAACGTAACATGACATAATTAGTATAGAAATATAATTACGAGATATAATAATAACTCATTATCCAGGTGAGATTATGTAAGTTGCGTAATGCATTACTACATTTCAAATTTAATTCAAACATTTATATTGCGGTCTTTTTTCTCAGTTTTAATTAATATCTGAATTATAATTAATATATGAATATATGAATTTTTTTATGCAAAGAGATAATTTCAGTTCTACATGAATTGAAAAGGTAATTTATCATCGTAAAAAATGATTAAACGGTGAACGGTCATTTCGCAATTTTAAAATGTTGAGCGCGTGACATTTAATTACGATATTCGAGCCACGATGGACACCGGGTAACATGATAGCGGAGAAACGCATGTATCCAAATACGCGAGAAGATATTTGCTAGCCTCTCGTGAAATCGAATATCGCTCGCAAACATCGAACGGACAGTTAAGCGTTCAGGCAAACAAGTTGCTTATTAAAAATCACACATCGGATGGACCTGCGACTCATCTGTAGCTTTTAACATTCTGCAATTTTTGTTAATTCAGCATTTTGCGAATTATCGCAACAGCGATTCAACAGTTTTTTTCGCTCGCATTCATGAATTATTTATTTAAATTCTAAACTTTTTTACCTTTTAATTTCCGTTTTTTTTTCTCAAAATTTTATTACTTAATTCTATATTATTCTCAGTATTCTAATTAATTTGCGTCATAAAGCCGATAATATTGATTATATTATGTATAATACGATGTTATATTATTTCTGCAAGCTCGAAAAATTTATTTACAACAAATAACACTTTGCATGGATGCAGTCGAACATAACACCGACTGAAAACCGTGAAAAAGAGAAAACTGTATATGGAATAGTATTAAATTGTCCTTCCACAGAAAATTATTCCTCTTCAATTATTCTTATCTACGATTTGCGCCATATTTTACGTTCGCGCGTGATTTAAGCGAACTCGAATGCACCGACCGATAAGACGCGCCGCACGCGTTCTTCCGCGCGAAGTCACGGCGATGTATTATTAAAGCCGCATCCGGCCCCGGGTAGGTAGAACCAGATCGATGTCGTCGGTACCGCGAACAATCCACGGTTTGTTCGCGCAACACCGCGCCGGTCCGTTCGTCTGTCTGTCTGTCCAGGAAATTGGGTTTGGAGATTTCGTTCAGATTGCGGTGCACGTCCTATCTTTTGCATGCGGGAACGCTTCTGCCGCTACGACGACACACAGGTACAAAAACAGACGCGCGCCTTTTTTCTTGTTTCTGTCCTCCGATCGCCCGACACTCTCCCCGTCAGTCCTCCTCGGCATCCTCCTGTCGTTTCTTGCCCCGCCATGTAATAGTTTCGCGAAAAGTGCGGTACTGATCGTGCGACCGGAAATAAAACGGCTCCCTCGACATCGCTGGAGAAACTCCGTATACATCGATCGCGCGAATCTTCTCGATGTACTTCACCCTTTCGCGAAGGGTGCTCCGCTCTCGAAGGTGAGTCGGCGCCCTCCGTCCCTTCCGTTTCCCGAAGCTCGGCTATCTGCGAGGTAACCCTACGTGCTTGCCCGCAGCCACGTGGTATTTCGTTACGAAGCTGATTTCAAGGGTGGGATATCAGTTCCGCTCGAACGGACCAGGACGAAGGAGGATCGGTCCCGGGTCCTCGAGGCTGTCGAAGGACACTTCGCGCCACCAAAGCCGCTCCGGTTCGCAACGGCCTTACGGCCATCACGTAGCAATTTGCGGCGTGAAATTCTGAGTTTACAAAGAACCTGCATTAAATTTCAAACCTGTAGCTCTTAAGTAAATAGATTGTAAATATCTGCGGTTATATCTACGGAAAAAGAAATTTCTGTAAAATAAATTTAATCCATTATTGAAACTTTTATTGCCACAGAAATGAGATGATCAAATGTTTCTCTATAAATAATGTACGAAATCTTAATGACTCGTATTTTTATATTTTGAAATTTAATGCCGTTTTCTTGCAAAAAAAATCCAATTTGAGAGAAAGTGAGAACGGAGATGAATTTTTTAAAACACTGGCAAAAGAGTATCTGTTATGGAAATAATGACGATTCCTCATAAACTAGTGCACTTTGCATATTATGTGCAATCAATTGTCGATTAAAATTTAAAACTATATCATACACGTACATATTAACGCAAAATTAAAATTGGCCGTTAAGCTAAATTTTACATATATCTTACGTATTGATGTGTGATGCAATACTAATCGATAGCTTTCAAATTAACCGCTATTTTGCTGAGATGTTTATTAATTAATTTAAATTATAGTTTTCCTATACAATTTACAATTAATGTTTACGTCTTCTCCCGACACACTCTTAAATTGTATTCCAATTTAATCTCTCGCGACAATTTGATATCTCTCGCGACATTTTTTTTCCTATTCGTAATACTGGAGGGGAATTTTCGAGGCGCTTATGTGAGGACGACTTTCATCATGTCTGAAAATACCAACGCTTGATAGACTTTTAC
Source organism: Lasius platythorax (assembly GCA_963971435.1). Classification (NCBI taxonomy): domain Eukaryota; kingdom Metazoa; phylum Arthropoda; class Insecta; order Hymenoptera; family Formicidae; genus Lasius; species Lasius platythorax. The sequence continues at coordinate 6,878,084 of OZ020546.1, forward strand.
GTACTGCAATAAAGTGCCCGAAAACTACATTTCAAAACGGAGGCCTCCTGTAAGCCTGTTTCATCGTAATCATCAAAGTTGGGACAAGTACGTACAGTTCTCGAAACGGGAAAGGGGGATAGGGAGGTTTACCGCCACTCTACTCGAATTTATGCATCCTCTCCACGGACTATGAATCCAGGTTTACGCGCCGGTACGTTGGAATTAATTAGTTCGCGGTCCAGCCTGAAACATGTAACTGATTCGGATGGAAACTCGGCGATAAACTGTGATCAACGCGCTAGTGATCATAGAGATCTCTCCAAGATTTATTATATAAGGATTATAAGGACTTAATCCGACGAGTAATTTACTGAAGTTACTCGTCGCTCAAGTGCTTTTACGAATTGTATGTTGGCTTTATTTAAAAATTTTAGTCAATATATATACATATATATTCCTAAGTTTTTCAGTTGTAGCGCGCACGCATTAGTATCTCAAATTAATTATATTTTTAATTGCCATAAGAATAATGTTTAGAATTAGTTTATATATTAATTTCTAAATTTTTAAAATATTCGTGTATAAAACAGACTGTAAATTTACTTAGCAAGAGTGTCTCATTAACTATAACGGGTGATGAGCCATTAAAAAAAAATGTTTTTCACATATGACACGCCAAATAGTGCTATCGGAAATGGCACTTGCAACGGAAGTAACGCATTAATTTTTTAACGTTCGAAGACCGACGAGCGCTTATGTGTCGTACACACGTTAGGTTATAACATACGAGTGTTTTATGGCAGCACTCGTCCATGGAGGTATTATCCGCCAATTTACGATCATGGCGCGACGTGTTCGGCGTTTATAAATGAGCGATACGTCGCGCAAAGTTCCATATAAATTCTCGTCGAGCTCTCGATCGGGTCATCGTCTGCACGATAGAATCAAGCGATGATCGATTCGCGTGTCGACGATAAACAATGTAACGCGATAAACGCGGTGTAACACGAAGCAAGACGTCGTTGCAAATTATTTTGCGTACTGAGAGTGACGTTTAAAAATGTGAGAAAATGTGGAAATTAAATGCCCTTACAAAGTGAAAAGTTGACAGTAAAATTCAGTGAAGGACGAGAGCGAGAAAAGGAAAAAGATACAAATTTACGCGAATTTACGAATAATACAATGCGTTACAGTAAAATATATGTACGATAATACAGACTGTCGAGAATGTTTCAAATATAGAAATTGAATTAAATAACATTAATCAAATTATATTTAAATGAACATCGTATCAGATTTTAAACTCGATTGACATTTATGGCACATAATACAAAGATGTTGTTTGTCGTATTTGTTACCAGTTATTATTATTACGTAAATTTTACAAAAGAGAATATGAAACCTACACAGTGGTTTCTCAGCCATATGCCAAGAGTTTATGGTTTGATTCGGTGTTCGTAAAGCGAAATTACCATCTAGCCCGGTACGAATTCATACAAGTACACGAATATCAACGATGTTGCGTACTGCTCTACGCCCGTCAAAAGTTTCGTAATGATCCATAATAACAATTACTGAGCACACTGGAGAACCGACGAGACAATACCAGCACGGGTTTAGTGCAAAAGTTGAGCAACCTGTAAGGATTTGATAGCAACCTAAAGTACATCCTGTGCGTGTTATGCAGAGTATATTTATTCAAGATTAAATATTTCGATGTGAAAGATACATGTGTTACCAAAAATCTATTTTTCTATTATTGTTGTAAGAGAAAGAGAGAAGCATACACACACACACACACACACATACACACACACACACACACACACACACATATATATATATATATATATATATATATATAGATATTTAAATTATTTTAAATTAGATAAGAAAAAATTTTATATAACAATTTACGACAATTGCTTTTATTTATTATAATTTGATCTCTATTACATTCTTTCTTATATTATGTGTCGAAATTTGCAATTTCAACTTTAATTTACTGCATTGATGAAATTCAGCGCAGACTCGATTATATTTCTTTCTCTGTGATAGCAATGTAGAGTCATTGGCCATTGTTGAACAAAATCTCATTGGCAGATCGTAAAGCGCTTTTAGCGAGAATATGCGTTACGAGAGACTCGAATGATAGAAACTAATTGTTGTAACTGGAGTGTATCTCGACTCTGGTTTCCAACGTGGTGCGTTGTGGTACTCCACAGTCTGGCATTTTGTGGCCTTCGGTCGTAAGAGACGAGAAGCGAAGACCCGAGGGAATACAACTTTGACAACGAATATCATCAAAGCCCTCGCGACCTATGATTGCGCGCTCTTTAACCGAAGATTATACGCCAAACGCGGTTTATTTACGTAATTGTCATCCGAAGGGAGTGATTCCCAGTACGAACCCTTCGTCAAAACTATAGTAATCGTCTCAGCGATTGTCCTGGGGCGATTTCGATGTTCGGCTTCCAACGCGCAGCAATTGATCTCGCATGTAAATTGGCCGTATCTCTTACAGATAGAAAAAGAAATTTACCACGCAAACGTTGAATTAATTAATTCTTTTAATGTTCGAATAGAGAGAGAAAGAATATATATTTCTCTAGTATATCATTGTAATCAATATTTTCATGCTAAGAATATTAGTTTAGTATTAAATTAATATATCATAATAATAATACAAATTAAAATAAAAATAACCTTACATTCTGAAAGATGTAAACAACATTTTCGTAAAATCAGTAATATTTCTTTTAAAGTATACTTTGTATATTGCTGCAAAATCACGGAGTAAGATATATATATGTACGTATAATCAGACACATATTTATGCTCGATATATCGTAATAAAACCATCTAAATGTCCAGCCTCGGGGTAAGCTGAGGGGCTAAAGTTTCTGACTCGGCCGTTAAGGAATTTACACCGTGAAGACCTCCAGGCGATTCGAACGAAATTTACGCCGCGAAATGGGTCAGGGGCATTTCATCCCTCGCGCAAGGGGTGTACTACCGACAAATCTGATTTTCGCGAGACGTGGCGAATGCAATCCCATCAGCGTCGAATTTTCCCCGACGATGAAGCATCTATAGGGTGATACGAACACAATTCCCTGCCTCGACGATCAGAAGTCAATTCGGGAGAAAAATAGTATATCTACTTGTCATTGTCATGTTTCTATTTTTTTGGAAGATATATAAACAATGCACAATAGAATCTATTCATTAACATCACAGTAAAATATTAATCATCGAATTTTAGATACGTACATCTGAACTTAATACAATTTTTCTTTCGATATCATTATATGTTGTATATAAAAATGCACAGCTTATATATGTATCTTTCTAATTCTTCTAATTTATTAAAATGAATATAATTGTTCGTCACAATTTACTACAAGTAGGATTATCAAGCTTGTAAGTTCTTTATTTCTCTATCAGTTACATTAACATGATAAAATTTACTTTCCGCGAATTAATTTATGCACACTTGTACAATGTAAAAGTTTCGAGTGTTTCCTGGTCTGTAATCCGAGAACTCTTTTTCTTCTGCTATTTTTTCTACTCTCTCTCGCAAACATGTGCCTCGGTATGAGCCTTATCTCAGTCGGACGGAATTTTGCGATTCAGTATGCAAGCACCACGACGTGGCACACGACAAGAGCGTACCTGTACACAGGGTAACGCAATACTTCCGTGGTAGTCTTGCTAACAAAGGTGCGGGCGAAGAGGGTAAAATGCAGAGGGTAAGGGAAGGTGGCAACGAGCGACGACGGAGGGAGAGGAAGGTTGGTTAAGGCGGACTGGCTCGCTGGTTGGCTTGTGCAAAAGGGATCCTGCGTCAGTTAGGGTTGTCAGTCAAGTAGCGATAGCGGATAGAGTAGAAGCGTGCCGCACGCTACTTTAGCCCGGACTGAGCGAGCGTCGCGTTAGCGGTATACATTGGTACAACGGTGTGACGTTGTAATGGCTGTATAATGGCGGCCGTACATGTTATACGCTTAATATCGCGGCGTCAAGCGACGTGGAAAGCAACAACTTGAAATGCTCGACCTGACTCGCGGTCTGGTCTGGTTAACGGCCTGGCGGTTGCGGCGTCTCGCTCGCTCTCGCCGTCTTTCGATCCGCTCGTCTTTTATCCGACTGCTCGGCCTTCCTCCCTAATATCGTCCGATTATTGATTCTGTCAGTCGCGATGCGCCGATGGAGATACGCACTTGCAAAATTTGCGATAATCGTTGGAATTATCAAAATTTACAATCGCTTGTTGGAAATTTCTATAATTGATCGTACTTGATATTTTTATAAATAATTTTACGATTGTTGGCGGCAATTTTCTCAAACTGTATACACTTTTCTTCTGAAAATTGCAAAGATAGCGTTTCTCCGTGCTGAAAAGTATCACGGTTAGACCCCAAGATGCTAAGTGTCTAGATTATAGCAGCCAAGCCGTAAGGAACACAGCTTGACGTACCGTGAAGTATAACAGTCATAAATTTCTTCGCGCCGCCAACTTCTACCAGTGTCTCTTCTTCTCTCTTTTTCCCTTTCTTTTTCTTTCTTCTTTCTTCTCAGGTAAATCAGAAACATTTGATATATTCCTTAATTTATGGAGAACGGACGTGTGCAAATCCGCAAATAACTTTAATTGTCATAATCATATGTTTTTATACACACATTGACGGATGTAAATGTATATTGTAAATTTTACATACGGGATAAGTTGATTAGTGAAATGGTGAAAGAATGATAAGATGCGTAACAAAAAGCATCAAAATTTATTTTAAAAATATTACTCGGTTTTTTATATTCTCCACTTGACATTTCGAATCGTGATATTTTTCTTCAACATGACTTTACACGAGAATGATATTTAAGTATCGAGTTTTCAACAAGACTTGTTACGTAATAGCTAGAAAATTTCAATGAATTATTAAAGTCTGTCAGTAATAAATTAATGATGTTGTTAATTTTCTGTTGCAGATACTGTCGATCTAGCCGTTTAGTAAATCCATCAAAAGGTCCGCCACATTTGTCGCAGTGATTTTCTGCTTGTTACGGCGATGGAATAGATTGCACGTGTCTTCTACATTTTCACAGAGTGCAGTATCATACTAGGTATGTAGTAAAATGGAATGTATTAAATTAGAGCGAACTATCAGTAAAGGCCTGTTGCACGTAATGCACAGTTCCGTTGCATAAACACGAAAGAGGAACGACTGTATTACTTATCGTATTATCAGGCATTGATCTTTTCGCGTCCCGTATCGTTCATTTATTATTTTTCCTCCCTTCGGCAATTTCGTCTCTCGTTACCCGTCGGAGAGCGGGACCCCTCCTCTTACAGGAGAAAAATCGCTCTTATGTCAGACAGGAAGTGGCAGACGAGAGGAGGGCAACGAAAAAGAAAGAAATTGGTTTCCAAAGGTAAACTAATTTCAAGCCACTTCGTTTCGACGAGAAGTCAGCCTTCGTCAGCCTTGTCTCTGCCTCTTTTCTGTATCGGATGTTCTCGTTTCTTCGTCCGTCATTCGTTTTCTCGTGCGTCTAACCCCCTTGACCCAATTACCGCGAAAAAGTCGGCAACGACCGCGTTTGCATTGCCGTACGCAGTAAAAAGGACGAAGGACGCTGCGCTCCTTCGCTGGTCCTTCGCAATCTTAAATGCTAATGAGACGCGATGCCGGTGATCCTTTGAAGGATCTCACCGTCCTTTGAGCATACGACAGCAGCCAGTGGGGGTCCATTAGACACCACTCACTCGTTCTTTTGCGAAACTTTAGATAGTGATCTCTTAAGATGATCAAAATGGGAGAATGTGCCGAGATGCGTCAATGAGATAAGACATTTAACAATTATTTTTTTTATATAGCAAATATATTTTTTTTAATTATTATAATACTTTACTAAAAAAAATATTTTTTTTTTTATATTTAAACAGAAAAAAAATACAATTTGGAAATTTAATTCTCGATAGATTTTCGAGCAAGACGAGAGAAAAACGACATATTTTTTTTACATATAATAATTAACACTAAAGTATAATGGTTGACAATGGCTAAGAAACAATTTTTTGTAGAGCAATACTCTGTTCCCTAGCATTTGTCAATCAGTGTATATATTTTTTCTCATTTGGAATTATATCTTTAAATTTATATTTGTGATCTGTAATCTTCTATGAAAAATATTAGGTGACAAACTACATTGAAGAATTCATAATACGTCAAATCTTTCAATTACAAAATCTTTTTCTGGCGATTATTGCTGTTCCTAATAGCGTGCCGTGAGTACACTATTTCGTCGCCGCCGTACTGCACGTCGGGCAATTCCTCCGTACGTAATCCCTGGTAATTTCGACGAGGAGTATAGCAGTCGGGGAGACGTCTCGACGTTTGGATATACCGTCGAGCCGCAGAAACCGAACGTACGTGTAGCGGGAAATGTAAATTGCTCGCTTCTGCCTAAAGCCGCGGTGTAATAAATCTCAGCGGCGAAGACACGACGATTGCCATCTATCGAGTAGGGGTAAAATATCGAAATCACGTACGAGGGTTAAGAAACGTTGGAATTCGAGTTGATTGCTTCTGACGAATATATCCGAAAATTCCATCGCACTTGTGAGATAAAAAATGTGAGATAAAAAATCTTTTTTTCTTATTTTGTTTTTTTTTTTGTAAAATGTTTAAATTATTCAATTTACACACTGGAATTTAATATGAATTAATTAAGAAGTAGACATGAAATTCATTGATACAAGTGAAAAATATTACGTTCAATCACTATGCAATTGAATGCAAAACTACAGTCGGCGTGTACTTTATCAGGCGGATTATTACTGTTATCGACATTAAGTGCAGTGACTGCAACATAAATAGGTCACGACACTCAACAATGTGTGCGATTATATCGCTCGTATAATTATAATAAAATGTACATTCCTATTTTTCTGCCGAGTGGGCGAGTTTCTCTCCTCTCGACCGGCGCGGCGGATTAATGTACAATTCGCGTGACGACAAGTCGTTTACACGCGCGCGTAATTATCGTCCTGCCTGACGATATCGTGCGTTTTCCGCGGCGATATCTCGCGAAACGGCCGAAAAAAAGTGAATTATCACGGAAGCGGCAGACAAGCTCCGATTTTCGTCAACAACAACGGGAGCAGTCGGTTTGTCTCCCGATCAAAGCGGGATTATAATCCGGACGTAGTGATTTGCTAGAAAATTATTAGCCACGACTCGCGGGTATCGTGCAACAAAAACTAAATGAAGAAAGAGAGAGAATCATTTCGGGAATCAATGACACCGGCGTGACGATCGGTCGTAAAGTGCAGCGCGCAATTATTGTCGTCGCGAGTTAAATCGCACGTGTTTCTGCGGCACGCGTTCTCGTACACACCGCCTGACAGCCGATGTAATAAAGGCCTGAGATAAAGCCTGAACTTCCCCCGTTCTCGTAATTCTCGGTTTCCATATCCGAGGAACGACCTGCGTGACGAGCAGTCGTAACGAAGGGAACGTTGACGTCGCGGTTTGCCGGATATTTTTCGGCGAAGGCAAAGGGTTCCGTCGACACACAGGGCGCAGTTAGTTATGCTCCATATCGAAAAGCCATTTTTCACCGTTTCTAACGGCCGAACGAGTTCGTTTTCTAAAACTACTTCCGGCTGCCAGAATTATTTTGGCGATCGATTCTCTCGTTTTCGTCGATATTACAAAACGTATTTCTTCTCGCATTTAGATGAAAGTAAGATATTTACAGTGTCTATACTGCAACTATAATTAAAAAAAATTCGTTAAGAATTAATTTTTCAGAAATTGCGTTTAAAGGGGACAATAATTTTATTTTAAATTAAGCAATCGATCAAGAGAGAACTTGAAAATTTGAAGTTTGTATCCAGTAGATTCATCTAATTTAAAAGTGACAATTTTGCAGCATTCTGAACTTCTTGGCGGATGTATATTGTACCCTAGTCTAAATACGATGGGATTTAGATTTCGGGATCATTTGTGTCCTTTTATCGAACATTATCTCTCGTGGAGCATTCGACCTGCACGATGCTGTAATGCTCAATATCGTTACGTATAATTTCATTGCTTCGCGAATGCCGGCTGCTCCGTTAAATCGAGTTGCAAGGTAGATAGAACAGGAGAATTACCTGTCTGAAATACTAATAAACCTTCTCGTGTTTCCTGTAGCCGGTACGCCCGCCGAAGGAGAAAATATAGATTGTAAGCGATAAAGTTAATGCTTTACTAGGTATACCATTGCAGTCGTCTTCGTAACTTCGCCATTTTCTCATTCTCCGCTTTCGTTACACGCGCGTGAGAAAATTGATAATATATCGATTCCCTTTTGCTTCTTCGTGTCTTTCTTCCTCGTGCAGATCCGAACTCGCTTTAGTATTTCGTTACGGCCTGAATTTGGCACACGAAAAGAAATTAAGCGCTGCATTGTAGTGAATAAATAAGTGAACAAATATAATTTGTACTTTTATCATTAAATTGCTATATTGCTATATTGCTTCGATATTGGTGATTTAGACTTTTGTCAAACCATTAAGTAATATTTAACATCATTTGTTCAGTACTGTTTACGTTTCATTATGCAGTTATTTTCTTGACATTAAAATCTCTATTATATGTGTACTTCTCTCTAATATATATGTAATAAAAAATGATTAGATATTAATTTAACTTTTATATATTGTTTATATAATCTAATTATGTATACAAGCAATATTAAAACTGTTTAACCTTATTATATAAACTGCATAAACAAAATTATTAAAAATATCTGACAAAAATATACATGAACGCGGTGTAAAAGAATTTTTTGAAGTATTTCGATTAATTTCTTTGTTCTCGAGGAAGAGAGACGTTGAGAAACTCGAGGCTGTAAGCGCGAAAGGAGTTAAATTTGGAAACTAACTCAAGCTTATAACTAAGAAGACTGAAGACTCTCTTTCTCAACTTTATTTTCGCAAATCTGTTCCGCTTTTTTGTAATGTCGGAGAATTAAAGTTGGAGAAGAATAACACCGTTTGGCGGGAATGTGAGAGAATGACAAAACGACAGATAAAACTACGAAATCATTTTCCACGTGGAATTCACGCTCTAACTCTGCGAGGATCGATGCAGCGAGAAAAAAAATTTTAGTCCTGCCCGGTACTACGCGTTGCGCTTAGCATATTCATGCTCGGACTATTCGGAGTTTTCCGGTGTCTGATCACCATCATGCGCCTCTACATATTCATAAATGAATCACGATGCATGAAGGCTGCTTCCGGTCTACCCAGATCGAACTCCGTCGTTGTTGTAAGGAGCCGAACATAAATACCAATACTTGACCGTTGCATTGGAAACGGTTTATAAATTCTACTCTAATCGTGATCATTATGTTATTATTTAATTTTATAAGACTTTTCGAGAAATATTTAATTAACAATATTTACACGGAAATTTTTTGGCGATTAATTATAAACTGCCGTGAATATGAAATTAAATTAAAGCACACAGATTGTGAAATAAGTCAAATATAATGTATGAAATATCCTTTGTTTTCACAGTCTTTACTTCTCCTCTGAAATTTTATTGTACATGAAACGTAATATATGTACCGCGTGGCACGAGATAAAAGGCGAGAGAGAGATGAGGCGACGCGACGCGACGGATCCAGCTGGGCGACCGTAAGTGATACGTGCTCGTGTATGGTCAGACGGCCGACGCTGCGGCGCGGCTCCCTATCGCGCATGTAATATGCACGTATCAATACGAACCTTGTCAAATATATCATTCCGCTCGATATACCCGAATGCGCTTTCGCGCGCGCTCGCCCCCCCGCTGCGGACTTTATTCCATTTCCCGTTTCCCGTCGGTATGTCGGCGTCGTGCGCGGCATAAACAAGCGCGCCGAGGCAAAAAGGCGTCCTTTCCTCGCGCGTATCGAGTTACTATGACCCGAAAGAAACAGCGCGGCAACGGCAGGCAGACAGGGCAGGTTCGGGGGGTCCCGGATTATACCCGCACCTGGAGCTTTCAACAGGTACGTTCGATGCTCGCTCGTGTGCGTCATGTTCGATACCAGCCCGATATAGCGCGTTAACAATTACTCGACGGACTGAACGAGAAGCGGGAAACGTGGGAAGGCGAATTATTTCGCGGATCGATACTGCGGATAGGTACGTCGTGTTGTTGAGGAAATGCGCGGCTGTAAATTTGTGAAAATTTGCAGAAATTTTATAGCTGTAAATTTATTGTTTAATTGTAAGTATATCATATCATATATCGTATATATATACATATATATTCGGAAATCCAACAGAGTGATTATTCAAGATTAAAGAGAAAAAATATTTTTTCTCTTTTTTTTAAATTAATAAATTTGAAAATTACTATTTATATAATTTATACAAATATATAAAAAAAAATTATTTTCTCACTTTTTATACGTTCCTAATTAGATAATTGTAAGCAATAAATGAAATGTGTGCTCTAATTTACTGAAATATAAAGCATATATCTATATATATATATAAGAAGAAAAGAAAGTACGAAAGAGTAATAAAAATTGCATTTCACCGTCGATCGATCATGATCGCGTTACACAAAGTTCTCGCGCATCGTATTCCCGTTTCTGCTACTTCCTCGCGGGTTTCACGCGAATTTAATCGTCTGGAAAAGAGGGCGAACCGTAAAATGGCTTTATCACGGTGCGGTACGCCGAATTCATAATTCACCAACCTAGCCTCGCATTTACGCCGCGTTCGCCGCAAGATTGCCGTGAGAGTTGCGACAATAACGGACTTCGTTCGAAATCGTTTTCCCACCCTGAGACTGTATCTCGTTTACCGACGAGCGATTCCGCCTTGTCTCTTCTTCCGCTTTCTTAATTCGCCCCTCGGGACAATAATCGATAAGGTGCATTCAAATGCCATTGATCCCGAGATACGAGTAGGTGACTTATACGGTGGTCGAGTATAAAGGTTTAATGTCAAGCATAAACTCGGCGAACTTTAGCCCACATCATATGAAGTCGTGCTCGTAAATCGTGCTCCTGCCACTTTCAGCAGGTACATATATCTATCTGGTCCGTCGCCTTTCTTTTTCTGCCCTAACGTCGCTGCGAAATACCGTCCGCTCACATCGCGATTTTACGGTCGCCTTGATTCTCGAGCACATGGCGAACAATAAAAAATGAAAATTGCCTCGTATTTTCCGGGTCATGAATCACGCTCAAATTGACAGTCACGTAATTGTCTCGTTTTGACGAGGAAATCGGACTTAAAGGGAAAATTCTTGGGCCGGCGACCATATTAGTTCGTCTCACGCGAGAAACTACTTTAGGTTTTATTGAATTCAAAGTTAATATACCAGGATACTCTTTCCGCCAATCTATCATGTGATGAAAGCTTTCTAATAATGCTTTTTGCTTTGTGATAAACTTTTTAATAACACTACCAATCACCGCGGCAACTTTTCCTTTCGTTTGAATACAAATTCAAGCGCGAGTTTAATCGAAATTTCGGCTGGCGCAACGTGAGAAGAAGTAATTTGTTTCGTATCATATTTTATTAAGCGGATTTACGTATGCTCCGCGAAAACTGCTTCGCTGCTATTGTGCAGTCCCAGTCGAATGTAAGCTCACCGCCAATGTTTTTACGATGTAACGCGTGGCGCGCCTATATTTCGATCGGCACCGCGTTATAATTTCATAAAAAAGCGATCGGCCGCAGTTCGTACCAAAGGTAATATATATATATATCGACGTTATAAACGCGATGCGGTGCTGCTTGTTCGAATTGAAAATTTATCCGTTTGGATTAAACAGAGCATAGTCGTGCGCGCACACGTTTAAAAATTGATTCGATACTCTGGCAACGAGTGAAAATGTCTCACGAGTTTTCCGGAAAACTCCGTTTTTTCAGAACCGACAACTCGTCATTCTTTACTGGGTTTGAAACGCGATTGCGTTTGCCTGTTTGACTTCATCGCGACGCGAATTTCGCGTCATGTAATTCCATGTCTTGTGGCGGCGCATTCAATATTCTTCTCCATTATGCCGGTAATGGCTTAATTACGATTCGATTACGCGATGCCTCCTCATTCACTCGATTTGTCGCGAGCGGATGCTGCGCAACGGATCGGGAATTAATCTGCGCTGTAATGGCGACGATGCTCGAATTACTTGCGAGACAAGTGAAGAGGATTGGAACGGAGCGAAGGAGAGGTATTCCGTGAATCTATCATGCTTTATTGCGATTAAACGCGAAAAAGAGTTTTTGAGGTTTGTGTAAACATTTAAGATGTAAATAAATAAGAATAATTGCAAATATTATCGAATACTATCGGAATAATAATTGCTTTTAATGAAATACTGAAATGTGGAAACACGCAAGTATCTTGTATATTTTATATTTTCTCTTTCATCTTTCTTTATTTTTTAATTGTAACAGATTTCACAAGAATATTATCTCAGGAAAAATATTTTCTACAATATTATTATTATACTAATTTCATCAAAATTATGTTTTTCATTTGTAAAATTATTCACAGCCCAGTTAGCCGAGTTATTTTGTCGTTGCAACGTTTAAAACACAATAATCCGACTGTTAGAAATCTCTTCTGCCGACATAACTCGATTACGCGCGCAGTTAAACGAACGGTATAATTGCTCGCAGAAAAGATATAGAAAAGCAAAGGATTTTCCGTTGGGGAGATATTTTTTACGTTTAATTAGTAGCGCCGTGTGTGCGGTTCAACGATGATTTCAAAGTAATATGTGTTATACGCGGCAAAAAGCGGTGCCGTGTGAGCGACGATTCGTCAAACAAGGAACGGATTAAGGTTTATTCTACGTAACGAAGTCTGAGCCACGGCTTTGAGACGAACATGGAATGTACAACTTTGATAAGTTTATACTCGTTGCTGTTTGATGCTTCTCTCTTTTTGATCCGTTGTGATTTGTGTGCTCTCGCACGATCAATTTCGGAATTTAGAATGATTCATTCGTTATTATTATATAGTTGAATCAAACTTAAATTTCAGTATAACTATTTTATAAAGTATTTGAGTTTCACAAAGTATACTAAATGCCTTTATAGTGTACCTGTTTGTGTTCTTTTAAAATTGATCTATAAAACAAAAATCTCATTGCTGCATAAAATAAAAATATTATACTGTAATATTAATTATAGAAATTGCATTGATAAAGGTAATCTTTAGGAATGAATAACATATGTATTAAATGCAGAAAAAATACGCAAAAATGTTTATTCTATTTGAAAATCATTTAATTATATATATATATATATATATATAAGTTACTTTTTCAAATACCTATAAGCTTTTTTCCTATGATACTTTTTTTTCTTCGTTTTTAAGACTTTCCAGATCGTGTTAAATATTAATAGTAAATTAAAAATAAAGTTTATATGCAATGGCAATAGCATAGCGATACAAATTTCGCAGACTATTTACACGATTTGCATTATATTGATCGGGAACTGTAAAACGTTTGCAATTTGCATAAAGATGCACTGAGATGACTTTTCCGAGTATATTTCCTAAACACTGAAACGAGGTAAAAAAGCTATCGTCTAATCGCGGCATATAATGCAATTTGCATCGATCGTAAACTGCAGACAGGCAGAACGTTGCTCCAGAGAGTTGCGCGCGCGAAGGAATTCTTAAAACGAATTCATACCACCCGCAGGGTGGTACTGATGCTCATCCCCCGTTGTTCTCCCAACCCTTTCCCGACCTTCGGTGTATGTCGGCTTGAATTTTCGCGGAGGCTGAACACACATCCTTACCGGCGCGAAAGGGCCGGTAAGGATGAATGTTTTCGGGAGAAACAGACCTTCGGGGCCTCGCGCATGCAACACGAGCACGTACGGGCTGCGACGATTAATATTAATCCACTGGGAAGGAGGCAGCACATTAATATCAATGCGAAGTATGCTAGTGCGAAGGTGGAACTGGGTGTAGAAAATCCCACGGAGCGGAGTTGCGGGAAACGGCAAGTTCCGCGCATAGACTTGATAAAGTCGGAAATGGTAATTTAGGAGTCCCGTTGTTGCCAACAATGCTGCCAACAATTTCGCGCTTCCGAGGTTCTTGTAAGACTCACATGCGAGAAATCACGCGTTCGCGTTCGCGCTTCCTCCCCTCCCCCCCCTTTCTCTCTCTCTCTCTCTCTCTTTCTCATTACAAATTAATTTGTTAAATATTAATTTTTGAAATAATTAATATCTACAATTGACATCGTAATTAAAGTGATAATTTGAAATAATTATTTGCGGTTTATTTATATTATAATTGCTACCGTTAAATATTTCGTCAAATTATTAATATCATTTGCATTTAATCATATTGAATGTATGATGTTGAAAAATAATGCCATTGAAATTATAAACTATTGTTAAGCGACATATTTGAATAGGCAAATCGGAAATACACTGCAGTTTACTGAACCTCCATGGAACGATCCCGAGTCCGTAATCCGGTTTTCTTCAACGTCTGTTATCAGTTCTGTAGACCTTGCCAGCGTAGGTTCTTGCTTTCACGAGGGAAGCTTTAGCTGGCTGCGAGACTGTTTTGTTTTCATTAGCTCGGGCTGTTTACTCGCGCGACAATCTCAAGACGGAGCCTGATACATCTTCGAGTACAAGAAGTGCATCCGCCCAAAGTTTCAAAGCAGTCACAGAAAATCTGGAAATTTTATAAAAAAAAAATGATCGGATAGCGAACCGCGTCGTAACCCTCTTAGAGAAGCTCAAGCAGACGTGATTCCGGTTCAATCTCAGTTATCACTCGATCTCGCTCGGCGGAGAGCAACTTGAAAAACTACGAATTTATTCATGAGACCTATCGAATTCAATCTTTGTCGATTATGGCGATTTAATCGTCCTGTTCTCTTCGAATTGAAATATCGAGTATAAAAAGTGATGCAAAGGATATCGAATATCATATTTAAACTTTGTTATAATTACAACCAATATTTAACATTGTAAAAGTACAAGAATACTGTATGAAAGTAAAAGTATGTTACCAAGATATCTCGCTGATTCACTGTTCGATATTTCGTTTGTCTTGCGAGTAGCTCATCTGGGGATGCCATGAGGATGCAAATTTCGAAAACGGAGGATACAAGAGGTAAATTAGCCGACCGTCATTAGTCGTAATATAATGCCGTTTTCAACCCTTTCGCAACCAGAGTGTGCGAAAATACGCCGCGATATTAATAATACTTAGGCGCCACGTTATTAAATCAGTCGGGTCGTGTTGTCTGCCTGGAGGAAATAAGTCACTCTCTGAATCGAAATGCATCTCGAGATGTCGCTTTAGGAATACGAACTCGACCGCTCGCAGCGCGCTATAATAAATAATTCACAACGCATCTTTCAGGACGTCTGACTTATGACGGATGCTTCCACTCCAACGGATGCTCCGGGCGCGAACTGTGAGTTTGGCTATATTTCGAAGTATAATATCTCGTGCCATTGTACGGAATTTCGTTGCAAAAGTACAAATAGCACGGCGACTCGACTAATAGAACGATCTAGAAAAGTTTTTGGAAAATTATTCATATTAATTGCATTTTTTATATTTATATAAAGTAATATATATTATTTATTTATTCTAATATTTTATTTTTGATGTGTGTGTGTGTATCAAATGACAAATTTTATTTGTTTTCCTGTAACTTTATATTTTTTTGTTTTATATAATGCTTATACATATAATAAAATATAATTATATATATCTTGATAAAATGAAAATTAACAACTAGAATCGCATTTTACGTCACTTTACGTACTTTTCGACAATACCTTACAATACACCTGATCGTTTTACATACAAATTAGTTCGATTCAATGTGTCTCGAGAATAAAATAAAATGTACATCTAATTCTCTTATTACGAACAAAATAAACCGTTAGCGGGAACATGAATATTCACTAGAGCTCGTTTCGAGATGCCCAAGTGTGTCTAGAATGATACAACTGTCACGAACTGTCAAAGCAGGTAAGGAGAGGACTCTTCCCGCCCATCGTATTCGTCGCGCGACCGGTTGCACCTCGCTACTAGAAAAGTAGAAAGGAACGTTTCGCTCGGGGTGGCCTGAATCTTTAAAGAAGACGCAGTTAGTAACCAGAGAAGTACAAATGGCTAGCGCCTTCGCCCATCGATTATTCACGCGGGGTCACGTTAAATATGTACGCTTCCATGGGGATCGAGCAGCCGACCGGGGATGCCGGGGATGGTTACCTCGACGTCGGAGCGGCAAGAGGAAGCGAGTTTCACAGTTGGCTGTCTCTCGCAATACGCCTTGACGCCTCTTCTCCGGTTCTCCTTCCTCCCGCTAAAAACGAGGAGGAGGGGGGGGGGGCGATTTTCCCCGTCTATGCGCTTGGGGAACCGACGAATTAAAGAACACGACCTTGACTCCGCTAACCTACATTAGGGTCGATGCACATGACGGGGTGCATATTTTCCGCGTGATCGCGCGATTAGACGCGATGAATTGCCGGGGCGGGTCTTTGCATCTCGGCCAACGCAAACGCGGACGGTCGATCGAAGCTACGAAGCTCACATCTTTTCAGTATTATTCGGTAAATATCTTAATAATCAGATGAATTAATTATCGATGTTTTTTTTAATATTAATTATACATTCGCTATGGAATTACAACTCTTGCGAATTCTACTCTTGAAAAATTTTAATCGAGCGATAATCTCATTTTACGTTGCAACAGTATCTCCGATCGTTTACAAAATATTGCAATTAACATATTTAGCAACATCTTAATTGATAACAAATTGAATCTAGATTAGTCAAATTTACCGTTTAGAATCAACATCGTGTCTACGACGTTTCGTATTCCATTAAAAGACGAATTACTGCAATCCCTTATCGCGTTAAAGCACGCGTTCACCGCCAAGTTACGGCGATCGTTATCGGCGTTAATTCCGCCGAATAAACGTGCCTGAGGACATGTATGTACGAGCCGCCGCGCGTAATCCCTGCCCCAACGAGCCGAGCGAGTCGTTAAATCCGTCTCAGGCATCTGCGACAATCGGCCGTGCGTTTACTTCCTCGGCGACACGCCTCGCATGGATAGCCCTAACGCGCGTTAGGCGAAGTCAGGAAGATTTGTAGACCAGGCGAAGGGTGCGCGCTCGTATCTAAAGCTTCGCGAGTAGAAAGCGTTGGCACTAAAATCGCACGCGCGTCTTAAGGGTGGATTTCGGTTCGAAGGAGTGGCTCCGTGGCACTTTGTCAAGGTCTATTACCAACGTCCATGTGTGTCGAAGGTTTATGCAAGAAATGTAAAACTGGCTTTCTACAGTATATCTTTAGAGTAGGGGAAAAAATTATCCTTTTATTAACGATTTTCCTCAAAATCAGTATTGACGTATTAAACGACGTTTTTAAGTTTGATATATGGACCGACATAATCTGTATTTCGAAAATATCTTAATTTAGAATTTATTTCGCGAGGATACAGAATGTCTCGAGCTAATTAAAGTTCAAGAACGCGAGTTTTAAACATCTCCTTCGCTGTATTTCATCATGAGGACTCTAGAGATCTTGGGCTTAAGTCACTGTACGATTTGCGCGGAAATCCACCTGCTTCACTATCTCTCCTTCTCTCGCTGCGCGTAAGCGCGGAAGACCTGAACGTTTATATCAGCTTCCAGTAGCGGAGCAGGATAGGCGGGAAGCGCGGGGAGGGATGAGAGATAGAAGAGTCGAGATTTGCAGCTTCTCCAACTGGGAATTATACACGAGGGTAGATCCCTTTGGGCAGATAGCCGCGACAAATTTCAAGAAAAATATGTCCCTCCCTCGCCCCTTCGCTGTCACGTCCACCCTAGACAACGTTCTTCCTCCTTCAATCCCGGCGCTACCCGAAGCTCGACTCCGCGGCCGCGCCATATAGCGGGATGAACGCTGATGAGAAAAATATCTAAACGTAGATCAACCACGGGCAACTGTCTCGTTAAACTGCCAAAGTGTTCCGGACGTGGGCATTACGTAGCATCGAAGGGGGCCGAGATCTCCCTTTGCAACGAGATGAAGATGAGGAAGGAGAGATGAAAGGCGTCACGAGGACGTCAGATGGAATGGCAGGACGAATTTGCAAGTCGTACTGAAGTATCTGTATTACGTACAGTCTATCCGGTATCCCATTTCAATTTTAGGATTTAATTTTTATGATGAAATAATATTATCATAAGTATGTGTCTTTCCGACATGCAAAATATAAATATTATAGATTTCATGTAGTTAAATAGATATATAAAGTAGTAAAGAACTAATTAAAAATACACGCTATATTATTATAATGAAGTAATGAGCGAATTGATATAATGACTATAATAATATATAAACAAAAGAAAATTTATATCATCAAAATTACCAACTCACGTTGCCGTAAGCGGCTCTAAGAGAAGCTCGTAAAGAACAACCAGGGATCAACGTTGTAATGATATGCACGGATTCAACAGGCACATGTGTAGTTTATGTGTAGGAGTAAGTTAATAAGTATCTCGTGCATTCATAACTCTTAATAAGCGAGGCAAGCAACGCTCTTAATGACGCTTGGCCGAGTCGTAACTCGTCGGAGTGCACTTTCGTGTTTCGGACGGATAGTCAGTCCGGCGTGTACATATGAGCGTCTCGGGATACAATCAGCTTGTTTCGAGAATACGTCGCGACCTGTCCTCCCATTCACTCTCCGCGAAAGACGAGGAGGGAGGAGGCGCGGAATAATCTCCGCGTTTTGTCGCAGAGCGATATCATCGACGAACTGCTAGCAGGTGGGATTTATCATCGACCGTTAAAGCAGTTCCTCCGCCCCGCCGCCGCGTCTTGCAACAGCTGTACAGCAGCTTGTCTGATCATGACGACGACGGTAAAATTGCCATGAAAGAAAGAAACTTACGACGCGGTCGGAAATGTTAGGCGTGAAACACGTAATTGCGCTCGGGAAAGCGAAAACTTGAAACTTTTGCGTGATATCCCGCGTACAAGTGGTAGTGTCGGAAGAGATGTAGGATATAACGCACGACTTGTACAGAAAAATGTGTATCGTACTCTCATAGAACTCAGAAGTAATCATTACAAGTATTTTTTACACACATACTTTTAATCATCCAGCAGTATTTCCGAAAAATCATTGTCATATAGTAAAATATATTTACACACACGATAGATATACAATTATAAATTTTGTTTATAATTTTCATTTAAATTTATTTTATATATACATATATATATATATATATATCCTCTATTATTATTATCATTATTATTATAAAACAGCGTAATTACTAGCTGACTTATATTTACGAATCGGTTTAACACATTCGTGAAAAATAATTGTAGAAAAGTACTAGGAGACGTTGTACTATTAAAAGTGCGCAAATTCCAGCATCCGTCTCGGCGCGGTAACAAATCGCGAATTGAAACGGGAAAAATTTAGTACGTTCTGCATTATTCCTCTTACTTTCTCCGTTAATCTCGACGCAGCCGCGGGCGCCGACTTCTTTCGGCCGGGAGTGAAACACGGCCGCGAGTGCGCGCTATTTCGCCATTTGTTTTTCTAAATTGCGTCCTGAATAATTCATTACGCCAGCAAGTATGAATTTATATTAAAAGTCTTTCCTTTGCAAGTAAGTTTAATCACGCTCTTCGTTGGCGACGCATATCTACGCGGTTAAACGGAGTAAGAACCGGGAAAAACTCGCTACATCGTGTCCTCATCTTATCTTATCGTTCTGGAAAAGCATGATATTTAGTTAAATGATGGTCTTTACGTCAGATGTCTATAGCGTCAATTTATAACAAGTTAATGTTATTCGGAGCAACGACCGCATATAACATATCAATTTGTCTTCAAAATCATTAATTTGACGCGTTAAAATGATACAAATTTCTGCATTCAATCGGAAAAATAGAAATATAAAATCTTGATATTATTTTTCTCGACTCATAAAATTATCATTTCGTACTCGTCATGTTTCAGTTTCAAATTTCATTGTGCACTTCATTGTGAATTTTTTCTGTACTTACAAATCTATATTTAAAATGACCCTCTAATACTAATAGATATATTCGAAAATCGCGAAAAGATATTCCTTTGAAGAGCATCGCTACTTTTGTTAGATCGCACCTTATAACGGAATTTTGTCGGACGTGACCGGTCGATGCGACGTCGCCGCCGGCGTCGTCCTTTCGCGCCGTGAATACCGGTACTCCTTATTACATCAGGCAGGAGCACTGTACATCATCCGTCGACACTTATTGACCCCGGAAGGTTCCCGAATTGAAAAGTAGATGCGCGTCCGCACCTTCGTTCCATTTATTACTCGACCTTCCTTTCCGCCGGCTGCGTACACGCGTGCGTTACGCACGTTAGGGTTGCAGAGAGGTCCACCTCATTCTCGTTCGTTTCGGCAAAAAGGGGGATGAAAAATTGCTGGAAATTTTGGCAACGCGCTCGCTCTGCCTACCCCTTCGTCCTCCAGACTACACTTAATAAAGGGGGCTTGATCCTCGAGTGGCCTCCGAAAAAATTTTCAGTCCCCACGCACATACACACGCAGGACACGTACGTACGTACGAGTACGCGTACTCTCGCGACGCTCTCTCTTGTAACCAGCTACGCGGACAAATTACATTACGCGACGCGGGGATACTCGTCCCGTATCCGTGTCTCCTGCTGGCGCGCACGTGTAGAACATTGGATTACTCGACGATGACGCTTCACCATATTTCATTCGTTATCGATTTCGGCGCGTCTTAATTTGCACCTCGCAAAATCTGTCAACCATCCTGTCGTACAGTCTGTATTTCGATTCGTCAACTTGTCGCGAATCAGATGTTTCCCCGTAAGGAAATATATTCTACCTGATTGAAATTAATAAAAAATCTTATCATTACGGGATTTTTAATTAATACGAAAAATAGTTTCTTTATAATAATAATAATAATAATAATGTTTTAAGTCTCGCATTAGATCATAAAAGAATATGTTACGAATATAATGTGTTGTTATGGAAAATATATTAATATATTATTATATTAATATTATTACCGAATATCGTATACGTTATTCAATGCTACAATTTTATTAATTAATGTATCGAAAATATCAATACACGCGCGTGATCAATCCACCTCTCAATTTTTCGCGCGCTTCAACTCATTCTCATTACACAACTAACAAGAATAAAGTTCAGATCGTTTATTAATTTTATTTATATGCGTGCAACATGTAAAACGCACGTTACAAAAAATACCGGCTTATGCATGCGCGGATTAAATTTACGGAAAGTGTCGTAAATTGTTTATGCTTGTGGATTAAGCAAGGTTACGCATTTGTTAACGTTTGAAAGAAATATGGTAATTTCACTTTGTTAGCCGAACTGACTATGATAATATTGCGAGAAAACGACCACTGCGAGTTTAAGACCATTGAAAAACTTTTCGCGTTAATCGTCCCACATCTGCGCCTTTTTACGTCCGTACTTCGAATTCAATCTTCTCTCATCCTGACTGCATTAAATCTTTGAAACATACTTCTCTCTAAACGCTATTTTGATTCCATCTCTGAAATTGAAAGAAATTATTGCAAAGTTCTAAATTTTTTTATGTCGAAGAATTAATATTTTAAAATATACAATACCTAGAAACGAAGATGATATACATGTATATATTGCGTATGTATACATTTTAAGGAATATTAACATAAAATAGAATATAATATAATGTATCTCGTCAGTCATAAGTCGTGGTTCCTTTGAGAGCAATTGCAATTGCTATCACGATATACACGAGCCAGACGGTCCCTAATAGCATCCGAGAATCCATCGAGACTCTTCAACAGCCACCGTCACGTACATTTTAGAGCCGTGGCGTACGCGCCGAAAGGCAGGATGTCGCAATAGTATAGCGTAAGACGGCGGCGTTTATCAAAAATGCATGAGGCCCTTCGTTTGCGAGACTACGACATCGACGACGACGACGACGACGACGACGATGAGGTGAGCTAAAGGATCTCCACGTGTCGCCGACGTCTTGGGCCGTCGCTGGAGCACGTAGCAAGAAGAAAATGCGAATCGAAGGGAACGCGTGCGAGGAGGGAGGCAATCGGGAGGAAAGGGTGCACTCGAATTTCCGTGATGTCTGGTTCGACAATACGCCGCCTGGGCTAAACGGCTGTTCATTCAATGGCTCCGCCGGGCGAGACCTGATAAACCGACTTGTCCTGCCCCTGGCTCTCTCGCTTGTAAACTCATCCCCTGTCCACCCAGGCTGATTCCCTCCATATCCTTCCCTAGGCGATTCTACTGGAGTCGGACGTCTTAGCATGCTTTTTCTTGGACCTAGGAGGATCTGATCCACACGCGATGAATGGGCTGATGGTCTTTCTATTTCTTTTATTGCATTTTTTATGCAATTTATGCATTTGAATGCGTATTTATGCACTGAGCGATATAAGAGTGGAGTTAATATAATATATAAGATATAAGAGGCTATATCTTATGATTCGATCGAATGATCTATATTCAACGGCGGAAATAGAAAAGCATTGATTGTATCGATGATATTACACAAATGTGACTGATATAGGATAGAATTTCTTTTGTCGAAAATCTATCGAGGTACAATAAGTTCTAAATCTTTGAAAATTCTTTAAAATTGATCTTTAAGAGAAATAGATTAAAAAATTATTCAGTTATTTAAACTTATTTCAAAACAAATTAAATTTAGAGAGAGAGAGAGAGAAAGGGAGAAAATTCAGCTTATATCACATTCTATATTATAAAAAAATGTGAAAGTAGCGCAAATTGTGTAATATAAATTCATCATCGGTATATATTATAATGTGTTTCTCTATTTTTCAAATTATATTAATATTTGTTCATGATCTTAGCTCTACAATTAATTATTCGATCGTAAAATACTTTTCAATCACTTCTCGTTTACTTAGTACTCGCTGTCGTCCGACTACGAAACTCAGAGTTCTCGAGAGGAACTTCCTGCATCTCGTGGATATCAACAGCTTCAACAGCTCTGTCCCTCTCTCTTTCTCGTAGCATACGAACTTTCAATTCACGGACTTCCGCTGTCCAGGCGCGGCAGCGTGGACTGTCAGACGCAGACTTCGTCCAGGTTTTCATGAAAAATCTTTTCCATAGAAAATCCTCATCCCATTTCAAGAACCATCCAAAGTCCCGGAAATTTTCATCCGTAGAGGCGATCGTTTCTCCTCGCTTCTCCACTGCTTTTAAATTCCAGGAAAGCGAGCCCGCAATACTTTCACTGATTTCACACGATCTATAGCTCACTTGCGATTCCGGGCTTTTATGAAATCGCTGCTCCTTCGATATTTCATTGCTTTCGTTATTCTTACCCGTTATTTTTCTTCCCATTCGGTACCACGATATTTTTAGTAACAACAAGTTTCTATTGCTATGTTTGGTCGATATACACAGAAGATTCTATTTTTGTCTGTATATTAACAACTAAAACTCGAGAAAAATTCTGAAAAGATTTGAAAGTTTAATTTTGACAATTTAATCAGGAAAAAGTCATATCTAAATTCATTGAAGAGTTTATTATTAAAATTAAGTTTCGGAGATCCTCGATCATCCACACATATCTGTATTAAATTTAAACATAAAATCAACTGTCTCTTCTTCAGCTTTGTTTATTGAAAAATTCTTCAGCGCTGATTCGCTTAAAGCTATAAAGAATTTATGGGAGATTTTTATGTGAAATCGCGAGATTTCGCGGAAAGCCGATGCGTGTAAACTGCTTCATTTCCATGCTCTACGACGGGAATAGAGCGCGGAAATGCTTTTTGACGATCAGATTGATAGCATACAGTATTCACGTAGAGTTGCGAAGCGAACTCTCGTCTCCGTCTTTCTTCTCCTATCGTCGCTTCAGGCTGAAAAGCACTCACATTGATTTGTTCGCGGCTCCTAGTTTATAGTCTCGCCTTATTCCGGGACATCGGCCACTCTTACGTATCAGATCCGATAAAAACCATCTCTCGGCTTGTGTTCCCGCGCCTCTTTTCGGAAAACCGTTAATTCAAATCGTTCAATCGCTCTGAAAGGGCTGGGTCGCGCGGTACGAGCCCGATCTTCACTTAACGATGTCGAAAAGGAAATAAAGAGTCGGGATCACTCGCCCTTCGTAGCTTATTGCCTCAATACTAAGGAAGAAGAGAGAGAGAGGAAGATGGATCCTTTTTTTTCTTTAAGAATACTATCTCGTAATCATGGATTGTCACAAAAGTGCTTTATTGAAATAAGGCTGACATAAGGAGACTATATATATATAATATATATATATCCGAGACTACATATATCCAACTATATATATATGTATATATATACATACATACATATATAGGCAATTCCATGTCAAATCGGACAAGAAATGACCTCATATTTTTTGAATCAATCAAAACTTTTCACGTGAAATATACATAAAATAAGGAGATACGTATTTTTGTATTTGTCCGAAATATTTTTTTGCAGAAATTATAAACAAAATTTTCGTGAAAAATGAAGTTGTCAACTTTAAAAATTAATATCTCTGGTTATATTTATCGTAGAGAAATTTTCAAAAATGCATTTTAAAGCTAAGGAAACAACCTTTTTTATAAAAATAGTTTAATTTACAAAAACTTGCTAATTACAATTGTTATAAATAATTGAAAAGTTTAATAATTTTTTTCACCAAAAAGTACACTTTTTAAAATATTTGAAATAATGCTATTTCATTCTCCATTTTATTCTGAAAGTGTACATATTTTTCATTTTATGGAGAATCGATAGATTCTATTTTTTATATATTTTTAATAAATGAGGCGTCGTGCTCGCATCACTGGCTCGACCAAGTAGTATGCTACGCGCTATGGCGCGCCGATTTCTTCGGAAATTTTTTGTAGGAAGAATGTATAGTATGAAAATGACATAATTTATAATGTTGATTACATTCAACATCATTTATAATGAATGTAATCAGCATTATAAATTATGTCATTTATACTGTACATTCTTCCTACAAAAAATTTCCGAAGAAATCGGCGCGCCATAGCGCGGAGCATACTACTTGGTCGAGCCAGTGACGCGGCACGACACGACTCCTCATTCATTAAAAATATAAAAAAAATAGAATCTATCGATTCTCCATAAAATAAAAAATATATGCACTTTTAGAATGAAATGGAGAATGAAATAGCATTATTTCAAAAATTTTAAAAAGTGTACCTTTTGGTGAAAAAAATTATTAAACATTTCAATTATTTATAACAATTGTAATTAGCAAGTTTTTGTAAATTAAACTATTTTTATAAAAAAGGTTGTTTCCTTAGCTTTAAAATGCATTTTTGAGAATTTCTTTACGACAAATATAACCAGAGATATTAATTTTTAAAGTTGACAACTTCATTTTTCACGAAAATTTTGTTGTTTATAATTTATGCAAAAAGAATATTTCGGACAAATACAAAAATACGTATCTCCTTATTTTATGTATATTGCACGTGAAAAAAGTTTCGTTCGATTTAAAAAATATAAAGTCAAAAAAGGTCGATTTTTGTCCGATTTGACGTGGAATATATTGCCTATATATATATATATATATATATATATATATATATATATATATATAAACCGAAATAATTTTTGTTTTACTCTTTAGACTTAATTCGGTAATTTTATGTCAATGCTTAATATTTCCAAGCGCATTGACTTATCATTTACGTGAGAAATAATCTCGTTGAAATTCGATGTGAATCATCTTGCAAAGCATTTTGTATACATCTTTCTTTATCACGCGCTCGACGTCTGGGCGCTTTAAATCATCCAGTCAAGCTACCAGTGTAAACTGCAAGCAAGTGCAGCAGACCATTAAATATGTAATGTTTTCAGCCGGCTGTGGATATCGTGGTTGATACAGACGATTGTGCGAGCATCAGTAGTCAGTGCTGAGCTCTGACGCGGTAGGATTAATAATCTTCATTGCAACGTTCTTCTAACATCTTCACTACGATAAATCAAACTCGGATATGACATAATTAAGTGCTAATTTATTGTTAATTTTTTTAAAAATATAATTCCCCTTTTATTCGGCAAGTTTGCACTACCACACGGTATTAAGCATTTTTTTAAATTTATTTTTTAAATTTATTTCACGAGCACAGTAAATTCTGAATTAAAGTAACGAATCAGCAATAAATTAGCACTTAATTATTCATTCGAATTTGATTTCTTGTGCCAGGTTAACGGAGATCGTTCTATAGAGTTTCTCCATTATCCCATATGTTTCTACTCAATCTTTCGTCGATTTCGTTCCATCGTATCAAAATGAGGCGTCCGTCCCGTTTGCAATCGCTCGCTCCTTCTCGCTCGAGTAGGATAGACTGTGCGACGTGGCGGGGGTTGACGGCAGGCAGGGCGAGTGCATAAAGCGGTTCATATTTACGCGTATGGCGGGGTCGCGTGCCTCGTGGCATAACGCCAACGGGGATAGCCGTACATTCAGAGTCCCTTCCCGATCAGTGCAGTATACCGACGATCCTTGTTGTGCCGGGGCCGCGCATACTGTATATCATTGATAAACGTTCATATCGCGAGCTCCCCCTTACCACTATCTTCCGGTCCGCCCGGCCTTACCTCCTCTCTATACGATCCAGACGCCGTAACGTATCCTCCAAACGCACATTGTTTCTTGCCCGACCTGTGTTTCGAGCTGATATTATCTCCCGCCAACGAAACGGGCTACTCCCGGAGATTAAGTTTGCATCCAGTGGTAACGTCGACTCGATAGAAAGCACAAACGACACATAGATTAGACAAAAGATGCATATAGTGTACTGCTTGGAATCGTTTACAATTTGTACCTTGAAAGGCTGACAGCAGTCATCAAAATTAATTAGCAATCTCTCGAAATTTTATATATAACTTCGAGAAAAAATATATTGTAGAGTTTAACTTTTTAAAATCTGCGTAATTTTACGTACAGCTTTTTTTAATAATCACGTAATTTAAATGCAATTTAAATTACAATTTAAAAAATTTATTATATTCTGAACGATCTGTAAATCCTACGATTAAAAACGTGGCTTCGCAATACACGTGGCGTGCAAAAGACACTGCGCGAGAAAAAAGAATGGAATCATACATTTTTAATGAGGAACGTTTACATCTTGCATCTTCTAATATTCTCGAGATAGTCCCGATGGAACTTTAATGGTGTATTAATAGCCACTGCGCGTGTCTGTGCATGCCAAGCTAAGAAGGGAACAGACGGGAAGAGTGGTAGAGAGAAAGGAAGGAAGAGAGCGAACGAAAAAAGTGTGCGAAGGTCTCCGTGACAGTCCGCACGTGTCGCTGCCATGAAGTAGCGAGTACATTTACTCCTCGGTCGACTTTAAGTTTTTCCCCTATCTATATTTTATTCGTGAGACTAGACGTGTGCCACTGTTTGTCAGCGTCTTTTCGTTTACATTTATCGTTGATCAGATCAATTTTATCGATATCCAAAATATTAACATATTTTCTACCAAAGAGAGACGAAATTTCTAAGATACTTTAACATCTCTTTTTTGCTCGGTGTTACATTAATTATAACAATAAATATAAAATTTGCTCTAATATAAAAATCGATATAAAAAAAAAGTATCAACACACTCCAATACTAAAATGCATCTCATGGGATAAATGAGCGATATACAAAGATAGAAATTTTAATACTCCAGGCAGAGTGCTTTTCCGCGTGATCGAAAATGTCGGAACGCGGTTAACTATTTTTTACACTTTAGAGGTCCTAGCCAACATAGCGAACGACTAGCCGAACACTTTAGGGAACTCTCCCGTTTTATCGAAACAGCCGCAACTGTTAGTAGCGGTTGAAAGGGTGGACCGGACAGCAGCAGCCGGTAGCCCTCGGGGGTACTCGCGAGATTCGCTACGGCCCTGTCGGGAGAGGAGGGTAGTACGGCAGGTACCGCATGATTCCCATGTTTCCTGGTTCCCAGGACTAATGTTCCCTCGGGCGGGATACCCGGTATATCTGCCCGCGCCGCGCCCCTCAAACGACTGTTCTTCCTCCGTCGCTCCGGTTCTCTCTCAGCTGCCTTCCCCCGCTACCGGGTGTCATAATAAAGCCTCGATCTTCGAGATAACGGCGCAGGTCGCCATAAAGCGCTTTACATTCGCAGTAAAAGAAACGTTAATCACGATGCCGAGTTGGGGAAAGGCCAGTGCTGTCGGATGGGCTTTATTGCACGCAGCTTTTATATCGCATAATCAAGCCGTTGGCAATAAAGCACGAATTAACGGACCGCGGACGTGATTTTGCTGTAAATTGATAAGACATGGTGATCGGGAATTACAAATTCTGCGCGTAAATTGTGCTATGTTATTATAGTATGTGTGTATTGTAGTTTCTCTAGTATATGATTCTCTCTGTATGAGACTGATTGATTTTTACTACATCTTGGAAACAATGAGACATTAAAATATTACAGAATAATTTGCATATTAAGTTAGCATATTCATGTGAATGAAAATCATACTTGAGTATCTCGTAGACAATATATAATACATATATTTTGCCACGTGTACAATTCTATGTTTAAGATAAATAAAATTTCTAAGATTTTTTTACCAAATTTTTAGTATTTTATTTCAATTTATTTTGGCCTTGTAATAAAATATTCGTAATAATAAACAAAAATTTAACGTTTTAATATCTTAGGCGATGTATCTCACGGACTCAGATTATAAAAAAGAAAGCGGCAATTGATGTTAAAGATAGTAAGAGCCTTCTCTTCTTCGACATACAACGTTATCGTTGATTAAATATTCAGCACTGCAGAGCACTATGTTAACTTTGCAGTCAATCGTCACAAAAAGCAAATATTATTTTTCGTAGCTGACAAATACTTATTTCGTAAAATGTACCAGCCACACGTAGAACCACGGTAAATTAGCGTGTCCCGTGTCTTATCGCGATACCTTGGCGAACCGGTTAGCATTAAACGGTGTAAATGTGAGATTGTCCCCGCAGGTTCCTCGTTCTTCCACTTGAATCACCATCAGATAAGAGCAAGCTCCGCAAGCGTTCTTTAACCGTGGACATTTCCATTCAGACACGATGGCCGCGCAACATTACTGTGCCAAAACATGCGTCGCTAAGATAGAGAAAGTCACGTAATTTTCTCAGGAAGCCGCGGCATCCCCTGAGCGCGTCCTGCGGCGTTAAGGCCCTCGTAAATTTCCCCGTAAAAGTGTCTGGCTACGATCCAACCGATGGCCTTGAAAGATGGGTAGAGATGCTGTCCAACGGGAAAGATGCGAGCGGAAGAATTCCGGGTGGATGGGCAACCAAAAAAGCTGGACCAATATTTTCGGCGATTAAGGAGGCACGGAGCTATCGCGGAGGTAGGAAAATTGAATTTCGCGATTTCTTCCCCTTCCCCCCTCCCTTCATCCCTCTCCGTCTTTCTTTCCTCTTCGATGCTTTGTCTCTCCTCGCTCTTTTGCCTGTTCCTTCGCAAAGTCGTTTCTACTACCGTTGTCGTTGGCGCTTCTCCAGAAAATATAACCCACTGCCGGCTGGCAGTGTTACTACCCTGCACGCTGCCATTATTTTGCAGCCATTCACGGGAACGACCGGCCAAAGTGCTAACCGATAAATATCGAAACACTTAGCTTCTGTTTTGATAGCGACTGCATTCAGTGCGTCTGCTTCCTCCCCTCCCCCCTCTCTCTCTCTCTCTCTTTCGCTCTCACTGATATTTTTCTTAGCTCACGGTTCGCCCGGTTTTGATCTGTCGATCTTGCCAGGAAAGCTTCCTCGAACGTGCAGATGCGTGGACGAGAAAGTTAAAAGACGGATCGAACGTCGTACAAATAGTCTGAGTAGTAGTTGTAACTCTTCTGCTCTTATGAAACGTATCATCGGCGATGTTTTAACGATCGATTTCTGTGCAGAAATTTTCTCCTGGTAACTGCACACATTTCTCGATTTTGTTTGAAACGTTCTCGAGATTCATATGGACAAGACAAGAATGTAAAATCGCAGAGCAGACAATCAAAGCTTACTTAAAAATATATTACTACTAAAATATAATTTTATCATTATATCATTATATACTTTATTGTGGAGAATTAAAATTTTAAGATATATATATCTTTATCACCGTTCTGTTATTTTCCGATTAATATAGACGCCGCTTTGTCAATCGCCGCTTCGTCGACGGCAGCATCGAGCTTCATTAATATCAAGTCCTTTCGCTCATCCTCAGACGCGCGAACTCGATATTCGGCTCGAGAACGGACGCAAAGCGCTCGAGAACGCGAAATAATTATATGGCTCGCTGGATGGTTTCTTTCGCGTCGCGATATCGAGTTTATCTTTATACGCCCGGCTGAATAGAAGCCGGAGACGGACTTGGGAGGTCGGGACCGTAACGGATATCCTATTATCCATTAACGTGTACCACGCGACGGCACCCTTCCCTATCACCTGCCCCTTCCGCTTTTCCCGGTCATCCCCTTCGTTTCAGGACGATTTATCGATTTCGTCGGGCGCTCTTCTCGCGCGCTATTTAATTCCGCGGATATTTCGAACGTCGAGCGACGATACGACCATCGACGCAAGTGAATATTATTAAACGATCATCCTCTGATCGCAGTGATCGTCTTGAATTAATCAGCATCCGTGCACGCCCGGAAGCTGACAGACAAGTATCGCACCTCGCGTTAAATCGCGAAGAACGACATCAAGTATTCAGATAATTTCCTGGAACAAGAAGTTCAATTCTATGATTAGCTATACATTTGGTTAACTCAAACTGAACTGTGTTTGCGTTCTGTAACGGTAATTCTCCGCAATGAAATCCGCGTTTCAACTGCTCACAATTTTGCGGCGGTCGAAACTCGAATTAGAGGCGCAGTGATAGATTGTTCATTAAGCCACTGCAAACCGCTTAATTATATCCTGATATATTTATTCTACAGCTGTGTTACAGCTATTTGACCACTGTATACAATCGTTTACGCTATCGCCTTTTACCTCGTATTCTGTTTTTCTTGTATATTTGAGAATATCTTTCGAAAAAGGATATTTTCAGAGCACTGACATATCTAATTTTTCCTTCACATTTTTTATGAACTTATAATAAAAGATGCAGAATAACAATATGTCAAGTGAAATGAAATTGGATGCTCGGCACAAATGATTTGCAATGTGTGTGTGTGTACACGCGTGTGCAATACGTAACGTTTCCACAGTCAGTTTCAAAGGTAAGGGGCGGTTTCCCTTTTGTAACGCGTATAAAGCCGCTCTAACGAGACCTCGATTTATCGAACATGCGGTTGGTTGCCTCTCCCTGCGAACACTGTCATTATGGGCTATTTTGCGGTTTTTCCGTTTGAAGTGTTAATCAACCGACTGCGCGACAATGCTTCTGTAAGCAAAGTTTAAATGGTTCGAAATGTAAACAAAGAGTGTCACGATATAAAAAGGAAGATTTCCTCTCTCTCTTTCCAGTGCTTTTTATAAATTCTTTCTCGAATTACAGAAATTGTACTCTTTGTTTTAACGAAATAATTGTGACACATTTTATTTAGCGTGTTTCTTGTTTGTTTATATGCGCATCTGAAGTTAAACAATTATACCGATTTTTTGCAAGCGGTTACTTTAGCTTTACAAACATGCCAGGTGTACAACCACACGTACACATTCCAATTTAGATCGAGTAAAAATAATGACCATCTCGCATGAAATTATGCATGCGTTTTGAAGCGATTTTCGTCGGTCAATTCGTGTATGATATAATTCCGTTCCCGCAGCGCCGATTTCCGGAAAATTTCATATTACAGAGTCGCGTCACACAATTTGTGAATCCAATTTCGTTTAATGTTCATTACAATGAAAATAACAGTTACGACCGCGGACATCGAATATCAGCGTTTCATCAAGATATGTTATGAAAAATTTCGTACCAGAGCAATGCTCATGTTATCTGATAATGATATCGATTTTTCATTATATAATAAAATATTCCCAAACTGCCTGCGACGTTATAGATAATATTTTGTCGCATCACCGCATTTTCTGTTTCCAATAATGTGCGAGGGAAAGTTCGATCACGCACCGCGAAAGTAATGCGTAAATTAAATGAATCCGCTGATCAAAGCTGACTTACTTTGATCCATTGACGGTTCTCGCGCGAGGGACGCGACGCGTGAGAAGGACGGAAAACAAGATAGAGCACTATGAGGCGAGAGAACGAAGCGGATCGTTGATGCAGCCGATCCTCCCGCGTGCGTACAGTAATGCGACTCCGTAATTACGTTATTCGCGGCTGATCGGCCCGCCAGTACGTTCGCGTTAACGTAATTATCAAGGAATCGATCACTTATTCCGCTACGCTCCGGTATACCGAACTTCTCCCTCTCTCGATCGAGCCTCTCTAATTCCCCGTCGCGTTTTCTCTCTCTCTCTCTCTTCTGCTTCTAGGATCCTTTCGACGAAAAGTTTTCCGCGATTGGACGCCGGATGCAATTAAATTGCAAACGACGAGCACGCGACGGGAAATAGCCCGAAATGAGAAAGGGGTTAACCTTTTCGCCCGTGATTCGAAAAGTCGTTGCCGCGCGAAGCCGTTACGTTGGATCGGTAATTGGATATGACACATCAAAAGCGCCGCGTTCTTTTTTCGCCTTTGATTGTTCATTTAGCTTTTTACATCCCTCTTGTGCCATGTCTGTTTAATGCCTTTAACACTGTAATTTTATTCGATTTAAAAAAAAAATAAAACCTACGGAATTGCTCCTCATTTTTCTTTTAATATAAAACACGGTTTAATTCTTAAAGTTAAATTGATTCTAACACGAGAAATCGCATGCTCTAAATTTAATCAGAATAGTCGCGGATTAAAATTTGCCGTGATTGTATCCTTGTTCTATTATGTTACCATAATATAGTGCGATTAAATTTACTGAAGCACAGATGGTTTTATCAGATAACACACTGACAGTAGATTGGAAACGTTGAGAAGACGCGCGTCTAAACTAAACTCGTCAGCTCTTACGCCTCGAGCCGCACTGAAATCAGAAATCCCTCGGGGGTGTTGAATTGCACTATCTCAGGTGACATTCCCATGAGATATCTATCAAGCCTTCATTTTCCGGGCGCCGTTTGAAAAATCGAAACGCTGCAAAGACTCCCTGGAGTCGCCATGCCGCTTTCTTCTTCGTCGGGACCTTATCGGAGTATGCTCCGACAGAAGCCAAACCTCGGTTTTTTGCGACGGATAGGGGTAGTATGCCGCCGAATGGGGTTCCAACGTGCGTGTTGGCGGAACCGTCTCATTTGCATAATGCTGTTGGTACTGCTTGGCTGCCGATGCGACGGGCGTTGGCGAGGGGCGATGCGGGGCGAAATTGCACTTCGCGAGAAAGTGAAACGGCAAGGATAGAACTCGAGGAATAAAAGCGTTCGAGATCGCCTAGGTATCTGGCAGGTGTGAATTTGCCTTTTAGAACTATTTCACATTTTTTTTTTTTCAACGATTAATATCTT
Organism: Lasius platythorax; assembly: GCA_963971435.1. Classification (NCBI taxonomy): domain Eukaryota; kingdom Metazoa; phylum Arthropoda; class Insecta; order Hymenoptera; family Formicidae; genus Lasius; species Lasius platythorax. The sequence continues at coordinate 6,911,698 of OZ020546.1, forward strand.
TTCGCGAATTGCAATGTGCATTCATATTTTGTTTAAACAAATATATATACTAGTTTACTGCGCGATATAAAATGGAAAGTAATTAATATAATAGAAAGTAATTTAAACACAAAGTTGTCAGAAAAAATGTATATTTTTTTTTTTACAACTAAAAGTTTGAAAAATTTCGCTTTATATTGCATAATGAAAGTCAATTATCGATGGTATTATATATTCAATTGGTCGCCAGCAGCTACGCTCGCGAGATTTGCCAGAAACAATGGCATCGCCGGTAAAAAATCGTTTATCGTCGGGTTGATATTGCATTAAAAAGGGAGTACAATCCGCGTAATCGTGGAGAGAGGATTTTGAATGACGGGCACGTTCCTGCAATATGCATAACCGGGACTCGGAACATGGGAAACCTCTTTGTGAAGCGTGCGATCGGCTCACTAAATCATTCATTGCCTTGGACCGTCTCGGATGACTAATTAACGCCGGCGTAGATTGCTTTATCGAGCCTTTCTCCGTTTATCTAATCAATGTAACTCTTGAATTTTCCGAATAAGATAATTTTATGTGCTGTTAACCATCAGAAAAATAAATAATATGCGCTATTAAATTTGATTATTAAAGACTTTTTCATCATAAAGAATATAATTTAATACTAACAATATTGCAATTATGTTACTATATAATTATGTGGCTTCTATAACAATAAATATTGAAGTAAAATTTCTCTTCGCATTTTGATATAATATATTCATGATAATATTCAGATGTAAATACTAAGAGGTAATTTATGTTCTCTTCAATAAAATATCGATAACTAAACTGATCAAATTTAATGTACTTTGTGATAACCGTTATATATGATTGTAATTATGTAGTTATATGTTCAATATTAATTTATTAACAGCGCGGCTTGATATACTATCCTCTTTGAGTGTAATACCTTATCGATGTCCTCATCGGCAAAGCATCCATTAATTTATCCGCAAAATAATCCTTTCTCCATTAAGGCGTTGTCGTTCCGTTGTGGTACGAGGCCGGTCATTTACCGGCGCAAGGTGCAGCATTTACTGACATTTTCTAAGTGAACGAGTGCATCAAGGGACGCCCACAAAGAGAATATTCATAAAGTAGAACAACGAGCGCTCTCTCGTCCTATCCTTCGCGACAGAAGAGCGCGCAGGGAGAGTGGAAGGACGAAGTTCGGACGACGTGGTAGTTGAGCCGCTTAACGATAGACGATACCCGTCTCGTCGGTCCATTTCCATGAGCAACTCACATCGGGGCTGCCTTCTTGCAGCCAATCGGCTGTGTTCGCGTGTTTCATATCTCGGGTACACGATAATAACTTAAGTCATCGCAACTGACGAGACGCGTGACGGGATCCAGCAATAAATTAGTGTTGTATTAGGCATTATAAATCATGCTTAACTTTTTTCGCGTCGCGATTTTTGATCGTTCGTTTTTTGGACAGTGTAAAAATAAAAGATGCAACGTTACCATTGCATTATTTGAATTTTTATTTCTTGTCAATATAAATAATGTAATATTTTAGTGATTTAACGTAAAATCACATTTGAGATTAATATTGAAGATTTAAATTAAAATTTTTTTTTTTATATTACGCATTTACATAATGTAATCTCCATCAGTAGCTTTTACGTCGAATGCTATTAATATTGCTCTAATGGAAAATTTTAGGTGAATTTAGGTGAAATCCACATCAAGTCAAATTAAATTACAATTTCAATAAATTAAGATTTTTAATTTTATTAAGTTCTTCGAAAATAGGAGTCCTTCGAAAAATTTAGATAAGTAGTGCAATCTGTGGAATTATTTCATTCTCTTTCAGAGTTCTCTCATTCGCCATTTAACAACAGTCTTGTCCGAAAAGTTCGCGAAGAGAATGTGATTCAAATTTTATCGCGAGTTCGTCCCGATAGCGCCGTAGGCCTTAGCCTGTTTTACATTTAAAACGCATTACCGGCCGCTTCGAGTCCCGCGCGGTGATAAAATGAAATTAATGATTCTGCCTGCCGATATGAGATATATCGACAAGATGGCGAGGGGGTGGCAGCAGGGAGAGAAAACGCGCGTCGCGCGCGGAAGTTGATGCGAGAGGAAAGAAAAGGCGCATCGAGATAAAGCGAAATCCGCGAGCTGTCGATCATTCCCGCAGACATCAAGAAATCACTCTCCGTCACGGAACAATGCGTATCAATGTATAAGTATTTGGGAATCGATTCGAATACGATGTTCCACGCGGATAAATATATTCTTGCGATTTCTCGCTGAGATTAATTAAGTGTATCGGGGGTTAAATATAATCCTAAACTTGCTATACTCTCTTTATAGATACTTTAATAAATTTTTGATTTTTCGTTAATCGAAATGTTAAGTCATTGATAATTTTGTGTCATCTAAAGAATTTTTTTATGAGTGATGAGATCAAGTAATAAATATAAAATTCCATATATTATATGTTCTCGGCACTATGAAATGTAATTACGAAGGAACGCTTTTCGGTCATCTTGAGATCGTGCTGGCTAATGTAATTTTATTTGAAAATTAATTAATGAGCGCGCAATGGTAAAACTAGCTTTGCATATGCCTGTAGATTTCAAATATTCCATTATTTTCATCGTCTATTTTGTAGCGCTATTATAACTCATTAAATGTGATTAATTAACGAAGTCATTAAGTATCATTATCGCATCATTAAACCGTACAGAGAATAACATAATTACATTCATTCAATTGCGAACGCACGTGTTCCATTTTATGAATTACTATTATGCGAGCTAATTGGACGACCGATTAATCGATAGTATCAACTTTCGTTACAAAATAGAAATTTGATTGAGAGATTCGTATTTATTATAATCCTTTAAAAATGTTAATGTCAAATAATTCGATAAACAGAAAGAACAATTAAATTTTTTTAATTTGCTATTATTAAATTATTTTCTTTTTTTTTTAATTTAAGTAAGAAATTTCCACAAATTATTTCAGAAGAACTTTTGAAAAACAACAACTTCACACACACACACACAGAAAAAACATTTATATACAGCTGTAATTTTTTTCAATATTGCCTTTTCGAACTTAAATCATTTCTTCAGACATTTCTTGAATTCTTTCTTGGGATACTGTAAAAGCTTATCTCATTTCTTTTAAACGGTACAATCCCAGTCTCGACGCAGAAATTAGATTAGCCGTTTGAGGACAATCGACAGCAATTCCGCGAATGCGAGAATTTCATTCGATCGTATTCAAAGTCCTGCAACCAGGAGAGAAACACGTTAAATGGGCACGACGAGTATCAGAGGGTGAAGGAGCAAACAGGAAAAAAAGTTGAAAACATAGGAAACAGCTATTTCCCTGCATTAGCCGGGCCGCTTTTTGCTGCTGGGGGAGGGTTATAGCCGGCGGGAATATCTCACGAGGGTCAGAAAATATGAGGAGACTCGTCCCGGTAATAGACGAGCACTATTAATTAGGTAGATTAAACTTTAAGTGCCCATCGTTAGCCGGGACCGGGCAGGAGGCGGTTCGTTATCCTCCGGGAGGCAGAGAACGAAAAGAATGAAAAAAAAAAAAAAAAAAAAAAAAGAAAATAAGAGAACTATGGCATACGCGAGCGGATAGGAGACTTGTTCTCTCCAATGTGACATTTACATGCGGCTGAGAGAAAGAACAGCGGAAAGTAAAGGTTTCCCCTCTTTTTTTCTCTCTCTTCCTTTTTTTTTGTATGAGTGCTAATCTCGGCAAGGGAATTCGTTATGAGTGTAATGGACTGGCGTAAAATGGATTAACGCGATACATCACCGTCTCTCGTTTTGCGTAGAGGACATTGGGATGCACGCGCGGCGGACAAGCTTCAATCGATTCAAGGACCGAGGTGTTTGCAAGAACGATTTTTGATAACCTCTCGGTAATAAATAACGATTGCGGCGCGCGAGGAAGCGATTCGAGAGGCAGCGGACGGCGAGACCGCAGAATCCGTTTAATACCGGTCCGTTCGGTGTTGCACCTTTTTTTCTTCGCCACCGCTTCTTCTTTAGTCCGCTAGACAGTCTGCTTCTGCCACGCCGCTTTTTCCGTCTGTGGTTCCTCGGGGACTTCTGGTACTCGTCCGGCCATCCGACATTAATGGACTCCCTCAAGACCGGCCGCCTCGTCTCGGATGAACGGACGGACAGCCGGAGGAAGTAACTATTTTAACAGAAATTGTATTTGATATCTGCTCGGGCTTTTATCCGAGCTTTATTGGCGCCGTGGATGTTAATTTCGTTTGTTAGACGGCATAAACTGATTTTCCGCCTCGAGAAACACGGGGTTCCCTTTGATCGCTTCTGCGAGTTTGACGCGCAAGTATTGTTGGTGTACAATTTTTGCAATTTATATAACTGTCTGGATCAAAATATAAAATATGAAAAATAATTAAAACGTGACAGATATATATGATATGCATTTATGCGAGATAATTTTACAATTTTTTTTTTTTGCACATGCTTACACAGTTCTATATCCTGACAAAATTATCATTAATATTATGAATATTTTTCAATATTATGATACGATCGTAAATCTTTATTAAATCGCCTCCGTAAATTCACATTTATGAGATAAACCAAAACGAGCGAAAACGCTCCATCAAATAAAAGAAAAGCGTTCTAAACTTTTGTAAAGATTATCGACGACATCTCTCTTCCATTTTGAAATTAAATCTTTCGATTTTATCCGGCAAAAGCTCGGATTTCCTAGAAGATCGTGGCGAAAGAATGCGAGATAGATGTATCGCCTTCGCCACCAAGTCAATAATCGATAGTACTCGTACTCACAGGGCTATGAACCCCGACAGGACCACATTCCGTCCCTCTCACCTCTCTTCCAATCCCGTTCGTCGGCCGCGGCGTGATATCGTGGCCCGCGTTTGGAACTTTAATAAAATATCTGAAATACCAATATATTGTTTCACGCTCACATTCGAGCATGTCATTGTATTAGGACCGGACCGATTAAACGTGCGGATGCATTCGGTATACGGCAATTTTGCTTTTGGCGCGGGCAAATTACATAATTCGTTTGGAACTTCCGCGTCACAGAGTAATTCGTTGAGCTTGTTATCAATGTTAAAAATGTTACAGTAAAATGCGCTCTGCTGAAATACCCTTCCGTTAAATGCCGCTGGATAAAGCATGCTTCGTAAAATACTTCGCTTTTATTTATACATAGTGTATAGCTAGATTACACACGCACGCATGCCCGCACGCACACATACACGTGTATATATAAAGATAAATAGTGAATAAGATGTGTGTGTGAAAGATAAAAATGTGTATGAAGATAAATGAGAAGAATATTTTACTCAATTTTGCAATTGGATGCAATTGCTATTACGATAATGTAAACTCGAGATAGAACAGTTATTCGAACACAATTCGCATTTTTTTTGCATAAATTTTGCAATTATATATTAATTCGAAATAGTATTCTTTAAAATGGAAACAAGAAATACAATTTTTGTGCCATAAAATATATCTTCTATTTTCCAGCCACATAAAACGCCATTATTCTAATTTCAAAGTAGTATAAAGAATTAATTAATCTGCTTCATAATTGCATTCGTGCGTATCATCCACTTGTTGAAGCGAATACAAGATAACACCGCGAGAACGATCGACTAGGAGAACTATCAACGAATTCCAGACTATTGCATTGTCAACGAGATCGGAGGAAAAGTGCCACTAGACGGCGAACTTTTGACAGAGAGAACAAATGAACGTCGTCAAACTTGAATTTTTAAGTCTCCGCTCTGTCGACCTCTCTTTTCCACTTTTTTTTGTCTTTCCCGTTTCCGCTCACGTACGCGGCTTCGATATGAACTTTCTTCCCGCTTCCTTCCGCCCGCTTTTATATCCACGAACGATAGAGACAGGAATGTCGGCGGCGGCGCGAGGAAGGAAGGTAGGATGAACAAGACGAAGTTCTTGTCCGAAAAACTTGAGAGCTCGCGCTGTAACGAGGAGACGGGGATTAAACAATACCGGGTCCCTTCACTGAGAAAAGTTGAGTGCGATTCGCGCCACGCCTCCTTCGTGCCCCAGGATGCGAGGTCAGGAGGATCGGAAATAATTGTCCTGGAATTTCAAAGCCTCCCCAAGAGAGTACATCGTCCGGTGTATTGAAGTGTTCTACTAATACCGTATTTTACCGTGCCATCTTTTCTTAAAGATATCGAGACACCAATCATGCTTAAGCTATAAACAGTGGAAAATAGAAATTAGTAAAAAAAAATGCAAACTCCCAAGCTCTCTCCGCGAATGCATGCGAAAAGTTAGATGAAAATCCATTCTTCATGAATGACGTTTCTTAACGCAGCAACGCGCTTAACTCTTAATTAACAGTGCTCCATAAAAAGAACAAACTCTAATTAGCGGTGTTACATATGGTATGCGTCATAAATCTTTCAAAAGACGCGATATGCAAAACCTCGCGACTAATTACGTCTTTAGATGTACATTTGTTTATATTATTTATCTATCTACCGTCGTGGGGTCGTCGACCAGTTTCCGGCGTGCGGTCGTGCTATGCGTGAAACGGATGGTAGTAAAAGGGGTGACTTCTAGTGGAAGTGCCACGAGAGTGTTGCGAGCTGGAAGCTGCGCAGGTTCGAATATCAGCCGCAGTAGACGCACCGGCGACTTATTATCGTGCACGACGGGTACGAAGGAGCTTAGACCGCTGAGTACGAGCTTTAAAGTGGCTTTAAGGATCCTCGGGTAAGTCCGGCCGACAATTACTCCATTGTTCTCTCCGCGAGCGTTAAGGCAGCAAATGTTAATAATAATTAATAGAACGCGAGCGCACAAGACGCACTTACATAAAGTCCAAGATCCCCGTCGGTCGTAGCTTCTCGAATCCGCTTTGCGGAGCTCTCGGATTTGCAAGATGACGTACGTTGCTATACGAATCGTTAAAAAAGTTTAAATGAGTCCATACCGAGTGGACAAAATTGCAGAATAGAACCGATATAACGCGAGGAAGTGCTCGCAGCGTGTTCTTATCTGCATCTTTTAAATATTTGGCCGTGTATCCTATAATAAAAATTAATGTATCTCTTTTATTCTCAAAGAAGATAACTACTGAGATGTGTAAAAATTTATATTTATTTTTATGTCAACACGTTATCATTGACATATTTAATAAAACATCTACCAGAGCTTAGTTAACCTAAAGTTTAATTTATATTCAATTAAATGCGAATGAAAGATCTCACACTGAGAATAAATGTGTACAGTTCTGAGTAGATCCATTGGGCGAATCTGCCTGTGGATTTTTTTACGGGAAGTCCGTCCGAGGGTATCGCGGAGATTTCTTTTCACGTGCGTGTCGACGAGCGGTTAGCGAGAAAAACGCTTCGCGAAACTCGCAAGCAGGCGAAACGAGCAGCATCGTGACGGCAACAGACATGGCCACCGCGGCGCGGAGAACCGCGGCGTGCCGCAAAAAGTACAGTTTGACACGAAGTCGACCCTTCTCAGACCGGTGAACAATCCAGTGGAAAACAATGGCCGCTTCTACTCTAACTTCCGCCGTATTACTTCCGTCTTCCCGCCCGGTGGCTGTCTGGCCGCGAACATATTTCGTCGCTCGACGCTGTTTCTTCCAACGTGTCGGACTTCTTGTTTGTCCACTTAATGGATAACACGCGAATTAACAAAGGACCGTGCCGATGTTTTCGGTGCTCGCGAGGCGAGTAAATTGCATGACGCGTGACGCTTAAGTAACGTTCGTGTCGCGGAATAAGGTTCGAGACATTGACTAGAATTAATGTACGCTGTGTATGTGCAAGAATTTTTCGTGGGATGAAAGATTATCAGGATATAACTTTCTGATGAATAATTCTTTTCTTCCCTCTCCCTCCAAAAAATGCTATTTAAATTTTTATTTAATCTCTATTTTAAATTTTACAATATCGTGTTCAAAACCTATCTGAGATATGCTGAGATATGGCATTGCAAAATAATACAAAGTTTTGCATTGAAAAATAATGCAGATTAGAGTATGTTGGAAACTCTCCTCGGTGTCCCCCAGGGCAGATGAGACGTGGCAGTTCGTTCTATTGAAAATGGCAGCTAGCTTAGAGAGTTGTACAAACTTTCTTTGCCGAGGTGCCGAAACACTTCCGCGGAAAACAATGGCTTTAGTTGCACCGGCTCTCTTTTCTGATCTCCTCTCATTTCTTCCTTCTATCCTCTTTTGCGCCTGTCTGCACAAACAGAGTTTTATCCTCGATCTCGATCTTCGCATACTTCATCACGACATCACGTAATGCAATCTACTGCAATTTGTTTTCCATTTTCTTTGTGAGTCGCTTTGAGGATTTTCTCTCAAGGCAATACGAGCAAGGCGGAAAATATCGTTGTTTCAACGAGGCGACTAGATGAGTACCGAAAAACCAACGATATCCGACGACGAAGGTACAATGTAAAAAGTCTATACAGACAATTTATCGGTAACGTTTCTCCGAGTAATCGTCCGATGCACGGAAATTCCACGATAGGAAACGTACAGTGGTACATTTTTTATTCAAGATAAGTCGGCAAGAAAATGTAGCGGTGGGAAAGAAAAGAGATAAGAAAAAAGATCAAATAAAAAAGGAATATCCTCAAATTGGGGAAGCACTTACGCGATCCTCCGGTCGACTTTTATTTTTAATGGCATCGATGGATGGAAAAAGTTGGGCGCCCGAGTAAATAAGCGGCGGCGGTGGAAGGAAACTCAGCCCTCTAAGCCGGCCGCCCCTTTTAAATTCTCAAGGTACTGCCGCGACGAGGGTGAACGTTGGCACCTCAAGCGATATATAAGAAACGTAAATCCACCGATTCTCTTCGTTGTCTCTGTCTTTCTCTCTCTCCTTCTCTCAGCTTCGCTGCTTAGATGTATATGTATGTACGCGCCTTTACCCACCTTTACAAAGCGGTGAGAAAGAGAGGATGAAGCGAGACGAAAGGGAGACGCTTCTCTTCTATTTGAACACTCCTCTCTTTCACTTTCTCTTTCTCTTGGGAAGAGCTACGCTTATCTGACTTGCTAATGCACCGGCGATATCTCTCAGGATTGCGGCGTCGCGGAGGGGAAGCGAATGGCTTTGATTATTCGGTCCATGGACTCGCTGTTCCTCTCATTGTTCCTCTCGTCGGGAATGACTAGCGATATCAATTCTTTGCATCGATTCGAACAAATCAAGATACACTACGTAACATACGGCGCAATTAGTCGGTGATTTATATGCACTACGTGTTTACGGCACTAGTGCCGTTCATGAGTGCTTTTAAACTCTATAGAACGGAAGAGAAGTGCGGACGAGTAGCTATCAAAACGCGCGTGCCGCAATCTAATTTCTAATGCACCCACATTGCGGGCTTTGACACGGGCTTGTAACGGCGCGTGCTTGCGGAGAATGATACGTTTCGAGCTATTAAATCAATGATACTGCTCGATATTATCTCTGCATATTGTTGAATAAGAAAATATATCGAATTGTCTGAAGCTTCGTTTTATTATGCAGAAAATCTATAAATTTTGATTACAAATTTTCGGATTCAATTTCGGTAGATTTTTCTTCAATTAAAATGAACGATTGAAAATAAAGAATTTCTCGCGTGATGGATCAACATCTTATGTACAATGAAATCGCAATAAATACAAAATCTTATCGTCGATTTATTTTCCAATAGATATTTTTTGATAATATTGAAATTATAGTTTTTCATTTTTTTATCATGAGAAAGATTCGTGAAGAAATTAAAAGCGAGATATTTTCCCGTAACATAAGACGATGTTTGCCTCTTCGTCTATAAACGTTGTATGCTGATCCACCCCTGTGTGTCGGATATTGGGATGTCGAGAATGGGCGTATTCGATGTATTATTAATCCCTAGATAACAATGAACAGCGGTGCAGGGCCGATGGAATTCGCAAATTGAGACCATGAAGAGCATTCGTAATCTTGGCTAGTGGTTTTCGTCATTATTATTCCATGCATGTATAGGCTTGACATTCCCTTGACGTTACGGGGGAAAATTTTTTAACGATTTTTCCGCCAACGTGTGCGTATCTGTATGATGACTTAAAATATATCGCATGCTCGACTGTTTCCCATGACTTTAAAATTATAAAAATGATTATAAGAAACTGCACGTTTTAAGAAATATATTGCGACACAAAGAAACACGAAATTCCATTTAATCATTTAATTTGCTAATTCCAAAAAGAGAACTGCTTCTCTTAAATTTTAGAAAATATTTCGACCGTTTAATCCTTAATCGTGCCGTCGGCTACCAGTCACTGCCACGTTCCCTTCTTTAAGAATGAGTGATGTCTCGGGGGTGCACTATTCGAGATAACCTTCTGTCCCGAAGGGCGAAAAAGTTAAGTATATAATTACTAGGAGATGACGAAGCTGGCCGGATGAAGCCACGGTAAGAATGTGCTGACTGTAATTTGAATTAACCGTGGAAATTTTCTGCTCTTATATATTGAGTCCTGTTAAGTGCGACTAGTTCATTTTTTCTCTAAATAGATTAACAATTATTTAATAAGAAAATATATACTTTCGTAGTATAACAATGTTTTATAAAATGAGATAAGAAGAATATTGCAATTGTATTGGCAACGTTTTGTGAGAAAAACGATAAAGTAATTTCTTAAACCATTATTTGCTGACGCTTAAAATCAGCTATTTAAAAGAATCAGCCATGAGAACGCAACAACGACCGAAACTCGGTATTAAAATGTAAATAGGTGGGGTTGTCAAATTGACGAATGAAAAAAGGTCTGAAAAAAAGTTTTTGACCCACTATTCAATTCCATCAACCCTCTCCGCCAACCTCCGTAAGCCGTTTCCTCTCGAGAATAGCCGTGTCCATCAGACGTCTCGTTATCGCGGTCCAGGGCAAATGTGCTGCCAGAGTTTTTTTCTGGAAACCCTATGCTTAATTAAAATCAGCGAAATTATAACATGCCCGAAATGCTTGACGCGTTCGAAATAAATTTTAGAAAAGACGGATAGTTAAAATAGCTTCTGCTTATAAATAAACTATGCTAGTACATTACATAAGCGTAACATACGCAGTTGTTATGATTCTAATAATTACGCGAAGTCTAGACGCAAATTTCAGAATTATCTCGGGATGATTATTTATAATGTACAAGGAGGGTTTTTTTAATTGTACTGCGATTGACTAAAATGAAATTGCTTCCTAATTTTTAATTTTTTCGGAATTTATATAAATCTTTGCGAAATATAAGTTTTAAATTTCTTTTTAAATTACTACAATTCTCTTAAATTATTACATGAAGAATTTTTTATACATTAGGAAATATGAACAAATACCTCATGTTTGATCTCACCGCACAATGTTCGATGCAAGCAGCAATGAAAAAAAAAGAAAAAGAAAAGGAAAAATCTCTAGACAAGGCGATAAAAATGAATATCCCGGTGCACAAATGCCGGGAATCCTATCGAAGGTTCCACTGGCGTGTAATTTTTAACTCTCTTTCTTTTTCTATACACGCGAAATCTCTATACACGCGTGTCCGCACGATCGCCGAATAGCAGTTTGACAGATTTCGCCGCCATATTATGAAACCCGTGTCTGTAAATGTTATTGTCTACGGTTTAATTGTGCTTTTCAATCATCTGACGCCGCAGATTGCCAGATGAAAAGAAGAAATTCGAGAAAATAGGAGAGCGATATGAAGAATATCAGTTTCCGCGTATTCTCTTTTTTTTCTCTATTTCTTCCTCCCTTTTCGGCGGTCCTCTGATATTCATGCATAGATGAAATGTACCGAGAAGCGAAATCGTTCGAGGCTGCTATAAAATGCATTAGAAGAAGAGAGGCCGGACGGAAATGTTCGCGACGCAACGTGGAAGCGCGCTGACGAGAGAATTGAAATACGCAGCAATCGTCCATGGATTGATTGTAAATTAAAAATCAAATTCGTGCAGAAAAAGAGATTCGTGTTGATCGGATCCATGTATTGAATTTTAGATCTCGTATCTTTGCGAGAACTATATCCTTTCTTATAGACTCTGCTTGTTGAATAATTGAAGCATGTTTCTGTATAATAACACATTTAAAAAGTTTATTTTGTTCGAGAAATACAGAGACGAGTCTCCAACTGTAGTACAATAAATTTCTATGATACTTTAAATTTAAATTAGGTCTTGTTATAGCGCATATTTTCTGAATTTTAAGTAGCAAATTATACGTTTGCAGTTTGGACACGCGCATTCAGAGAGTGCATTGCAGCGTGACTTTGCTCGGAAGACTTGGCTTTATCTTGACGAGAAAAAGTTTATGCAAAAAAATCCGCGTGGTCGGGGCAGGAGGACGGTTTCCTGGTCGCGTTCGGCGTATTCAGCATATTCTAAGCTTTTCGAGTGATCCACGCGTCTAACCGCGACAAAACATATGACTCCGTTTACCGAAGGATAGGGAATAGCCATAAAGGATCGGAGAAGAGTGTTGCGCGCGCGAAGTGGCGTGCTCGAGGTCGGGACGGGCCTTTGGTAGGGATGAAGGTAGTACACCCTCAGGTGCTGTTCCGGGGTGGTGGGCAACCCTTTCGAAGTAATAATCGGGAATGATACCCCAGAGAGGCGTCTGGCCTGGCGCGCGCGGCCTTCGTGTATTAGAACGAATGGTAATAATGGAACGGTGCATACTAACGATGTTTATAACCGAGGGTGCGCGCCACTATAGTTCGTTATTCGCGCCTCGCTCATTTCTTTCGTGGAATTTTTCTAGGTGCGGCCGCGCCTGCAAATTGTACTTACATTTGCACGATGCATTCGTGTCATTGATCGAATCGATGCCGAGTCAAATAGTCGGCCTTTAAAATTCATCACTGTGCTTTTAGAATTTTATTTTTAAAAAATGTTGGTTTAATATGATTTAATTTACAAAAATATTTCATGGGGCAAAATATAGTATCAAATTAATTAAATTTCTATTTGATTAAATATCGTTGCTTCCAATAAAGATATTAAAATTTATTTTCAAACCGCAAGACATATATATATATTTGAGATTTAAATTTAAATTTATTAAATTTTATCATACAGTTTATAAAAAAACTATGTTTGAATTTAGTCTACATTTATAAATAACAATTTCGTTGTACGTATTAAAAAAATCTAAACTTGCTATTTAGATATCTTTTTAGCAAATAAGCAAATAATTTACGGTTATTTAATCTGTTATCTGTTAAAATGTAGCGTAGGATTTAAAAGTAGAATTCATCAAATAAGTTACTATACTGTGTGTGTGTATGTGTGTATAATTACTCGTATTTCATATTTCTCATTTACTACTTAGCTATAAAGCATAATATGTGGCCCAAACAGTTTAATCCTTAAGAAAACGGAGCTTATCTTAATGCTGACGAACGATGCAATATACAAAACTCGGGACAATTTCGATATGTAATATTATCTTCAGAAATATTGTAAAACAGTCAAATTAACATTCATACACATAATATTGCAGTTTCCACGCAATTGCATGTAGCAATTTGATTATTTAATCTAACAATGTTTAATATTCGACGAATTTAAATAATAGATACGTTTCTCGCTGTCAATTATGTGATAAAGCGGACATGGCGGCGTGTATCAATTTCTCAGCAGTCTCGTCCCATATATGTCACGACGGGCGACCGATTTAGAGCTGGCGCGAAATTGTATCTCCCGAATCCGTCTGGTCACTGAACCTTATCTATAATTTGGACGCCGCCACGCCGCGAGTTCTCCTGATATAACTCGGCGAATTATCGAATCGCGCCGTCGAATTAAAGCAAACGAATCGGACGCCGCGGGCGACGGAATGAGGAGAGGAGATCGATTTCGAGAGATTTGACCCCCGTAGGCGACGGAAGGGATGAGAATGCAGAGAAATTGGGAGAGGGGGGAGAGGGTATCAAAGGGGGATGGTGCAGCAGGGGTAGATCCGCCGCGGTTCGCGGGGCGTAAGGATGGACGGAATTTAGATTGCTTATTAAACGGCGAATAAATAATGGTGGTTGTACCGACTCCCGAGTAAAGTACAACCGGCCACTTCCATGTTCCGGAGATTTCTACGAGTTCACCTCAGGTCGATCGAATTACCTCTCGCTCTTAGAAAGAGGATCGTTTGCGTTAATCAGATTCTTTGAGACACGAGTTATTCTTGGATATTAAATAGTGTCTAGCGTGCGCGAGATCTGTATATGTATAAAATGATTACATAAAATAATATTTTCTTGATAACGAAGAAATATATCTTGATCTAATTCTAAGGCAGTCAAAGATGAGAGACAGTCTGCTTTGATATTTTGACTCTGAATGATTGTTCGACAACTATCCAGCTGATTTATAATTGAAGTAAATTTCTTCACTCGCCCGAATTTAGATCCCTTTGAGGTTTACTTGGAATGACCTCTCAACGACTGCGTCTGACTTTCATGACTTCTCTCTCTTACATTGATATTTTTTCTTCTAAAAAATCTGAAAGATATAGTTGGTGCTCTTTTTATCCGATATTTCATCTCATTCTTTCGTATTGCAAAGCGATAGCGTAATTAATGTTTGAATTTTTCTGTAAGATTATTCATATTCGTGTTTGCCGAACAAAAGAATTTTCGCATATATGATAAAATGTTCTGGGATTTTAAAGTATTATTTTAACGAGTTCCGACGTGTAGACTCGCAGCTCTTAGTGTTTCGTTTCGTTTAGACAGTTTCCAGGCATTGTTAAATTGCTCTTTTAATTTGCCATGCTCGGATGGGTTTGCGTTTCGCCTCTTCTACACCCGCCATTTTACTGAGCACGGTACAAAGGATTGTACGACTTTGTTGTTTTACAGTTGTACCAGCACCCTCAACATTCCTCAACATTGTGAAACTCCGACTGCTCTACTAGTACTTTGCTTATAGTTTTAATACACACGACTACATCTGCCAATCTCGAAAAATAACATCAAATTTACGAAAATTCATCGGCAAACTATGTTACATATGTGAATTTAACTGTATTACATGTCATGAACTTGACGTTCATACAAATTGCTAAGATATAATGCGATATTTTCTCTTTCTATTATGTTGTATTTAAATATACTGTTACAGACACAAATCACATATTCGACTGTGATGGGTTTAAATAATTACTTGACAGGAAGTTACCTGGCTATATAATTAAACATTTACATAATAATATTTAGAAATTGCCTTTCCAATTGCCCACAGATATCATTAAAGTATAATTTCAGATTTCACGTATTAACTAGAGAACCAGCTCAAAGTTCTTATGTGTGTATATTGTTTGCACTTATGTTGTTTTAAAAATTTATATTAAAAACAATAACAGTATGTCTCTAAATGCAGAAAAAGCAAGTATTAATTCATCGTATTAAAGCGATATTTTACAGCTTGTTTCTTTTGGTCATTTAATTTACGCTTTATTATTACTGGAAAAACAGTCGTCATAGCAAATAATTCACAATAATTTACGAAAAGTTTTAAAAAATTATAAAAAAGAGAAAGACGTTATGAGAATACTCGAAAATTCCGAAACATATTCATTGAATTAATTTATGTGATCTTATTTGTTACGTTCGACTTGATCGCGAAATTTCGATCTGATATCTGACATACGAGAAGCGTATTACTCGCGTTGGATTTTACGAGCGGAATTTTCACATTTCTCGAGAAACGGACCAGACTGTAATACATCGACTTTTAATCCCAACGCGCGGAGGAAATGGAGCGGAGTAACAGCGGTGCTTAGCTGGCGCGGGAGGCATTCCTTAGATCTTTTCCACGACATAAAATATAAGTTCGATTTGTACATGTCGCGTCACGTCGCAGAATAGAACGACATAATACATAATTTCTCTCACGCGCTGCTGACATATACCATCGTCTGCGGGGTAAAATATGCAAGCTCAGTGAAATATTGATCACAATAAGTCGCTGAGAGTGCAGTCTTCGATCTTTTAGAAATTAATCCGCTTAATCCGTTATACAATATCGATGCTTCTCTTTCTCAGACGAAATAGTGCCTTTATCTTTGGCACCAAAATTAAACATTGAAATTAACATATTTTTGTTACCCTGTTGAGATTGTCGTCTATATATTATATTTTTAAAAAATTAAACGATCAGATAATCTTGAACTTAATATAAATTAATATTATTTACAAATTAAATATGTAGACTGTATACTCTCTCTAAAATGACAAAAAAATAACGACTTAAATAATGAATTCTACATAGTAAGAGCGAAGGGAGTTAACTTTATATCGTATGCATACCTGTGTGAAGAAGAATTCACGTAAAAGTTATAAATGTTGAAAAAGAGGGCGGGTATATAAGAGGGATGGTTCCCGGAAGCCGCACTTCGGACTTTCGCGTTTTCGCGTTTGACGTGCCGTGCGTTTCATTCCGTTTCTCGACGCGCGTTGCATACCGCTGTTTAAGCCCGCGACCAGCTCGTCGAAAAATACAACGGCGCGTTCTTTCACGGGAAGAACTTTCGCAACGTTTAAACGCCCCACGGAATCTCTGAGGTAGGATGCGAGCAACGGCATTCGTTCTCTTTTTCTCTCCTCTTTCCTCTCTCTCTCTCTCTCTCTCTCTCTCTCTCGCTCTCTCGGAGCGCTTTTGTGCCAAATAATTCAGACATAAAGTACGTACCGCGAGTCGCGCGGGTTTTCGACGTAAGCGTGCCATTGTTTTCGCCGCTTCCCTCAGAAAAGGCTGCGAGAGATGAAGAAGAGGGACGGCCGAATAAAAGCACGGAGCCTCACTCGAGGGACGTCGACTGAGGACTACAGTCCAGACTCGTTGATCAAAGCCGATTCTTATTCTTAGTGGAATCGCTTCTTCGAAATCAAATACGCGTTTACGCGCGTCTTCGCTTTTATTGCGATGAGAACGAATAACTAAAGGAACATTTTGGGACAATTTAACTTTCTTATTGAATGAGAGAATATTGTTTTTCAATCGCGTACTTATTTTTTTTTCGGTATCAAATAAGATTTTTTAAAATTGCTCTGTGTTAGCAATTTTCCGTTAATTTTGCATAAAAGCTGAGCTATTTAAAAGTAGTCGTGAGAGAAGCAAGGATATTAGTTTCTACCCCCTACACACATATTTTATGCTGCAGCTCCTAAATCAGGAACAGTAGGAGTTGCCTGTCCCCTTCAAAGCCAATGCATATTTCCTACTGCTTCTCCGACACCGCTTATTAATTTATGACCGACGCAACGGCGATATTTTACACGTGTTACTTCGCTTTACATGTGCTTTTACTTTACGCGTATTTATTTTTCGCCGATGCAGTCGACGCGGCGCGCCATTACAATAACGGGTGGGAATCAGGCACGCTTGAAACGCGTGGTGAGTCGAAAAAGAAAAAAAGAAAAAAGAAAAAACGTCTGCTCACCAGAGATTTCATCTTTCATTAGCCTTCAACGTAGTTCGTAGGGCATAAACGCACTTTGTCGTGCCACGCTCGCATTTCGCCGCGGCGTCGCACGCGCACGATCACTAAGTGCAATCTGTAACTATGTACGTAGCTGCTAGTGATGGCACTGATACCCTCGCGCGAGGTATCAAATGCTTGCAGCGCGTGTGCAGGATGAATTGGTGTTATCGTAATTACGGCGGCGGGGTAAATGCGATATTTTCCGCTGAAATTAATATCGCTTTCTAATGATTCTATAATGTCTGGTTGCTATTATGAATAATGGCAAGCGAGATACGAGGGCAGCTGTTTACGTTAATGAAAAAGTCATTATTACCTGAATATTTGAATATTTTTGCACACTGCAGCGGAAAGGAAGTATAATGCTTCTAAACTCTGCGGATTTCAATAGATAGGTTGATCGAAAAAAAGTTTCAAGATGAATAGTCTGATGTCTGTTCTATCTGTTATCTGCTGATTACTATTCGTCGATGTTTGCAACGACTCGATATCCAAACTCCGCCAAATATTAAACGCGATACTCTGGATCGCATTCGCTGGTATATTTGTGGCGTATTGATGAATTCGGCAGCATCGGAAGAAAACAGATCATCGTATCTGTCAAACGCGTTAGTGACGGACGATGACGCATTGAATTATGACGCGCGACCGCATCGTCGCGTCCGGGGAAATTAATGAAAAATTCGAAAGTTCTCGATGCTTAACTTTTCGCGCGTCCGGTAATTCTATTTCCGTGGCTTTTCCGCCGCGCTGGATATATCGTCGTAACGAGAATTTGCGTTCGCGGACAATGACCGACGTGACGGCGATGAAAAAAGCATCAACATGGATATTTCGAGTTGCATATTTAATATATGCATCGGTAAAGGTATATTTCTTAACAAAGTGAGAGATCATCATCATGTCGATCTCGGTAATTAATCCTACAAATTAAATTTTTGTTAAAATTCAGTTACTTTAAATTGATTAAAAAACATAATTATTTACATTCTTGAAGCTCAACACATATTAAATTAAAACTTTTAGTCTTTCATCCCCTCTGGATGATTTTATAATTCTAAATTTGTCAGAGAAAATCTGCAACTGTGAGAAAAAAAATGGGCGACTTTTAAAATAGTTTATGGCATCTACATCGCTTGTTTATAGAATAAATTGCCGAGTATCACACAAGACGCATTCTACTTAAACTGATTTCTCAGAAAAAAGTTGGACGTAATGAGGATTCTGCAAAATGGCACGCTTTCAAGATTGGCAAGTAGTTTCTGAATTACATGGCGCTGCTCTCGCGCAACGCGAATAATAATATGTGCCGATAATTTAGGTGCGTGATGCACATATCCGCAATGGCGGCGTGATGCGTTTTAAGCTTGTTAAGTCGTGCTTCTACAGCGCGTTATTCAGACGCGCATCACGCATCGCTGTAATTTAGTTGCAACGAGTTTCCGAGAGCATGCGGGAACTTCTGAGAAACTTCTGCAATCTCCGAGAGGGAGGGTTCGCGACCAGCTACATTCAGATTTAATCTGAATCCCGTTCGACATTTTTAAATCGCTCGTCGCCGCGTCTGCGCGCTCTCGCGTTCGGTCGGTACGTCAATGCGATTTTCTCGCGTAGATTCGTTCGCATAATCCAACTTTAACGAACGCACGCGTATACGCAACGTAAGCACGCGCGATCGACCACGAATTGCATACTGCGGTCGAAATACCGTCCGACGCGCGTTGCAATTGCGGCATCTCCGGTGCATTAATTTCATAAACACGCGCGTGAAAACAATTAGCGGCAAGCAGGGATTATTTCAGATGCAGAGAATGGAAATTCCGGTGTGAATTGTGCATCGGATGATCGAGAGAGTAGATCATCGCCGTAATTGTTTATTTAAATAGAAAGTACTGCATCTGTCCCTTCAGTCTAGTCCAGTTCAGTTTACAGCAACTTTGGTTGCGGAGAGAATTGAATATGACATTTTATATACATACCCGATACATGTACAAACATTAATAAAAACATTAATAAACAAATAAAACATTTAAAACTAACAGGAAATGTAAACTGGAACAAGTATATAAATGTAATACAAAAAACTGCGTGTATTTAATGACAGCTTTCTTTAATTTATTTTGCCAATTGGATAGGATTATCGGATGAAATTGAATCGATGTGACATTATTTTTGTACATGTACAAAAATTAAATTAAAGAAAACTGTTATTAAGTACACACGCAGTTTTTGTATTACATTTATATGCTTGTTCAGTTCACATTTCCTGTTAGTTTTGTTTTATTTGTTAAATGTTTTATTTAGTCCAATTGATTTTCGGACATCTTTATCGAATTGAACGGATGCTGCTTACTTCCGTCAACTCATTATGCTGAACCGGGCGTTGTTTTATTTAACTCGCATGCATCTAATTTCGCGGTTGCAGGGAATGAAGCCGCGTCTCTCCGGACGACGACGAGCTCACGAAGGAGTGTATAATACGTTTACCTGCGAACGCGACGTGCGTTTACTAACGATACTACCCCGGTTACGGGCGCGATGAAGCATCCACCTAACGACCGCGACTCGCTTCCTTGGTGCTCGCACGCCGTTCAATTATCCACCGTGTCTCTGCACCTCTAATGGCAATATCGCACCGGAGATAGCGCAATTCCTGCTAACGCGAATACCAACGTGGAAAGTGTTACGTGTCGTCGTATGAAATTCGTCGTGCTGCTGAGAACCTGACTCTTATTTCTTCCATATATTTCGTTAATTCGTTTATCTCCGGAAGGGAAATTTTAGTCGGTATAATTTTTACATCATAAATTCTTCGACAATACGAGCTCTAAAAGGCATCTTAATCTTTTACATGTTTTCTACACGTTTTCACGATTTATGTTATCTGGGTTATGTCACTTAGCTTTTTAACTAACAGATTCACAGTTAAATTAGAGAAAATTTTAATTACGAAGTAAATGTTCATCAGGTATTTTTGCGTAATCGATTTCGCTATAATATGTCACATATATTCATATCGAAATTACAGAAGAACATTCCCTTGTTCTAATTTCAAGATAATGGTACATTATGCTCAGGATACAAATTTATCTATGAACTAAATAGAATTTTCAACTATGTATCTATGTATCTTTTTATTCGACAATATTGTGCTCTCGTAAAGTCCGAAACACTCATAAACTAATTTGCATAAAAGAGTAAAAAACACTATCTCTTATCAACGCGTAAAAATATTCATTCATTGCCGTGTCCACTAAATCATCTTTCTATCTCCATTATTCTGGCATTCTCATCATAAGAAAACAAATTCGCATAACTAAGAATTAGAAAAATGGACCGAATATGTAACGGTGCTAACTTGCCGTGTTAGGTATTAGGTAAATTTGATTTCTCATGGTGAGAATGCCAGGTTTATCGGAGGTGGATTAATTATGCAGCGAGATTCAAACCGATGCGGTGTTCGTCTGTCCATTAGCCAATTAACTCCGAAAATATCCACGAGCCACGAAAACCAAACGGTTGCTATGTCACTTCGGATGATAGTTAAGAGCGCGAGTGGTGCAGGAGAGTAACTGATAGTCGATACATCTTTGCAATTTAAATAAAAAAGCCATTACGTAAATAAACGCTTATAAATACCCGAATCGCACACGCGCGACACTGAGGTCGATGACACTTTCTCACGAAGAATCGTGAGACACTGTCGCGAGAGAGTTTCTCGAACTCTAAGTAACGTATTTCGAGTTGTAAAAACCGAAAATAAATCGCAATTTACATTGGTCACAAGATTGATTTACGTTTTAATCCATTTCATTAACCAATAACTCTCATCAGTATCCAATACTTGCATGTTTTAATAATCAAACTTCATTATAGCCCGTTATTAATCGCATTTAAGCTATGTGATTTGCGAAACGTAAATATGCAATAATAGACAATTTATAAGAATATTTTGGAAGTTGTGTGTGTATATGTATGTGAAAGAAAATAAGAGATATTTTTAATATCAAAAGGCTTCAAAATAACTGTACTAATAATATATTTATTACAATAATTATCCCTCCTTTATATGCGTCTTATTATATCTTTTATTTTAAAACCTTTCATCAAATTGATAAAGCTAAATTTATTTGAATTTTGCTATTTTAATTTTATAGCATTTTTCGAATCGAATTATTTGCAATTCTTTATTTACGAATACATTAAAAATTATTATGCGATAAAAATATCCTTTTTATCTATATTTTCTAATTTTATACATATATATATATGTATATACCGATAGAAGCATTTCAAAAACGAATATAATTTTTCAACGTCAGTTACAGGTATTGTTTTTTTATATGACCGTTAAATCGAAATTCGCACCATACAACGAAATTAGAAGTCGAAAGGGTCTATTATTTTGAAGCTTTGTATTTTCAGCACGTTTTCGGTATCGCGATGTGTTCCGACATTGTAAGGAACTAGTTTACAGTCAGAACGCTGAAGGAAGAGAAACTCGCGATCACAAAGAATATCCTTAGCGAAGTGACATGGACGAGGCTGGACTAGGAGGGGAACCGTTGCCGGGCATTAATCCCGTTCAGTTGGGTTTATCGTGCGCACGAAGTAAATTGGCAACGGCCACCGCTAAATACCAGGAATACAGTTTCCATCGGCAATAGCGATCATTCGTTCCACCCTAATCTGCTTCTACAAAGGCTAGTCTGCTTGAATTCAGTAGCGAAATGGATGCGCCTATATATATCGAGGAGTGTCCGGCAATCAATTAGTTTTACATGTAATATATCGTTCTGTCGCGGATTTCGCACGATATTGATCTGTCTATGATAACAAATCTGATAGGATCGAAAGACATAGATTTCATACAACGGAGATTTTTTCGATAACGTCAAAGAACATTAACTACGAACGCTTTGGAAAGTCATGATGATGAAAAATACCAATACACACATATACGCACACACACATAAATTATAAAGAATTAAGGATGAGCGGTTAATTTTTTTTAGAAACTTGAATATTTAATAAAGTTTAAATGTCTAATAAAATTTTATTCTCAATTTTAGAATTTTAATAAAATTTTCAATCGAGATTTATCAATTGAAATAACTATTATTAAAAATTAAGGATGTATAAAAAGAAATGCGAACGAAAATATTTTTACTAGAAAAAATAGATAAACCGATTCGTTTTTAAAGAGTCTCTAATGAATGAAGAGTATAACTTTCTAGCATTATTATAGAAGAATATTTTTATGCCCTTAAGATAATATCAAACGAAATAAAAATGAACAACAGCTGTTTTATACATATATATATATATATATATATACATATATATCTTTATTAAGATTTAATTTACCCGTCACTTGCTCGCACATCATCAAAGTCAATTTCTCCGCCTTCGATACGTTACCGTCATTAATTCAACTTGCGGCACGATAGTCACGTAAATTTGAACCTCATATTGGTAATTAACGCGCGCCGCCTTTATCATCATCCGCGCCCGTCCAGGAACTTCTCTCCCTGAAAATTATACTGGCGTGTCGTCGTCGTCGCGGTCCGATCATCCCAACGTTGTCGTGTGTGCGTGCGTTACACGCACGATTGCACACGGACGGATACGCCGCAGCTGTATGCGTGCGGCACCGGTCGAATGAGGGTCGGAAGGTACACAGTTATTGCATTAACTCATCATTGTCATTTTTATCACGTGCCCACTTGAATCAACAGAAAGCTCCCGCCACCCAATACAGGGTTCGTGCCCTTTCGGTCGGGCCCTCAACGCGTTCCCTCTCTGTTCCACGTCCTCTCTTCATCTCGTATCCTCCATCCGCTCGTCACTCATCTACGGAACTAAATCCTCTCCTCTCTCGCGAGCCCCAAAAAGCCGTCCTCTTGTTTTTCGCGCAACTCTTGAGCCCACGTTCAATCCGGGAAAGGGTTGGTGCACGGCCGCTGCTGGTTCGAAACGTGTCCCCTTCGTCCCCTATGGCGGATTAGCCACTAACGACTCGTGTTACTCGTTCGCGACGCAATTTTCCCTCCGTTCCGCTGTTCCTCGCCGCCCCCTCGCGCGCACTCATCTCGCAGCCCTCTGTTCTTCTGGCATGTTTGTCCAGGCTCGATTTTCGTTTCGATTTTCACCGGTAGACTATTAATTTTCCAACTAACCGAACCTATGCATCCGGTAAGTCAGCAGGCTCTTCAGATTTATAATACGAATACGTACAAAGAATTTTTTTTAGACTAACTTCTATAACTGTTTTGATTTCATCATTCTCTTTACTACGAACCAATAATGAGATTGATAAACGAGAAATCCTTTTTACTAAAACATTTTAATTTCGTCTCTAATATATATCTTTTTTAATTGTCGCTAATTTCTCGAAGTTTATGTACTTGACAAAGTAATTAATATTATATTGATAACATCGAAAAATGCTGGCACGCTGTGATTTTCTCACATTTAACACTTCAAAATATTTAATTTCGAACAAACGTGTATCCGGCGATAGAATAGCGCAAACCGCATGGAAACAAGAGATTGTAAGTTCGTAAACTATCGCGGTCGGAGTCGAGCGAGATCAATTTATTCTCCAATAAATTCGCAGCACGTAATATGGGATCAAAAGCCGGAGAGAGAAGGAAATGAAGTTGCGGCCCGCGCTCCAGCGAGTCGCAGCGATAGATTCCAAAGGCAATATTGCAACAGGAACTTACCTATAAACGCGTTTTCATCATTCGGTCGATACTACAGCTCTCACGTTTCGCGAGATCACATCCTCGCCGTCGTTATAAACAGATCTGTGAAACTCGATTCCACCAACTTCGTCGCACGTGTCTGCCGGGAATGTATATGTTCCGAGATTGATTTTGTATATTTCATACGTGTCCTCGGAGACTCGACCATCTTTCCGCAGCACCGGCTAGCATTTGCACACTGTAATAAAGTTCTTGCCAAGGCTTGCCGAGGCAATATGCGACTCTGCACTACCATAAAGAGACAAATTCAAAGAGAATGCGAGAGCAGATACCAGTCGCGCATGAATCCTTCAAGGATTCCGAGCTAGCTCGTGTGAACATCGACGACATTGTTTATTCAGAATTTCAGTCGCGTCTGCGACTCTTTGCAAAATCCAACGTGCTCTAACACGAGAATAAATGTCAATAACGTTAGTCTCGAGTAAAATTTATTACATTTGCGAGATCGAGAATTGAATAAAATTTTCAAATTGGGAAGAAAATTTGTTTTTGAATATCATGAAGAGCAAGAAAATATAAAATACCATTTATATGCATATTTCGTTCGTTGTCGTTCAAGTTTTTGAATGCCTGCCTTATACTTAATTATAAAAACATTTGAATAAAAAACTTCTAAAAGGAGCTTTTATATGTATGTGTATTATAACTGTATAATTTGAAAAAAGAAAAAAACTCTTAAGATATATTAATTATCAGATATAAAAATCCAACTATATACACGCAAAAATATTGAAAGGACATTTTAACATTTCAAACACTAATGCCTCTTGATAATAGATTTCTCAAGTTTCTTTCATTTTTATATATATATACATAGATTCAAATTGGCTGTCTCGAAGTTATCTGGATTGATACCTTCGAATTACGAGCAATGTCGTGTTAAGATATCAACACGATGATGTTTCCGATAGACCCCCCAGTTGAACACCTGGCGGGCGCGCCGCAGGCCAACGGCCAGGATTAATCACGGTCGTTTGTCCGTCGATTTGCGCCGAAATCAAATCGCAGTGATCGTGCGAGCGCGCGCGCACTGACGGAACGCTGCCGGCAACAGTACCCGTGAAACATAACGAATGGGCATCGCGCGAGGTATAGCAGGTTCCTGGGGAACCTGCCACGTCGAAGGGGAACCCGTTGGCCGCCATTACTAAGCATTGTGTCTGCGGTTCCAGGCGATTTGTACCCTTGCAGACCGCGCGTCAGGGACATTTATTAAAGCGGCACTGCCATCCCGCCGCCGCCGCCGCGTTCTCAGGAGAGATCGAAAGAGAGGGTGTCATACGAGCTCTCTTGAGGATTGCGGTTATCGAAAGGCCCGAAGACCACCGCGGGCATCGTCACGATGCTTTAACTGACATTTCTTCTATTTGCAAGTAGTATTCTTGGTTTCGAGTCTCATTGATAAAAGTTACCATTCGTTATATTGACCGAATATCGCCAAAAAGAGAATACTCGCTTCATAATGCGCTTCATATAATCTTCAAGTGTCTACTTCAGGTTTATATGAAGCACATATATTTCTATGTACTCGTCTACATTATTTTTGTATACGCCTCAACACGCCTTCTCTAAAAAAAATTTAACATTACCGGCTTAAGAATACGAGAAAATCTTTGAAAAAATCAAATGTGTTAAATTTTCTACAAAAAAAATAGATTAGAATTTATTATAAGAAGAATATAGAAAGAGACTTTTCTAGCAATTATTTTCTGACAAAAGAGAAATTTATTTTGCGAAATTGATTATATAAAAAATAAATAGTATTAAAATCTCTGTATTGGGAAGTGATAATGATGCAAAGTGTCAGCATCGCGATATGTAAAACTAGCAAAGAGATTTCTTCTCCTGGCATTGCCTTCCAACCGGAATCATCTGCAGTGTGAAACGGCAGAAGCACCGAACGCGAAGCGAGCGTGTTCATCGAAATTAAACAATGTTTCGGTAGGGGTCCGACGCAGTGCAGGCCCCCAGAGAATGGGATGCACGCTCCCGCTCCATAGCATGGCCCGTTTACATCGAGATATTCAGCCGAGCAAACAGAAAGTGGGCAGACCGATTCGTCGCTCGTGCTGAAAGTACTCTTTCGGATTGCACGGTGAAGCGCGGTAGGGAACAGGCAATGTAAGCACATACGTTATAAAAGTGAAAGAAAAAGAGGAAGAGGAAGAAGCGAAAATCTGATGCGCAAAATTGCGCTCCAATTCCGAAGCAGTATCGTCATCGGATTAAAATTCGTTAGAAATAATTTCTACTGTTTGCATGCAATTTTCCACTAATATAAATACCTCTTTCTGTGAAGACAGGAATATTTATATTCTGCTTTATAAAAATAATACATTTCGAGAAATCTGAAAATGTCTCTAAATCGTCTAAATGTGTCTAAATCGTCTCTAAATGTGTCTAAATCGTCAGAATTGCGATTTAAATAATTCTGTAAGAGGAATTATTTGAATATTCATCTTTACGAAATAATTATTGCATATACATATTGCATACACAGTTTGTCGAAATACACATTTACCTGCCGGATACGAACCCGTGGAATTACGGATTTATCACGAAGCAAAAGCACCCACAAATATTAATTTATCGACGTCGCTCAGCTAACTTACGCTAAACAGACACTAATGGATTCGCTATTTAGGCAAAGTGGCCCCGGCGACGTAACTTACACGTATTTAGCCCAAGTTAATCTTGGGACAGCGGGATGGTACCTGGTGGTATATTTAATAGTACCGATGCTCGTTAAGTCGCTTAGAACGTGTAATTATAACGGTGACCCCGGAAATGAGCATCGTGGGCGCAGTCGATCCCAGGACACAAAGACCGAAGAACTAATTCGCTTAGGCTGGAATCTCTCTCTCTCTGGATGAGCAAATACGAATTCCACGCTGGCAAATCACTGAATAATCTTCTAAATGTGCATCGATAGCGATCGCTAGAATTCAATGCCATATGCAATACGCAATACGCAATAGCGTGCAGTGTGCACAATCGCGAATTTCCTCCAATAATTTAACTATGATTTTGTATTAACATTGATATCTTCCGATGACAATTAGTAATGTTATGAATCCGCCATACGCTGTGTCGATTTATTAGAAAAGGATAAGATAATAATACATGCACTTTCCGAATTAATGTAATTATGTACTTCAACGAATCGCGTGTCGCGTTAATAATAATATCTCTATAATCTAAACAGTGATCTTGTTTATAAATGATTTAATCAAATGTAATTACGAATAATTTGCATCGGGATATTAATACACAACAGTGCAAGCGCGCGTGTGGTATTCATGCCACATCGAAATAATTATATACATATATATCTTACACAACAAATATATTTCTGACATTATTCTCTAATATTATTCTATGATATTACTCTTTAAAAATTCGTACAGTTTGTACGAAGCAGAATTTTTTAGGAAGACAGATATAAATATTTGTAGGGATACAAATACTTTACAAATATTTCGCTCTTATTATTTATCATACATGATGGTGGAACCAGAATTGACTCCGATATCGGCTCGTGTGATAATTATTAATTGGTTTATTTAACGCGATGACCATCCACGAGAGAACGCGTGGTTTCTCGGTCGCTGAATTAAACAGGAATTTATTTTGAAATATTCGTCCCAGTGGATTTCGCGCGCGCCAAATGCGGCAAGAAGACGCAGGAAGAGCTTTAATTAAATAAGGAATACAGTATTATAAGGAATATGAAATAAGGAGTACAGCATTGTAAATCTGCTTTCGATATAATCGGAAACTGCATTTGATGGCCGATTAATTGAATGAAATCATTAGATGAATTATAAATAACGCGTAACAGGATACAGCTGGGTAAGAGAACATTAATCGCGGCGAGTTTTCTCGTGGTGGAAGCATTAAAAGAAACACAAATCGATAATACTGGCAGCTAACAGCCAAACGGTTTTTCTCGTACCTTCTCTTTACTGATAGTTTCCTTCCACCGCTAATTTGATTTTCTCTCTTCTATTCAATTAAAGCCCTTTCGTTAATTGAACGACACTCAGACCGTCTTCAGAACGTTTATAGATCATGTGTTATTGTCGCATTTAGTATATCGCAAATATAGCAATCAAATTATCAAAAGGAAGACGCAAATTGATATTCTTTAGAGATTGACAATATATAAAGTAGACATATAAATGTATAAAACGGAAAAAAAATTGCTGTTTATAAATATGATTCGATTCAAATATTTGAATAAAGTATGTAGTAACGATATCTGTCAATATATTGAAATACTTGATAAAGAAATTATGATAAATGCAAAAAGAAAAAAATTAAAAAATTTTGTGTCTTTGCTATCTTAAAAATGTATCTCTTTTTTATATAATACATTAAATTTGTGTTTCTTTCATAAATTTAAATAAGACCTTGAGATTTAATTCGACCTAATCTAACGCATTTGCGAACCCGTAAATTGCCATCGTAGTCGTGAAATGTGTTTAATCGCTTGACAATAACGCCGCGGTCTGCGCAGTATATCACCGTAGCCGCTATTTCTTAATTACTGCATAGCAAATCGAAGCGGAAATCCGGATAATTATGCGAGTCAACTCGTCGAGCGTGGTTCCGTATTTGGGTGTTCCTCCAGAATAGTTCGCGAGGGACTCGAGGAGTCCCTAAAACCGCAGTGACCTCCAATTATCCTGCGGATACCACGTGGCCCACGTGGTTCGATAGTCCCCATGGACTGTCCGCAAATACCCCTACTTCGCCCCTTCCTGGCGCCTGTATAATGCCTCCTAGATTAATTCATTATTAAAATAACTCCCCGTCGGCAGAACCTTGTTATCGCCGCGTATTAGAGTAGCGCGTGCGGAAAATGAAATTAGCAAGGACGCATCACGCAATAAAGGATGTGCGAAGGATGTCGCGAAGAAATTTTTATATTACAATGATTTGAGCAATAAATCTTCATCGTGAAATCAATTTTCTTTATATAATTCATTTCAAATGTATAAACTTAAGCGAAAAGATATATACTGTTTTTGCAAAAGTTTGTACATAAATTTTATTAATAGCAATGAAAGAATATTTTTGTGTTAGTTTTAGCTAATCATATTTTAAAAGTTCTGTAGTTCGAAAATTAGAATTAAAAGCGGTCTATATATTAAAATAGTCTAAAAAATTTTCAAAAATTGATATTTATATCGAATTGTTCTCGCAAATAGAGCTTTCTTTTTCAGTAATGAAGATTCGAGCTTGAAAGGGTTAATTTCCATACATTTTGTCTTCGTCGGGAAAGCGCTGTCTAATAAATTTGTAAATACAAAGACTACTATCGGCAATAACGAACTCCAAACTCGATCTCCGTATTTAATGCTACGCGCGATTGGCTAGGATTCGGGGCGCAACGTCCTGTCCCGGGTGTCCGGGTAAAATCAGAGGTCCTCATTAGGTATTCTAGGGTCAGGAAGGGTGTCTAGGGCGACCGACTTCCCTTTCGTCTTGCTCGTAACGACGCGGCCGAAAGGGAGCCTAAGACCGGACATTTCAATAAAGCTCGGCAAACGCGTAGGTTTAAACCGCTGACCGCGACTAGATCTGGTCAGCAGCTTCCTCGAAACGAAATTGCGCCTGTTCTTGCGCCACTGCTTCTCGAGGCATCGGAATAACAGCGATCGATCAATCCTCGCATGCGTCCGCGTCGTGATAGAAATAAGAGATTCCGCGAAAATTTTTCCTAATATGTCGTTATTAAACTCACTACGGGCGCCCATGCGAAATTGATCTCCTGCCAATTTCCATCGACAGCCAACATCAGCGAGCGACTCATATACTCCGATTATTATGCAAAGTATCAAAAAGCATGCAACAGTTTCTCTCGCGTGCTATTATTAATAGTTTATTGCATACATGAGATACATTTTGGTTAAATTATGGATAGTTATGTGTAATTGAAAAATATTTAGAATTTTGCATGAAATCTTATGAATAATAATTTCTTGTATTTCGTTAATTATAAAGATATATTATATTTTTTATGTGTATATTTTCTCTTTATTAAGAAATTGATATAATAATTTCGTCTTATTTTCGATGAAGTTTATCGGAGAAAAAAGATACGCACAGGTATTTACGGAAAATTCGTGTAGCATGAAATACAGAAAATATTTATTCTTGATATTAGAGCGTTTATTCTTAATATTAGAGATATTATGTTACCTGCGTCTCATCAATCCTCTAGAATTAACGGAATGATCTTTCGGAGAAGTTTCTATGACTTTGTGTGTCGCATACAGAATAACGTTCTTTCTCATAAATTTGCCACCCTCGCATTTTCGGACATATCCGATTGACTCGCGATACAAGTGACCTTTTTCCGGTCGCATCTCCTCTTTCACAAAATTCGATCTCGACTCTAGACGGCTGGTCTGATAGTAGAAGTAATCTGAACGCGGAAACGAATCGTGGGATTTGATTGCAGTGAGCCTGCCAGCTATATTGTGTGATCAAATAATTTCCGTACCGATAATAATATAGTATAAACATGAGCGAACAAAATTTTGAACAAATGAAATTATTATCTGAATTATATCGAATTTTTTATCCGACAATTAAACATTTGATTGAAATTTATAGGTAGCGACTTTTGCCTTAGTATTTTAAAATTTTACATATCTTTTTACGTTTTTACTACCGTATAAATTAGCTGCGATATATATAAAAAAAAAAACTTAGATTAAATCCGAAAAACGAATAAACTTTAAAAAATGAAAAATACAACATTGAATATATAAAGTTGGTGGCTTTGAAAAGGAATTTAAAGGAGAAAACGTGGGGAGAGGCAGAGAGATGAAAATTAAACATATCTCCAAATCTGAAGCAAAATTTCATCCCGACTATCTCTGATACCATTAATTTCAAGTCACGAAACATTTATGGAAGTTCATCATCTGTCTGGCGTATTGTAATGTCCTATCTCACAATCGAAACAACTCTATTCGCGTACCTTCCCGCCGTGATGATGCTCGCGTTGAGATATCCGAGCCGCTATTGGTATAATATTGCAGCTTTGTCGCATCTCTGGTTGAAATGACACGCCGCGATAGTCCGAGCTCCAAATTGGACGCCGGACAGAGCGGGCCGAAAGTACCGCCAGAAACAGAAACGGAGATAGAAGAGGTGTCCGGGGATTGCGGCCGGGCGCTCTAAAGTCTCTCTGACGTTCCGGCAAAACGCGCTGAAACGCGAGCGAGCTTAGGGACGAGCGAGCGGCCACTCGTAACTGCAGACGACTCGTCTTCTAAACGAGAGCGAAGCCGAGGTAAAGCACCGCGCTCAGCCTCCATTTTGCGCAGACGGCTTTAACTCGGGTCTCTCTCTCTCTCTCTCTCTCTCTCTGTGTCCGGCGAGGACACTAAATATCCGACAGACCCCTCGCGAAGCATCCCCTACGTGTACGCGCATCCACCGCTTGTCGTGAAAGCGATAATTACCAGCAGTAAGTCGGGATCTATTTATGTGAGGCCGCGACACGTATACATACATAACTCGGAGGAACTGCGAGTTTGATGCGCCAAGCTTGCGGAATAATCTCCGAAAAAATTTGTAGAATGACGTTCAAGCTACTCGTCGAATATTACTAGCGAAGAAAAATATAAATATAATTATAATTATAATATTTTCGATGAGAACAGGATCATATAAAAAAGTTATTAAAAAAATAAAGCTGAATTAAATATATAACAAAATTATAATAACCGAGATATAGAATGCATTATAAATTATATTATAGTTACAATCTTTTTTCGATCTAATTTGCATGAATTATAAGAAGTTTACGAAAATTTCTCACTTTCCCCGTGTAACAAATTTGTTGTGGAATAGTATGCGAATAATCGAAGGGGGTTTGAGTAAACCGAAATCCAAAGAGTCATCAGATTGTGGAGAAGCCCATTAATTAATGCGAGTCAAACGCGCTTAGCGCGGCTGCTTTCGGTGGGCAAACTTTATTTCCCTTTCAGAGGACGCCGCACGAAGGAAAACGAGAGGAATGGAAAAGTGAACGACTTGATTCTCTTCCGACGAAGTTCTCCGCGTAACAATATGGCCGGTCTACCGAAGAAACGGCGACGCTTTACCTCCGTATCTTTCCGCAGTCGCTGTCTCTACTTTAATTAGTCCGCCCGTCGGTAAACAATAAGCCGTTATTTCTGACAAATTAATTCGAAAAACAATTCCGAGTCTGTCGGATCGCCGTCTGTGCGACGGTGCAGCCGCCAGCTTTTATTCCGCTGGGGATGCGCATCTCAAAACGTAACGAGCATCCCTTTCATGTAATACTACACTGTGCCCTATGCTTCGCCGGAATTTCTGAGACCCGACCGCGTTAAGCTCCCTTAGGATCCTCTCCGAACCGATGTTCTCCGACCGCAAGAAAATCAGACGTTCATCGTCGTTGAAGAGCAAAAACGTCACACGATAATCAACAATTCCGTCATAAATTATTGATTCGAGCAATTTTTGTCGAATTTATAGCCTGGAAAAAACAGTTAACTTTTCCCTTATATGGAAAAATATATTATTAAAAAATAGAATTTTACATCTTTGATTTAACTACATTCAGTCTGAAAGAAAATTAATTGATTCAAAATTTCTTTCAATTTTTAACTCTCCTAGTTATACTCTGGTTTAACTTTTCACGAATGCAAGAGCCGATTTCAAGTTTGCAAAGATACTTGTGAAGTTTAACGCGGACCTTACACGTCCCGTGTAACTCGATCATAATTAATACCGCAGGGAAATTGGCTCTTCATCATGTCGCGTCCTCTTTTCCGCGCGCTTGCGGAACACATTTCCCGCGTCAGGAGATACTCGGACCGGCCAAATCGTTTTGTCGTCGCCGTGCGATCCACGCTGTCATCTCTCGCGCAAATATTTAAGCGTACCGCGTTCGTACACTCTGGAGATTACACGGGTATGGCTCGGTTCGTTTCATCCGACTTCATCTTCATCAACATACTGATCAAACCCCCATTCCACTTCGCCACGCATGTTTGTTATGTGACCACCGTACAGTGTACAATTAAATGCCGTCTTTCGCCGTATGCAATAAAATCAATTATTATTATTATTATTCGTTAATTTATTCAAGTATTGATTTTACTGCATACGGCGAAAGACGGTGTTTAATTATATCATTATAAATATACCATCAGGAATGTTTTAAAAAGCAATTTATTCCTTCATAACTTTTCACGTATTGCTATATACGTAATGTTTTTTTTTTTTTTTCCGATATCTGTCAAAGAAAATTTGGCTAAAATTTTCTTATTTTCTCTTATTCTTGCCATCAGGAATGTTTTAAAAAGCAATTTATTCCTTCATAACTTTTCACGTATTGCTATATACGTAATGTTTTTTTTCGATATCTGTCAAAAAAAGTTTCGCTAAAATTTTCTTATTTTCTCTTATTCTTGCCATCAGGAATGTTTTAAAAAGCAATTTATTCCTTCATAACTTTTCACGTATTGCTATACATATACGTAACGTTTTTTTTTTTCGATATCTGTCAAAAAAAGTTTCGCTAAAATTTTCTAATTTTCTCTTATTTTTACCTTTCAAGCGAGTACTCCATGTAACTCTGTATAATAATTTCTTGTGAAATTTACAATATTCTATATTCAAGTATGAATGTTGATTTCTAGGGATGGCTTATGCTTCTAAAGTGTCTAGGGATGTTGGAAATTATACATGCCAGTATATTGTTATATCGGCGCAAGGCTCTGCGTGCGCGATTGAAAGTCGAGATATATCTCTCGGATAGTCCGATTCGCTCCGTCCAATCTCTATCTTCGCCATCACGATTCGCGTTTCGAGCGCGTTTCGGGCGAACTTGGGACCATTTCAGAGAGCTTCCGTTGCGGATATCCAGTTTGATAGTTTAAACCGGATATTCGACGCCCGTCCTCTCTCGAACGGCGAATGGAAACGGCGAAAGGGTTGTAGCCTAGGTTGTGGCGTAGAAAGGGAAGGAGCGGGAAGAGGGGATGGAAACCGACGGCTTATAGTGGCGCGAGACGCTCATCTGCATTTCAAATCGCACGCCTGTACGAAGATTTGTTACACGTGCACGTCTTTCTGCGGAGCGTGGATCCAAACGTGTGCAGCATCGTTTGAGAACGCACGATCGAGCAATCGCGCGATGTTAAAAGTGGAAAAGCTAATAGATGCACGAGATGTATCACATTTATGATTCACTTTAATCATACGATGATTATGCAAGACTTAATACTCATAGGCCAGTTTTACTGGATATCTCAATCAATAAATATCTAAAATTCAGAAATATAGATATGTAAAAGATTTCTCATCGATTCTCATTTACTTACATAATTAAAACCTATAATAATTTATTATGTAGGAACACATGATATATTCTTAATATACTGATTAGAAGAGTAAACTTTTAGTCCCGCGTTCTATCCATCTGTAACGTGTATTTTCATCCTGGCTGGCGGACGCGCGCGCATTGCAGATACACAAAGACGTCACTCGTGCATGTCGTGATTGTTTTCGCCCGCATACACGTACGCCGGAGGATAGCGTGCACATAAGACGGAAATTCCGCTGGATAGCTGCGGGGGCCCACGTTCTTCTCCTTTCCCCCCCTGTGGTGGAATTGAACGGCCACGGATTTACGGTAAGCGCCGCGCAAACGAAACGAGCGGAAGTCGACCGTGCTTCCGGATCAGACGGCTAGGCGAAGGTTTGCACGCTGCGGGCTCTCTTGTCCCGATTAAACTACGCGGAAATTCTATCGTGGAGCAGACGCTGTTATATATGCGAGAGTGCATTCGCGTTACGTGCACGTTACGTCCACGTGTTTGATTAATCCGAACGAAAATGGTTTCTTACGTAACCGCGGAAAATGGATTTTTAGATTGTTCGGCTCATCGCGCGATTTTCGCTAACTAATTTTAAATCTGAATCTTCCTAGAAACTCTCTTCCTAGATCAGAGGTTTTCTAAATATTGATAAATAACGTTTCATCGTTTTTTTTGTTTCAGAGAATTTATCTTTTTGGGGACTTAAACAATTTTAAATCTAAAATCCTATTGTTTTATTTTATATCGAAAATCCTCTCTCTCTTCGATAATTTTATATAAGAAACTCAAATATAATACGAGGTTAAATGTCCAGATGAAAAACGTCCGTATGGGTTTCATCGTCGACGTGATAGAAGCGATCGATTGGAGAAATTCATGGTCGGGTATTTTCCAGAATAGCGACCGAAACTTCGTCGTCTGCGCCCCCGAGGCTACGATATCGATAAGGGCTTACCTTCCCGACCCCGGTGAGCTCCTTTACACCTATCCTCCTGAGAAGGGCGGGCGGTGCCGGAGGTGGTGACTTGAGAAGGAGCGCGGCGTATCCATTGGGAAAAATGGGCAGCTCGTCAGATCCGATGTTTTCGTCGCCGGAACGTCGTCTCCGATGCGGGCTCGACGACAGATTCAGTTTCTGCGCTGCTCTGCAATATAAAAATTTTTTTTGCACTTAATATTATACCCACACAAAAACAACACTTTTACTCTCGAAAGAAATTCAATTGTACGTAATTACATTCCTTCATTAATCTCTCTTTTTTTTTTTTAACGTTACATCGGCGCAAATAAAACATTATTATTCCCATTTTAAGTATCATCATCGAATTCGCGCATCTATAACGGTGAGGATATATCGAACACGGGTCAAACACTCGAATCTCTCTCGTGAGCATCCGAACACGTCGCTCTCGTCTCGACTTTCTCAGGCGATGTTTATCTCGGCGGATGCGTAGCGGCCGTATACCTGCGAAAGGGTCGCCGCACTCCGGAAGGTATGTGTCTCGGGGGCGCGACTGGGTGACATACTCCGCGGGGCGGGCCTGGTAATCAGCGAAGGTAATGTGCCGGAACCCTTAGCCGCGCAGGGGGTTCCTGCACCGAGGTAGCAGGCGCGTTTAAAGGGGCGCGCCAGGAACGAGAACGCTATATGCCCGACCGCTCGGCGTCAGTTTTGGCGGCGGGCAGGGAAGTTACGCAGGGTGGTGGCCCTAACTTCTCTTCGCCCCTCGTGGGCCTCGTTAACCCACGCTCTGTGAAATTGGAAATACCAGCGACCTCTCGCGCACTCGTTCGCCCCCCGAGATCCTCCTCTTCTCCTCTTCTTCCCTCTGTTTCCCAGCGCGCTTCCGCGCTCCGCGATGCGCGATTCCACCGGATTTCGAGTGTCATAAAAAATGGAAAGTGCGAGGGATGCGATGGGAGAGAGAGAGAGAGAGATAGGACGTGATAGGTTATCGCCGCGAGGTGCAGTCGCTTTGCACCGACCGACCGCGTCGCATTCCTTCGTCCGTCTGTCAAGTGAATCACGTCGTTCGCTGCTCTTTCGCTCACGCGTGAGCAGGTGCGAGCGAACGGCGCGTGAAACGACTTGCGAGGATTGCCGACGTGTGCCGACCGACAATTTCTTTAATAGATTTTGGAGCGGCGTCGAAGAAAAGAGGAGAGAAAGAAAGAGCAGATGAGTTTATCACTCGCGGAGCCGGTCCCTCGAAGCATATGGTGAAATAATAGGGTAATTTTGGAACAGACGACCATAGTTTTCGGAATAGATGGCTACAGTTGAAAAAAAGTACTCGTAAAAATAACACTTGCTAAAGAAGCGGTTCTCAAACTTTTAGTTGAGGAATGCTTTTTAGGAAATCTTTTATATATGTATTTTATATATATATTTTTATATATATATTTTATATATATATATAACTTTTGTGTAACGTAATGCTCTTTTTTATAACGAATTAAAAATGAATATAAAATACTGAATATATTAGTTATTAAGTGAATATAAAATCCGCCGTTGACATTTGCAGTTGTAAAATAGCTTTGAGTAGTCTTAGGATTAAATTGCAAAACATGGCAAATAATTAAAAAATTAATTCTTCCGTAAGCACTAGAATTTGAAATAAATTCCTGCGGACGAATGAAAAAAAGAGCAACGTCGTGCAAAAAGAAAAAGCATTTTCATTTTAATTATAAAACCAATTAGAAATTGTCAATCCTGTCTCGGCCGATCGAGATACGCTCGTAGCTCGTGCAAATCGTGTAAAACCTTTAAGGCAATTACAGTACTCGGCAAATATTGCGCAAAAGCTTTCGGATGTTTTTTTGTCCGGGTGCAACGACGCCGAATTCGTGTAACGCGCGCGGCTCGTCGCTGCCGCATAACATCCATCGACAAACGGAATGTTTTGCCAGCCTGTTCAAAAGGATTGTTTTCGCGCACTATCAACGCTGTTGCGCACAATAAACGGCAGCGACAGAGGAAAAAAAACGACGGCGAGAGATCCATGAGGTCGCGCGGGGCTTTCGTCGTGCCGTTTTAACGAGCACGACGACTGCCTGTTCGTCGTGTCGCGTTGCTCTTCGGAACTTTATGCATTTTTTTTGCATCAGGCAAGTGCAGGCTCGCGAAACTCTCTCCGAGTTTTTATGCTCGGTTTAATTATTTACAGTCCTCTTTTCTAAGGGACTGAGGAGAGACGAGGAGAGGAGCAGCGAGTTTATGGAGCGGAACTTTGGCGAACAAATTATGCCTGAACTTTCGGCCACTTTTGGAGAGCACATCGCGTTTTTTCGACGATAAGAACAATACAGATATTTTCTGCTTCTTTCTTTTACGCTCGCCTAACGATGTTGGCCATATACCAAATAGATAATTGCACCATCTTCCGTTGTTTCGTCGCAGATTACGTGGACGCGTTCTCGTTTGTTCGTTGAATTTCGTGGAATAACTGCTGGCAAGAATAATATCAAAGGTTGCCGCGCTCTTTAGACATGATGTAGAATATATAATAAACCATGACTGATTCCGGCGAGATATTTCTGTAATTAACGTAGACGCAGTTAAGCAGAATCTGCCGCATTAGCGGCCTCAGGAACTTCCAACGAATTGCATATATTCTCAACATTATATGCAATAGTAAAAATTCACCGCAAAGGAAAGTTAGTAAATTCGTAAAAAGAATAGTTAAAAGTTTGATAATTTACATGTTATTTAAAGTGTTTCTACCATCAAATTAAAATATATGATATTTAGCGATATATCTGCATAGGAAAATTATATATATTTTTTCCTATAAATGCTTTAGTATAAATGCTTTAGTATAAAATACTAAAAAATTTTAAACATAAATTATTTTAATTATTTAACTAATTAAATAATTTGAAGATGAATTTAATGCAATTTTAATTAACTTGTAATAAGATGAGATATTTGCGGCTACATAAATTAAAAAATAAAAGCAGAGGAGTGTGACTGTTAAAATCTCATTTTACATATAATCACTACGCAGAGACGAGGTAAAAATACTACAGTGTTTTATCGCAAGTTGATGGCACAGTAAGATTACAAGTGGGACGACTATTCTAAAAGTAATGTATCTTCTACTTCGCAATATATGCCTTAGGAGAATCCAAAATAGAATGTGAACGGATGCGGTAGACGCAGGTGCGTGTCACAAAAGCACAATCTATTTCATCAATCAGGAGGAACAGATGCGTACTGGGTCTCTTCATACATGTATTCAAAACCTCCAATGAAATATCGCCGAAATTCCCATATCCACCGTTGTCATTGACATTTAATATCTTAAGAGCGAGGCATATAAAATGCCGGTGCATGGAATATTAAACTGCGCGCCGTAAAAAAAAATACGACCGTGCAACAAATATCCTGTCGTTCGTACCGCATATTTCTTCTTACTGTGCACAGAAAGCGTACATACATTGGAGATTTATAAAGAAAAAAAACAGTAAATGTATAAACGATATTCTAGTATGTGTCAATATTTTATTTTTATTACTTTATATTAATTTATTATATTAAGGTACATTTATTATTTCTCGTCCAATTATATACTCGCATTTGTATCTCTGTTTCCGCTCTACCACATTTATCCGTTCGTTCAATTTGTATCTGGTACACCCGTTTTATAAAATGACTAATTTCGACCATATTGTTAATTTTCCCAACAGAGATTTCGGCGTATTAAGCATTTGTCATCCAGTTCTCGGTGCTCGGCGCGATTTGTCGCGACGCGTCGGGCAATCGTAAATTTTTTGCAGCGCGCGTTTTTACAATAATAAAAGTATCGCGGGTAAAGCCGACGAGGGAGATCGCGGGACCAGCGCGTAATTCGCGCGGAAATTACACGCTTAATTCGCCATGTTATTTACGAGCGAACGGACACACGCCGACCACCCCTCCGGGGGAAACGGACGGGGAAACTCGGAGGTATGTACGCCGCGCCCTTCTTGGCAATCCGCCACATATCTCGGCTTAATCAAGGAAATTATGGCGCGAAACGCTCTAAACGTCCGGCCTCGTTAGTAAGGTCGCATATCTCTCTCGCAGCCGCGACATCGTTCGATATTGGCGCGGCGCGTGTGAATTAAAAACTTTTGACAAGGAGGCACACGTGACGAGATTTTTACGAGTTCTCGCGACCCGGGAAAACGAGCAGGGTAACCGCGAGGAGTTTTACAGGCGGCGAATTAATTAAATACTTCGCCAGAAGAGGCACACGCGACGATCGACCTTTTTACCTGGCAAAAGCCGCGAATAAACCTCCAGGGTCGAATACAACGGCGACGATAACGACGAGACCATCTGAACAAACATGCGTATCGTCACGATGGTACCGCTGTTCACGGGGAATCCTTGTAAAGACTACTCATATTTGCAGATATCCGAGAGGCTAGTCATTTTTTATTAGGATTAAAAGAAATTACATAGAGAGAATGTTTTTTTTTTATAATCTTTGTCTATGTGTACATACATGCACCTTAACATGAAATGTTACATGGCTTTACAGACCATTTTATTTCTGTCGTAATTTTAATGCTGTTGATTAAGCTGTTTTTTGTGAGAGCAAAGTCTGCGTCGAAAAAAATGTAACATCATCTAAAGGATTTTTAATGCCCGCTTTTATCCATTTGCTGATTAATATCGTAAATTATTAGTTCATGCAGTTCATACAGTTATCTGAAATTGAATATTGCTATTACATCGATAGTCACTAATCGAACTTTGTCAATGATATTTCGAGTTACCCTGTGCGAAAGGGAACGAAGGGGTTTTGATAACCGCGGATGACGTTGAAAGTTATAAGATTCACCGAGCCACGACAAATTATTTGTCGAGACTGGCGGCAAATGAAATTTCTTCCGGACGAATTAAATTTGCATCCTCATTAACTACTTTTCCTGCCTGCGAAAAGTTACAAAGCTCCCATCGTTCTGTAAACACCTTAATGGACGCCCGACGAAAAATCTCTAACATTTTTATGACCGCAGAGAAAGTTTTTTTTTTTCCCCTCTGCATTGTATGCCGAAGAGTATCAGCAGCGTGCCTATCGTTATCACGCGCGCTGCACTCTATGGTATTTCATCGGGCGGGGAATAATTGTAGTTTAAATTCCGCTCTCTCCCT
Organism: Lasius platythorax; assembly: GCA_963971435.1. Lineage (NCBI taxonomy): Eukaryota > Metazoa > Arthropoda > Insecta > Hymenoptera > Formicidae > Lasius > Lasius platythorax. The sequence continues at coordinate 6,952,523 of OZ020546.1, forward strand.
CTGTCCGTTGCAACCGATATCAGTAATCGCATTATTACGTGAATCCGGCTCTCGACCTATTACTAGTGAAGTATTATCGCTCGAAAAGTTAAGCCTCTTACGCTGCCTCTACGATCTATAAATTTTACATTACTCTCGCTTCGCAAACGCGCTCGGCTTTTGGGCGAGCCTTCCTACGGCGATCCACAGGATGGCAAAATAATACACCGGAGTGCCGTGCTATTTAGAATTCTGGACTAAAGCTAAATATTCATGTGTGAGATAAAGTGACTTTTTTTGCAGCAGGTTTAAAATGACGAGTAATAACAAAGTTAATAGAAAAAAATATGTAATTTCTTAAATCTAAAAAATCACGAGAGAGAAATTGTGAAGAAAATCCTTATGAAAAATAAATAGTTTATGGAAAATTTTATTTACATGTTAATCCGAAATCCGATTAATTTCTCTTTAAAAGATTATTGTTCGTTTGGTGACAGTTTTTGCTTCTTTGCACGCTTCTAAAGTCTGTTCCTCGCGACTGTGCTTTATATAATTCCCAGTACGACAAATGTTTGAATAATTCTTCCCCGATGCACGCACTTAAAATGTGACCCGTTACGCGATCGAGCTTTGCGAACGGAGGATGAGAATGAGCTACGTGTAACCACTCCATAAATTGCGTAACAGCCCTCTTCTCGTCCCTTTTTACTTTGCACTCGCGTCCGAAGGTGATTCGACAAATTCGCCAATCCCGTTTGCACCGCCGCGGTCGCGTCCTCTTCCTCTTCCGCCTTTCCGTCCCGTCCCACCAGGACGCACCTTTTTTTCGTTCGGTTGCCCGGAAACGGAAAGAAAACACCGGCGGATCCCATCGGGATGGATGGAGAGCGCATTCGAGAGGACGTCGCCGTTCTCCGGGGCTCTCTTCCGGATAAACCGCGTCCTGACGCGTTCTCTTCGACGTCGAAACGACAAGTTTCACCCTCGCTTCTACCTCTCCCCCTCCCCCTCCCCTGATTGAATTGCCATAATCGATCCGTGAAAAATCCCGACCGCGTATTCAACGGTCTCTCGCACATTACCTTCGTTCTCTCCGTGTTTTTCTTAGCGCGGACCCGCCTCTTTCCGTCTCGGCTCAGCGGGATGATCAAGAGTGCATTTGCTTTAATCCTTACCAGCCCTTTTCCGCCCGACGTCATGTATTCCTCGCGCAACCCATCTATTTTTCGGGCATTGAATCGATAATCTCACGTTCCTCAGTTTTCAATGAATAAAGAGAGGTTGTTTGTTGGTAATCGTGATTGCACTGTAAGAGTGTGACGTTAAGCAGAAAATAATTAAGTAAAGTCATAAAAATCTTTTATTCTTTTGTGAGTTTGCATTGTCACTTGTATCATTTAATCAATAATATTTTTCATAGCTGTATTTTTTCATCTTGATACCGCTTGTTCTGTTCACAAATAAGCATTTAGTTAATTTTCAAAAAGTTAATTTCGACGAACAGTATCTTCGTAATTTTCCATTCATAGTTTCTATCAGCAAGCAATCGCGATTGATGGCGTTGTCATGATATTTGATGCTATATTCCGATAGGAAGTGTGTGCACTCGTAAGCGAGAAACTTGTATAAAAAAAGCCCTCGACAATAACTCTCGACGTACTTCGTAGATAAACAAACTTTCGCGCGTGGGAAAAACTTGACGAGTCGATTTTTTTACCGGGCACGTGCAGAGCAGTAAATCCGCCATAGGCATGTACAAAAGTATCGCGCCTACGAGAAAGAATCGTTTAACTTATATTGGCGTTACGGCTGCCGCGTCGTAAATCATGTGAAACACTGTTTGAAATGGAGCAACGGAGCTCTGAGAGTTGCGATCGAAAAGAAATCTGGATGTCTCAACTGTTCGGTGTCGTAAACTCTGATTGAATTGCTCCGTGTATAATAAATTGACTGTCACAGTCTACGTAACGCATAAAGCTCGATGCGAAAAAACTGTATCGTGAGAGAGAATATTGTAAGAAAAAAAAAGGATAACGTAGGAAAATATAAAAATCGTTAACATCAAGCGAAAATGTTATTTGCATGTGAAAAATGTTGCCAAGTATAAAAAATAAACCCTGTTACGGCAGATTCAGAAAATTCTGTCAAAATGAAAAATATACAAGGAAAATTTTTCATATTTCAAATATGTGTACGTTGTTTGCTTCAAAATGCATTAACGGTACAACGGAATTTCACGCGAAAGAACGGTCTGGTTGTTCCTCAGGGGCTTTGCATCGTTTCTGAAGATCGCTAAGGTTCCGAAACGCCCTGTGAACCCTCGTTTCAAGCCCTTCACCCTCATCTGCCTCGTCGCTGTCGAGTCTCGTAAGGCGCGGTGCCGATCGCGGCGGAAAAAATGGAGAAGGGAAAAGAAGGAAAAGCGTCCGCACATTCGCGCTCGTCGGTAGTCTCCGTAAGAGAGCTGTCGATATAATTTCTTTTCTACATGAACGGCTGCAAGAGAAACATTTCGCCCCGAGGAATGCATCCCTGTGTGATCCATAAAAGGATGCGGCTTCCGCCGCTTTGCGGAAGGGTGGTGAAATTCCTGACGTTTGACGAAACGCCCGATGTCACGGAGAAGACGAGTTGCGCGAGTGGCGAAATAAATTCGTCCGCAATCGCGCATGAAAAATATTTATCTTGTTTGCGACAAGCATTATACGTCTCTATATTCTTGCATTTGTATGCACTCTCGTGGATACAAAATATTACTTTGCGTCGGCTGTCGCTTGTAAACGATAGAAGCAATCCGGAAAAGATATGTACATGCAAAAATCATATCAGTATTCATGTGTCACTAAAGAAAGTTGTTTCAAAAAAAATCTTTAATATTAATTTCAATAAGATATTATTTTTGATCTGAGATTGATTTTCTGCAATTAAAATAGTAAAAATTTTCCGTTCTGTTGCGAAAAGAATATTGTTATTGCATGCTTAATATTTTTCAAATATACATATATTTTTCTTATTTATTAATAGGAAAAAAGACCTATGTGATCCTACGTGCAGTGAAATGTAACTGCTAATGCATATTGCACAGAATGTGATGAAAAATTGTGCTACTCGTGTATTCTCGCCCTGCGTTTAATACTAAACGCGATTGATTTCTGTCTCACGTTGAACACATTAAATAAACGAAACTGAGAATGCATTTGACGCCTAATTTGACTGCTAATAAAGAGGGAATTCGCGTATTCGCTGCATAAAAAATGCCATGCAAGCTACAAACGATATACGCAAGAGATAAAAATAAAAGCAGCACTAAAATAAACATGAAAATAACTATAAATTAAATAAAAATAACTATATAAATTATATTTTCTTCATTCTTGTATTTAATTTTCTTCATTCTTGTATTAAATTTTTTCATTGCAATTTAAATATGTATCTCTTTCAACGCTTCGTTTAATAATTTATCATTTACTGTCACGTATTTAAATGGCATACATAAAATATTCACAGCAAATCGAAAGAAAGGAAGGATGCAATGGTAGAAAAAGAAAAATGGCTTAAAATATAAATCTCACGGGGCGATCATGATATACGATTATTTCCTTTTGTGCCGAATCGCGGCGGCCCGGTTGATGCGCGATCGATTCATTTCACGGCACATTACACGCGTAATTTTCGAATATTGCCTTAATTTATCGTCGTATTAACGAGAGAAGCCAAAAGTACTTGCTTCCGCCGACGATTTAATTATCATTTAAACAATGAATAATTCTGATACAGCAACTTTATCTCTTGTTTATATCTTAGGAATATATTTAAGAATACAAATAATATGTAATTTTTCAACATGCGCCTTAGTATTAAATTCACCAAAATATTTTTACTGCAATATATAATTTACTGCAATAACATATGAATAATTAATCCACGTTTCTAATTCTTTAAATTTGCCACCGCAGCGGTTTACATACATAAAACTAGCCCGTTTAAAGTCAAGATTATGGGATACATTATCAATAAAAAAAAATTGCACAAGACATCCCTTCTACGTCGGCGTTTTATAATCGGTCTCGAGAGCCCTGATGGCGGATGTTGCATACACTTTGCGAAGAATGCACTTCGAATCGATATGTCTTCCCTTAAATCGCAATGGCGAGGCCTTCTCAGGTAAAATAAGGCGATGTGTGTATGTGTGTGTGTCACGAAGTGTGTATTAAAACAAAGAAGCAAGAGAGAAAGGTGAGTGCATTCCCTCGCGTGTCTGTACCTATTACGTTACGTCAAAGCCGACGCATCCATCATACAGTCGACGGCACTCAGACGTTCCCGGACGCGCGACACTCTTCTGCGTGTGACGTGTGCACGTGATACGACACGGCAATGTGTACACGCGTGTATGTACAGCGACGAGGATGATCAGGGAACGTACAGGCACGTGCGCTCTTGCTTCAGGATATCCCGGATGCCGTGGTCCCCGGGGATGGCCATGTGACATCAGCCGCGACACTGACGTGACCTCCAGGGTGACGCGTCGACTTGACACTTTCAGAAATATGCGCGGCAAGATATCTTTCTTCTTGGCGATTTCGCCCGGGATGTCGGGCGAAGCGACATTTGTTCCCCTTCTTCACAACGCATAAAAAAAGTATCATAGTTTCATTTCGTTTCATATAAATGATGTGTCTCCGAGAATCCAATTTGACTTTACAACCTTCACGCTTTCTCGGTTTAACGAATGCCATTAAAAACAGTTGCAATATAATGTCTTTCATTTCGTTTATATTTTATCTTAGATTTTTCCAGAGAGCTTTTTCTCTCACACACACACACACACACACACACACACAATCTACGATTTTTATATATTTAATATATTTTTTGAATTTATGCAATATGAATTTAATATTAAACTATAATAAATTTTTATATAAATTTTTGAAAATTAGAAGCGCAAAAGTTTACACATATGTGGAACATATAAATAATTAGACGTTTTATAGTTTTTCACTTTTGGTGACTGTTAACGTTTAGAGACACATGTGTGCGCATTAATCAACATGCGCTTCTACAACGATAACAGATCACGCGGGCTTTTTCGTCGCAATTAACACCCACATGTGACAACGCCGGTCGGTGCGCGACAGACATGCTTTCGTCGCGATTAGCGCGGGAGACACGAGAGCGTTCGTGTTTTACTATTTTCAACGAGTATTCCTTCCCATCCCTTTGAAAAATGAATTACGGACTCGCGGAGGCAAGACGTCGGTCAATAATTTTAATTTGTGGTCTGCGACAGATCTCCGTCGCAATAATTTAGGACACGCGGCAAAGAAGATGAAGAGCCGGCGGGTCATGTTACGGTGCCTCCGAAGATATTCTAATTGTAGAGTATTTACTACGAACACGCGGGCGATCCGCGACGAATCTTTGATCTTCAAGGCACTAAAACTCCTAGGGAATGTTCCATGGATCTTTGAGACGATTTTTCGGTCGAATGAAAATTTGATTAAGTGTCAAGCAACAAAAATCTTGTGGGTTTAAAAATGAACCTATGTGAGTCACTTTTATGTATCATCTTATCATTGTTTTATTAATTAATTAATAAAAAAATGATAAGATGATTTTTTAATTAATTAGTAAAAAATTTTTTAAAATATTAATTTTTTTATAAATTATATCCACACTAGTGCAATTTAATTATAATATGTTAAAATTAAATGTCGTAACATTTTACATTGCTTGACAATGACGTGTGTATAATGATTACGTTAGTTTTATTATCTGGCTTTAGAAAAATTGCGCATGTAATGCTCGTAAATACGTTCGATAGTTCATCGGAAGCAAGACGTGAGCATTATCATCGGAGTCATAATTCATTAATTAATATTCATCTCGACGCTTCGTGTAAAACGACTCGTCGTTTTTTCTGCCTGACATGCACAGCAACGATAGTGACAAATAATGTTTTTTACTCCACAAATGAGAGGCACATCGTCGTCTTTCGGAGCATGACTTGCCGTTGCGAAGAGCGAGCGCTTCGAAACGCTCCGATTAAAAATAAACTACCGAGCGACTCGTATACGTGTTTCGACTGCCTTCACAAAAGAGAAACACATTCGGTCTTCTTTTTCCTGTGCTCTCTTTAATCTCGCCGTTCTGCCACAAACAAAATAATCACGACTTTAAACGTTAAAACAGGAAGAACTTTGACGAATACCGTAATGACTGATCATCTCCTTTTTTGTTCCGCATTCAAGCGCGAATATTTTTTTTTCAGTTGTACATTGAATATTAATGAAGTCAAGCAATATTATACATTTTGACTCATGTATGTCTCTCTTTTAATTAATTGTATATATGAATATTATGTTTATATTTATCATTTATATTTATATTTAGTCTGCTTTTATATGTTTTTGTACTATATGATTACAATATTCCACTTGATATTTAATTGTTATTTGCTAAATTCGGAACTTTAAAACAATGTGAAGATAACATTTCATTAATGTTCACCGAGACGAGTTTTCCACTTTGGTAATAAAATTGCGACAATCACTACGACGAGACATTTTTTGTCTGATGCAAAATTCCGTTTCTGACTTCTATGCGATATTTCACGGATGAAACAATTTGTATGATTTAATTCATAAATTAATTACCAATATAAATGACAGAAGAAAAAGAGAGAAAGAGAGGCACAGCAGAGGGCAAAAGCCTCTTTGTTCTCGTCGATCATTGCTCGTCTTCTTGGTAGGAATATAGAGCAACAAGCGAAATACGATCCTTTGTTACTCATCGTACGTCCAGCGAATGAAGGTGGAGTATGATGAGGGCAAACACATAGAGCTCGTCGAAACTTGGTGAACACTTGGCCGCAAGACGAGACTTCCTTCTCGGTTGCGTATTAGTCTAAGGATGAGGAATTGTCGGTGAATGAGGCGGCGGAAATAGGAGCTTCGCGAGAAAACGGATTCGCCTTCAGGCAAAGTTGTATTGAGCGTCATCGAAACGTTGCACTTTATATGGCATGAGGCGAAAGTTAAGTTTGCTGTAATAATTGAGTTCTCCAGAAGAACAATGTGGCTCGCGTTACACAGCTTTCACATATCCGCATGTTTCATATACGAAGAAAAAATTGTAATTCTTGAAAATATAAGCAAGGTTTGATCTTTAATTTCACTCGAGAGTTCCTCACTTTTCTCCCGAATTTCTTCCTTACTTTTCTGAGAAAAGTACATGCATCAGATTTGTCGAGGAATATATTGCTAAAGACTTTGAATAGAATGTGTATAAAACAGTACGTATATGATAAATATGCTAGGAAGTCCCCGAAGAGGACGTATTTAAATGTGGGATATGCGATTTATTGCGTTCAATATAATCATAAGGCCACGTTTGCTGAGCCGCAGAGCTAAGCGAGAAATCTGGGATTTAAATCTCGTCTGAAAGCTGCTTCCGTGCTGCCGGCGTACTCCGATTGGACGGAGAGTGTGCCTTTGTATTCCCCATTGTACTAAAACTTAATTCTACCTTTGCTTTGAGCGTTCGAGCGCGGTTCTACGCGTGTGCGAATTGTGGCGCGCGTACAAACGTAAGATACCCGTGTAAGACTCTTGAAAACTTGGCTTAATATTGCTCGAGAGTGACGAGGGATTAGAGATAACTCTGAAAGAGGGGAGTCTGGGAGGAAGGCGGATGGAGAAGAGGGAAGGTGGCGGGGGAAGGAAAGTCGGAAACTTGCATCGAGTCGGAGTTGTGTACTTATAGCGGATTGCTTACCGCGTCGGAAATGTTACACGCAGACTGACGCGAGACTGTTCTTACGCTCCCCCTCCTCAAGCCACGATTTGGTTATTGCTTTGCGCTATATAGGTATATACGCAACTGCAACCGAGCATTCCGATAGTCTAAGATCTTACAAATAGTCTCGGAGTCGCAAACCCGGAAAGCCTTACCAAGATTTCGTCTGCCTGGAACAGTCGAGTTTGTCTCGAACGTGGAATTTGATATTCATAACGCCACTAAATGTCTATTTTTTTCTTACTGAATAATTCTTTTTCACGGAGATTTGACAAGCGTTGTAATTATACTCGATGCTAAGGATATAGTTGAAGAGAAACTCACATTCTACTTTTATAAGCACCGATTAAAAATCAACGTGTCACTGTTTCTCCCTGAGACGTCACTTCGCGCATTTTATCCGCGCATTAACGCGTGCATTAACATTTCCCAGTCGTTGATATCGGCCGCAATACGTTCCCGGTGACGAATGTCGAAACGAAAGGTCGGAAATTGCGTGTCGAGGCTGCGATCTCGCGATTTCGCGTCAGATGATTTTTCGCAGTCGGCGCAGTACAGATCCATGGTGGCGATACGACCGCGATCGATTGCAGCAGCGCGGTCGTAAACCGCAAACTTAGTGTCAACGTAATCCAGAAGTCCGTCCAGAGAGGAGGCACCTGTCAGGTGCTACCAGTATATGTATTAACGCCGGCGGGGACGGTGGCGGGCGGATGGCTCGAAGGGGGAGGAGAGTCGAGGGTGGCTTTTCAAGTCGCATAGTTTCCTCCACCGGCAGACGTTGCGTGTCCAGAAGACGCGACGTTGCCGATCGAGGTCGACGGTATTTACGGCGCGTCCGTGTGGGTGGTTTTCCCGCGCGCGTGCGTGTTCGCGCAACTATGCTCGGTTATCGTCACGTGCGGCATTATGGGAATAGTTTGCAAATTAAGATCGCGTATGCGGAAGTACGTAGCGAGAGCGCGATATTAGCGTCGCTTGGTACTTCCGATACGCTTAAATATCAAGTGACGTAAAGACTTCGTAGTTAATTTAATGTGTAACGAGAGTTGCGATTCCGCCGAAATAATTGCAAATAAACCTGATCATATTAAGATCTGAAAGGATCGAAAATATGAAGAGAGTAGAAAAAAAATGTACGTTTATTTTTTCGAATCTTTATATTCATCTTCTTGTGTATATAGAGTCTTGAAATAATTCGTCGACTTAATTCCACGGTTGATTTTTATCCGTATGATAAGAGGAGAAAATAAAGTAAGGAATTTAAGGTTCACTGTGGTCACAGCTATCTGTAGTTACGTTTCTAAGCACTAGAGATGGACCACTTTAAACAAGCAGAAATGAAAAGACTCTTGAAATTACGACACTTTATCGCGTGTACTATACTGTCGAGAGCTCTGAAAACGGAAATAAGATTAAGAAATTTCCGCATGATTATTCCTTCATCCATAAAATCTACTTCGTTATTTTCAGATGCTTTCGGTCTTCATCGTTATATTTTCTAGAAGTTATTAACGACATATATACAGCGTACATTTTTGTGTTCTTGTAAAAATTCATTAAAATCCACGGCTCCCATTCGGATCCATGAGGTTTACACGTTAAAAGCTGCGTATTCAAGATTAAAAAAAAAAACTCATTCCTTCCGATGATATCATTTAAAAGATAAACCTTCCTATCGCCCTTGTTTCCGTTGTCAGTCCGAGAGCGAGCACCTGTCGCTCCCTATCTGGCTGTAACTACTCAGAAGTCGACGTGGCTGACCGCAACAACATCTATACTACTGCCGCTCGCGGCGGCGTCGTACATCGTCGTCGTCGTCGTTGCGGCGGTCAAGTAGAATAGATCCTGGTGCAGTCCGCCCGGTCGACTAGTCTAGGATCTCCCAGGAGATGGAGCGGGCCTTTCGGCGGATAATTGCATGAAGAACGTCGGTCGAAGATAGCTGGCGCAAGGAGAGGGATACGTACATACATCGTAAAGGAGTCGTATTATCGGCGATGTCCGTCTCGCGCCGGAAGTAGCCGGAGAAATCGTCGCGAACAGGAAAGGAAGAAGAACGTTTTCAAAGACGACGTATTCTCCGCGAATAGACGAGCGGATTTGAGATTGCGTGCAACGCGCGGATAACGCGGGAATAGGATATTGTCTTCTTCTTTCTTTTCGTTTTTCTCTCTCTTTCTCGTTCTATCTTCTTCTCGAAGAGAGAAAATCGCATCCTTCCAGAAAATTGATCTCAGTAAGCTGCATTTGACGAGAGTACAACGTTCATCGAGATCGAATTTGACGCGAACAGGTCCTTTTGCGCGTCGGATAGCGCACATCTCGCAAAATGCATTCGAGAAGGACGGAGAAACGAAATATGTGCGCTCGCGAACGTACGTCATCCGGAAACGCTGTTTCACGCGGCAGTTGAATGCCGCGTCGAACGGATTGTATTGCTTCGCCATCCGCTATCTGTGTATGTTCGAAAGCGCATTCTACGATAATGGGGGCGATCCTGTATACGTATTATACGTTTTCGCTGGACGAGCTCGCTGAACACGCCTTAGCCTCGTGCTTATGAAATTTAACGTTGCGTTCGTTCGCTCGCGAAATGGCACGACGCCGGTTAGGATAATCGCGAGATATATCCCGTTATATTCCGCGCACGTAAGTCTTCCGGCGTGTTTTATGGATAATACATATTTTCCCTCGCCAATAATGGTCCCGACTATAAAGCGGGATGCGGAATGGCGCCACTTTACCTCGCGTCGGGACGAAAAAAAAAAAATGACAGTATCGTGTCTTAACGTTTTATCGAATTTTCCGACCACGGATTAAGCTAATGGAAACCGCAGACGGTAAGAGAGAAAGAGAGAATTAGAGGAAGGAATGGTTCTGAGAGATTGCTTGTGTGAAAAGAAGAAGAAGAAAACGGAAGCGCGCCCGCCGATCTACTGTTGTATCTTCAATTTATTACCGCGAGATATAGATGCACACAGGTCGAACGCGTCATAACTCTTGATGTTACGTTTATGATATGTACAAGCCATGTTTGGCGAACAAAGTGCGCGATCATTCGCCGGAGGGTGAAAGGCCGCGCGATGATGTCATAAATCCTACGTGATAATCGGTAACGCATCTTGTCCGTAGATATTGGCCACATGCAACGTTTAAATAGCGGCATAAATTTTGTCTCAAATTTCTTCATTTTGTCTGATAATAGCATGTTCGATGACAAAACGAGATTTCGCAACAGCTAGTCTAGCAAAAAGCTATCTAATGTATGACGGTGAGACATATATTCGTTTGAAAGATCTATAAATGATTATATAATATTCATCATATATTGTGTAAGAATCCACTTCGTTTGGAAAATTGTATACGCCAAATAACGCAATTCGAATAGCTATAAATCTCGCGTTTTTTACTCGTATTATACTGCATGTCAGTTATTGAAATCTTGATAGAACGAACACGATGAGTCTTTTGAGCGACAAATATATATTTAGAGAACTTTTGATTAAAATATTGATTTTCGCGCGATGAAAAACGCAATGCCCGGAGTTTGTGGAAAGGAAAATTGCCACGCAGCGCGTAAGCAGATTGCGTCGCACATACAACCGTCGCTCGATAATACTTTCGGTTCGTCGTAACTCGCTCGCGTCTTTTTGGGGAATATTTTTTCGCCTACGTCGCTTTCCATGCTTACTCCGCCTACGTCGAACCGTCGATAACCCGGAATTTTACGGCGAGATGCGGAAAGCATCGCCCTCTTCCAGCCCCCGAAGGTGCATCGCAGGGCTCTGTCTGACATTTTTAAGAAATTCCACCCGCCCCATCCGTCGCCCACCGTTTTTTCGCCGTCGCTCCGGGCTGACATTATGCTAACCAGTCCTTCCCCGACCTTCGATATTTCGAGTCGTCGCTCTCGTTGATCTACGAGCTCTATTCGCCCTCTTTTTCACTCTCTCTCTCGCTTTCTCTTACGTCGCCACTTGTTAACGCCTACGAGAAGCCTAGAAGCTGCATCTCCCGGGACGAAACACCCTCGAACTGTCAAAATGTTACAAACCCGCCATTCCCGAGGGAGCACGGGCGGGGGCTACCGAAACGGAACGAGATTTCGTCCTTTCCGGCGTTGAGTTATCGTCCTCGAAACCGATACCGGCCGATAACCTTTTCTTATCCGGATTACAATCCACCCGCGTGCTGCATGAATGGGATTTTGGATGAATCGAGTTAGAAACTTCCATTCCGGGGGAGAACAGCGGCTCTCGGGCTGCTAAAAGCAACTACTTTACGACGATCAGGAGAGCTTATAAACAAGTTCAAGTAGAAGCGATCCGATATAAGTGAAGTTTTAATTTCTATTTCTAAGTTTTTAAGTCTATTCTCTCATTTTCCGATTTTATTCATCTACTCCTATTAAAAGATTTCTCAAATAACAAATATAATATAATAATATAAGTAATTTTAAACGAATTATTATTATATAATTATTATTATAATTAATAATTATTAATTATTATTATAATTAATGTGGTTTGAAATATTTGACGCCGCTTATGCGCCGTTATTTTCTGATCCAATATAGTTTTGTCTTACATAGAGTTTTTGATAATCAATTTGTGCGTGTGCTTTTCTTTGAAACGAGCGCTACAATTTCGATAACGTTCATTGTCAATTTTGCGGACGAACATTTTTGGCATTAAGCAAGAGTAACTTTGTATTATCCGTTGCTCAGACGTGTTCCTGTCACACACGTGGCATATTTCAGCGTTATTTCGACGACGGGAACTCGATACGAACCGCCGCGCCATCGGGATAGCGAAATCGGAGCGATCGTCGCCCGTCGCCCGACGTCGGTTTATCGAAAATTTATTCGTTCCCAACCGACACGTGACTGCCTCCCGCTTTGAAGAGGACCGACAGCCGCTGGCGAGCGTCGTCGCGGCGTTCGCAAATGAAAGTTACTCGATATTGCGTCAATAATGGCTCGACGTGCGCGACAAATAGCGTAGAACTGAAAGCGGCCAAGAAAGGCTTCCAGGGGAAGGAATAGCAGACAAATGCTTTTTCATCGGATAGCGGGATGCACTCGTAAAATTGCATAGGCATTCCCCGTGCAATTTTTGGCCGCAATACGTCATACGCCTTCCAATCGCAGTCGCGTCGCATCGAATCGCCAAAAGAGCACAACGGAACACAGTCACATGGTTTTAATCTCGTATATTCCATATCGAAGACATTTTTTTTTTCATGTTACATACACCTTTTCGTGCACCTGGTGGTAACGATTTATTCCTGACATCTCGTAGTATTGGAAATCGTCGCGCGGAGATCAGTTAGATTTAAGCTGTCAGAACTAACGTGTTCCCTAACGCGTTATGGCTATTTGTGGAAGTCGTGAAAATATGAAAAACGAATAAATTCCGCAAGACCGCTGGATTTGCAGGCGAGTTAACAAATTTATGTGACACGTGTTTTTAACTCTTTTATTCCACCGGCGATGAGAAATGGCCGCCATCGTCTGGTCCGGATGCTAAAAGAATTATGTCAGAATAAAAATTCTGGCTCCCAAGGGAGAATTTGGATATCCCCTATTGGCGAACTTTCAAGGTTATATATTTTTCATCCGAGAGAGAAAGAAATATCGCGGGAGATCCATTACTTGTAATATAAATATTCTCATTAAGCGACGCACAGAGCGCGAGAATGTCGTTTTGTACGCACTTGGGTGCGATTCGATCGAATGTGCTATGTGGAATTCAACGATGTGCGCGTGCGACTTCGTTAGGATTCCGCGAGAAATTTGCTAAATGCCTCCGTAGATAATGGCGCCTTTCGTGAAAGATCTCGCGATCTCGACTATAGTGACTGCTATGGAAGGGCGAACGGATTGTCATAAATTCGCGTTCGCCCCCGCAGACGCGCGAGCGTGCAAATATCTGCGCCGGGAAACTTTCGCGAACTTTCTCACGCTCGTACGGAACTTGCATCCGAGCATTACGTGTATTTACATACTCGCTCCGGCTCGCGAGGCATTTCTCCGGCGGCTGCGAAGCTTCTTACATCCTTAATCTCTGGCTCTTTGCCCTGATAGCCGCGTGAACTTGTAATCGTTAAAAGCAGTTCGCCACGGAACTTATCGAGCAACTGAGAACGATATTCATAATCAGAAGTTTCATCACATGTGTGTCATTTTCAATCCCTAGTTATTGAAAGAGTATAATTAATTGACAATTCAGTAGGAAGTTCTTTGATTTCGTATTTCACAAACTTTTGCTCCGACATTTTCAACCTTCAAGAATTTCTCATTCATTCATATCCAATAATCATTAAAAGAAATTTACTTTTGAACTTAATGAACAACTGGAAACGATATTAAGTCAGAAATTAACACATATATGTATTGTTTACAATCATTTGTTAAAAGAACGTAATTAATTGCCAATTTAATATCACATTCTTCCATTTCGTGTTTCATCAACTTTTACTTCATCATTTTCAGTTTTAATAATCTTTCATTAATTAATATATTTATAGCGATTCAATTCTTATTTATTAAGTATTTTGTTACTATTAATTGTCAAACATTCAAATAAGTTCCTAGCTGTAATTAATACGAACTGCTACTCTTCTAAGAATGTTATTAAATTTTGGAAAGGATTCTTATATCGCGGAGGAACTCGGAACATCGCGAAAAGAAACTGATAACCCTGCTGATTCCATCGGCAATCAAACTTTCCGGTAACAAATCAGATTTTCACGATTCCTCGCACGATCGGATCACGCGTTTTTTTTTTTCGAGAGTCTGTGCTCCTTGTCGACGCCCTTCCCTGAATATTTATAGCCGCTCATCGAGAGAAAGGGGCGCTCTCGTTCACGCGAGTACGCCGACGATCATCCTGTCGTCGGTTTCGTAGTTAAATGACGGAAGCCGTCCCAGATGTTTCATGCAGAACTATTTTATCGATTTGCCCTCGTAGTATATCCGACAAATCGACATTACTTCTATGCAGTTTTCCCCCTCGTGCTGTCTAGATCTCGACCTACTCGCGTGTCTGTATAATTCAAGCTATAGTCGTCGCTGAGGCAGATGCCATGCGAAACGTTTCAGCTCTATTCTTACAATTGTAATTCGTACGACATCGCTCATTTCCTGCTCCGCTGTCATTTAATATGCTCGCAATTATGTTCCCTCGCATTCTTATGTTGACAATCGTTTCGTTTGTTTCGTGCATCGCATAACGAAAGTTTGCATTCTTCACGATTCAGTGAAGTATCGCTGTCATAATCGATATCCAGTAAACTACATCGGTCGTGCAGCGTTCGTACTTCTATTCTTAATGCGAAACGACGTTAATGCACGAAAATAATTCGAATCATTCCACTTCACAAAATTTCGTGTCACGTTGAACATCGATTCAATCAGAAAATAAACGCTGAGAAATAAAAAAACTCAAGTTCTTCACTATCCGAGACTGAATGATAATATTGAGATATGCTTAAAATATATGAATAAAATGTTTGTATGCTTCACGCTACATTCAAAGAAATTCATCGCTGTTTTATCTCTTGGGACGATACGATACACAATCTGGGAATGCGTTCTCTTGCAGATCGTTCAAACTATCATATAAAAACAAATATAAAAATATAAAATATAAGAAATATAAAAAATATATAACTATATCATAATATAAAAAATATATAAATATATCATATAAATATCAAAGATACTTCAAATGAGAGAAGAAAAGAAATGTAGGAAAGCACATCGATCGGCGTATCGGCGATCAATAAATCAGGGCGTGTATACCCTTCTGCTGGGATGCCTGCGAGGGTGGCACCGTCGTCGTCGTCATCGTGTGCGTCTTGATGGCGCAAATAAAATACGACCCAATTTCACGGTGCAAACCGCGAAACAATGGTATTGATTTTATTTCCATATCAACCGAGATACGCACGACGACGACGATGACGACGGAGGGATCGGCTGGATCGGTGGATTCGTAAGGGGAAAAGGGCCGAGAGCGGGGAAAGGCAGATGAAGCAGTAACTCAAAGGAGGAGGGCGGGCGCGTTTTAGGCCGGAAGGTCCTGGTGCGTGCAAGAGGGATGCGAACGCGGGACCTAAGGGTACATATCGAGCGACGAATGTCGGACGTTCAGCGTGCACGTCACGTAAAGATGGAGTCGCTCGCCGAGGTGAGACGAGAGAAACGGAACAGAGACGTCGACGACGAAGACGACGACGACCGTATCCGGTGGGATGAGGAAAAAGGATAGGAAACGGGGGGGAGGGGATGTAGGTAGATAGAGGAAGCACAGGGAGTCGCAACGAGGGTTTATCCTACGACAGTCCTACGCACGCTAGCATAATTAAGAAAGTTCCGTCCGGGAGTTTTTCCCGGTGTCTTCCAGTATTGTTATTCTTAGCTCGTAGCGGCGCTAATTAAGCTGGCCGAATAACGCAATACTGAATTGCTAGCGAAAAATTTACGACTGTCATTGCGTCGCAGCGCCGTGACCAAATCAGCGGCGTGGATTACGAGATTATGCAAGTTAGTTGAAACAATGAGAAGGATAAACATTCTGAAATATGTATTATTTTTTTTTTCTGGAAAATAGAAATACGGATTGAGGTACAAAAAAAATTCAAAGTAGTATTAATTTTGACCGTATCTCGAGAAATGTTCGCATTTGTGTGTACGTTTCTTCGAACTTTATATTATTTGAAATAATATGATAAAACTGCAATAATAAATTTCCCAATTCCATCGCATAATTTCTCGTGTAGCATATTGCAATATAATAACACACACAAACTACTTTTTGTGTGCCGCGCGGAGAGCAACGTATTCGGATATCCGGCGCGAAATAAAACATCGTCCGCGATTCGAGCGCGCACATATATACATTTTCCGGGATAGATTCGCGAAAATCAGAAAGCGAATAATCACGGTGAGACCGGACTCGACAAACAACTGAAGATATAGCGTTTCATTACCCGGCAGCAACACAGCGTATAGCGAAGAATACCAAAAGAAAAGGACCGCCGCGATTTTTCCATCGACGGCGACCTCCGGCCTTCCGCGTCCTCGTCTCTACTTATTATGATCCCGCGTCGTTCTCTTCTCGAAGGCGCTCCCCTGCCCCCCTTTTCATCCCTTCGCCTCCCAATATTCCGGATATTGTATGAACCGCGGCGCGGCCGATCATCTTTCTTCTCTCTTTCTCTCTCTCTCTTTCTCTCTCTCTTTCTCTCCCGCTCGCTCTTTCTCGTCCGGTTATTACGAAACTCGCTTTCAACGAAGAAAGCGAAGAACGGCGAGGAAAGGGAAGGAACGACAGGAGGAGGCGATGGAAAACGTCGGACGTGTGCCCGCGAGGCATTGTCATTTTCATCGGCTCGCAGCTTTCCCGCAGCTTTTCTACCTCCTGTTCCTTGCTGCTACCTCCTTCCATTCGTGCGAAAAGCCAGCGGCACAATGAAAATACGTTGCTCTTTATTCGAAACATACGTTCGTCTTGATGTTTCGGTCGTTTGATATGTCGAGATAGGATTGCGCGGGAGATGATTATAGATCTGACCGAATCGCGCGTCAAACGCGTTTATTGAAAATTAACGTATAAAATGGTATAGTCATAACGCATATAATATACATAATAACAGTATCGCGCGCGCACTATTATTCTATCAAATTGAAACGGACAAGTTTATTAATGTTAGTAATTTCGCATGGTGATACTAATTAGTATCCGGTTTGTGAAATTTAATTGCATTTCGTGCCCGTTAGTTACACATATCTTGAAAAGCTCGGCGATAAATCCGTTTCCCGAAAAAAGTTCAATTTCTGAAATATGTAGTATTAATTATTTTATTTAGTATTGTTCTGATCTAATTAAATAGTGACATTATTAATTAAATAATTTTGTATTATTAATTCCATGCAATATATGATATCAATTATTAATCTGCAATAATCTTCAAATAAAATAAAAGATATTGCACGCAGGATATAAAATTGGTCAATATTTATTGGTTGTTATTTATAAAAGTTAATGTTTTCTCTGTTCGATTTTATATCTCAAGAGGTCGATTATTGATACGATAAGCTGAACAAAACGCCCAAGGTAGAAATTCTTCCGTAGAAGGAAAAAGCAAAGCATAATGTCAGGCGAAAAATGAGAATAGAATTGCTTCAAGAGCATGCTATAGGCATGATGAATCTCATCGCTGATGCCGATTCGTCTGCACGCCTATCGCGTACATTTGCGCGTGTACTCTACAAAAAGCGGTGGCTTTGTACCCTCTATTTGTTTATCCCTGTCTCCCTAGCTAGTCGCACAAGCTTTTTCTTGTGGATGCGTTACGTGTTTGTTCTGTCGTTGATGCGCGTTAGTTCTTTACCTCTGGGATCCCGAAAGGCATTTCGTCAGCTTTGCGAAGTTAGAAATATGTTTTATTCTAAGCCGACTAGAGAGAAATTAAAAGTTTAATGTTTATTTAATTAAACTTCTTAAATACGTTATATTATTTTCTCGATGCACAAAGATAAAGTTGCAAAAAAAGTTCTAAATTTGTATTACTACTGTAAAAATATATGTTAAACATAGTCGACTTCGTTACAATTCTGCATTTCTCCAAATTCTAGTTTCATTATTAAAATTTTACCAAGCAAATTTCTTGCTGAATGATTTTCTGGGAATTAATCATATAGTTGCAACGCTGTCATATTGACATGGAAATAGAATGGCTTATCCCGTATTTTCAATTTTGCACATTAATTCAATCTTACAAGATATTCACGTATCTCGTGTTATTCAGCTAGATATGAACCAACGGCAAGCTCGGGAAATGATTTAACTTTGTAGATGCGCGACGAAATAAGCATCGAATTCCCAATCGAGAATACGCATAAAGAAACGCGGGTTCACGAAGTTAGCAAAAAAATTTCATAAAGACGAGATGTTAACTTGCTCGCAAGATTTTTCAACCCGTCATAGGCTGTATCAGGTAATATGTATTTCGTCGAGAATCTTTTGACAGCGGTTTACGACTAACGAACGATTCTTCGCTATAGAAAGGAAAGTGTCTCGTCAGCGTCAGACTGAAAAGACGAGGAAAAGCTTGATGGGGAGGCTGTGCTGCTGAGAAAATTACGCTGCGGGATTCCGCATGCGGCGGAAGGAGACGGACTGCTGTAATTTGTTTTCGGTCTTCTTTTTGGCTGTTTCTTCTTCCTTTTTTTTTCTCTCTCTCTCGCATGTACTTTCAACAACGGGGAATGATTCATTCCGGACTCGGATGAATCTTCAAGGAGACTATTGATTAATATTTCCCCTGACAGGAATTATGTTTAATTTTCGGATGTATCGTGCCATAATTAAAACCGCAGCCTTGCGAGGAAGGAGGAGAAACGGAGAGAGTGTGCACGTGTTGCTGCTGGAAAGGCTTTATTACCCGAAGTCTTCACGAAAGGCGTGTTTTATTACAATATTACACGATAATGCATCGTCTTAAAACTTGCCTATGCATCTTTATTCATTCTACACGACTGAATAATTGTTGATGCTCCAGTTTTGAAATTTTCTATCCTTTTTATTTAGATGCATTTTTTTTAAACGCGACGAAAAAATTTAGCAGTCTCAAGAAGCCTATCTGTAATTAGATTTATTAACTCTACTTAATCTTAATGATTGAGACACGATTACATTTCATTAAAAAACTACTTCGATAACTGAGATCATAATTTTTCCCGCGATGATTATGTCTCGTATAAACCACGGCGCGTGGTCCTTCGCTGTATAAATCAACCCGCGTGTTACTCCACCAAACGCGAACGCCATGCGACGATATTCGTTGGATTATGGGTGGCCCCAAGTCACGCTAAAGACCGAATAAAATGTCTTCGGAAGTCGTATACTTTAATGAATTACTTTTCGCTTCCGGCACGGCGCGGTAGACTCGGTAACTCCGTGAAGAACGGCGGCTCCTTCGCGGTACCTGGCAGTCCTCCTCGAAGTCCATCGCCCATCTCCTTGGAAATTAGTTCGGACATCGTAGTAGGAAGAACGACGGAGGAGAGTAGTTAACCGGAGGTGAACCAACGCGAACTAAACTCACACATAATGACGGCAGATTGAAAAAGTTTCCCCGGTCGGCTGTCGAGTATTTTCTTTCTCGCCAGCGGCGAGTCGCGGCTTATCCGGCTTAAATGGAAGTGGGATACGCACGATTATGGTCTCTATTATTGAAAGAAACGAGCCCGGCGGAGGCGTGTGCGGTCGCACACTGGCTCGTAAACTGCGAAGCTCATGTGCGATGTCCGGCAGATTACGAGAGGAAATTATGAACGACGATTCGTAGCGCGTGCGTGTTTTTATCGCGCAATACGCGCGACTGACCGCGAAATAATCCTCGGCGAAAATACATGTAGCGTCGCAAAATCATCCATTCAGCTAAAATTTCTACATATGACAGATCGAACATTTCTTCTAATGAAAACTTTATGAGATATTATCGTTATTTATCGAGCGAATTTTTAATCTTCAATAAATTTTTTTTTCTCCAGTAAATATTTTAAATTATTTCATAATAATTATTATAATAAAATATAAAATATTATAATAAATTATTTCATAATAATTGTGTTCGAAAGAATATTATGTCTTTTTGGCATATTCTGCATACTGTCATCAATCATGACGCGATTAGCCGATAATCTTCGAATACAATTACTGCTCCATAGCCAGTCATAATGAATGCAATAAGTGGTACTCGCTTACCCCTTATCTTCGTACTTAGCGCACGGCCGGTGATACGGACAATTTATTTCTACGCAAATGAAAGTAAAGTATTCGAGTCGTATTTCTCATGGAGTATACTACGGTCCGCATGCTAATTCGACTTTCTCGCACAGTAGATTTAGAATCGTACGGCGATATGTTAACAGATTCGGCGATTAAATCTGTTAACGACCGTACGTGATATCTTAATCGTGTTATAGTGATTTAATTCGCCTTTTTCATGAAAGTTTTTATCAAAACATAAATCGGAATAAAAAATGGAATAAATAATAAATGTCAGATAAACTTTAATTAATAATGGAATCCAATCACTCTAACCAAATTATATTTTGGAAATTGCATTATTTATTCGAAATATATAATATGATTCCGATATATTGATTATATATGATTAAAAATAATCTTTCTAATTAAAATAAATCTTCCTAGCTAAATCTTTCAAACATTTTGCAAGATTCTATACATCTACAATCATTCTCATCATCACATATACATATACGTATTTGTGCAAATAAATATTACATTCTTACACACGGCGTGTTAAAGGCGAAAAGGTGAGAAGTTAATTGCAGGTTCTCTTCTTACTTGCCATTTTTCACGTACACGGATTTATCTCCGGTGACGACGAATCGGCGGCAAATAACAGAGAGACCGTGAAGCGAAGGGGAAAAGAAAGGTGCGAAAGGATGGAAAGGGATGAGAAGGTAAAGCCCTTCGGCGAGATATACTGATGACCGAGGCAGCAAGAAGAAAGAGAGATGAAGAGCGTGAAAGAGCTTTTCTTGCCCGAACCCCGGTTTCCCTCCTGGAAATCACCTTTAGGAGCCAATCGAGCCATTCAGGCTAAACCTGGTGGACCACCGATTACGGATTTATTTATCGGTCCTATTGTCCTCTTCTCCCCCTCCCCCAGCTTCCAAACGTGCCCTCCGTCGATCTCTCGTGTGGGAGAACCTTTCTTTTCTTACCGCGACATATTACCCTTCACCTTCAGCCGATCTTACGACGCCTTTCTATCCGCGTCGGTCTTCGAGTCCAGGGCAATTTGTCAATTCCTGGCGTCTCTTGCCGTTATCTTAAATCAATGTTGCCTTTCCGCCGGAAAACTCGCTCGCGGTTTGTAGTGCGACGTGGATTTCCGCTCGTCGATGGCTTCGCAAAATAATTTTCCGCGAAAATTTCGCATATTTCTCGGGATTCAGTGTATAAAGAGCGTAAGTTAAAATAATCCCGGAATTATTAGCAGAGCATTAAAAAAGAAAAAAAAAAAGAAAAACGATCGGATCATTTAACTACAACGGCACTCGATAATGGAATTAACATTAATGGCATTTGGAACAAATGTACATTACTCTGCTGCCTCGATATTCGTCGTATTATTGGCAACGAAATAATCGGCCAATAAATGCCGCATGAATACGGCGTATGGATATTTTGTTAATTCGCTTGCGCGAATCAGGCAGTCGTGTCTCCGTTTCGATTTAATACGATGATATACGTACCGCAAGCTTCATGAATGTTAGAGAACGACTTCATGTATCGAGGGTTCATGTCGAGATGTATTGGAATATCTCCGCATTTCCGACGTGACTGCAACAATGTTCGACAAGGTCGAGTGCATTCACCTTATTGGATTCAACAGCGCACGGGAATCCTGCTTGTTGGCCGACTACTGCAAGTAGTTATCATAGTTATCAGCTCGCCCAACATGCAACGAACTTTTGTTTCAGGCCGTTTCATGCGATGCAACCTCGGTGGTGTTAGACTGAAAAATGTGCCCTTTTATTTCAAGATTTTCGCCGTCTTCGTGTTCCATACAATACTGTGCCAGAATAATATTTTTTTTCGTAAATAATCCAACGTGATTTATATTCATGAACAATAGCTTTTCACTGAAAGCCTTTTGCACGATCTATCTATTTTAATTTTTTATTCTCTATCTATAATTCTGTTTCTAGCAAAACTATCTCTCGCAATACACTAAGTAATAATGAACCAAATAGAATTTCCTAATATTTTTCGTATTCATATTAATTTCATATTTATTTCAATATTCTCTTTTTCAAACGATTTATTATTCGTTTATATTTCATCCACGCTGCATATAAAGTCTTCTGAAAATGTGTGTGTGATTCGATAAAGCTTTCTCATCATCTGAAAAATATTTTTGCCTGCGAGTTTCATAATTATCCGTCGTATAAATATATTCGATTGAATATATACCTCGCTCTGAGGATTTGGCGAGTTTCTATAAAAATCAAGTTTCTCGTGCAGGAAGCAATGGGGAATATAATTGAAAAAATCTTCTATCTCCAGCATGTAACATTACTAGCGCGTGCATTAAAATGTCGAACTCGAAATTCGAAATAGAACGGCGACGGTGCATGTACGATTCGAGAAGTATAGATAGGTTCGTCGAAACAACCAATGGCTTTTCAGCGAAGTTTTACCTTTGCCGCAAAAAGCCAATATCTCGTAAAAATGCGTCCGCGGTGGATTTCTTCGCTTCCGCGACTCGACAGCCATTAATGCGTGAAGGTGATGACGGGATGAACGAAAAAACGTTTCACGCTGCGTAAGCGGCGGCTTGACGTCCATTTTCACCTGTCGCCGATCTCCTTCTATCCGCTTAAATATCCACTGTTTCGAGATTATATCGAATAGAATAGGACGGTCAAAGGAATCCACGCGTCTTCAGAAAATCGATGCTGATCGCGATTTTTTATTTATATTATATATATATATATATATATATATATATATATATATATATATATATATATATATATATATATATATTACGAGAACAGAATCGTCAAGAACTTTAAAATTATACGCGAAATTTATATGTTTATGTGTGCATATTTTACAAAGACCATCATTTGATAGCAATCTATTTTCACGTATACTGCGCACTACACATTAGACTGGCAAATTTACGAGAATGAGCGGCATTCGCGTGATTTTAAGAGACGCGTATGAATGTAATATGACGCTTTCCGGCAACTGATCCCGCTACACATCAAAGCGCGATACGTAATATTTAAAATTTATTTATGTTGCTTAGCGTGTTTGGGTTTTCGACGTTTTTTTTTTTTTTTTTTACGACGAATGTTACGACAAACGCATATTCCGGGACTCGGTGGCGCGAAGATAGCAAAACGTTTCCGCGTAATAAGGCTGATTTTTAATTACTCATTATACGCCGTTGCACATTTCAAGCTCCACTTGCGATTTTACGCCTCGCGTACGAGCTCGCATGTAGCACTCGACAGCAGAGTGATGCGCGCAACTGCAAGCGGTCGTCGCGTGATGGCCAGTCACGTTCATAGACGTCCCCGACGCACATGGACCGCGTCGTAATGTCGCGGTACGTGCCGCGATTACCATCGCGAGTAGATAGAATCCTCTCCCCGGGGATTTAATTCCGACGTATCGGTAAAAACGGATCTCTCTCGATTCGCTCTCGAACTAATCCGTCCCCGTCGCCGATGCATGACTGTAAGTGCGATTCTTTCTCCCTCCATTTCCCCGTGATTGAATCACAGTGATTGAATCACCGTAACGTATTGAAAGACGCATACGAAGTACATACACGGAAAGTATATAATGAGAAACTAATTGGGATTTAATTATCCATTAGCAATTAATCGCGCGTCTCGGTAATGAAGCTACCGCCACGCGCAATTAAGCGGAAAACGAAGAATCCTGTTGATTACAGACTCCGAAGGCTTGATTGGATGTTAACAAGTTGCAACATTAATCTCTTCTTCGAAATTTTTCCTCAGAAAATAGTCGGCTCCAAAGAGATCTGCCATTTATTATTATGATCGGAGTAAATATTATCCGTAAAAACAAATTGATAATAAGTAAAAATAAATTATCCGCAATTTTTGTTTTTATATTTATGCATCCCTCACGATACGAACATATCCAATATAATTTGAACATTATTCTGATTATTTGTAAAATATGTCGAAAGTAATACCTGGGAGATTCCTTGCCTTCCTGGCCAGTCGCCATGTCGTTTCACCAATTCCAGGAAGTCTTCCACTTCGATCGGGATCCTCACGGGATTCGCGTAAATTCCGGGATTTCACAATTTTCTCACGACACTTTCATAGCTTGCCGACGAGGCTCGATCAGCGATGCAGAACCATCTACGGTCTCAAAATATCCCAGTCATAACAGTCACAATGCAACTCGATGCAACAGGAAGCGCAGTTTCCCAAGATAATCCGATATTGTTATATCGGATATATACGTTCGCGAATGATCACCTATGATCGATATATACTCGATTACATACTCCTTTTGTCTGGCATCTTGGAAGTAATCATCAGACGGCGAAGAGATATCGACAGGTTTGAATGTATGCGATAAAGTTCTACTCGAAGATATATGTATATTTCAACAAGTCTGTTCGTGGTCGACTTATCGAATTATAAGTGGTATAAGTGACGTGTAACAGAGAAGTAGGTGTCCAACCTGCCAACAGCTGCCAACGGTGGCAAAGGCGATAATATAAACTGTTTATAATTTGAATCGAACGGGGGCGCGAGAACGATTCGACATCGGCCGAAAATTGCCGTGGAAGTGTGACACGTGCTCCGCCGTAGCTCGTCCGCACGAATCGGCAATTTATCGCGATTTATTCTGGCACGAGAGCCGGCGTGCGCACGTTTCGCGTATTGAATACACGGGTGGCGCACGAAACCGGAAGAGTAACGACGTCGACGCCGGGCCGAAAACGTTTTCCAGGCGATGTCGTGAGTTACCACACTGCGGCTAGTCTTTTCTCGCGCGCGCACAATTTAAATTTTTTTTTGTTTAAATTATATATCACGTAGAACAGGGAGAGCACCACGTTTCCCTTAACGTCTCTTCGCTCGATTATTTCGCGTGAGTTTTTAAAAAATTATCAGATTCAATTTCCGCGAGAAACGGTAACAGGAATTTAATCATTCCTCTTCACTCAGCTCTAACGTTTATTTCTTCCTGTCTTGATCGTTCCCGCAAACTGCTATCTCTAGATTCATCCTGACGACACTTCTTTGTACTTCCACTTCGTCTTTCCTCAACGAAGTCCAGCGTTGCGCAATGGTGAACTTTACACATTTATCCATTGCTGATAATATCGTGTCTCCTTACACTTTGATAATAAAACTCAAATTAGATTTTGCTGAAAACTTTAAAACGAATACTTCGTTAGTTCGAAATACGTGGGCAGTTTATTCAATATTGCTCCCAAGTTCCTTCATCACCCCCGATAATTCATAATTTAATATTCAACATTGTCTGAGATTTATGTCATTTTTACAATTACTTCGCAATTGTTTAAGATCCGAAGTTTTGCACGTGTATTTCGATTTTCGGGCGGTAGCGAATTATTTCTGATTATTTTCAGACAGTTTGCGGTAGTTTGCTACAAAAAAAAAAAGAAAAAGAAAAGATTGGATGGACTATCTAAGACGAGAGAACGTGCGACTTACGCGCACTGCATATGCACGCGCGGCTCGATGAAGAGTAACGTGCGAGTGTGACGGCGCACGCCGCGCTACTGACGACGCCTGGCGTCGCGGCGCCACGCCGTGAGAGAATACTCGACGGTGCGTGCTGGCGCAGGCGCCATCGACACCGGTTCGTTGACGCGTTTTTCCTTTTTCCCTTCCCTCTCTCGTTTCTTCCCTCTTTTCCCTTCATTTTTTTTTTATTTTGTTACGCGTGCGAGTGTGCGTTCACCTCCCACCTTTCTCGTCCACCGAATCGGAAGTAAGGTAAAATGATTCAGTACCGGCATTTCTCGCGCGACGGGAAAGCGCGAAATTCGGCAAAGCGAGGAAAAACCGGCATCTCCGAGTGTTTATTGCGATGTTTTCATAAAATCTCCCGGCGAGAGAGGGATTTATTAAGCGCACGTGGAGAAAATAATAATATGTCAAAAATGTTAGAAAGTATGAGCAAAGGGATTCTCGTAGTTTCTGCAGAAAATGTATCTTGATCGAGTTAAACAAAGTAATGACATAAATTCTAAAAATTTAATTGTTATTCTTTTAATCAACGACGACGATCGATGGCTACAAAGGTATTTGTACATTTAGAAATATTTGAAAAACTTTTTAAACACAGATTATTACAACTTTATAACAATATATCATTAAATAATTAATTTATTCTCTTTAAATTGTTTTATGTATGAATGGATAGAAGTACTCAATTTCAGCATACATGATTTAAAGATTGAACAAAAATGTGAAAGATCTCATAATTCGTGCCTTTCATGCCGAATTTGCGTTTGTTTGCATATTGTTGAGCGGCGTGTAACGCCGTTTGAGAGTCTCCGGAAAAATTTATTTGGATATTATCGTAAATCGTCAATTCGTTTTTTCATATGCTTTGCTGTATTTACACATGTTTCAACGACACAATACGACGGATGCAGGCACGTAAATTTCATTTAACTTTTCTATGCTAATAATCCACCCCGTGAGCGGAACGCGTTTTCCTCGCGCCGTGGCGTAAAGCGGAAAAAAAAATGCGTACGAGATGCTATTTGCATTTGTAACGATGCGTTCTGGGGAAAGCTCGGAGTGGCGGCGGGTGTTGAGGGAAGCCAAAACCAGAGACAGCTGGTTGCGCCTCTCCGGGTCTCCGGAGTGGAGACATCCGGTTCTGACGAGCTCGAAACTCGTCAAAATACACAAATCGCTGGCACGTCCCGCACGCGGGCGTTTTCCCGCGGGAAGACGTGAGACAACGAGACAAATGGCGGGAATGGAAACGGTTTCTCTCTCGATCAACATCAACTCTCTCTTCGCTGGAAAGACAACACGGATAATTAAAACCTCATGAAAGATGTTAACGATAACTTAAGATATTTACGATAACCTCTGTTGCAAATATGCGTTAATTAATATATTAGAAATATGCGTATCATAGAAAACATTGCGTTTTCTACGCACATCGTGAGTACCAAAAGTGAACATACTGCTTTTATATATCTTCAATATTAAATATCTTGCTAAATAATAATTTCATTTCATTAATTACATTTTTTTAAAATGAAGTTTATGGTTTTAATATAATGTCAAGTCAAAATCGACTAAAGAATAAACATCTTTCTTAATTAGAATAAGGATTTTCGCTTCATTAAATTTCTGATTAAAAATCCGTGACGTATACAACAGCAATGTTTGACGCATAAAATTTTACTGTATATACACTACTGTTCGAAATCTCTTACCGGCGTATCGATAATATTCCATCAACGCGTAATCCACATAGGACAAAACAAACCGCATGTCCGAACCGCCGCAGCCGTGTATAACGCGCGCGCCGCGCGTATCGGTTATTAAATATATTTCCATTTCCGCGGCACCAAATATTGTTCCATTATTCGAGAAAAACAACGCGCGGTCCCTGGTTTCCGCGCTCGAACAAAATAAACGTATCGTGTATCCGTGAAAGAGAAAAAGGGAAAGAGAGATGCTTTTTTTTCTCTATATCGCACACATTAATGACCATCCCCGCCGCGGCTCACACGGTAATAAAGTAGCGGGCGGGATCGTAGGAATCAATGCGCCTTGTTGTGCGATTCTGACCCATTTCCGATTTCGCCGCGATCCATCACGGTCATAAAACGTACCGTCGACTGTAGGAAATCCTGCAGCTATATGTATAGCTGCACACGGTTGCAGCACGGAAACGCAATTCGCGGGACATCCCAGACCGAGATGGTGCATACGTATGTCCGTATTCGCTATTCGGGACACATAACGAAACACACGATATCGTGTACAACAGCGTCAAGCGCTCCTTGCATTAGCGATCCGTGAAAACGCGCGCATCATCATTGCTGGCTGATCGACGAAGCGAATTGCGTCATGAAAATTCCTCATACGCATTCTCGCGAATCGCATGCGAATCGTGCTCGAAATCAAGCGACGCTTGATTGTTACGCGGCGAATACGCAGCGCTTCCCGTGTTTCGTGAATAATCACGGGATGATTTGTGAAATTATTACAAAATGGATTATTCTACGTGGAATAATATCAATATACACGAAAAAGAGAGAGCTACGGAAACATCAAGTTTCAGGCAGGGTTTGAAGACAATCATGTAATAATTTCTGTCGTCTAATTTTGCAATATTCCTCGTATTTAATATATGTAGTATTAAATAATTATATATTTATATTCGAAGAAAATTTTAAAAGAAAATTTTAAAAGAAGATTTTAACTTTATCTCTCAATCGATATAATAAAATAAATACAAATATAATATAATATAAATATTTATAATAAATAGAAGAAATATAAATATAATAAAATAAATATAATATCGTAATCTCTTTATCGCCATTATTCTGATGATTATTGGTGAATAAAATTTTGTGCCTGCTCGCGCACACGAAAGAGAGAAAGAGAATTATTGTATCGCAATATTCATTAAAGTAACCTTCCGTTTTACCGATTTGAACTCGAATGCCGAAAAGCGGAGTGCACTTTGCGCCTGGTGCACTTCGGGGGTAACATCACTGCAGGACGCCGGGGTATCCGCCCTTGACGGCCCTGCGGCGTCGAATGACAGGACGAGCGGGTCAATGGAAACGAGCAATTCGATCCTGCCGCTGTCGACGTGTACTTCGGATGGCCCTTGTCCAGGAATAATTGTACATGCCTAGATTGCCTCGGCGAGGAAACGCGACATTAGCGCGTCGAGAAAAAGTGAATACGTTGTTTCTAATCGACATACTTGTGCATGCTTTCTCACTTCAAATCCTGAATTTAAATCTTGAGTTTTATTTTAAATCCTGAATTATTATCGTTAAAATTAAAATTACTCTTGTAATCATTCCTACGTTGCTAAATTATGTTACTCTGCCAAACGACTGATGGAATAAATTTCTGTTTTCACTACGCCGTTATGAATTAATATTGCGTGCCGTAACTTCGTTTCCGCTAGAGCTTCAGTATCGTAACTTCATTATAATATTTATTACTTCTCTCCCCGTTGTAGTTACCCGCCGACTTTTTCCCTTTAAATAATTCTTTTCCCGCGTACGCGAAATGCATTTTCATTACACACAGCGCGGAACGTAACAAATGCGCGGGATCGCGTCTTCGTTACTTTAAAATAATACGGCAAAAACCGTCGGACGCCCGCGCGAGAGCGGCGATTAATGTTGAAACAGTGTCGATTGATATTGACTACGATGCAATAACCGACGGCGATGCAGGCGACGCCGATGCTGCGCCTTGCACCGCTGCAGGGAGAACGAAATACGAATGCGCACGTAATAGTAGTAGTAGTAGTAGTATTAGTAGTAGTAGTAATAGTAGTAGTAGTTCGGTGCATATGGAAATCGGAACCTTTCATCGATCGCATCGGGCTGACGCATCGATCGACACACGAGACGACGCGACGTTAGCGCGCCTGCACCGGATGAACGCGACCTGGGGAATAATGTATACAATCGGAATATCGACACACTCTCCGACAGATCGGTACACACTGCCCCACTTTATGCCGGCGCCGCGCCGGCGAAAAAAAGATTAACTATTCATTCGCGCGAACAACAACAATAGCCGCCGAATTAAATATCGAAAGACGGATGCCAATTTGCGGAACCCAGATGTCAATTGTCAATTGTCTCCCACGAGAATAAAATGAGGGAATGTCAGGCTGAAGAAGGAGAAATAGTCGAAACAGAAAGATATGTAGATTCCTATGGATGAATACTTGAGCAAGTTACAGCGACAAATTGCTGATTGTTATATTTTAAAGAAATTTTAAAGAAACTATTGATTACAATAGGTTTGTTTTTACATTCTCAATATTTAATGCATGAAAATGTATAATGTTAATTACCTCGATGTTTTGCCATTAACAACGTGGACATTTTTGTCGGCTTGGTTTCTGCGACTAAAGAAATATCCGATTTTCTATTAATATCTTCGTCGGTATACTAATAATTTATTCAACGGGATATTGTTGAATTCGCAACTCATGTTCGAAAGTGATTCTTGATGGCAAGACGTTAATGTGATATGTCAGTTAATTAAAGATCTGTCGACTGTTTCGCGTTCGCGGTCGAAAGAGAGCTATTAAAAGGCGCCGGAAGTCTGACGTCCGCGAAACGTATCGATTAATTCAACAGCCGAGAGAGACACGTTCCCCTAATAGGAAAACTTTTCACTGCGGGACATTATGCGGCGATTCGATACGCGGTGCTAATGCGATGTAATGAGTGTCGATCAAAGAGGCAAAATATGCGGCTAGGCTGAAAACGACGAACGTTCGGAAATGCAGCAGCGCGTTGACGTCTTCCGGTCAATTAAGCTTCATTGTGTCGCGAAGAAAGCGGGAGTGATATTAGCTTGACATACAATTCTTTATGCTGACCTTGTGTAAGTTTACACGTCGAGTGCTCGAGCTAAACCCTCGCTCGGGCAAGTTCCTTGAACCAGCAGCATTAATTTGATATAAGATTATCTTAACTATTTGCTACAAAATTCGAATAAATCCGAAGCAACAATAATGGAGATATGAAATCGACATAAATTCTATTTCTTACAGAGAGAACATAGACTGATTAAATTTAGTGTTACATGCCTCTTTATTTACTCGTTAGACTGATAATCTTAATTGAATGTATATAGTTGCTCGTGCAATTGTACCTTAAAATCTTTTTAATACTCCTAGAATTCTCTATTATGCATTGATGGCCGATTTTATAGCTCATAGATGTGGCGATTTCGTTACACAGAGTCTGACTGCAAGCGCCGTATTTTACTTACGCTATTAACGGTAAACTCCTCGCATTCTGTTTTATTGGCGATGAACTTTTTTTGTCTCATCCAGGCACGAGCCTGTCGTTGGTTAAATCCGGAGGGCTGCGTGATGTCGTGCGTAAGTGCAAAAGGTTCGTTGAACATAATCGCCTATCAGAGGGGAGTTTAACGCGATTTCACAATCCCTGATCGCAGTGGCGTAAAAACGGATATAGCCCCGTATATTATCGGAGCACGACGCTACAACAGAGACCTATTGCCGGGTGCATAATTTCGGTCGGACCCCGTTTTATGCATGAAACGTACGTAAAAGGCCCTCCACTCTGCTGATTGTACCTCGTAAATGCCATTTTTTTTTTTGTAAAAATAGAGTAATCAAAACGACAATGTCCTCTCTCAATTTTAGTAATTTGTCGATGTAATTGCCATTTTTCATACAAATTTGAAAAAGATTTGAAATTTCGTAGTTGTATTAACGTAACCTTTTCTGATAATTATGAAAAATGTTAATTATGAAAAACAGAGTTAATACCTTATGGAACAACAAAAGACTAAAAGACAAAACAGTGTATAATAGTTCGTATGACGTTAAAAAAGACGAGCCTTGGGGCTCATAAAAATCAACCACTTTGTTGCAAGATACCGGTAGCAGTGGTTACTTCTCTTCGTTACCTTTAACCTTTCTACAGTTATTCTGAACTTTTTACGGGAATGGGAATGTGTTTCTGCAGTACGGCTTTGTGTTCAACAACGTATAAAGAAACTTAAAACCTGGTAGATTATTATCCTCGAGTTTCTATCCCTTTCTCCTGTTTTATCTCATATTCAAGCAAAAGCGATTTAAGCACAGCGTAGGCAACATGTGAAGTCTACGTAGCTCGTAATAATTTCTGGCAATATTCTAGACGAAACATAATACAATACATGATGCGAAATATCATATTAGTGTGTATTCTAAAAATATTTTTATCTATTAAAATAACATAATTTATGAATATAAAATAATTTTTTTTCTTTACAATTAATAATCAAAAAACTTTTGTTTTTTTAAATATTATAAGTATCATTTTTTTATGTATACGAAAATGTTTTTCGATTCTGAAATTACAAATTAGAATATTTTACTACGAAAGATAAATATAACTTAAAACATTCTTTGTTTATTGTCCTCAAAATTATCAGTCAGCTTTTTCAGATTATTCACGATATATTCAGAATATAAATCGGAAGACTTTATAATGCACATAAAAATTACGTTAATTCAATACTTTGTTTTCAATGACCGGGCAATGTCGTGATAAACACGCACTGAAAAAATTAACGACTACCGACTTCGCTGTTTGCGTTATATTCAGATACAATCGCCGCGCCGTCGACCGCCGGCGCAAAAGAAACCATCGCGTATCACGGACGTGTATTTTGTACTATCAAAGGTCCAGCACGCACGCGGACATAACCGCGGCTCGTAACCGCCATCGTATGAGTATCGACGCAGGGTGCATTTTCGATTTACGCCGGGCGTGTAATTTTCTTTTATCGCGCCGCGAATCGATTATACCGAATGACCGGTGCCGCCTCTTATCCATCGCGAGAACCGCAGTAAAACGGCTCTATCTTGGACCTTGCATCGATCCTCCGATCGATCTATTAGAGTTCCGTGAGCAATCGCGAAACAATGCGATGCAGTAGTGCAACGCGTAATGGAAGAATTCGCGAGTTGCATCACGCGCGTTCTCCGCGCGATCGTAATCCAGCCGCGAGAGATGAGAATGATAAGAGAAGTGGTCCCCGTTAAATGCAACTCTGCTTTTTACGAGTCCAAGTTTGCTGTCCGATTATTTCTGGCGCGAGCGCGAGCGGTTTAGTTTACTGTCGACGCGAAGTCTTGCGAAAACATCCTGCGTTCGCGGAAAACCAACGTAAGAACGTATCCAGCCGACCTTACACGGCTTCACTGCGATCGCCTGAATGCGCGGGAGAAGAGGCTGGAAAAGTTCGCGCAAAGATTAAATAATTATCACCGAGCATATATTCAGATCTTGAGTATCGCCCCGAAACCGTCGTCTCTCAATTTTCCTCTTCCCGACCACTGGACCGCAATGTTTCCTTTGTCTTCCCAGCGCTCCATCGACTCTCCCGCTTATACTCCGATGTCTCGGGATTTCACGAGAATGTATTCTATGCGTGAGGTATTCGATCTCCCTGAGGGAGAATAGCGCTCTAAAGCTTTAAATCAAATTTGTCGCAGACTAGAATTATCTAAATTGTAAAACAATTTATGTTAATCTCACATTTATAATTGCATTTAACGAATGCCAAGAGCAAAGCAACGAATAATCAAATGAGTGAGAATGCTACTGGAATGGCTATAGTATTTAAAGGTAAATTTGTATATTACGGAATAAAATTAGATATTTTCTCTCTTTTGCATGTGAATAAAATTAACGATACAGATAATAGACTAAAGAGTTAAATTAAAGTAGTCTATACATACACACACACACACATATATATATAACTGAAAATGCATCGAAGATGCCGCATCGTAATTTCCCAAGGAATATGAGTCGCTTCAGAAAAATCAAAATCAAACTAATCTTACGGCTGAGAGACGATAGAGCGGGATAACAAAGCTTAAGTCATTTCGTATCGAGACGCTGATCATCCGAGCCGTCGAACAAGTAATGCACCGCAATCATTATTCCTTGACAGGTAAAATACGCGCGAGGTCGCGACGTAGCATGGCGCATCGATTTGTTGAGGCTCTCTTCACTCACCCGAAGGCCTTTAGTTAAAACCTGATTTACGACACGAATTCCACGATATGCGGCTCGTATTGATAGTTTGAATAGGGTATCTACGGCAAACTGAGAGTGCACTTTCGGGATTAAAAGCCGTAATTCGCGGTGCTCGATTTTCCGAAGAACAACGCATACACAAATGTTTACTACCGAAAGTTCACAGCGAAAATGGTAGTGAAACGAGGAGAAATTAAACAAAAAGCTACAGGAATTTTAAAAATCTAATATCTCTAATTTAACTTGAATCGGCGAAAAATATTCAATGCGTCCAATAATATTAATTTTTTACATAAAGTTAGGTAATAAAAATGATAAATTTGAGCATAATAAAATAATATATAAAATATATTCTACATCGTTCTTTTTCTTTCATTCGAAAGGAATTCTTCTTGGCGAAATTAAGAGCGACTCTTTCTTAGCAAAAATTTAAATGTCATATTTTTTAAAGAAATGCGTGAACACTGTTCTCATATGTATTTAGGATATTTACTTGCAATTAAATGTTTAAATTACAGAACGATCTAAAGTACAAAAATTTAATTTAACTTTTAAATATTTTCGTGCCTCTGGACGGATTTGAAGACAATGCGACGTTGCATCTATAAAAAAACGCGATCGATTCTCTTTGGTGTACCTCGGAACTTTGCAGGAAAAAACCTTTCCGCGGACCTGGCTAATCCCACGGGATAAAGCTCTCCCCATTGCATTAACATAGTCCCGGGGATGATCCTGCCTCGTTTGCGCGATACTCTGAGAAACGATCTGATAAGAACCGACCGATCTCCGCGCCGAGGGCGCTGGTGAGCTCGATGGCAAAGAGAGAAGGGTAATTGTATTTGCATAGATTCGAGATCGGCTTTGCTCCGCGGATTAACGCGTCGTTTGACTGCAGTTAGTGATTAGGCATAGTTACAGTGTGGCTGATTTAGTAGACACGGGTGATTCCGGAGAAAGCATTACGGCGGCGTATACAAAAGAAATTACACTGCGGACGATTATATTCAACATTGAACGACTCATTTATATTGGTTGATTTTAACTTTTCCTTGCGTTGCAGCCACTATTTTATTAAATGAGTATTTATATAATATGTACGATTTTGTGTGTGTGCAGAAAAAATGCAATTGTTCAATGTGTAATCTATGTATCGCGACAGTCTTTTCTAAAAACATATTTTATGCATTTATTTTTAAAATGGCATAAATATGTGTAGTATCTTTATTAATTTTATTTAAAAATGACATTATATGCACATATATTTAAATTAGGAATTTAATTCTCTGCTTCAATTTTATATAGCGATTAAAAGGATTATCACGAGTATTACGAGAATGTCACAATTGACCTCTTTTTCATAAGTGTAATAAACATTCTTTCAAGTACAATCGAGAGATACCTTGTTCGTGGTTCCCGCAGTTTTTATCTTACCACTTTACGCGTCGCGTTACACGCAAAATGCTCGGGGACGCAAACGCCGCCACTCAGGGATAATCTTTCAAGGTAGGGAAAACCGCCGTGGTCAGACGGGAGACGAGCCCATTATCGTGTAAGTTTTCTCAAGAGCACACCGTGTATCTTTACCTCCGAATAGGCGCCGTGCCTGCGTACGTTCGCGGAGGATTTGGATACATTCGGTTACGTTTCGGCGTGAGGATCTGCTTCTCTTCTCCACTCTTCCCCTTCCCGATTTTTAGTCCCTCCTCAAACGTGTAGCTCGGCAAGTGTTTCGGCCGGGAACTCGAGTGGGTACTCTCGCGAGTGGGGGATTCGCCAAGTTTCTAAAATGATGCGGGGAAAAGCGGTCTGTGGGCGAGAGAGGTTGAAAGGAAGGTACGCAGGAAAGATTTCACGACCCTTAATCTGGGTTAGATCTTCGAGCCCCGTGGGCTGTCATTTCCTACTAGCACACCCTATTGTCTTTAGGCTTATCTCCAGAATCGTCGAGAACGTCGTGCAGCTGGAAGGAAGGAAGTATCGAAGTTTTACGACCCTATTTCCGCGGATCGTCGCGACTCGCTGAAAGTCGATAAAACGCCGGATACGAAGAGTCGTATTCGAGGATATCGTTTGCAAAAAAAAAAAAAAAAATAAAATAGTGACACGAAACGGGACAGCGTAAATATATAGCTAATATTAAACCGGCGCGACTAACGTGTTTCCGGAAGCTGTCAGTAAAATAAGTTTGTATAGAAAAAAATATTAGAAGTATAAAATGCATAAAAGAAGAGATACAGTTGATGAATCTATTATCTTTGCAATTATTTTCATCATCTTTTCCTATACATAATTTTAGCAATAAAGACGTTATAATAATAATAATGATAAAACGTGATAAATATCTCTGATTCGCATCATTAATTTGCGAAATCAAAGATTTTCGTGATGAAGAGCTTTCAAGCACGGAGAAGTCGGGCCAAGATCATCTTCGTTAACACGGGCTCTTCTGTCCCTCAGACAAAGAGTCTTCAAGAAAAGGGTTTCTCGATGACGATCGAATCTTTCTGGAGGATAAAGCGCTAAAGCGAAATGTCAAAAAATCGATTTCATCGATTTTCCCTCGATTCTCTTCATCAGAATCTCGAAGGAAGGAACTTTACTCGGCGCTTTGCCCTTCGTTACGAAACGCTCGTGAACGTGTTTCGAGGGTCCGGTTGTCCCCTGCCTTCGACAAGGTCAGGTCGAGGAAACGGTCTCTTGTCGGAATGCTTGAAAGACCGTCGTTTGATAGGCCATCTTAATGAAGTGCCCTCAGGAGGCCGACGTGAGAAATGACCTTTTTCAATGAGGATAGTTCCTCACGATGCTCGGACGAAGGAAGCAGTCGCTATTACTTATTGCGAGATAAACTGGAAGGATCGAGGGAAAAAAAAAGAAGAATTAAATATTCCTCTTGTCATGCAAAAAAAATAAGTTATCTGTACATTACGCAGATTGATCTCTATAATAATATGCCCTAACATCTATCTCATTATTCATTAGAATTTAATTGATAACTTTTATGTACATAAAATAATGTAAAACGTCTTTTTTTAAATATACTATATAATTATATATTTCCGAGAGACGAAGATATCTGCAAATAAAACGCCGCCGTCTTCCCGCGGCATCTATCTGCTAAAAGTCATCGAACTTCCGACGATTATGGAACTTTCCTCCTTATTCGCAGGACTTTATTTAAAGCCGTTCGTTGAACTGTTTAATTCGTTAATTCCGATTTAACTTTTATCGCGAACTTTGGCGAAGGAGCGCGCGCCGGAAGAGAAATTAGATTTCCCTATGGAGAGAAATCCTATTTTTAAGATCGCGCAGCTTGCCTTCTCTCCCTCTCACGCCGCACCGTTTATCATCGAATGTTCAAACGTCGAAATTAGCGCGAGTATAATTTATCCGGCGACTGTGCGCGCGACCGTCGCGAGTGAAATGCGACACGATGAATTTATTATCAAGAGAAGCCAAGAAATTCGAGGACGTCAATTTCGTCGAACTGTTGCGCCGCTCTTTCGCAACTGCACTCCGCCGTTCTCGGCGTTAAGCAGCTGCCGAGATTTATCGTCCTGCCGCCTTCAGTCGATAATTAAACCACCGTAAACCGGAATAGGGGAATGACGGCGTAAACGGTCCCTTGAAATTACCCTTACGACAAAATCGCTTCCGTGCCGCTGTACAGCAAGAGGCAATGATCGTTTTCGCGATCGAGAATTTACGCTACGCGAGGCATTATAGCTGCGGGCCTAACTGTCGGAATTATCAAAAAGTGCGACGCATTGTTTGCCGATGCATTTTTTTCGCCGCAGTTGTAGAAAAGTCGTATAGCGGCAAGACGTTCAACGGCCGGCATAAAACCGGGAAATTTACAGTTCCTGTTGGAGCACTCGTAAAAATGCGTCGTACGTACTTCGATAAGGGAAAAACAAGAGGAAGGGACATCGTGACGGCGACATCGAGAACGTTGGAAACATCGCGAGAAACACGAGATTATAAAGTACGGAAATCGGTCTCTCGTCGCGGTCCTTCCTCTCGCGGAGATATATTGCAAATAAGATTACGCGGAGATCGCGAAACACGGACGACCCCTCGATAGTCGGCCCTCTCGAAATATACGCGTGCGAGACGAATCCCGAAGAAAATGGCTGAAATTCCGGCGCCTTTGCCCTACCATCGCGTCGCTCCGGATGCTCTTACGTTAACCCGGGGACCATTATGTTACCCACTTAACTTTTCGCGGTATCGATCCTTCATTGTGTTTTATTCCTCTTTGCTCGGGACGTACAGCGTGGCGCGAGTGGACATGTTTACGTAAATGGCGATCTACTCGAACAATTTATTGTGCAATGTCGCAAAAACATAGCAGAGTGCGCCATTTCTTAGATACGCGCGTCAGCCAGACAAGCGAAATTACGAGTCGCCCACGAAAATATTTTTACTCGTACAAAAGGACTCACTGGGTATATTATATTTCACGTCACTGTGAGATCCGACCAAAACACGAGCGTAATTCCTTCCAACAAGTAGGCCATCGCGTTCATCGCTTACCTGCAATCAAACGAGAAAAATAATTATTAAATTATGCGCACGAAGCAACATACAAGCTTAAAACTACTCGACGACCGAGATTTTTGTTCGTAGAATCACGCAACAATGCATTGCCGACTCACAGTGCACTGTTAGTGCACAAGAAGCTCCCGAATTCGGTCCCTTAATCGGTACCTTAATTACGTAGACCGAGCATTAATTACGAGGCAAATGATAAAACCTGTATTTCGCTCGTCTTGATGCACACGCACGCGATAATCGAAGAAATATGGCCTTACCAGTAATGGAGAGTGTTCGCGCGTATACACGAAGACTTAGGAAGATAAGAAAGAGAGAGATTCCACGATTTCCGTTTGGTGAAAATTATCGCGATGATTCTTGGCTCTTAAATCGTACGCTAAAGTTCCGTCTAAAGATCAACTGAACCGTTCTTCTCGAATAGTCGGCTAATCGAGAAGGAGATAACCATTTTCGAAACATTTATAAATACAGTATCATTCGTGAATATAAATAAAAAATATTCTGCATACTCTTCGATATATATTTTCACAAAAATAATATGTCAAAAAGAAAAATGTTTAAAAAGCAATGAATTAATATCGCAAGATATATTTTTAAAATTTCCAAAAATTTGTTGCGATTTTTAATTCGATCAACAGCTGTAAAAAAACAAACGTATCCCAAAGATATATGGAGAAAACTGTTTGATTACCAAGAAGAACTCACGACTTGACTTATCCGTTGACGCGATAATTACCTAATGGAAATATCCCTCGGGAGAAGGACGAAGATAAACGGTAGGACGATCGGTGGGGTAATGGTGGCAAATTCAAATGTATCGCCTGAATTATCCGGCTCCTAAACGTAGGTACAGAAAGAAGAGGACGACGAGAGACGGACTTCACCCTTCGCTCGTAACTCACCCTTGTTTTTGCGCGATGCAACGGGACTTTCACTGCGAAGCACGGCGCCTGAAAACCGTTTTAGCTCTCGGCTAACTTCGCCGGGCCACTCCCGAGAAAGAAAGTAAAATAAAAAGCTACTGACGCACAACGATCGAAGGTTGCCGGGCTCGCGCGAACACTCGCATTTCTAATCGGCGATAAGCGACGGATAAGCGAAGGGAAAAGCGAGAGCCTCCTCTTCCCCCCCAATGTAAATCTCACGCAACGTCCTATCGCATATCTATGAGTTTGTTTATTAATTATCGCGCGCCCGCCTGTGCGCGACTTGCGCCCTTCTCGTTTTCGTTTCTGAAACGCACCCTAAAATTCCATTCTAATCGCGAATGCCCGGTTAGAGATCGCGATGCACGCACCCGCGTGCGCCTTCGTAGATGGCACAGATATGTGGATCCAGTGGCCATTAATCGCGAATTCGTGGGTAATAAACGGAAGTTGATAAGCTACCTGCGATTCTATTCGAGTAAGCACGAATTAGTTAATCAACAGATCGTACAAAAATATAATGTGTATCCCAATATACATATGTACAATAATAGCGAATTAAATAATATACAATAAGATATAATAATCGTATACAACAATAGTGAATTAAAAACATCTGTTATATTATATTTAATAATATCCATGATTAATCAATTGCATTAATTGATCATTAATATTATCGAGTACAATATAGTAACATGCGTTTTTAACACTCATTATTATTATATTTAGAATATACATTATGTTTTTGTACGATCTGTGAATCGTTAAATTGATAGAATAACAACAGCGTTAACGATTTTCGAAAGGGCCCGATGACGCGATTGTTAGCGAAATCGTTTCATTAATCTTCTCGGAGACGCCCTCGCACCCACCACGTTAATTCCACGTGATTCAATTAGTCACGCCTCATTTTCTCCATCGGGACTACACTTGGAGGACTACTTTGCGAGAGTCGTGTTCTAAAATTAAGATGAATTTCGCGGCTGTTTATCTCTTATCCGGTGTCTGTGTGAATGCTCGCGATATATTTACTCACAAAGACCTCGTGGGAGCAACCGTACGTCAAAGCGGCTCCCAAATCGTTACGGCGCACAGCCTCTTCTAGTCACCCCTATTTAACTTCCCTCAGTCAACAAGAAATGCGCAGGACCATTCGAAAATCTTTGGAATAAAACGTGGTGTCATTGGCAACGACGCGGTTTTTGGCATATCTGTTATTCGACACAAATCAGTATTCTATCCTACATACCAGAAATATCAGAAAAATATAAAGTAAAAGATGTGGAAATAGCCAACTAATCGATGCGCCTCTGTAAACTATTCTAATTTATGTAGAACATTAGAATTTTGATATAACAAATTGTAAATGATTTAAATATGATGCAAAACACAAATTACGATATACAAAATATTCAAAGAAACTTATATGAAACATAATGTTATTTGAAATTTTTTACAATATTTTGTAAAGATCCTAAATTTTCAAAAAAAAGAGCAACAGATTTATGTAATTGTTTAAGTTTTTTTTTTTTTGGTAAACCCGCAGATAAATGTGTGCACGTGTCTTTGATAAATATTAGCTTACGAATAATTGCGTTTGCAGTAACATGTTGCAATTGTTACACGGCTGCGTTGCGTATATCCGGTTATACAAATGCACGCACGGAATGCGAAGCTGCATGAAATACGCTTTCGAATAGGCTTTTCTCGTGGGCGACATTCGTCCGTATCTGCCAGCGCAATCAACAAAAGCGCGCATCCATTCGCATAATTAAGCGCTTATTATTAATTAGCCGCTTCCAGCAAGCTGACGCGACAACCGGAAACGAATAGGAGTCGAGGTGTCGCAGCCGTTGATCACATTTGTCTACTTTCTCCCGTCTGTGTATTCGCTCAGTCGCGACGCTTGTTATCCAAATGGCACGCCGAAAAATTATGACGTGCGATTAACGCCTATTTTAACATACGTAACGTTTCAATGTAACGTTCCGATGCACGATTCGGCGCAACACTGCCTATCAGCGAAACCAGATGAATGTACGATTTCATCAATATCACGACGCGTCATTAATTTCCGTAAATACGAATCAAATTAGGAAATACCGAATCGCAATAATAATCAAATATCAACATTTACATGATATAAAATAAAGCTGAATAATTTACATTATTTACATAAACTGTTATAAAGATTAATAAAATTTTCAGCTTTGCAATCTCCTTCCATTCAATTTTCGATATCATACTAATTGCCAAAACTTAAATTTAATCAAAATACCTTAATTTAATAATAATCAAATATCAACATTTACATGATATAAAATAAAGATGAATAATTTACATTATATACATAAACTGTTATAAATATTAATAAATAATTATCAATATTAATATAAAATTTTCAGCTTTGCAATCTCCTTCCATTCAACTTTCGATATCATATTAATTGTCAAAACTTAAATTTCGTTAAAATATGAGTTATTTAAAATAAGAAATAATAATTTCGCGAACTTTGTAGACCGCTTATAATACTTCAAGTTATTTATTAATTTTAATACTTTTATTGAAGAAAGATTCAAATTGTGCTCAGATTTCTCATTAGATAATAAAATTATGGGAAATCTAGATCTGCCTGTATAGATTTTTTGTAGCATTGTATATTTCAGATATCTTCACACTCTAGAACGTGAAGGACGGCGATCCTCGTCCATTTTGGCACGCACAGTTAAGACCTCGTAATCCCACGTGTCCTTCCACGTTTCCAGCCAGTTTCTGAGTCTCTCTTATCACCGCCGTTCTTTCCCCTTCGCATCGCCCCGCAAATAAATCCTTGCGGTCGCATCCTGGAGGGGGATTAATACGCGGCCCAATTAAGAAGAGAGGCCCGAAAGAGCCGTTAATTTATAGATCAGGATCGTGGGGTCGAACGAAACAATTATTGTCCTTCGTTCCTATCCTCGCGCCTTGTTTACTGCAAATTAAAATAAATGCGGCATGGATCCAATCACATCCCCGCAGCGATGTCCGCTGCTTTATTTTTGGCGTACGGACACC
The DNA here is from genome assembly GCA_963971435.1 of Lasius platythorax. Classification (NCBI taxonomy): domain Eukaryota; kingdom Metazoa; phylum Arthropoda; class Insecta; order Hymenoptera; family Formicidae; genus Lasius; species Lasius platythorax. Next base: position 6,995,233 of record OZ020546.1, read on the forward strand.
GATTGCGCTAAATAGCCGATCTCCACTGTCGGAATTATCCGCAGGAACAGGACTCGCGTACGTGCCGATGGAAGGAACGTGGCGCCTTTCTGACCGAATAAGTTTCGGATCGGCAAAAAGAACTAATTCGATCGCTGTCGCACGTTCGAGATCGTTTCCGAACGTGGACAATTGTCGGCGGTTATAAAGAAACGGAAGAGAGAACGGCTTTTAAGCCACTATCGAGAGAAAGAGAAAGAGAAAGAGAGAGAGAAAGAGAGAGAGGGGGGGAGGCCTTGCCTGTAGAAGATAGTTGTCGCGGAGGGTCTCGACAAACTGCCCTACTCGTGGAGAACCCTTGTCTCCCCGGGACCGTTCTACGATACGCGATAAGTCTTACTAGCAAGTTATCCGACAGGTTCGGCCGAATCGATGGCCTTTAAGACATCTCTCGGAGCGTCTGTCGGCCACTCTTCCATTAGACGCGTTTTCTATATCGAGTAAGAAAAAGCGTCGTCGTCGTCGCCGCGCTGAAATTTCTTCTCCGCTGCAAAATTCTACTGTCGGATGGCTGAGTAGCAAGATTTATTATTCTACTGTCTCTCGCGACTCTTTTCTATCCGCGAAAATTCGTCAGTGGTTTCTTCGTGACTGTTTCATCTCGTTTTCCAGCATACATAGATTAAATTCTTAGGCAGAATCGTTGAAACAATAACTGATTGTATTAGCAATTGAAATAATCAGTACATATTGATATAAATAATAAGATGATAATAATTAGTATAGGAGCTCTAATTTTCTCTTGTATAGTATGCAAATTAAATCTTAGAAATTAAAATTAATTATCTTAGAAAAAAGGTTGCAACATTTTTTTAAATATCATCTAAAATTATTTTTATAAAATATCTCTAAATTCTTCTAACTCGATCAAATAAAGTTGGTTTTTTTGCGATAACTATATACTATATGTCATATTATGTTGATTGTTTACTAGAGCCCGCGATCGGATTGAACAAGCCGACTATTTTATAGGAAATTGTGTCGCGAAACTTCCGCATTTCTTAAAGAAGACGCGCGCATGACATCTGGAAAAATAGAAAATAGTTATTTTGTTTAGCGTAGTCTCCAATTCCGGAAGTCTAAGTTCTAATCCGAAATGCTCAACAATGACGGAGAGATTCTCACTCGCGGTGAAGTACGCGATTTCTCTCGTGCTTCGCGCGACACGACCAACTCGACGCGAAAAACATGAAAGACATCCGAACACGATACTCCACTTCGGGAATCTCGACGACGGCGCGCTGCCCAGGATTTCCGCTTTAGACGGCGGGGAGAATAGTGTTCTTAAGCTCTCTCGCAAGCGAAATATATCCGCCGTCGTGCTGCTTTCAGGCCTTTTCCCTGCCAGCGAAGACTCGCGAAGATTCACATAAGGTTTCCACGAGGAGGATTGCAGTCTTTCACCGAGGAGGAAATTCTTATCGCGCGAATCTAATCATGAGTCTTCGATCCGAGACGAAACGAGATCGACATCTGTTAAATAATTAAGCGCTAAAAATATACGGAAGTTAAACATAAATTAAAGTTATGATAAATTTCGATGCACACATTTTTTTTAGAATTTATATTAAATTTTTAAATACATATTTAACTTCTCTCTACTCTGTGAATGAGAAATCAATTATCTAATATCATTGTCACATGTCTTAAGAACATTTGCACATTTCTAGCAAATCTTTTTGCTTTGTGTTCCGTGAATAATATTTCTCTTTACAATATCTCTCCTCCTTCGATATTCGGTATAACTCTCGAAACAAGGAAGATCGCTTTCAGAGAAAAGTCCGCACCATTACGGAAATGCATTACCGATACACAACGCGTTATTACGCGCAACGCATATCTATAGATAACGATACGGAAGATGGAAAGGCCTGAAAGCGCGAGGCATGAATAAGGCCATAAATCCACGAAAGGCGACCGCGTGTACAGTCGAGATACTCTTGCAGATTAAGTCACGAACACTCGGCCAGGTATATTTATCGTGCCTTCGAGTGTTCCACGATACAATAAGTATACTTGATAAATGGAAAATATCTCCGCGAACCAAATAGGCATGTTTAATGAACAATATTTCTTCGCGAAAACAGAGACGAGTTAATAAAGAATAGTAGCGAACGCACACATTTATCACATTTGCATGTTACAAGTGAAAAAAAAAAAAGAATAGCTTCCTGATTGGATACACTGGAAGTGAAAGGGTTAAACAGCCCCTACGTGTTTTCGCAGCGATTGCAGCAGGAAGGGCCACGATTGGCCATGTCAGAGCGATGTCCACGCGTGACGTATGGGGAAATTAGAAGTTTCGCGGCCGTTCTCCGCGAACTAGCCGGCTGGACAAATGGATAGAATTCAATGCCGACGTGCGTTTCCGTGGCCCCCTTATTGCTCCCCCGGGATGTTTCCCGAGGGATGCCCGCCGAAATTAGTCTATATTATTTTGGTGAGCGAGACGCGCGAGGGCGGAAACGGTTAGACGGCCGGTTTGTTACCCGAAAGATGACGGGGCGTCGATGGAGAAAGACCGAATCGGCACTCGGGAATCTTAGGGTGGCATGTGGCATTGCACGATCTGACTTCACGCGGCACGTTCTTGAATAAAGGAATCTTCGAGATAAGTTGTTACAGAAACGTGTAATGTAGACTTCGATACAATGCGTAATTGTCGCAAAAATTCAATTTATATATATATATATATATATATATATATATATATATATATATAATATAAATATATATTACATATGTAAATTTATATATATATATATATATATATATATATATATATATATATAATAATTTATATATTTATTATACATATATATGTATATAAAAATTGATGTATGTATATGTATAATATAATAAATAATTAAATTACATCCTGTCGTTTACATTTCACGTCTCTACTTAATTATAATTCGATCTTAAATATTTGAAAAAAATGTATACATCGCGAATCGTTCGGTATAATTTTACCGTTTCTAATCTGTGTCGGTTGCATTAAACGCGCGTATCGATCCGGTCATAAGACGAAGCGCCACTCGCTCGTTAGGGAGTCAAGACGTTGGAAGGTGGTAGCCGCGTGTCGGGGCCGCTTTATACATGATGAGGGCACGTCGTATCGACCGCAGGACCCAATCTCCGTCCCGCATTAGTTTCATCTATGTGTCTCGAGCGCACGTAGAGACATCGCAGACGTATGTGCACGTCGATTTAATCGTTACGTAAATGCATCACGAAATGCTGGTCGCTATCTCCTTGTGAATGAGGGGATAATCGCTCCAATTAATCCGCTTTCCCACGAATTCCGCGTGCATGCGTACGTGCGTGTACGCGCGCACGTCCCGTCCGGTAGACTTCATGCCCACATATATGATCGATATCAATAATATCCTACCAGGCGATATATCGTATATCGATATCGAATAATTCCGCGGGATCTTTCATCGGCCAGGCCGATTTAATAAGCCTGTCGAATTTTACCATTAATCTTCATTTGCCGGATCTCGCGGCAATGATCGAAGTTGAAGCGCGTTATTTTCGGGTTATTTCGGCTGATGAGCAAATCAGGACGGGATAAAGATTGCATTCGACCTCGACGCGCGATAATGTTCGGAAAAAAAAAAAAAAAAATCTGTGAAAGCAAATCGACGCGTCCATCGAGGCCGCTCGTATCTCGTGCCGATATATCGGATTCGCATCGTTTTTTTTTTTCATCCTTCTTTTTTATATAACAGGTATAAAAAAAATATTACATTCCGCTCGCCGACAGTATTGGTTATTAAACGCTTTCGAATGAATACTGCATGAGCGTACCGTGCTCGAGAATATACCGTCCGTATATTATATCCACTCGCTCGCGCGCGTGGATACATGCACACACTCGAGCACGCATTCTGCGTTAAATAATTTTTTGCTTTTCACAAAGTGAAAAATGTGATATCCGCAAAAAGTAATCCGCTTGTCCGAGCGGTAATCGGATGAACCGTTTAGAACGGATATACACTCGATCGCAAAAGTCTGTGGAAAACCTAAGGAAAATGTGGTATCGGGAAACTAACTACTATGCCATCGATTTATTTGGATTCTGATGAGATATACGCTCGGCGAGATGTGAAACTGGAGAATGAGAGGAAAGAGTGTCGAGCGAGAAGGGCGACGTGTTAAGAACGTCGTCTAAATATACGGAGCTGACGAACGATCCCGCGGGGCGAATCTGCAATTCGTTTTTCTCGCGTTTATTCTCGCGTGCAACGTCGACCGTTTAGCGCGACGACGAACCGGATCGTTGCTTCACCTTTCTCGCCCATCCTTCCACGAAAGCGTTCTTTCGCTGCGATTAACAAGATTAGCCAAGCGCGACTACGTGCTTCTGGAAAATGTAAATGTGCGACCACAGAGCGAATGCAAAGTGACGTATTGAATTTCTTTAAATTTTTAAAAGGACGTAGAAATGTTAATTCTACAAATTTCATAAGGTTTTTTTAAGGTTTTCATACGGTTTTTTTTTTTTCAACAATAATACGAATCATTAATAATTTTGAAATTATGATTGTCTAAAGGATCTTCGCAAATTAAACTTTCGGAATTCGAGTAGATGAGAAAATGTTATCTTTATTTTGTTTCGTTATCGTTTATTTAATTTCTTTAATTGTGGCGAATTAAATTTTATTAAAATCGTTTTCAAATTGATGAAGTGTTAGTAAAAGAAGATGATTCTTATCATTGTAACTGGATCATCTTGTATAAGATAAATGCGTAGATTCGTGTGCGTGTATATATATGTGTGTATATATGATATCGTTTATCTCTTCAAGAATATTAAATATCTCTCGCAGAATGTTACGTTCGTTATTGTTGTAATTGCGAAAGTTAACATTATTAAACAGATTCGTAACAGAGCAACAAGAAGCTTGTAATCTCCTCTTCTTCAAATACTTAGCTCCATGTCTAGAGAAGTTTATAAGATTTGTATTCGTATTCTATTCTTATACACACACACACACACACACACACACACACACACACACACATATACATATATATATATATAAACAGGTGTCTAGACTCTCTGCTTACCATGGAAAAGTTCAAAATTACCTTTCTCCGAGTATTACCTACAGCATTCATTCATCATTCACAACCTGTCGTCTAGACTGTGACTGTTCCAACTAATTTGGTCCGCGCATTTTTTTTCCGCAAAGTCAGTACCGAGAAAAGCCCACAGCTCAGTTTGTTTCTGTTCTGGAATATTTCCAATTTGTTTTCCTAAAGCAATCGGTAATTCGAACAAATCAACTTCTTTTGTCGTATGTTTCCTCTCGTCGCTACACAAATAAAATAGATCGGTAGATTTAAGAGTTATATTCATGAGAGTACATCGCCTGTTTAAAATTTATCACTATAGCGCTAGAAATCAATAATAATAGAAAATGATAGAATTCTATATTAGAATCCTAATAATAATAGAACGACGAGAATTCAAAAGTTCAACAAGTTGAGTATCAACGCGTTTAATTTTTATTATTTAATTTTTAATTTTTATATTTTTACATTCCTATTAAGATAATGATATTTTAATTTATTAATAATTTATAATCGTTAAGTATATATAAAGTGAGATTATTGCCTATACTAGGGTTATAGTGACATAATAAAGGTATGAGATAAACGGTGACGAGCGAATGTTTAACTAAAGGTTAAACTACACTCGGGAGAGCATTATTTGCTAAGCTAATGAGCAGTTTCCACGTTGTTCGGCAATCAAGCGAACAAAGGACTTCCGGTCACGTCGACGGACCGTCGAGGACTTCAACCGTATCCAGTTTGGACTCCTTCACGCCACAACTTCGCTAACAGTAGTGGCAACGCTATGCAAACAGCTGTACTTCCGCTTTTAAGTATGTAGCGTCAGGAATTGACGGAGCGTACACGATAATGAATGCACTTAGTAAAATATAAAATATTTCTTTAAAAAAAGACTTAAAATTTTTGCGATAGTTTTCTGTCTCCTCCATGTTTCCAATTTTTATAATTTCTTTAATTTTCTGCACGGCTTATATGTCTTTCTAATAAAAATGTGCTCGTAAATATTTTTAATTTAATAAATATTTTAATATTCTAGTTTGTAAATAATAATTCTTATGGCGAAAACGCGTAATCTTTTCATGCAATTATGTATAATTTTAATATCATTCATATGTAATTATGTGCATCTAAATCTAAAGGATCGTTCAAGATTATAAAAAAATGCAATAATAAATCTTCTTTTATGATATTCTGTTTCCGAACTAATGATGAAACAAGAGCAAGATATTAATGATCTCGCATTCGAGGCAAACATATGGGGGATTTCTCCGACAAGCACGAATACGCGCGTATATCGACGCGAATGAAAAAGCTCTTTCAAAGACAGATAACGAGGTAGCGAAAATAACGATATGCGCGGTACGGAGCGTGCAATTTCCTAATGTGGCCATTTCGTCGACGGCTGAAAACATCTTTGATTATTCGCGTAATAATAAGCGTACGCGCGAGCTCAAGTGCTAATGGGCATGCGATAATTATCCGAACGCGACTGAAAACAATAAGAAGGGCCGTCACTTTGACATACGATGCAGGTTTTACTCTTTCGCGGGATTTTCCGCGCTCTTTTCGTTCTGGAACAACCACAACGTATCTCGCTGAAGTGTGTTAATGGCGCGCGGCTGATTAAAGGTTTTAATCCTGACATCCGTAACTACGATCGTTTTTCTTCCATGCGCGTTTTCATTCGCAGAGAAGAAAATAAAAGGCGATTACCGAGCTCGTTGGTCATTCAAATCGATGAAAAGTCACCACCATATTACTCAGCCGCGCAAGGGAACACGAAAATGCATACTGCGCTCGGGAAGATCGAATCTCTTCGAGTACTGAAAAACTGGTGTCTTGTATTTCTTATTTTACGGAAGGTAGCGTGGTATTCCGCGGAAAATGCGCAGTAAGTATCCTCTCTATCTCCGAGGAGAGGCTGAAAATATATATCGCTAAGAGGGAGAAGAAGAGAGTATACATATTCTCTCTCTCTTTCTCTTTCTATGAAATCGAATAAAGATACATAGACATTGTCGGAGCAGCGCGATCGTAACGCTTTAAAATAATCGATGAAATATATTTTGAAACAAGTAGCGAAAAAACTTGCTCCATCTGCTTTTCTAAAATTTTTTCCGCGAATATAATAATTATTAATATTATTGTTATAATAACACTGGTTTTTTTATTTTATCCTGAATATGGATCCTGGATATTCAAAATTAATAATGTTTCTGTCGACCTAACTTAATTAACTTGACACAAGAACTTTTTAGTATATAAAGTATATTTTTCATAAAATTTTTCATATTTTTTGATAAAATATACGACTAGAACATCTTAAAGTTGCCATAAAATTAAAATAACAAAGATTTACTTTTCCTCGCGCGAGGAAATTGCGAAACGTCGCGGCGCGCGTACTTTTTTTACGATGTACTTCTTTTTGCTAATTTAGATAAATAAGTGCGAAAATAAGCGGCAAATCCTACCGGACATTTAAGTACAACGTCGGAAATCAGCCGCGTTTACATAATTTCCGCTCGAGTTAAGAAAAGTTTCAACGATCCATATTCCAAGGCGCACACTTTAACGACGCTTCGATAAGGACGCGCTGATAGAACAATTTCGCAACGTGCCGGCTTTAAAACCTAAGGTATAAAAGTGCGCTTCCACATCGTGAAACGCTGCGATTCTCTTAAGCGCTCTTAACAATGAACCGATTTTTTCTCTTCGTGCTGTTAATATGCACCGTTTCGACCGCGTATCATCCATGTGTCATAAAGGATAAGGTACGGCGAATCATCTTGCCAAATAGACGGGTAGTGAAAACTATAGTATTACATCGTGATTATGTGCTAATCTTACTTAGTCGTTCCGTCGTAGGGAAAATCGGATATTCGGGTGATCGATATAGACGATTCCAGCACAGACGATTCCAGTTCCGTGAGTAATTGATCACGTCATTTAGCATAATCTCATCGTAACTTTCTAAAACTTTTTCATCTTTTGTCCCAATATTGCATTTTAAATCTAATTATTTATTTTTGTGAATATGCGTTCTACGATAATATTAATAACATTTGTACATGTTTTTAAAAGAAGAGCGAATCGGATATTCTGACTTTACATCTCCCGGACAGAGAGAAAAAGGAATCTGGTAGTCAAAAAGGAAAAGGTTTTTGCAAAAGAGATGAAGATTGCGATGCATATTCAATCTGTTTAGCAAATATTATCTGCGGTATGTAATACAGACTTCCTTATGTCAAAAATTGCAGTCAAATACGTCACTCGAAGAAATGTCACGAACTAAAAGTTTCTTTTCTTTTTTCTTTTGAGCGCAGTAAAGGGAACACGGCGAAATTTAGATTTTCTGGGAAGGAGCGCTATCAATTAAAATTTGGACGATGCAATAAGGGTCAACGATGACCTCACATCTCCGTACATGACGACAGTATATATATGCCGGTAAAATTTTTATGGAGTAACCTCGCCTTCGGGAACAATAAACGCGTTCGCACCAATCGAATGATTGATTTCCCATCATCGCCCATATCCAGCGGATATCTGTTTGCTTATCTGTATTTCGTATGCCGATGAAATTTCCCACACTGCACATCCCATCCATTGTCGGCGCATGAATATAACATAAACCCGAAAATATCGAGCATTTAATGGCGGCGCGACCGCGTGCAGTAAAGCGGTTAAGTTACATTTTACACGCGGATTCGAAACGTCAACGCGAGAGGGATACGATACGGTCGACGCGTATAAAAGCCCGCTTTTCCTCTCCCCCTCAAAAAACAAACAGCATCGCCGGGGAAACATATGGCGCCGTACGATCGGGACTCATTAACGGCGAGAGAAGCGGAGGAATACGAGTGAGAAACCGTAAGAAAATAGGAAGGTTAGCCCTCTCGTCGTAAATTTAGTGGGAACAACCGCTTTCGCCTGCAAGCACCGCTTGCAACCCCGCCATAACCGCAACCCCGGTCGAAGCAGTGCGACGCCGTTGAAAAACCTTACTACACATTAAATTTACACTCGAAATCAATTAACTCCTAATTGACACGGATGAGTAGGCGCGAGTAGTATTGTTTTATTGGAAAACTTTCGGATATTGGCGACGCCGACTGTAAAAGCTAAATATCGATATCGCTTTTAGGAGATTCTTGTTAGCGCGAAAGACTTTCCATGTAGAAAGAGTGTCTGTAGTGATATATAATAAACAACAATGGATAGTAGAGGTGACGGTTATATCAATAAAATACGAATTATAACGAATTGTAAAATAAAATAATGTAAAATAAATATTGCATATGTTAAAATTATGTATCTTTGTGAAATACATGAATTATTTCTTGGCACGTCAACTTCATGCAGAAATAAAAATCATGTCCAATAATGTACAAGGAATAACAAGGAATCAAGTTGCTCATCGGTGAAGGAGGAATTGCCGGCCTTAAGCAAGCAGCCAAGTTGGTGTCTCGCAAAACTCGGCGGCGGTGCGGAAAGATTTACGATTCCAGCAAGAGGAGCGTAACATTCGTAATATCCTTTCTTCGCGAGAAGGCGAACGGTGATTTTTCATGCGGGCCATTCTTCTCTCGTCACGGAGGTTTCGTTTAATTTTATTTTAATACGAAAAAAATCGAAACACACCGTGTAACACGCAGCAGCATCCAACCCCGAGAAGATTTGCACGCCGAGAGAGAGAAGGAGAGAGAGAGAGACGGTCATAAATATTTACGCAACTCGTTGACGCGGCGTCTGGCGGCACGCGCGGCCAAATTTCGGGCACGTCAAAATATTTAAAGTCGAGAGCGCAATTAACGACACTCGTTTCCTCCTCTAATCGGCGCCAAAGGCGCGATTCATTGTCGCTAGTCATTTTCTTCCCACGGAAAGACCTCGGATAATTCTCTTCTCGCCGTTTTGCACGGAATACCATTAAAGCGTATTCTTTGTATTATTTCATGTAATCAGACTTAACAAAAGAGATCTAAATTGATACTAAATGATTTTAAGATTTTCTCGATATTTTATATTTTATGCATGCATATATGAAAAATAGTTCGTAATTATATCAATATTGATGCATTTAATTAACCACGATTAATATAGTAAGTTCTGTTTTTCTGTTTATATCTTGTACAATTATAAAATGAAGATAGAGAGAGAGAAAAAAATAGCGCTTTCTAATTTCGGATTATTTAATGCATACCATCATTTCAACCTACTTCATGTATTATGTTGTAATCTACGTTGTAAATAATCTGTACGTATTTTCTATATATTGTAGTTCTATTCATATATTTCATAGATAGTAGTCATAGTAGTCGGGAGCACAAGAACTAAAATACACAAAAGTTTATTTTGAGCGGCGACGATAATGAGTCATTTCGCGGAGAGTCGACGAAAAATAGGCGTCACGAAAGAAAAATTCCGGCACGCGGGACCGAGAGCTGCGGGTCGCGTTTTTCTGCGCTCAATTTAAACACCGTCTACGTGACAGGCGCGAACCCACCGTACGTATTTACGCGTGTGCCACGCGTAGATCGCGACGAGCCGTGGCGGACTCGTCGTTTTTCGCCTGTGTGCCCTTTTCCCTGCGGATTTTATTTATCGTATGACTGTGTGATTTCAACGTGCGATTCCAACGACGAAGGAATAAATCGGCCATGTCTCGCGTCGTAGAAAAGAGCGAAAATAAAATCTCGGTTGACGCGGAGAATTTGAAATGAAAATACTGTTAAAATAAAGCTTGCCTTATATTCAAGAGAGAATAAAATTTCCCTGTTTATTTTTGCATCAATTCAAAAAATTGAAATTTAAGCTTTTACATTATATATATACATATAGTATAATATTTTGTGATTCTCCTTCTTATCTTAAGAAGATAGATCAATGAATTTATTAAATGCAGCTATTTCTACCAACACAAAGAATACGCAGATATTATATTTACATAAAATGTTTACAACACAAATTTCCAATCGACCATCGCACGAGATTGCATTATGATGGTTAGGTGCCGAGTGTCATCGGTTAATTAAGGACAGACCGAACTTATTTTTCGCGAAGCGCATTTCTCATGTATAGGTACTCGCGTTATACGATGGATGCCCAGAGCGGCGCACTTACGCGGGACATAATATGTCTGATCAGGACTGTAACTATCCTCATATATTATGTTCCACGTGTCCGGAGACACAAATTCCGACCAAGTACATCCACGCCAAACAATGTTCCGGAACGCGGGCCTAAATAGTTCCTCCTGGTGTCTGCAATTATTTCGGCAATTAATCGTCCGCAAGCTCACGATTAAGACAATCTATGCGGTTCTCCTTTCGCTCTCGTTTTCGATCTTACTCAGCACTGATTAAACGAAATTGCGTCGAAGTTAATTTTGGACCACATTAAAAAAAGTTTTAAGACTATCTAAGGTGCTGATTGCCTAAAGTTATCATTGATCCTAACTTGGTTGATTTGATATTTCTTCGGGGAATAAATCTAGTTCAATCAAAGTTGTCGCTACATAAGTCGAGCAGTAATGAATAAAAAAATAATCTTAACTGAACCAAACATTTTAAGCGAATCTTATATATAAGTTCTCTCTCTCCTTCTCTCAAGTTTTTCAAACATTACATCACTAACCTTCTCTGTATATCAATTATTTGAAATAAAAAAACTAGACTACCTCTTTCTAAATCTCTCGTTCTCATGCAACGTTGAATTAATCATCAATTTCGCTCCAACTTACATTATCCCGCAGCCTTTCTAGCATGCTGGGAAATCTTCCCTGAGAACGAAAATACTGACGAGTGCGAAGATGACGGCGGATCGTTTCTCTCATCTTCTGCGACGGCAAGTATCGCAAGGTTTTTCCTTGCAGTCGACCAAAACGGGAGGTGCCTTCATCCCGCGAAAGTATCTGGAAAAATTCCTTCTTCCTCTTCCCCCTCTCTGTCGACAATTCAGACATGCACAGTCGGCAGTCGGAAGGGATCGCGACCCTTTTAAGATCCGCCTGCATTCCTACGTTCTGCCATTTCTGTTTTTCGCAGGTTGATCCGAGGTTGCTGCATTATTTCGCCTAGCAATGCGACGAACGAGGCTGTTATCGATCAATGCTACAGATAAATAAAAATCGCGATCGTGCCGAAACAACTTTTTAATTGTCACTCTTTAATTTTATCCATATCTTAAATATTATAAATATTTAAATTTATATTCGCGACTTTTTTCGATACAAAAAATTGTATCTTATTATAAATGTTTGTTATTAAATAGATTATATTAAATAAGCAAATCGACACGTATGACATAATAAAAATAATGCTGTTGCAGACAGATATACATAATACGCAATATTAAATGAATCTTATTTCATGATTATTTCTTACATTACGTATACTTTGTGTACTGCATCGATAAAATTGCTCCGTGAAATTGTTAATATTCGTATGTTAATTGCAATACGTCGGAAAACTCGTATTTCGAAGAGAACGAGAAAGTATGCGAGTGATACGCCGCTGGAATTAACGTTCTTCTTGGTTTTAGAGCGCGCTCGCATTTCGTTCGACATTTCGTGACCGAGAAGCCTCTCGCATAAAGAACATTTTTACGTCGTCGGAACGTCGTGCAGCTCGATGCGAAACGTTTATGTACGCGTATTAAAAAATTCTTCTCTCGAAATTCTCGGGAATCCAATCTTTTTCCTCCTCGACAGTACGGCGGGCTCGTTACCGGGACGCGCACAGTTACGAGACAAGGAGGGGGGTGTCATGGAAATAGAGTGTAAGCTCCGAGAGGAGCTTCGCGAAGCTGAGAGACAGGCACACGCGTACATATATACAGAGCGAGCGAGCGAGCGAGCGAGCGAGTGAATTTCAGAGACAGAAAAAGAGCGAGCGAGAGAGAATAAATTTTATAGTGGAGGGCCAGTGAGCAATATAGTAGCATAGGGCAGGATATACTTCGTGCACTAGAGTTAAGTCCTCTCAGGATACTATACATGGTACATAAAAGATGATTTGTGGCCAATAAACGTATGAAAACACTACCATCGGAGGAGATGTTATTATTGTTACAAAAGGAATACTTTAGTCGTTGAACAATTAAGGTAAAATAACGTTATATTATTTTATCTTCCGATTTAAACCGAATAAAAAAATTATAAAAATAAAAATATACAATAAAAATAATAATAAAAATATTAAACTCTGTTTAATGTTAATGGAAGACGAATAATGGTAAAATTAATTATGTTTGTTTTCACACACGTCAAAAAAGCAGTGGGTTTCATAAATTATTACAGTGAGAAAGATGAAGAAAAGTAAGAATAAAAAATGTGACTCTTCTTGCAGAGATTTTAAGTAAGATTTAGCGCATGCGGGAAAATAGAGTAATAAGCACACACGAAGCACGATGTTTTCCCAGCATCCCTCATTCGCGTAACTGCCGGCTGATACGCGATACGCTTACTCGACTCGATTCCACAAAACGTCGCCCTAACTCACTCGCAACCGCCCACAATTCGTCGTTCTGGACTTGTTAAACGCCCCAGCGATGCTACAAAGTCGCCCCGGGTGTGCAGAAACGATTCGCTTCGTAGAACGGCGCGAGTGTACATCAGCCATTTCTGTGGCGCTTTCGCAAAACGATCCCGCTTACTAGTTACACGATCGAGAATCTCATGCCGTGCCGCTGTAACATAATTTACTAAAGCACTCAGTAACTTAGTATCGTTTAGAAAGTTGCGCTCGCAAAACTTTCACTATCTTATTTTTTTATTTTTTATTTTATTCTGATATCTAGAAAAGAAATATGTGGAAAGTTAGTTGGAATTCTTGATTAAGGAAATAAATATATCTCTGTATTTTCACAAGTTTAAAGAATGAACTAATGAAATTAATCTAATTGTTACATTCATTGGAAAAATACGATTATTAATTTTTCGATTGAAAATTGCTTGTGCGTGTTCTCATATTTCTTTATAATGAGGGCTCCAACACAACATGTATAGTATCGATAATGATATACAGGTTATTGATCGAATGCGGCAAAATAGAAAATCCGGAAAATCCGAGAAGGAGAAATGCGCGAGGAAAGACCGAAGGAGAGCTCCGGGGGAGGAAACGAACGATCCTGTTAGCCGTTGCGCGAAAGTCATAAAGAGCCGGCAAATCTTTTCATTATCGCGCCGCGTAAGTGATACGTATATCATACTAAAAGGGGCTATTTCGCGGGCATTATACCCGGGAGAAACGAGCCCGATCCCGAGCTTTTGCGCGCGCGAGTCGCCGCGCGACGGACGCGTTTTCCGCGTCGCGGCCATGTCGCCGCATAAGTGCGTGCGAGGATTAAGCCGGGCCATTTCTCCGATTCGTCTACACCTCCGTTTCGTCCTCCGCGCACTGTGTAGATACTATTGCGCGCGTCCCTCGCCGCCCTTTATCATCCTCTTCCATCCCTTCATGTCGACTCACCGCCGTTCTCGCCGCTCCTATCGAGGGAGCGAGGGGAGAGCTCTCTTTACGAGCGCTAACGCGACTTCCGTACGGTGTGCAGCCCGCGTTTCCTCTCTTCGTGTGAGACACGTGCGCACATCGCGTAATCCCGCATAGCGAAAGTTTTATCGTCGCTCCTGTACGGACGGTGGCCATTAAAATAATAGGATGCTTTACGACGACGGGAAATTAATTCGCGCGATACACGCACGAACAGCGATCTCTCGCACTGTAATTCCGTGGCGTGCCGCGGAAATGTTACAGTTTTCCGAGTCCGCGCCGCGACGGCTGTTCATTTATGGTACTTAATTAAATATATCGGGCTCTTAACCGCTTAAGGTCTACACGCCCGTCTCTCGCACGATTACGAATTATTTCGTGTTTTTAAATATTACACGCCCTTTCAGAATATGAATATTAAACAATTTTCATTCTCGCGCGCTATTACACCGAAAACTTCCATTAGTCGTACATTGTTCTGTGATACTTTCGATTATTCATCAATAATATTAACTTTTTATATTGTCTTGTTACAGAAATATGTAAAACATATTTTAATTCTGCTTTAAAATAATTAAATTTAATTACGTTCCATCAAAAAAACATGAAAAATTTATTATCTGCTTTGTTTCATATTGCTATAATATTTTGTGAAAAATATGTAACGTATAAAAGAATAATATTGGTAAGGAATTTTGATGAATAAAATAAATTAATTCTGCAGAATAATAATGCATTTGTAAATTTCCAACTCATCATACATTCAATCAAAATAAAAACAAGAAATTGAATATTATAAATTATTTCATATATACGTGAGCATCGATCGGATTCTGAAAGATGTTTTACGCGTCTGGCAACGTTGTGGCAAAATGGACGTACTAACTTTCATATACTGGCAATATATAACACACGATAGCAAATTCCTCTCATCTGATACAACGCGCCGTTCTAGGAGAGTTCAATTAAATTTTAAAGACATCGTAATATACACAATGTTGTCTCATGAAGACTATAATCGCGATCTATAAACTAAAGAGGTATCATTTATAGAGGATGCTATCTGACGTTGCACTCGTACATAAAAAAGAATGCATAAATTTTCCTGCTAATTGAAGATTAATATACAGAAACATGCAAAGAATTGCGGGGAATCATCGATTAAACAACGTGGTTCGTCCGGTCGATTTTCGTTGCTGTTAAATATTCGTCGGTGACCGTTTAGGATCAGTAAAACGGTAACGATTCGAGTTAACATCGGCGCGAGCCTAAGTCGCTCCCTTTTGTAGGCCTGAGCCTCCACTTTTACGGCTCGAAATTACGGCCGTGCAACCCTCATATGTTTACGGCCGTCAGCGTCGCGACGTCGCGGTGCGTTAAAACTGGTCGCCCTAACGCAAACTCATCACGATGAGTGAATCGATCACGCGGACGCGACGTTTCGTGTCATTAATCTTTACAGATTGTCCCAGAAGCCCCGATCGCGTATTACCGTAAGCAGATTACGGATAATCCGTCGCGAATATTTTACATCGAGACCGAATACGCGAGACGCGAACGTACGTAATTCACAATTTATTCCTTGGCGCGCTTTTATTGAAATTGACAGGCCCGCGATTCAAATATCTCCCGAAATTTGGCGGAACGCAATGTAAAATTTGATAATTAAAACGTCGATGTCACACGGTGCTCATAATTACTATATTTTATATAATGCCGAATAAATGGAATGAACCGGCGGAATCAATTTCATTGCAGTTGCAATTAACGGCGAGTTCGATTTATTTGCGCGCGCGTACAGGGGCTCTAGGGTTTATCTCCCACTATTTCATTACGATTTTCAGCCACGTCTGATTCAATAGCATCAATCTTATTAAATTATAATTTTCAATCACATCTGACTCGCTGCTATATCTGTTGATTTTTTTAACAAATAAAATAAGCATTCATATATATGTATATACAATAAAATTGAAATTATTTTTACAACTTTATAATTTTGTGCTGCTCTCCATATCGTCGATAAAAATGTTAAGAAAATAAAATACGACAATTAATATAATTTTCGAAATAATGCACGACGTAAAACAGTCGTGAATAAATTGCAACAATCGTTCTCGCTAAAAAATCGCCATCGTAACTGTTGATGATCGCACCGCTCTTAGACATGCTTATTTAGTGACGCGTCAAAAACAGCGCGAAGCAACGGCGGCGGCGGTCGTCCGCGATGAATCACGGCAGTAAAAGTCCCTGGAATTCACGCTATTATATTAAGAGACGGACATACGCATGTTTTGCGTCTAACGCAAAATTGAGGTTCGTCTTCTCATGAGAGGCATGTTTTCGAGGGAAAAGCCTGATGCCGACATTCTCGAGCGAACTGCGTTTAACTGCTGTGAAATTGTGTTCCTCGTAGGATACCGGTAATCTTTCACGCTGGCAAAGTCCGCGATAAAACTGTGATGAGACGAACTTAATATTTATCACGATTTAACGAAGGGCGGATATAGGAACTTTTAATTGCGACTTACTTTAATTCTTTATCTTATTTTAAGAACAATCTATACTAGATCCTCTGAGATGTTAAGATTGTTTGGTAAAAAAAAATCGACGTCATTGTCACAATTATAAATTAATTGGTCATAGGAATTATGAAATGATGAAACATAAATTTAAAAATTTTTGTTAAAATATAATAATAAACTTAGATTAATTTCATGTATATTTTAAACTGCTGTCAGTTTAATAACAACTTGTCAATCTTCGTCAATCTTCTCCTAGCAGATCTGTTTGTATCCACACATATTTAACTTTATTTAAAATAACGTATTTAAATAATGATATTTTTTAAATAACGTATATTTGCATGATCGCATTATTGCAAAACAGAACTCCATGGCAAAATCAATTATTCACGTTTCAATTATGATATAATGAACATATCAAATAGCAGAGGTAATTTTAACGGCGCGTAGAAATAAATCTTCTTTCCTCTATTCTATAAATTATATAACTTCCATGTGCTAATGATCATAATTTAGTGTACAAAAAAAATACAACGGAAGCATTTTGAGCGAGAAAATATATGCAAAGAATATTTTCGAATATCTGCATCACAATACAGAACACGATTCTTTTTTTCTTTTTCAAACAAAGGCACAGATATCGTAATATAAAATTACATCGTGAAAGGGCAGAATAGAATCCCCTGCGACAAATGTGCCGAAATATACATAATGGCGGATTTCACGTGCTGCGCGGAAATCGACGACGTCGATCACGTGCGATTCGTACGAGCTTTTAATACGACGTAGTCGGCAAAGTTGGACGGAGATCTCGTGACGGAATACCGTCTTATTTCCGACGACAGTGCCGACCCAAGGCTTACCGACGCTGTAGGAAGCGTGTCTGATCCCGGGTAAGTTCGTGAGTTGATTTTTCCTCTCGCCATCACTACCACCATCAACCATCAACCATCACCGACTCCCGCTCCCGACCCTGATCGCGATTTGCCCTTCTCGTGAACTCGCAAGATTTCCCGTGTGTTTTCAGCACGCACACGAAAGCTCATAAGGGGGAGGGGGTGGGAGGGCTTTAATCTACACGACGGTACGTGAGGTGTTTGCGGTCGAGCCATTGGCAACCCTCCTCATCGCTTTCGCAATCTCATGCAAAACGACCTCGGGCCTCTTCTCGAGTCCGAAACACTTTCTAATCTTCGATCCTTCGGTAACTCAGTACTCGAGACAGCAATTTTCGCTCTTTTGCGCGAACTTCTGTTGTCTTCTTCAAATTAACCGCATTACATCTTCTTTCTGCGCTACGCTGCACAAATTTACGTTGCGAAAATCGTTTGAAAGTAATTATTTCAATGCACAAATTTATGATAATCTTCTAAACATCGTAAGCGCTTATGATATTTCGAATATTAATTGCTACACTGTTCATTTTATTATACATAACAGATTTTTATAATCATATACAATATATGTATTGTACACATGATTTACCCTATGTAATTTAAACTATATATATTTTTATAAATTTTTCTATAATTCTATTCCTATATTTTCATAACGTTTAATTTTCCTTTTACTCAATTAATTCTTAAAAATCAATAATGAAAAAATCGACCTCTTTGATTTAGTTCAATGAATGATTAGGTCGATAAAACTTTATCTATTAAATCACATCAATAAACTTATGACTGATGTTGCGTGTTTAACAAAATCTTTTCGACGATCCGTTTCATTTCACGTTTTCATTTCATATCTTCTTTCTTTATGCCGGTGGTGATTAAACGTCAAATTTCCCGAGCGAATAGAGTAATTGGAGTGATCTCATCCTCGCGTAGAGCCATAAATTTGTTATTCACCGGAGCTCACGCGCATCTTAACGTCAGCCAGTAATTAACTGAGCGAAGATCGGAGTGTTTATATTTCATCTCTCGTGGAAAATTTACGCGATCCGCTCATTTCGTTGGAAGGTAGAAGTAACAAAGTGGAAGCAGATATCAGTGGCATACGTTATGCTACCGTTGCGCGCACGGTATATTTATACGGTCTATAAATCATGGCGATAACGCGCGCGTTAACAAACGCACGGGTCGAGCTGAACGGAATACCCAATGACACGGAAGTTCCCGAACTACGACCGACTGTCACGTGTTGTTTTATACAGCGACTTCCACGCTAAGTAAAAGGTGTCGCGCGAGGGGAGCGCAAACCCAGAAGGATCAAATGTAATCCCGGCTCGTCAGATCATGGCAGTCCTAAGTCGCGACCACTGCTATCTATCCGATTCAGGAACCGGAGTTATGCCCTTCGAGGACACAGTTCGTGGGGACAGTTAAAAAATTACGAGATTAGAGGCTGGCTTCAGCGCTAACGACGCATCGTAAATACGTTTATAACGTATATAAAAGTAATGCTATGCTGCGAATATTGTACAAGCTGTACATTAATTTCTGATTTGTTATTGAATTAAAAAGAAAATAAAGAAAAATACAGTTTGGTGCTTCAATGAATATTGTGTATTTTTATTAAATTTAAATGTATCAGCCGTTCTTAACAAAAAATACAATAACAGAAAATGCTATTATATACAATATAATCATTTTACATAAAAAAGGATAAAAAAGAGATTAAAATAAATAATTCAATTTGGAGAAAAAAAAACGTAATTTTAAAAAAGATAAATGAATCGTATTATCCTATATGGCAAATCCGATCTTCGACAGTTACAATTACAATGAGACGAAAATGGAGCGCGTAAAACCGAGCACGTACGATATCACATTCGGAAATAAGTTCCTCGCATTTCGTCGACGCGAATATTTCCACGTGCTTCCAATAGCTCGGCGGGGTCGGCTAACTGCAGCGAGAGCACACGAAGAGAAAAATCAACGTGAGTGATTGCACAAGTCGAGTGTGCGAAGAGGATCACCGCGGATCGACGTCGTAAAAGCGCCGGACCGTTGCCCGGAATCGACTGTGTTCAGGATGTCCGTGCGCTGGTGAATTCTGCCGAGATATACAAGGTGTCTAATTCCTCTCAGCCGCGGCGACTGTGATTGATTTCTCGGCGAATTTAAAGCCGATCTCTGTTTAGCGAGAATTTTGGAGAGAGAAAGAGAAAAGCGTTCGTCAACGTGTTAGGAACTTTTCGAATATACGAATGCAAGTAATTAATGCGAATGAGAAAACTAATATATTATAAAGTCGATTGTTTAAAATTGATCGTTTTATACATATTTTTATGCGAAAAAAAAATTAAAAATTATTAAATCTCTTGCGAATTGAGTTTTAATGTTAGAAATAGATATCTGAAAGTAATCTCATTTCTCGATGATTAATTTCAAGCAAATTTTATATTTATAGAAATTTCATTCGATTAAAAACATTTAATCACGAAAATAAAAAAGCGGTAACAAAACTTATTAAATTTGCGTGAAAAGGAACAAGCAATTTTCATTCTGTAATTTTACGAGTTCTAGTTGGAACACAGTGTATATCTCACGACATATTCGCAAAGGTCCTGATTTTTTCCTAGATCCCTCGATCGCGCTCGATTCGCATGCACGTGAGATATCCACGCGATCCACCGGCATGGAATCGAGGACATAGCTTATATCCAAAAGAGGGCCATAAATCCCGGCATCGGTTCCTTCCACAGCACGTCATGAATCAGGATTTTTAGATCGGCCATGTTCGACCCGTGACCGGCGTATTCTGGGATAGCGAGGGTGTCGTTCGCGATACATATTCGTAAAACGTTCGTGCTTCCGAGCCAGATCGAATCTTTTAAAGCGGCATATGACACGCATTAATTTTCATCGCTTTGTCGGATTTTTTTCTCGAGCGGCTTCTCGCAACGAATTATTATTTTCGGTTGGGTATCGAGAAAACGCACCCAGGGGAACACCGCGCGACGAAAGTTACGATAATCTACTGTTAACAGGTTGTCAAGCGGCCGAGAATTAATAGACCTCCCGACATAAAGTGTGAAAAGGAGACTCGACGACAAGTTGCCAGGTGATAATGAATGTCTATTAACTTAAAAGAATTCCCTTCGGAAATATGTTTAAATATATAAATATTTTAAACACTCAGTAAACTTTTCCTGATATAAAATCAAGTAATGTGTATTTACGATAATAAAAGTAAATTAAAAATAATTAACATTGAACAAAATGTTTGGGAGACGATTGTGGGAGGAAGAGCTTTCATTAACTCTCTGTCGAGAGTTAAGTGTTGAGTGGTTCGCAGATTTTTTTCCAATAAAGATGATGATTTCAAATTTTTCTAATTGCTCCGTACAAAAATTCCTGCGCACAGATAGTCGACTGATTCGTGAGACCGCGGGATCATTCCAACCCCAGGAAACGGGGCGCACGGGGTCGGTAATCGCTCGTCGTTAGAGGGTACGCACAATGCGTGCCAGGACGCGATTCCACGATACCACCCCCATTGTCTATCGGAACCACCCTCCGTTCTCCTACGAGCCTCCTCCGTGACGACTGACTGCGGTTTAACCTCAACGGTTTAGCACGCTTAAACGAGCCCGTTGTCGACCCCTCGATGTTGTCTCACTCTCGCTCTCTCTCAGCATCGCTGCGAGCTGTTTCTAATATACAGAATGTATTAGAAATCGCAAGAACGGAAATTTACCGAAAAATCTCAGGTCGATATTTCTCAGGAAAAAAAATTGATGAAAGATCTATGCAAAATCACTCGATATAAAATCACTCGATTGAATCACAAGTACAATAATACAATTTTATTAACGAGTGAATTTGAAGTTGATTTCGGCGATAATGAAATCTTAATTTCTAAGAAGCATTCCGAAGATGTTACTTTTTAAAATTAAAACGTTGTATGACAAAAATGACAAATCAGATTTAATTTTATTTATGAAAATTGTATTTGAGAAAAATTGATTTCAGGTTAATTAAAATAATCAAAAAAAAAATGTATGACTTCTAACACAACCTGTATAAGATTGAAACGGTTTAAAGATGACAGATTAAAAAAAGGAGACCCATCGTGCCTATTTAATAACAAAAAAAAATTGAAAATTTTAATTTTAAATTTTCCTCAAATATAATTAATGTTATATTGTTAATTTCTTCATCGAAAGCCAATATTCTTTCGCCCATAATGTTAAATTCCATACTATCAAATATATACGTGCTCAAATTTCGCGAAGAAAGACGTCGACCTCATAGATGTCCCTGTACGAACGAATAATTAGAGGATAATGACGGCAAACCGACAGACATCCACCGCGTTGGGGCTCGGAGAACGATACGAATGTAAATTAGACACGGTTCCAAGGTATCTCACTTGAATGTCGTACTTTCAGTGCACTAGTTCTGAGGATAACGGCAGGCTATCAGACACGGTGCGATGAGATAATTCCAAAATGAAATAGCTCTCCGAGAAAATTCGTAAAATTGTAAGCTATTGCAAAATGACTGCGTCGATATTCACACACTAATTGGAAATATATGAATAAAATTAGAAAACAAAATTATTGAACAGTTACAAATTATAAGAAATATAGGTGAAAATCTTATAACACATCACTTGTTACTCTGAATTTTGAGCTTAATTTTTTCATTAGAAACTAATTTTCTATATATTTTTTCATATTTTTTAAAAATATTTAATATATTTTTAGTATAGTTATTTTTTTATGAAAAATAAAGAAGTTAAAATAGAATCCCTCGTTGTGTGTATGCGCCGCATGCAAAATCGCTGAATGTAAATCTGTTCGTGACCCGGTGTCGTTCGTGTTACAAAAACACAGAGGAGAGCCTTTGAACCAAATAAAACATCCAAGAAAAAAAATATATAAATATGTGGTACGCCCGATAGCTGCATGTTTTCCACGTACAAATTCCGTGGAAAATATCAACAACAAAAAAACAACAAAAAACATCTAACGACAAGAGACATCTCGCGAATAATAGACACTTCCATTTTTATGATCCACCGATAGGATTATGCAATACTTCTTCATCGGCAAGAAATCGAAGATTGCCTTCTCTCGCTCAGGATATGTTATATTATGCTAGATGCGTTTGTTGCGTTTTCTCGCACACTTAAAAAAATTTCAAAGAGAACTTATTCATGATATGCGCATGTTGTAAAAGAACAAGATTTAGTGACTCGCAGAAATAAATAAAAATGATTAACAAATAATATAAGTTTCGTGCATAAAATATGATTAAAATAAAAGAATTTAAATTTTTTTTAGAATACTTGTCTAAAAAAAAACATTTTTACCAGGACGTAAAAATACACGAAAAAATTTGATGCACTCTTAGAAATATACTCCAGTATTCTAAATAATTAAGAATGCAGTTGAAGATATTTACCAAAAATCTTTTATACAAAAATTCTCGGAAGTGTAATATGCTATATCTGTTCCGGAAATTCAGGCGTTTCCGCCATCGCGTCTTTTCTTCTTTACAAGAGGCGACGTCGTCTAACCGATTACGTATTCATTCCATTCCGTCCGGTTCATATTCTCACCGGCGAATGACGCTTTCTCGTGCGCGTTTAATATTTCAGCTGACTGCCGACGAGATTTGCGCGGCGGAACATTGACTTTAATTACGAATGTTTTAATTAGGAATTTAGTTAGCTGCGGCGACGCAACAGAATCTGGGTTAGTGATTGACGGAGCCGCCTAACATTGTGACAAAAATGTGACAGAAATAATTCGCAGTTTTCCATCTTCGCATCTTTAATATTAATTACGCTTATCTAAGTTTCTCTTGTTTGGAGACTATAAAATTAATTTTAAGTATGTCAAAAATCGAAGATTTTTAAAACGAAAATAAAAAAAATTGATCGAGCAATTCCGATTTTGAGAAAAACATTAAAATTTTATATCTACTGCTTTGTACTTTTTCTCTATTTGTGATATCTATAAGTCTATGTTAAAACATATTAATAATACATAAATTATTCAGTTCTTCACACACTTATTTTTTCATACAATTCCTCTATCATAATATTAAACAAAGCATTACTTAAATTGTACATCACAATACTCCTAATTCAAATACATCAGAATTGGTAAAAAGTTCTTACGCGCGCATAAGCAAGATCGTATAATATAAAATATATGATAAATTCTATGAATCTGGAAAAGCCATTTTGTCCAACCCATCGTGGGAGCTTGCCACAAATACAAATATGCGCCTTCTGCCGGGTATACCTCATGATTTATGGCAATCTTCAGCTCTCGATAATATCCCCCGCTATATAAAAGAAAGAAACGAGAGAAACGCGGAGCATCCTTATACAAGTGCGATAAAATTTGCTTGGTCCGCGTCCCTTCTCGAACGAATCGTTCGATTTGAAAAAAAGATAGCGACTTCTTCTCTACCTTCTCATCCAGATAAATTCTCCTTACGTGCAAGCCAACGAGCTTCGCTATATCGGAATACGCGACAATATCAACGTTTTCCTTCTCCGCCGTTTTACATGTTTCGCGTTGTTTCGAGGGCGAAGGTCCCGAGACCGCGCGTCTCCCTTGCATATCGCATGCATTGAGCAAATAGGATCCTCGCGAGAGAGACCCCTCCACAAGAAGAACACCGAAGGATGGCAATATGCTGGCAGGATCTCGCGATGTGCATGGACACGCGCCGAATATAAATGTGACTATCAGGAGTGTTCTCGCGCGATCGGGCGTTCATATGCGGACAGTAAATGATCGCAGGGACGGTTAGGGTTGCGGTTGACATCTTCGGGGGTGCTTTCCGAAGAGACGGAAAGTTTCTCGACGCGACGAAGTGGTTCGTTTCGACGGCGAGTATTGCGAAAGTTTAAAACACCTCTCGACATCCGTCGAGACGGCGAGTAGTAACGGATGGTTGTAGTCCGGCGCGCAAATCAAAAGTGCATTTTCGGTCCAATGGCCGTAATATCGATATTGAAAGAGATGTGGTCTCTCTCTAACTTTACTTTTCAATTTAGGATTATTTCCTCAAGTTTTTAAAACAGTCGATTGAACCGCAATTGCGTGTGTGTGTGTACATTAAACATTGAATTTTTCTGTATGATTTTTTCTGTGCGAACTAAATTCGAAATAAAATTTAATTCGAGTAAAAAACAAAATATTTAAATATTTCTCATTGCATTCTCGCGCGGTATCTATATAATAATGTTGTAATTAATACTGCAATTAATATCATAAGTACGTGAAAGAAATCATACTGCGATAAATATCCAGAGAGAAAGTAGCCTTATCAGAAACTGGTTTGACGGAAAGTCGTGCCATTTTTTACTTTAAGCGTCTTTAAGTAAGCATCGATACTTTAATATGTGATTCGAGACCTTGCGAAAACGTCGATTGGAATGATGTGAATTAATGCGAGTTTTGATGTCTCCTTCTTGACTTTCGAATAATTCGCGTTGTACGGCTTTCGGGAGTTACCCGGAGAGTTTCGCGAAACGGCTCGAGGCGAAACGTACGCCTTGTGCAGCCATACAGTTATGCAGTTTACATGAGCGGCGAAACAAACTGCTCTTGGTCGAGATTGTAACTACGCTTAACGATCACAGTCTGACATTTTCAGTTAAGCCGTACAGAATATCGTGTCGTTTAAATTAATAGCAGGAAGTGGACTGGATTTCGCCTTCCGTGCGCACATTAGAGCACTGTTTTAACTACCGCTGCCATTTACTACCGTTTCAACAACTCACTTCTCTCATACACGTTGATTTTCGATTATACCAAGAAGAATCTCTGTTATAATTTCATTACAGATACGTGTACTGAAAAATGTAATCATAAAAAATAAACCAAGTGTCTATTATGTTTATATTTAAGTATAAACTATAAACATTTTATATTTTAGAGAGAAATATTGAGAATAATTAATTAAACAACAAATAATGCTAATAACGTTAGGCTTTCGCATATTACATCTCATAAAATAAAGTATGAAATATGACCTATAAAACCGAAAGAAGATGTCGATCTTACGGTCCAATTAACATCAAGTGTCAGTTGGTATTATAATCGTAAATCAATGCCGTCATAAAGTGGTACATTTCCATCTTAATTATCACTCGTTACTCTCCTTGGCATGACTAGCCTAATTAGCACGCTGACTGATACATTCGCGCGTAATGGACCGAATTCGACGTAGCACAAAGCGATATCTCGTTCTCGTCTCTGTCGTCGACGTTTCTGGGACCATCGCCATTGTGAAATTCAATCTGGGTAGAAGATCGGGTCGGGAAATAATTAGCACGGCGTCCCTTTAAGGTTTCTGATCCTGCCGGCAGTGGAGGAAGGGAATCGCCAACGTAATCCCCCAAATATGAATATAATTTGCCCGGCGCGGAGGGTGAGTACGGTCGACCGGAGAAGGCCCGCATGAGGAAAGCCGCCAGGATAGCGAGATCCATCCTGGCCGGATCAACCGCTACCATAATTGTGTTGTTTTCGCTGACAAGCTGCCACCGATAATGAATAATCCCGCAAAATGTTCCCGTTCGTTTTTCTATACCGCTGTGATATCGAGATCGAGGATCTTTTTGAAATATTTCGCATGATTAGATATCCAATGTTCATAGCTCGAACGAACTTAACAGCTTGTGCAGAGTTTTATCTAGAATGAAATTTTAATTTAATTGTCAAGTATCGACAGAATTTCTGTCGATATCTCTTAAATGAAAATCATCGGATTATTTAGATTTCTTCTCGAACGAAAAACATGTTTGTTTCTATTCTCTCGTCTGAGACGTGTATTAGTATATTGGCCAGAAATTCTAGATATTTAAGGCGAGTACCCAAGTGATTTCTCAGAGATTATCTCATTATTATAACTAACCGAGATTACGATGTTAACGATACGAAGCGGATTTGCGCGAGCTAAACAACGACGGCTGTCTGTCTTTTCAAAAGTGTCTGCGAATTTTACGAATCGCACGTCACACTGATTGTCCAGGCTCGCACGAGCCTCAGATCGTAGGAAGGAATAGTATTGACGACCACATTCGCCTAATGGTCTCGAATAGTTTGGATATTTTTGGCGGTAACCGTCGGTGTGCGATATCACCTCCACTGTCCGTCTCCATCGAGAATGAATAGAGGCGCGAGCATGGAAATCTCACGGGTTCTCTCCTCCGCCGCATTTTCGATGCATCCCTCGAGAATGCTATTTTCTCGGAAATCGAAAGGAAGAATCGGAACAAACCCCACGATCGCGCGCACATTGTGTGCCCAACCCGTCTAGCTTCATTCCCTCGTGTATATCCGTGTCGGGGTTCGCATGCATTATCGTCAGTTCAGGATACGTCGGTACTCTCGATTGCTCTTCGGAATGAAGAGAGATCATTAATGCTTGGTTTGCGATCCTTCGCAAAAGTCGCATCTCTTTTTTTTTTTTCAAGAAATTTTGGATTTCACTTCGCTATCGCGTGAATTTATGAAATGTGATAATAATAATGGTGAATAATAAAATCAGCAATAATAAAAAAAATAAACAACTATTATTATCGTAAAAATAATAATTATAATAGAAAGATCTATGGAGAAAAATATTTAAAAAATTATGAATCAAATGTATAAAAGAGAGAGACAGACAGACAGTTTAAATGTATTTAAGTTTCTGTCGATAAAATAAGATATTGGAGAACAGATTGGTATGATAAAATGTGTCATCCATGATAAGTTGATAAACAAATTCAAGTGCTTCTTCAATAATGGCAAATTTGATGGACGTTTCGCGAACTCGTAGGTTAAAAGTACATCTATTTTAAAAATGTAAACTAAACAATGAAAATATCGCGTGTCAAATTAAAGGAGTTTCCAATAATTGGATGTCAGTTAAATCGCATTAATTTTAGAATGCGGATATCAGGACGGAAATGTACGATCGATATGTATATTCAATTCATTCTCTGCGCCATTACATTTAAATATAATATACGATCGAAAGCACCCTGCATTTATCATAAAATACGTCTGTCTTTTGAACGACCCGTCACTGTAATAAAAACGCAGTAGAGAGTGATCCACTTCTTGCTTTAATTGCTAGATACCGTTGATTCTTTATTTGGCATCTAGATAAATATCTCTCACGGACTAGCACTAAAGTCTATTTAATACTATCAGTCAATCTCGCCTCTAACGCGTTGCAAACGTTCTCCTTTCGTTGTCTTAATTATTCGCATCCGCTTTCTACTTCGCCTGTATGTTAAATGTCACTGCCAATCTGTAATTAATTTATATCGCTCGACCGATATTACTCTAACATTTTTGCGTTTTCAATATCTGTATACATACTTATACATAATAATACCGTATGTTATTCTATCAAGCTATAATTTTATTTTTAATAAATTATTAAAAATATTATCATAATCGATAATTATATAACGGTAGCTAGCATTATCCGCAATTTTTAGTTAGCATACTGTAATAAATACACGACAAAGTATCTATTATTAAGATAAGATAAGAGTCCAATTTTTTCTTTCCTTCTCTCTTTTCTGATATACCACGCAGATAAATAAAAGAATCTACGATAAATATAGGTATACATTTTTTCTTTCGTTATATCACTGTGTTCTCGCGCTGTCTGAAAGACACACATACACACACACACACACACACTCTCTCTCTCTCTCTCTCTCTCTTTCTCTCTCTCTCTCTCAATACATCTGGCATTTCACATCGATTCACTATTCCGAATTCGACCAAAATCTCGGAGGAGAACGATACGCAGGCGGAATGCCGAGAACTCACGCAGCGAACTCTCATCTAGACGATTAGTCTCATCCCAACGATATTTGTCCCTCGAACGAACCGCGGGACGTAGAACCCTAATTCTCTACCGTCTCCCAGTAATTTCGTTTTCACGTTTTCCGTCTTCGCTTCGTCTTCGTCGATCCTCACGTCTCTACCCGCACATTACGACAAGAGGTGCGGAAAGGAAAAAAAAATAGAGCGCATCGCAAATCGCGAAAACCACGAAATTGCCTCTTCGGCGGCAAGTCAGAGACAGATCAGGCTGATGCTCAAAAAGCCATTATCCGCGCATTATCGTCTTTAATTCGTTTTCGCGGCAGATTATATCCCGGGGATTAGCGCGTCCGCCGATATCCGTACGTTTTTTTTTCCCCCTTCTTTTTTCTTCTCCTTCGCAAAGTCGCCGGGCGGTCCTGATCTTTCGATCTCTCGTTTCTCCCCTCGGCTCAAGGAAAATTTCTCGAGCGCGCGAGAAAGCGACTAGCAATTACGAAAACGTCGGCAACCGACGGATCGATGAACATTATCTTTCTCGGCAATCGGACTTATGCTTTAATGATGCATCGCCTAAATTCAACGAGGGATTATGACAAGAGCGAGCTTATTATTATGAACTTTAGTCTGAATCGATCCCGACAAAAGTGGATCAAGTTGCAAACCAATGGAAACGTCGGCAAACATCTTTAAATAGAAACATCTTAAGTCGTATAAAGCATGATATTTTTACTTCTGGACGTGATATTTTTATTTAATTAAATTCGTTATTAATAAATGGGATATTTGGTTAGAAACATTACATTAATGTTGTAATTACATCAATAGCCTTATTATAGAATAAAATATTTTTTTAGTACAAAGTTCTTTAATACAAAGTTAATTTAGATTGATTAAATTAGGCAATTTAGATTAATTAATTTAAATTAATAACTTACAAAACAAATTAATATATAAAATATTTCGATTTTACAATTTCTATAAACAAAATAAATTCAAAATAAAAATTATTTAAAAACTTTGAAATTAACGAGAAGACATAGAATGCTATCGCCATCTTCGAAACATTGGCGTGAATTCTCTGAAAGTCTCTTGCACATGCTGCAGATAATACAGGAACCTGCGTAGTGCAATCGATCCATATACCGGGTGGCAAAATATCAAGTCTCATCACGTAAAGAATAAGCAATTAATTTTATCAGATGTTCTATTAGATTTTCCATCAAATGTTTTGCGTTCCAAAATTATATTTTCAAATTATTTATATTTCACATGTATTATATAATTATTTTGAATCATTTCATACATGATATATATTCCTATACACATAACATAAATAAAATAATATTTATATGTATATCCATATACATATATATGAAAGATAATGATAGACTAATTTCATAAGTGCGCGCGCGGTTGTCAATAATTCCCGTTAGAAGATTCACTAATTATGTTAAGTAAAATTCAATGAATTTTCAATGAAAACAATCACGTTTCATAGTTATTATATTTTATATAATTAATCCACAACACAAATAACCAAAGAAATATTTTCTTAATGATAAGAAACAATTAACTCTTGAAAAGATGTGAAGAAATTGAAAAAAAATTCTACTTCTTGCACGAATTGAAAAAGTTTACGAGAAAGTGTGATTTCAATTTAAATTTTTGACCGGAAAATAGTTGAGCAAAGTCAATTTTCACACGAAACGAATTGTAAAACAAAGTAAAACCGGATTGATCGTGCGGAAGATCTGTCGATTTGAATTCGCGATGGTCCTTCCCGAACCCAACGTCAGAGAGGGAGAGAGAGAGAGAGAGAGAGAGAGAGAGAGAGAGAGAGAGAGAGAGAGAGAGAGAGAGAGAGAGAGAAGGATAGATCGGGGAGGATTGTTATTCCGGCGGAAAAAAATCAGCGGTTAAATACAGCACCCTATCGTCCCCGACGGAAAAGTGCATTTCAATTATCGGTTCGCGCGTCGGTCCACGGTGTTCGCGCACGTGCATGGTGGCAATTTCAGCTTAACCGCGAATACGCCAGTAAATTCGGTCGGGTCACTCACCCGAAAAGCCGGCCGCGCGCGCGCGATGCCGTAATTAAATTCCGAACGACTCTACCGCGTTCCGTCAAAAACCTTCTGCTTCGGTCAGAGCGAGCATGCAAAAAAGAGCGCCCGCTCAACAACGATCCTCCACCCTCATATCGTCGATCACGTCGAAAACGCGCCGAACGCCCGGGAATAAATACGCGCGAGTGCATTTTTCAAAGCTATCGATACGCGAATAGATATTTATTTCTCGTACACGCCGTCGAGAGAGAAGATTTGTTTGCATCAAAGCCGTGCATCGGCAGTCAAGTGGCTCTGATGCACAGGATGCACAAAAAATATATATTTCTTATATATCAGGAAAATAGAAACTTAATTTAAGAGAATGTCTCAAGAATTAAATCACAAAATCAAAAGCCACAATAAATCTTTTCCTATAACAAATTATTAAAAAATTTAGTTAAAAGTAATTTTAAATAAACTTTAAAAGTATAACATTTTACTTAAAATGAAGCAAGAAAATTTTATTTACGAAATTTTTAATTTAATCCGGAAAATTAATCATATCTTTATTGACAAAAAATCGCGTGTATAATTTCTTACATATCTTGCATGTTGGAATATTATATAATTCAATGTTTATAACATTAATTTTTTTTTTAAATAACGTTTTACTAATAAGCAGCATACAAACTTTATTTCGTATCATATGTTACGAGGCAGCGCGATAAATGATTTTTGTTCGTGCTCGTGTGGGATTTTAAAGGCAAATGCCGATAACGCAACGCAGTAAACTGATTGACGTCGGTGGAATTTAGTGGCGCTTAATTATCGGCGAAAAATCGTGCCGACATGCACACACGGGGCAAGGACAAATGGCGACGAGTACGGTGGTTTCAACCACCTACGTGATGGGGGAGTGCCCTCCGATTTAATTTTAATCTCCAGCGCTTTTAGCGCACGGGGCGATTTTTCAAAGTCCTAAAAAGTTCCTACCCCGAATTGAGCATGTCGCCGCCTCATAACTCTTCGGCAATGTATTAATGTCGTGTTAGCAAGCGATATAACAATGGCGAGAGGGAGAAAGAGGGACGGGAAGAGCAAGCGGCCGTACAAGTGCGCGTGAGAACACGCGACATGTTTAAGAGAACAGCAAGACATTGCGCGTAGAGAAAGCATGAGCGACGAAAGAGAGTGCACTGATAGCAGCGACAAGTATCATGAGAGATCGCATGCGTGACAACTTTTTGCGATTAATAAAGTATGCAAAGAATATTCCAGAGTGCTCTCGTTATCATGCATATATTACTTAACAGTCACAGTTCATCGAGTGCAGTTTGATAGTTTAAATGATGAAAAGGACTAACAAGAACAAAATTAGTAAAAATTAACTCAAGACATAATATTTATTCAATAATAATATCGATTGCAATTAAATGCTTGCCCAATTCTAAATTGGTCTTTCCAGATTTTAAAAGTCTATATATAGCCGCGTGTCGTGAAGTACTTTTACACGATGTAAAACCAAGACTGAGAGACCACCCTCCAGGTGGTCCAGCAGTATGCATAGTAGCGACGGCGGCGGTATAAGGCATCATGTTCGTTCCGTTTGACCTAGTGGCGGCACCCACCTTCCAAGGGACCGGGCCCGAAAGGAGACGTCGTGCTCGAAGAAGGACGAAAGAGAGCCGGCCGAACCGTTATGCGAATGGTTACATGGCTATCCGAGCGCGCCCGCCCGCACGCACGCACGTTCCCTCGCACGCACGTTCTCACGCACGCACGCACGCACGCACGCACGCACGCACCCCTCGGTGATCCATAACATTGTCAACCCGATGCACACACGCATCGGCTCGAAGCCAATCTTCATCTGAGATAAAGCCGGCGCTACGGAGGACGACGCGATGTGAATGCACGTACAGAGAAACGCGGTGTGTGTTGCGTGATTAAGGAATCCGGATGAGTGAACAGATATATAGAGCCGCCGGATCGATTCCAAACGATTAATTTGTCACAGATCAGAGTTCGCAGATGATGCGCGAGGAAAATCAAAATTATCTCAGTATGAAGGCGAAATGAAGAAAGAAGCGAAAGAAGCAAGGAGAAAAACAGACGTTTCTCTTACATCTTTCCCATGCGAATCTAGATCGGAAATGTAGCGTCCGAAGGTTATTAAAAATTGCAGCTAGTTTTACGACATATATCTCGTGTCGCTTTTATTTTATATTAGTTTACGTATATATATCATGGAGGATTTTAGACTGCGCGTTCCTCAAAATATCGGAATGCAAATAAGGCGTTGCGCATTACTCCTGATCCCCTTTTGACAGGATTAATTATCTAATATATAACTAGACGCGGAATTACACGTTCCCGATTGCATACGAAGAGCGTGCGCGTCTGTGCCATCGTCCTGTGCATCGCTTTGGTGACGTGTACAGATTTATATATGCATACTCAAGGGAACGAGTCGAAATTAAACTGGATTCCGAAACTGATCATCAATTGAGAGAAAAATAGCTAGAAAATACTTTTTTTATTTTGTTCTAAAAATATATTCTTGTGAAGAAAAAAGATGTGTTTTACGCGAAATTTTAAAAGTAATTGAAAAATAATAAACAGACATTTTTATTTTGTAATTTCTTAATTACTATGTGTATATATTTGCAAACATGTTTATCTTTCTCAATATGCATTATTTTGATTAAATCCTGAATTTAAAAATAGTTGCAAATAGATTCTATAAAGTATAAACTATCGAGTATTTTTTTTTAAGGATATCACATAATTAACAATCGTGTTAAATCATGCAAAATCCACGTAAACGCGAGTAGAATAAGCTCGAGTAACACCGGTTTATGAGGAAGCGAATAAGTCACGCACGTCCTCCAAATCTTAAAATGTGGGGCCAAGATTGGGATAACGTAACCGTCATTCACCAGGATGAATCGTGGCGTCACATTTTTTTTCGGTAACACGCCGAGCCTTTCGTGACGTGCAGCAATATAATTACAATATTACACGATGAAGCGATAACGTCATGCCACGACAGCGTGAGTTCGTTTAAGAAATATCGGTGTCTCCTTGTTTCGCCTCTCTCCTTTCTTTTCCTCTCTCCGAGATCGCTGCTTTTTTGCTCATCATAAATAAAAAATTACGATCTCTCTCTACATGATTTTTCGAGTCACTAGTCACTAGTTTTATCAAAAATATGAAATTTGTTTGCACACATAGTCGCAAATATTGTATTCCATGCATTTAAATAAAATGTCAGATTTCAAATTCGTTTGTGTTTACGAAGCGAATGCAGTTCTTATAATTTGTTCAAATATACCGATATTTTCCGATTTATTGCTATACGAAATATCGATACAACGTGGCCTATTACAAAATTGTAGATCGTACTTTAATGGAATTTTAGAGGGATTGTATTTCATCGTGGTGTATTCTGCCGCGTTTATTAGTATGTAAAATATTTGCGCGAAACTGTGGCGAGAAGAGTTGTGCACGGTTTCCGTAAATCTTTAT
Organism: Lasius platythorax; assembly: GCA_963971435.1. NCBI lineage: Eukaryota > Metazoa > Arthropoda > Insecta > Hymenoptera > Formicidae > Lasius > Lasius platythorax. The sequence goes on from OZ020546.1 coordinate 7,029,701, forward strand.
GCAATTTTATCGGCGCCCGAAGTAATGGAATATAACCGAGAGAGCGCCATTAAATTTATTCACTTATTTCGCTCTTCAAATATAAACAGGCGCCGTTGAGTATCGCACATCCATACCTCGCCTGCCTTGTCCCAAGAGTTGAGTTGAGCTTCATTACTCCATGTTTACCGGTACAACTTCTACTAGCAGAATCATCGACTTCCTCGAGCATATCGCATATGCGCATACCTAATTTCCGATATGACGGAACGGAATGAAGCAAGGTGCACCGACAGCTCGTTCCGCGTCTGTCGCGATATGAAAAAAACGTATCATTTCCTCAATGCGAAGAGAATCGATTTAAAGAGAAACGATTTAAATATAACATATCACTTTAACACGTCGGCTCGAATTATTTTTCATTTGCAAAGATACCAATTTTCTTATGTAACGTATGCCCCAAATTAAGCAAAATTTGCACGAAATACGACATTACCGCGAAAGTATCGACGAGAAATTATGATGTAACTAATGCAGCAAAAATTGCTGTAGGGGAAAATCGATTAATCTTTTAAACGATTCGATTAATCTTTTATAAACGGTGTTTAATATGCATAAGTTATCTTAACAAATAAAATAAAAATATGTTAACTATAGTTATTTTATTTCTTGCATCATAAATAGGAAGAAATTATACTTATGTATTCAAAAATAATAATTTGCAAAACAAATCACACATATTTTTCTAATTGGATATAAAATACATCGATAAAAAATTACATATAAAAATATATTCAAGTTATATGTAAAAATATCATGACATATCATCCTTGGACAATTTTAGTTTCACTATTCTAATTTCACAATATCTAGATACCTATACGTAACAAAGATGTCAAGATATATTATTCTACATGACTTTTCTAACTAACCGAAAATTCCGATGCGAATAAACGGAGGGTTGGCAAAAGCGAGAGCGAAGAAGGGCAAAAACTCAGTTCGAGGGGACGAACTCTGTCTGTCAGAGAGCGTTTATATTGTATTCCACGTCACAGAAAATGGATTTATCCCCGTCTATGTGGCTTTGGATACGTGTGGCAGTCCAATGGAACTCTCAGAGAACACTATTTATTCTATCTCACCAGTGTATTTGAGCGAACTTCGCCCCCGAACTTATTCTCTCTGAGACATTATTCCCTTTATTCTTTCGTAGATTTTCGTCCGCGCATATAATACCATACGCGCTCTTTCTCGTTACGACTGATCCTTGTTTTTTATCCATCGTTAATCATCTTTCGACGTCATTTTTATCCCGGACGTGACATTTGCATATTATTCGAATGGCAAAATTTTATTTTATTCCAAATTTTATTGGAATTATGAAACATTTAGTAAGTTGAATGTACAAAGGGGAACATTTTTAAATGCTACCGTCCTTTTCACGGGTAAAATAATTGGAACAAATTTTTCCAACCTGGAAAAAAAACTCCAAAATAAAAATCATATGACGATTCTAGTGGCACATATGCAGAAGATGGAAATTATGATTAAAAAATTAACTAGTGGAGCATACACGTAAATGTTGGGACTCAATTACTATCACAATTCTAAAAAAAAGAGTAATAAAAATTTCATGGAGGATTATAGGGGTCAAGCTAAATTACATGAATTTAAAGTCCATTAACCTAAATGTGAACTGATCTTAGATCTACTTATGCCCAATTCCATTAAACTAAATTGTTTTATAAAAACATTGATCTAATACATTTATCTTCACTATCTTTCATATTATTAAGATCTCTCTGGAAACACAAAAAGAATTTTATATATATATATACACACACACACACACACATATATATATATACATATGTACATACATACATACATACATACATATATACATACATGTATACGTAAGTACGTACGTATATATGTATGCATGTATGTATGTATGTATGTGTATATACATATATGTATATGTGTGTATAGTGTGTGTATTATATAGAAAAAAGGAAAGATATGATTTTTTGGTTTTCTAAAGATATTAAGATCTAATGAACACAGTTTTTTTTCTAACGGACCATTAGTACACACGCAAGCCATTGGATTGCGAATGATGCATCTTTCCTCGATGCGTGGACAACGCGCGCTCAACGTGAAGTGGATGCGGGTACTTGAACCAGACGAAGAGAAGAGGCACTCTCGCGTGACTATCGAAATAACGAGCAGAGTAATAGTGGTAGCGGCACATAATAGCAGTGGTAATAGTGGTAACGGCGGCGGCACGTACGCGCTGCCTCGTGCTGCTGATATACACGAGATTTCTAATTGGCAGATCGTCGACTTTAATAGCGCTCGAGGGAAGATACGTGCGCGCATGAGAATACTCGATTTCTAATCCCGATCGGGGAGAGCACATTTACATCATTCTCTGCTTCTCCATCGTCTAAAGCACGTACTCCTCGACGCGACGGTTAAGAAAATGCATCTCCATTGCTATAATTGTTCTACTAATGAAGAAGATTATCGCCAAATCGTCTAAGATATCATATTTCTTACATTATGATATATAACATGAATATATTATAATAACGTTATAACAGTAATAATATAAAAATAATAGCGATAGAAATTATTTTTCGCTAAGAAGTACCCTCCAAATGCACTTATTTATGAATTTAATTCAATGCAAGTCATCTAATAATATACTACAAAAAAAAAAAACTGTGCGTATATCTTACTAGGGCAGCTTCAAAAACTCATCGTATCACGTGAAAGAACTTAGCTTGGCAAAAATCGGAAGAATAAGCGAAGCTTTTCTCACAGCGTTTTAGGAGAACAAAAATAAACTTCGCAACTCCTGGATATGTCCGCGAGCGAAGGGAGTGAACTTACGCGAGAAAGTTAATTCGGCATCTTTCCTAAAAAGATTAAACTTAATCACACGTCAGTCCAAGCTGGCTGTCCGTTCCTCTCGCGCGCAACTTTCAAGAATATCGGCGAAGGAAAGGGACACGATCCTCTCTCTCTCTCTCTCTCTCTCTCTCTCTCTCTCTCTCTCTCTCTCTCTCTCTCTCTGAGTAGAAGTCTTCAAAGGGCGACTTATCCTTCCGGGTAGCCGTACTTCGAGATCTGAGTCGATACACGTGCGGCAGTCGCATTCTGCATTCGGAAACGACCGGCTTTCTTTCGTGGCTGTCCGCGTATATAATACTCGCCGTATCGAGAGTCGACATCTCGATGCGCGAGACGCATCGAAACGGGAACGAAACGCACGCACGCACGCACGTGCGTTAATATAGTGTATGAAAATTATTGCCTCAAAATAAATATACAAAAATGTGACATACAGTATCTATTCTTCAAAAATTTATCCAATAATGTTCCATGTTACGATTATATCTCTTTTATTATCTATAGCGTAAAATACGATCACGTAACTTCAGCATTTATGTAATTCGTAATGGCTGAGCATACGGTAATGATGAATTTTTCATCCTTAAGCTATTTTATTGATTCAGAAACTGTACTGATTATATAACATTTATGTTAATATCGCGAAGATCGGACTCGATTAAATTCATAGTAATGTATGTCTATAGATTTAATATCACATGATAAAAGTTACTTCAACATGTTGGAAATGAGTCTGTAAGAACGCGATATTGGATACCGAGTTTTCAAGAAAGCGGCCTGAAAAAAGGGCGCGCGATCAATCATCCATGCACGACGTATTGTGTCGTGCGATTTTTATTCGGTATTTGTTTTTTCATATCCATTTTGTTTACGAGATACCCTCGGCGTAATGCAGTGACGGGCACGATGGCGCAGCCGTGAAGAAGATGTATCGCCGTATCGCGAGGCACGAAAAGCGAATGTTTACGACGCGGCGAGCCGATCGCCTGAATCTTAGAGATGGGGGATCACGAACGAGATCGGAATGACAAATTATTCCCCCGCAGGAAACCCGGATTGTCATAGTCATGCGAGCCCGGATTAGCCCACGTAATCGACAAGCGATCCATCAGGATATAGCAATCCGACATCAAATGCGATCTTAATACGCCCGGCAGATCCGTTCGATATTATACTTATCTTATAGTTTCTGATATTTATTCGCACACGCATCCGATATAAATCGTTCTACCCTATCATTGTAGTAAATTTTGTCGTATCGTTGAATCTCCTATAGCTTGCAAATCATTACGAATCTAAATTTATGTGTGAGCTTTGCGATATTGAGATAAATTTATAAGAATCAAAAGAATAATATACATTATATTTATTATATTTATTTTTTAGAAAGAAACGTATTTGTGAAAATATTTAATGTAAAAAATCTATCTCATTTTTTATATATTCAGGATTTGTGATTTTGAACTATCGTGAGGACATAAATTCGCACATCTAAAATGTGCCATTCAAACGTTCGCTACTATCCAAATAAAAGCAATTCCGACAGCGAAGTGAGTTGTGAAGGAGCTTCGAATGTGACGAGAATCGCTGAAGGAGTCAGTTTGTCTTTTGCTACGAGCGCGCGCTTCTTAGTATTTCTATCTCATACTATCGTTAAAGTTACGAAAAATGCGGAGGAAAAAAAATCACGTACTTTCTCAGTATGTGAGCAAAAAGATATCCATGCAAAGAAAAAATGTGAGTTTTGCTTTGCGGTAGGATTAAATTAAAATCGAAGCATTCTGAAAACAGCTAATCTCAAGTTTTAATTAAAGCTAGTGTGTGTGAATCGTTGTAAAAATCGTATAATCAAATATTAATTGCAAGTATTAATAATATTTTAATATTTTGTTAAAGTATTAATATTATCCTAATATTAATATTAAAATAATTTTATGCTCAATAAATCTTTGCTTTACATCCATCTGCTAAATTTTATTTCGCATCGAGCAAAGAATACAAATTACAGAAATGCAAAAATTAAACCTGCGCAGGTTAAAAATTAAGAATTATCAGGATTCTACCCATCGTATTCTTTTCATATTGTAAAGCATATTATTATCGAATGATAAGTTGACGCTGTAGAAAGTCTGACCGGGCGACATAATCTACATTCTCTTCGCCATCTCCTTCATAAAAATGGTGCGTACTAGGCGTTGATCGAGTAGTCAGGATGATGAATGGACTATTGAGTTTGCACAAAGAGACGCTGTTGCAGGAGGTCGATCCTGCAAGATCGACTCTTTTTACGTCGGGCCATTTGACAAATTCTATTTATGCGATAGCTTCTTACATCCGAGCTTACACTGCGATACGTCAATACGCGCGATCGATTACGAACCGATATTCATTTATGAAAGCAAATTGCGACAAAGGAAAGATATTGTTACCAATTTACTGTATGTTATTATCGACTCATATACGCAACGCGGAGATTTTAATATTACGGATAAAAAGATGCGACTCTCTTATTTCATTAATAAACTACATTTTATAATATAACACTTCATAGACAATATTCTGTCGACAATAAAGATTAAAAAGCTCGTCTCTCTTATTATTATTAAGCGACAACAGGCTGCTTTGCTTGGAAGAAGACGGTAATATTAAGCGCGCTCTTATAATCTCGAAAAAGAGTAGCAAAAAATGGTTGCTTCGTAAGAGCATGACAATAAAGAGCTGCTTACTATATACTTAGTGCTCCCCTTTCCTTAAGAAAAAGTCCTTTTTAAACGAAGAGGCAAAACAAAATTTTGCATTCGCGCAGAGTTTCGACCGAAAATCTATCTCGAATGCCGATGAGATTCGTCAAAAAAAAGAAAAAAAAAACGTAGAATCCACCTGAGATACGGGACGAGTACCAGACGAATTTAAATATATCAAAAACGCATGACGCGTCGTATCCGCGTTCATAACGCCGAGCGAAGTTGTACTAATTAAAAACACAAACATCCACCTTAAACGCATAGTGGGGTCGGTGTAATTAAATTCAACGGTATTAATTATCTCGCGACCGACACACAGTAGGGAGCTTAGAAGAGAGCATTCGAATCTCGCAGAGTCCTGAAGACAAAGAACAAAGGGCGAGTCTGTCGAGGGCAATATTCCAAGAGTACAGAGCTCCACGATGCGGCTGAGACGCAAAGCTAGCGTTAATTAACAATTAAAGTTATTACGTCCGTTCGGTTCCGGACGGACGACTTTTCTACTTATGTTTACTACGCGTATCCGCGCGCACGTGAGCAAGGTACGAGTACACGCGCGTATATGTGCAGGAAAAGCTTGCCTAGCACGTTCGAAGGCGGCACGCGCATACATTTGCATTTTACGACGCACCTAATTGAGCTGTTCGTTATTTTGTCGCAACAATTGCCAGCGCGTACGGCGCATTTTGTCGTCACCCGTTAGACGATTCTGTGTTCCAGATCGAAGCAAAAACGACGAGGCCGACCGTGTCTTAAAGCGATAAAAAAATCTTTGTCACCGAGCACGTTACCGTTGCAGAAACACGTACGCATTTATTTTTAGGGACGAGGGTAATTCGCGACGGTGATCGGCGGAGTGTGAGGAAAAATATACGCGATTCATGCTGAATTAAGTATGATTAATTATTCCGCTAATTATTCCGTATTCAGTGAAGAAAGTTATTATTTACGTAATTTTCCGATAATTTGTACGAGATTTGTCGGAGGTCGTTAAAATTAAATTCCGTGTTCACACCTTCATTTAACGATTATCAATAAATATCGATATCGAAATGTCTAATATTTGATATTGAATTTTATTTATTAGAGATTATATTTGAATGAGGAAAAATATGAAAATGATATAATTAAATTTATGTAAATTTTTTTGTGGACTTAAAACTTTAGCAAGATAAATATTCCTCGTAATTAGATCTTATCATATTGATTGCTAAAATGTCTGTACATTATTTAACGTAAAAGAAAATATACTATATTATAGGGAGCATAGTACATTAACTCTGTCCATAATATATAGAATTTATAAAAATTGAAATACGTGGCCTGTGATCAATGTACCGATACGTCTGCTCGGTTCCTGTCTCATATAAAGCCTAGGATCTATAATTAAATCTCCAAAATGATAATACTTGAGGATTGAAAGACTGTTGGAAAACCATTATAAAAGAGTAGCGCGACAAAATAACGAAACAGGTGCGCCACCATAAAATCGCAAGAAAAGAATTCTAAAGAATAGAGAAATTGTGATTCGTCGGGCGACTTCTACCTGTCGGCATCTATAATTGAATCTAAAGTCTGCTCAGCCAAAGCACGATACAGGTGACATTCGAGGGACGAATAATTGCTTTATAATGCATTATATCATTCTGTACAAAAAAATATTGAAATAATTCGGGCAGTTTTCCAATTGTTTATACTTTTTTATTTCATATATATTTAATATATTTTATGAAAAGATAACGATTTTATATAAAGAATAAAAAACTTTCCGAATAACAAATATACATATCTATATTTTTCGTATAAATTATATTTTATTTCTCTATAAAAGACAAATATCTATATGTATATTTGGAAAACGAGAATTTTGCAAATTGGCGCAATTTTTAACAATTGGTTCTATTACGCGATTAAATCTTCCTGAAAATTTTTGAAATTGGATAATATTTCATCGCGATCGTACTAAAGGTAAAACTCGAATTTTTTTGTTGTATTATAAAATATCCAGCGTAAATGCGTGTGTAAAAGGACGCACATGCATAAAATATAAACGCTCGATCCGGCGAATCGTCGAAACCGACTGCGTGTTCGCGGCCACAAAGCATTTCTCGTCTCGTGTTATTAATGGCATTGCCCGGTATTTTATGAGACTTCTTTTGCAAGCCTGTTCACAAACAGATACGGACGTTTCATTCCCAACATATGGTAGATGCCGACCAATTAAATATCGAGGCTGTGCCAGCGGGAAATGTTTGCTTTTACTCCGCCGGATTGACCGATGCCTAAAAAAATTAGTTAACGTCGCGAAAAATATCAAGTATTATTTAAATTTCGATCAATTATATTGCGTTCAAATATCTTTTCGTCATGATGCAAAATCGAGCTTCATGAACCCGAGCGTAGTTGCTCTACTCATAAAAGCTTACTGTAGAATATGTAGTAGACAAATGAGAAAAAACGAGACGCAAGAAGCTGTTTGCAAACTACTTAGATAAAGCAAATAAATAACAGTGCAAGTTGCAATATATACAACTCGTCGAAGTGCTGGCAGACACATTTGTCTAGAAATATGAGCCATCGAGACTGTGTGGTTCGGCACTACGTTTTTTGCAAATTAAAAGTTCTACGCACAACGACTCTCGCGTACATGAAAGGCAATATATATTTTTTATTCCAGAGTCCGCTCGTGCATTTCGCTGACAACCACCCGCCGGCGCTCCGCGCTCGTTTGTATTTGTTTATCGATTGGATTGTTACTCGCGTGACAAAATGCCGGCGAGAGAAAAGAGTATGAAATAGTCATTCGCGGGCTCTCACCACGACGGCAGCTTTAATAGCAGAATTAAATTAAACGACAGAGATGCCGAGTCGAAAAATCATAAAGTATAAAAGAGATCGAATTTATTCACTCCTAGGTTTCATATTTTTCAAAGAGATCTCATTACAAAAGAAAATCTCATTTAAATGTACGAGGATGAGTTTTGTCATAAATATTATATAATCAAAGCATAAAAAAGATGCGACAAAGTATGAGTTTTTTGAAAATTATTTATATAAAACTTTTGTTGTTGTTGTTGAACGAAGATATAAATATATAAATGAAGCAATTTGAGTACAATGCAATTATTTTTTTGCACTTTGTTTTATAATCTCAAATAAATAGTTTCATTATTGTTATTATAGTAATGTGAAAATTAAAAAAAATTATTACATGAAAATTATCGATATAACTTTATAGCCGGAGCTGAAGTTTATGCTGGTCTTTATTCCGCCACGTGATTAGTTGGTTTATCAGGGATACGCGTGATTTTTTGGACGATATAACAAATCACAGAAAATCGAGCGTAAGATATGCGTGTTTGCGAAACAATTCGTACGAAAAATTGCCTAACATTCCGGCGTCGCACTATCATCCCTCTGATCAATTTCCGGAGTGTGATGACAAGATCGATATATTATTTGACATGACACCGGACTTGTTATAAGGATGACGCCGAAAGAAATATAAAGCGCGGATGTTTCGTCACATACTCAACGGTATAAAATCGCGCGCGGCCTAATTGAGTCGATAAAAAATCTGGTCGCGCGTGATCTCCTCTTTTTTACGACCGAAATCTGAGAGAGAATTCCTCCCTATATATATAGGTATATATATATACCGTTTGCCCGCCGCCTTTCGACCACTGGCCACGGTGATATATGAAGCGGCCATGGACCCCCCGTAGTCGGGGTTACGAACCTCCAAATTGATTTGAATCGTTCCTCGACCATAATGCTGGATAACTAATGACGCTCACGCGCTCCCGATATTCGGACAGGTACGAGATTTCACCAGCGCGGGTTCACGAAAATCTCCTGATACAATGGGATCGTAAAGCCATTTGAATTGCGTCAGGTCGCTTGATCGATCGTACGCACATATCACTTTGTATACAACGTGAAAGGAATTTAAAAGGAGGAAGAGCGTTATCACCAGAAGAAACTAAATCTCTTTAAAACAAATTAAAAGTTATATCTCGAAACAGAACTTTGGATCTGACTTAAAATCACTATAAAAATTGTTGCTTTTTGAGTTCCTTGATTGTGTCATTTTTTTATAAATCGATAAAGCTTCTAATGTTACAGTGATTATCTACAACGCAATAATGAAATCGTCGTCGAATAAATCGAAGCACGCTGCACTTTACAAAGTAATAGCGCATACGAACGCGCGACTGATGCTGTTTTTCACGTACGTCGTCCGAAGTGCGACTTCAATATCCGCAACGCGATGCTTTAATCGGCTAATCATGGTCGTTCGCGCGCGTACGCAGACACACGTTAATTGGCATACACTGCAAAAAAAGACTTGATATACGGTCGGGGTGGTCAAAGTGGCCGAGCACAGTCCATCGGCATCGACGATATCAAATTGAAAAGTAATATCGGGACCGAAGTGTGACATAATTGCCTGTACATTGGTTCGCGTATGCACGCACGTCCGGTAGGGTAATTACAAACTGCGGCTTCCCACACGAATGCGCTTGGTACACGGACCGGTCTTCACGACGAGCTATCGGCTTTTAATAATCAGCCATGAAACTCGTTAAGATGCCGCTGGTTAATCGATATAATGCGGGCATTTCACCTCTAATTGGCGAAATCGAGGTCTCAATTGAAGCACCGAAAAAGAGTCGGCGACATCGTCGTGGACTCGTGCACGTAGCTGTTTAAACATTCACAGAGATGCGAATGTGCACTTGGCGTCATTAATACCTTTACTTACCGTGAAAAGAGAGAGATAACGAAAACATTTTTTTTTTAATGACGAGAACTTATAGAATAGTCCTCAATATAATGATTAATTGTGATAATTGATTTTGATGACCCGGAAAATTTAAAGAATCAAGTATTAAACTTTAATTAGAAATTATGTCAATGCTTACATTTCCTTAAAATTTCTTATTTACGTTTAAAAAATTTTCGATCGTATCATATAAATTGAATTGGATTAGAATAAAAAAAGAAATTCAGAACTATCAATTTAATGTCTAAGGAAGTAATCAATAACCAAAGTAGATTACAAATTAAAACTTCCTGAAATGAAATGCTTCTTTAATTTCAAGGCATCTCTCCCATCATAGATTTTAAAGCTTTTTATTCTGATGTTAAATTAAACCTATTCAGCTCTCCTCGGCTTTTTAATCGATCAATTACTCACTATTGATTACTATATGCGAGATAAATCATCGCGGTCGAAAATAAGTTGGTTCATCTTCGGCGAAATATAGAAGCAATGTGAAAAACAAGACGCGCTCATTTTTTCAAAGTAACTCGTTTCAACTCGCAGATTCCATCTGATGCGTAATGTCCGACGAGACTTGTCAAAGAGTCACATAATTCCGGACATTTTTCAAACCGATTTAGGAGCGCTGAAATTTTTTAGTAAACGAATCATAGCGGAGACTTCCGTTTATCAATCACATAAATTGGCGAATTAATTCTCGACACGCTTTCCCTCATTTTGACAGCGTATAATTAAAAGTAATATACGTGTATCATTTAATGCTTAATAGTCGGCGCATCAATGTACGATAAGACGCATTAGAAGGTGCGGTATAAATGAGAACCTGACTGGATACGTGACACACACACGATGAAGCCGATACCGACAAGATGCACGTGACAAGCTGGTGGATACGTTTATCAATGTACAAATGAAAGACGAAGCAGATGGAAAAGAGAAAAGAGAAAAGAGAAAAGATGGAGTAGAAGATATATATATATATATATAAGATATTTCAACTTCTCCACACTTTCTTTCATTCATAATGAAAGAAAAAAAAAGAGAAAAATAGAAAACGCGAAGAGACGTAGGAATACCCTCCTTTCCCTCTCTCTCTCTCTCTCTCTCTCTCTCTCTCTCCCTCTCTCTCCTTCTATATATATATATTTTTTTTTCTTTCTCGCAAATTAAAATTAAAATCCTCTTATAGCACCGCATGTGGAAAAGGTGGAGAAAGATAATACATGATAAGCGCGAGTAGCTTAATAAAGATATAAAGAAGGATATAAAGAAGCTAACGAAGAAGAGAGAAAGTATATTCAAAATTGTTATAAATAAAAGTGAAAGAAAAGAAAAGAATATTTTTGTATTCAAAGATCCAAAAAAAGTTCTTCTATATAAATAACTTATAATAACCGACTAATGCATGAAAAAGGCACAACACGTTCTTAAGAAATTTTAATTGTCTCTGTGCTAAAATTAAATCAGTCAGTTCACTGATCATAGCGTGACTATCGATTACTTTAAGATCCGATAAGCTATAAATGTAAGAACAGAAATCATTAGTGTAACATACTATTCGCTTGCCTTTTCAATTACGATGCGGTATCACGCGGATCTTCAAAGAGAGAACATGCAAGAAAAAGAAGAAGTGAGATAACAAATCGCAGACGACGGAAATAATCGAATGGTATCGCAGCGGGGGGATATAAGGGAGGAATTATTATACGGCAAACGAGGTCACGTCCACAGATGCCAAAATAACTAGTATTATTCCCATTAGAATAAATGTAAAACAGAGATGGCGTTCCTCTTACTCTCTTTCGAACTTGCTGTCTCTCACTGTCTCTCTCTTTCCCTCTCTTTCCTTCTCTCTCCTTTCTCTCTGCTGGTACAGCTTTACGTCTGGCTTGGCAGGGGTAGAAAATAGGAGTTGGCCGAAGCACGGTAGGGCGCATTTACATGATATGAATATAATGGAGAGGGCTGGGTCGTCGGTGAACTCGGGCTACACGAGAGAACGCTACCTGTTGAACGAAGAGTCCGGGTATCACCGGTGACCCACAGGATGTGCCCGGGATCGTGGGCAGACTCGTTGTCGGTTCAGTAACGGGTCATCCCGCAGATTCCGGTTGCTTATCGAATGACGGGCAAACGATCATGAGAATAATTTCTACGCGCTCAAAGACATGCGGAATTATACCTAATTAGGTATAATAAGAAGAATAATTCTTCTGTGTGATTTATATAAAAGTTAGAAGCATGTGGAGAATTTGAGACAATTTTATATTCATATATTCAGAAAATTCTTTCTAGAACTAAAACAATTATTTTTAGAGCTAAAACAATTATAACCTCTTGAAAGAGTCGAAAAAAGCGAGATATCCATCGCACCGAGAATTAAAAGTTCCTCACTTCCAGTTATTAACTTTGCTTCACGATGTAATTTGATACTCGGAATGTTTTGACGTAAATTTTGTGTCAATGAGTTTGCATCCTATCGCGAATAATTTTTCGCAGCATGCAGTTTCTTATTTTCGCACCAATAATTGTTGCCGCTCACAGGCTTGTACGTACATAACGAGATAACGTCTTTCCTCGGCTTTCAAATTAAATACATTTCCACGAGTAATATGTGTGCAGGCGTTTATTTACGTTTCGTTCCTCGCATCCCATCTGCCTAATTAAGGGTTATCCGAGTATGTCTAATAGAATCCCAGCGTGCTATCGCGTTGCCCACGCTAAGCTTCGACAACGAAGACAAAATCCTATACTATAAATATGTATAGGATAAAGCGCGCGCGCGTGCCTCGCTCGATGAAAAATCGAAAGATGCTCTGTTCCTTTTCTGTAATTCTATAATGACGATCATATTCCGTTCTTTCAATGTTTCGCACGCAAGTAAAATCCCGGTTAGTCATTCAGTTACATTCTTGCATTTACATTCTTATGATAATTTTTTGACTCGAGAGTCGCACTAAAGAGAAGCGAAGTACGTTTACAAAACAGCGATAGTAAAAGCGACACACAGGCCCAGTCGCCTCCAACGATTACCGCATAATTTCTTGCGGTCCCGCGATTTCGTGACCGGATTCTCGTTCTCTTGCCCGATATTAGTTTCCATTTTTTTTCCATTACAAGCGATCTCTCCCAACTATCGCGATCCTCGAGATTGCAATTTTCAGGGCTGGCGGCAGGCCGGGTTACATCTCAGGAGACGCGAGACGAGCTGCCTCGTAAAAATCGCTCTCGCGACCCCGGAGCCAGAGGTCGGAAGTGAGGGACAGGGACGGACGTTGGGGCGTGAGGCGAAGGGAAGGAAATGAGCGTGGTACAAGAGAGAAAGAAAGAGAAACGAGAGAAGGAAAGAGTATCGCGGAGGCAATATAAAGGGGCAATAAAATCACGACGTCCAACAATACGAGTGGACTTGGACCACCGCCTTCACCTTATCCTCTCTCTCTCTGCGTTCTCCACTTCTCTCTCCTTCCTCTCTCATCCCCCGTCCCGCCGGCATCGGGGGATGTGCAACCTAGGTCAATTTTATTTGCCGTGTGTTCGGGCTTTGTACAGACTGGCAACTCCGATGTGAAAGTTTTGAAATCTCAACTTTACGGGAGGCGCAACGGCGAAGTCCATCGGGAAATCGAGACCTCCATCGGAGTTCGATTGCGAGAAAATTTGGAAAAAAAAAAAAAGCGCAACCACTCTCGGCAACTTCGCATCGTGTTTGCGAAACAGATTTACATCCGGAGCGTCACGAAAACGATTAAAACGAAGCGGTTGACTATTCCTGAGAAATCGAATAAGAAACGCGAGGTAAACCAACGAACTGCCGGCGAAAAGTTCGCCAACGTTCGACAGGATAACATCCTAAACTTTCACAAACTCATTTTCACGTTGATATCGATATGTATGTGAAAAGAAATCTTAAAGATGTTAGTTGAGAAACTGAGAACGATATGTAGAGACGTTTCTGCAATATTTTCGATTACGACGAACGCGACGCAACGCTTTGAAAAAAGATTATTAATTTTAAACTCGACTGTCTGTAACTCTCTCTATTGTTCACAATTTAATAGTCGCTATTTTTCTCAGTACATTAGTATTTGTCAAAGAATGTCTTGTGAAGCATAATATGCATTGCTCATAAACTATGACGTTGTTCTATAAATGCTAAGTTTACATTTTTACTAAAAAATTCAGTTAAATTTTAACATATTGAGAAATACAAATTAATATTGACACAAACAGATCAATGATAAGAACAGAAATGATATTAGACTTCAATAATAGGAATACAATAAAGACAGCTAATTTCAAAATTTAATTAACAATTATAAAAAATTAATAATGGGACATCGATCAATGTACTCGTGGAACACGATTAATTTCAATTCTCGTCGCACGACAACTTCCTACGAGACGGTAACCGTCTTTTCTAAGGAATTGTTAAGGAGTAAAGGAAAAGAGGTATTGAGAAGAGACAGTACGTGGAGGACAGGCGTCACTATACTGACAAGAGTGCATTGAAATCATTGGAACACAAGGCACGATCGTTCAGGCGTCCGCTATATCCTATTATACGTTAATGACGGGTTAGCTAACTGACTTGTAATAGTGTATGCTGTACATTACAATTTTCTACATACACGTATATATAATATTCACGACCGTTTGTTTAGAAAACTGTTGCAAAAATAAAAAAAATCTCTCGAAAAATTGACAAGTCAATTGGGAAAAAGGAAAGAAACAAACGCACAAAATTCTATTTCAACGATATTGTTCCGACATTCGTTCATTTAATAACAACGGCCAACCATGTCCGGCTTTGATATAAAAGAAAAAGAATATTTTTATAACAAATAAAAAATATCTCAATAGACACATAGAAAATTTTTATCAGCTGTGTTTGAAAGGATAAAAAATACGGTAAATGCAATATTCACTTTTGATGTAATTTAATTGGAGGAGTACGAAAGGTTTAATCGAGATAAAAGGGCAAACCTATACACCACACATTCGATACAGTCGTGTCATATTGAACGTCCTTAAATCCTCATTGGATGTCCCTCATTGATTAGCCAGCGTCACTGCTTTTCCCGAAACATCATTAAAACTCGCGTAAGCCTAAACCACCGCGATCGCGCTCGCGCTCGCTCGCTGAAAGCCCAGGCTTATTATATGCATGGATAGCCGAATATCCGAATAATAACAATTCCCTTTGAATAATTTGCCAGTCCCAAAGTCCGACACTAGAGACTTCCCCCGAGCGTTCTCTCCAATCATCTCGTTCAGAAAACTTTCGATTTTCAACGTACATATGTACGTCGTCATTAAGCGTGCTCCGTAATTAGCCACCGCTAATAACTCATAGATTCGCGCACTTTACACACATATACGGAGAGCTAATGAGAACGAGAGGGAGAGAGGAAGGAAAAGAGGAGGCAAGATGGAGACAGGAGTACGAGCAGGCGGCCCCAAGAATGCCATTGTGCTTTACAATATCCACGAGCTATGAGCAAGGTTATTAAAGGGCTGAGGTCGCGCCTAAGGTTAAGGGGAAAAGACGGTTGCGGCCGCGGAACCTTTAGATAGATAAAGAGAAAGAGAGAGAGAGAGACAAAGAGAGAATAAGAGCTTTCTCCTCGCACATAAAACCGCATGCGATTTACGCTTGCTCACGCAAGCTGCGTGTGTTTTCATATGGGAACGTCGAAAATATGCGGGCCGAGATCAAAGCTTGAGACCGACCTAACCAGAAAGGATGAACGCGTATAACATGCTCTGAGATAATGATTAACGTGATGCAAAATGCGCCTTATAAGACCAACGATTGTCGAAAAAATTGGGCTTTCGCACTTTCCATTTAATCGCGGAACGAAGAAACGATCCGGGGGGGATTTAAAACTGAGCGTGTTATTCTACAGCTAACTGCGCTCGCATAATCGTGTAATTATTTCCGTTAAAACACGGAAAATCGGTGCTCGAAATATAAGTAAAAACATTAGTAGTAATATAAGAGATAATAGGATTATTGTTTGATGTGGAGCAAAATGTAAGCTTTTCACGAGGAAAGTTTTGTCGGATTGCTCCAATTATTTAGCAACGCATTGCAATTTTTGTCAATTGAAGTTAAATCTAAAGATAGTCGACTCTAAAAATAATTTACAGTTTGCAGATATCGAATAACATAGAGCAAACAAGCTATCGATTCGCGTAATAAATAATGCTTTTGCAAGCGTTGCTACGATTGCATTCACGCTCTAAGAAGCAGGTCTGCTTGATAACGATGAAAAATGTCCGGCACTCGACTTTTTATATTTAGTAGATACGCGCTAACGGAATACGATATCTGTACACGCGGTTACGATCTTGTAAATTGGTTGCTTCGCGCGCGCGACATAAGAGAGTATAAATTTCTCCGAACGAATAAAAATCGTGTAATAGCCGCACTAAACTTTCACAGTATTCAAACTGTTTAAATAAAATTGCCGTTTTTTCGTTCTTATTTATTAGCCATTATTCATTGATATATGCTGTAACGTTGATGTCCCGAGAAATCCACAGTATTTATATAAAAAGAATTAGAATTAAATCAGACAAGTAACAGTCAACCAAGTTTTCGGAAATTCATTCCAAAGAATTTTAAAATATGCAATATTAAAAATGGATATTTTTACGCAATATTATTCATTTCATTTCTGTGCTTTAAAAGCACAATCGTCAGCATTTTAACGATTTAAAGAAAAAGTAGAATATAATAAATAAGAATTTAATTGACATTAAATATAATTTGCAGTTGAATCATCAAAAGGTCAAGAAAACTGAAATTCTGGAAATTAAAATTACTTATGCGAATAATATAAATCATTTAACTCTCGAATTTTTGTAAAATTATCAAAATGCCAAGAATCGTAAGGCTAAGAAAAAAAATATTTTTTTGAAAAATAAATATTTGTAATTACTATAATTTATGATTTCTCTTTAAAATCTCTCTCTTCCGTAAGGATAAAAAAAGATCGATACTCCAGAAAAGTTAAAGCATCGCGATGGAACTGGAAAGCTCGCACCAGCAGGTGCGTCGTCAGCACGCTATTGCGACGCGCTATCATATTCGCTAAATTGAGTGAACACTGACCTTGCGAAGAACGCTGCGGCTGCGCTGGCTTGCGCCGGCGTCCCGGGCACTCCGCTCACGTTGTACGAATACTTGGTCTCCTGGTACACCTGATACGCGCTCGGCGGTTTCGAATGCGATGATCTATGGTAGTAGTGATCCCCGCTGTGGTGACTCTTCTCCGACTGTTGCTGGCCGATCTTACCCAGGCTGTAACCTTGGACCGCGGACGAGGACAGCATCTTGCCGTGACACTTGTCACCCTTTTCGCACGAGGTAGGCGCGTGGAGGAGATGCGATTTCTCGTGCGCGGACACCAGCGCGGACGCCGGCTGCTTGTCAACGGTACCGTAAACCTTAAAGTCGGCGTAACCTTTCAGCTCGCCGTAATAACGCAGGTTCTCGACCTTGTAACCGTGCCCGACATCGTGGCTCTTGGCCTTGCTGACCTCGTGCTTGTTGTAGCCGGCCTCCTGTGAGGCCGGCTTCATCCTTTCCGCGCCGCACTTGCCGACCGCCGCAGCCTCGCCGCCGTGTAGAGCGGTCTTTCCTGACAGCTTCTCGATCTTCAGCATCGATCTCTCGCTCGGTCGACCTTGAATCGCGTCGCCGCTACTGCCCCGATTCGACTCTGACCCGGTACCCTTGTACTTGTCGCACGTCGTTACCTCGCCGCACGAACTGTCGCCGTCACCGTCCGAGAAAACATTACCGACGATGACACCGCTAGCAATGTTGCTACCGTTGATCCCGCGAGTCTGATGCAGCTGCTGCTGCTGTTGATGATGATGATGATGGTGGTGGTGATGATGTTGACTTTTCAGCGGCTCGACGTAACAACGCGAGGATAACGTTGCGTCGCAATCATCGTCGGTCTCCTGTAGCAGGTTCTCCTTGCTATTGTTATTGTTGTTATTGCTACTGTTATTGCGCACGTCGCACGTTTTGTGGAAGATCCGTTGCCGCGCGATCGCGGCACGTGTTGCTTCTCGCGCGGTCGGCGTGATACTGGCCAGATTAGAGGGCGTCTCGGCGCCATGAGTGCCGGTGTTCCCTCTTCCCCCACTGGAATTACCGCCACCGCCGCCGCCGCCGCTGATGCTGCCACCCCCGCCGCCACTACCACCTTGTCGTCTGCCCCTCTCCTCCTGCTGAATGATAACGCGACGTATAGTCGGCGTGTAGTACTACGATTCATGCACATTCTACCGTTAATGCGCCGGATATATATCAAACCGCCGCCACGTGAGCTGCTGAGAAAACGGAGCAATAATGGTAGAGCGCGATCAAGAGCGAACGATAGTCTCTTCTGGATCAGTTATATATATATGTAAAAATAATTATTTACTCCGAAATTTACTTCATGTAATTTTATATATACATATATGTATATAAAATTTAATTCCAAAACTTAATTTTTCACAATAATTCCACATTGAAAATATCGCATGAAATTGCGATATAATTGTCGGGTAGATATCGGATAATTATCTCTAGATCATCTCTATGTTATTTTGATGATTATAACGTTGATCCATAACGTCTCGGAATAACCCGCGCGCTTCAACTCCGGTCAACCTCTCAAAGATACGACACAAACGGGACTTTTCTATATACGTTACGGCTTACCTGCACCTTCTTAAAGTCGTCCTGCCGTCTGGACACCTCGACGTACTTAGGCGGATCGGCATTATACTTGGGCGGCGGTTCCACTCTTGGCGGGGCCTCTTGATAGCGCGGCGGCCTGTCGAACTGTCGATACTTGGGCGGATCAATGTATGGATTATTCCGATGGCCGCAATAATTCGGCAGCTGGCACTCCGTGAGATCCGACTGCGAGCGATTCAGCTGAATCGCGTGATCCGACGCGTTCGCCAATGTTTTCTGTTGCTCCTGATGACTCTGCTTGCCGTGCTTCGCGGCTTGCGACCTCTCCTGACCGCCAGCGTGGGACTTGTCGTGAGACTTGGTCCCTTTGTCGGCACGCTCCTTGCACATCTCGGGCTTCTCCCTCCTCTCCTGACAGGATGGCGGTCCGTCGATCTCGTAGAATGTCAGCTCCTTCTTCAGCTTCTGATGCGACTTGTCGTGTTGCCGTGGATTCTCCGTTTTCACAGGCGGATCTATCTGGTAGAACGTGAGCTCGCGAGAATCCTGGGACTTGGAGCGCGTCTCCTGGTACAGATGATGCTGCCGTTCCGGCTGAGAGTGGCTACGTGAGTATCGCTGATCGAGTCTCGAGCCGTCCTGATACTTTGATCGCGCGTATCTTTCATTAGCACCGAGTTTGTGCCCGTACTCGAGATACTCATCGCCGTACTTGAGGAACTGTCGCGGCTTATACTTCTCCTCGAACTGTGAGTAATTATATGTGTTGAAGCCGACTTGATTAAAGTTTCTACTGAGATTCGTGGAATTGTAGTCGGTCGATGTCACCGCTTCCATATTTATCTGGAACAGAATGGGAAGAAACGTTATCGCGGAATAAAAAATTTGAGCTTCTTATCGTATATGTTCTCTCTTCAAGTTTTTATTATAGTATAATTTCGACATTACTTTTAAAATATATAGCGGTTAACGATTGCGACATAATTCTCGACAAGATGCCGGCGACGGATAAACCACGAGACAAGCATCCGCAAAGAATTTACGTGAATCGCTCGACGAGCGGCTTCGAGAAAGACGAAGAGAAGCAAGAAACTGAACTCGAGGCAGCAACGGCGGCCATAAATCGGGGAGGCCCGTCTTCTTAAACGCCGGAGTATTTAGCGCGAAACAAAAAGCCGCCGTGAGATAAATAAAATCTGACACCAGGAGGGCGTGCCGCCGCTATCCACCACATCGTGTCCTGAATAAAGCCTCGCTCGCTCCAACGAAGAGCGACAAGGAAAGACAAAAATGATGCGCAAGAACCCCGTCGGAATAAACTGAGAGGGTTGGAGCTCGTGTCAAAAATCAAGCCGAGAAAACCGGTTCGCACCTCAAGACCTGAAAGCCGATCAGTACACATGTATAGTCTGTCCCAGGAATGCTCATGTATAAATTTTTTTACTACTTTGGAGAGTTAATAATTTTTCAAAAAATTATATATATATATATATTTTGTATATATATCTCTCTCTTTCTAAATTTAAAATATACAAGATATTATAAAATTAGAGCGCCATTCCTTTACATTTCTTTTTGATGAAGTTGGAATGCAATTTTCTTAAGAAAATTTAAATTTAATGTTATCTCTTAACATTAAACATCTTTGCAAGTTTCTCTTGAATTAAAACTCTGTAAGAGTAAAGTTTATCTTAAATATGCGAAAAAGAGTAAGATATCGCGTTATTAATTTTTTCATCCTTATGCCTTGATTTACATAAAATTCTAGATTTTTATTTATTTACGCCATTTAAATATTCTGACATTTCTGAGAGAAAATTATCTCAAATTGATGTGAATTCGTAAGTAAAACAAGTCGTGGAGAACCTAGGACCTGGGACACCCTGTATATACGCGGGATCACTTTCAAAACCGAGATGTATCCGAGATCACATGCGATCTCGCTTTCTTTCCGTACGAGCCCCTATTCAGAACGCTGCGAGGCACGATGAACAACCGAGATGCCCGGACACGATTAACCGCGGCGACTTCGCGAAAGTCAGCTCGCAAAGCTAAAGTAACGTCACCTATCTCGTGCTCGTCGTGATAACGAGAGAAACGTTCGATCCGAAGCCCAGATAGTCGCGCGAGTTAATAGGAGAGAACGAACCGAGAAAATTATCGATCGCAACTTTCGCAGGTACGATACGCGTTCGGCAATCGATCGTCTAATTCGGTTTCTCCGGGTCACCCGGTACGTATTCGGCACTTCGTAACACGCTCTGCGAATCGGGAATGCCCCCGCGGGGCTGCAGTTATATATTACAGCTGGTAATGAAGACTCTCTCCGCGGCAAGAGCAACGAGCTACCGACGAGGCCTTGTTTATCGCCTCACCTCAAATATACAATTAACATGTTGAGAAAACGCCCGGAATATCACATTGCCGCTATCTCTCTTTCTCCCTCTCTTTCTCTCTCTCTTTTTCTCTCTTTCTCTCTTTCCGGTTTCTCCTCTTCCTTTCTTCCTTCTTGCCAATTTCTTCAACCCCTTTCTCGACAAAGAAAATCCGCACGGCGAGACTGACTCGCGCACCTTTCACTTTTATTATCGTAGTGCTCGTTAGAGCGACCATTCCAAGAATGTTAACCCGGAATTCGTCGCTGGAGGGACTTTAATGTCCCTCTATTTTTACGGAACTTCGCGCTCGTAACGCGAAAATGTGGCGACAGTGTCCGCGGTAAATCCTAATAGAGTATGACGTAATTAATATGCTCATTCTTCAATTTGTCTAGCGCTTAGTTCAGGACGTTATTATCTTGCAAAATGATAAACTCGATTTTCCACGCTATTTACACTTCATTCTTGGCTGTTGGAGATATATTCAGCGCGAATGCTGTGTATAATAATTTAACGGCTATCTAATTATTTGGAAAATCAGATTTTGTTTAATTCATCTCCAATGTATTTATCCACAGAGATAAATCCGAGGCTTTATGTTTGCATATAGATAGCATGTAGATATACATGCATCAGAGATAAATACAGCTGCTGCGTAAACATTGCCGTTTTAAAATTTATAACAGATAAATATTCAAACGAATAAAACGTGCCATCGTATCAATAACAGTGAGTTTTGGGCTATCCATCTCGGTAGATTATTGGATTCTGCTTATCGTATAAATCCAATGACAGATATAAAAAATATTGTACAACACCTCGAAATAAAATATCGTCGTCGGATATCGAATCGGCTATATGTACGATTTCTCGAAGCAATAAAAAATACTCGTTACTCGTTACTCGTGATAGAATGATCTGAATGAATGCACGATACGCCGTATTGACCCCGATGCGAAGATGTCATTTTTTTCGCGATGATGCTGGATGACGTGTGGCATTATTAAATATCATTAAAGAGAAACGCTGTTGGACCCGCGGGAAATCGTATGATGCGGCTTGCATTCACGCCGAATAAATTTCATACTCACATACATTCGCGTGAAATCCTTGCACTGGGCGTACCCTCCGTTTCGATTTTTATTATTATAGAATCATATTACGCACAATATTAAAATTGTATATTTAAAATTCTCTCTTTCACATGAATAAATATTTTTTATATCCTTTAATACGATGATATTACATTCTTACAATCATACTATATTTTTTAATTGGTCAAAATTATTCAATTTAATTAACTAGTAATCAAAATAATATGATGATTGTTTTTTCTTATATGTAGAACTATCAACTTTTTTTATGTCTTGAGCTATTTCCAAATGTCGATCTAATATTTTTAATATGAATACAAACTGATTTGTCCAACATGGTTTTTGCGGACATGAGGCATGCGACGTTCGCAAAATTGATAAATGCACTTCTCTCATTCGTCTTCATCATTCATTTACGAGTGCAGCAGATATGTTCCGATGATAATGAAAGCGTAGAAAACGATCGCACGTTGCAGCCGCAACCTATAACTCATTTCGTCGTATAATTTGGCAAGTCTAGCCTCTCCGTAGGGTGTCGAAACGAATCGCACGCATGGATCGTCATAAATATTAATAGAATCTTTTTTTGGCAGGTTCCACACCGCGGAAGAAGATAATCATGTTGTTTACGCTGCCAATAACAAGCTCCGTCGTCGTCGGGCCTCACCGTGTACGAGCGGGGTCCGTTTCGAAATGGGGCCCCATAATTACGGTTGCCGCTAAGATTATCCCGATGCAACCGGTGCCCTGTTACGAAGTGTCCGAAATAACCTCGTTTCTCATTAGATCGACGCGTGAAAATTACAGCAATCGAAGGTTAATCGAGCCAACATGTATATTTTACGCGGAACCATGTTAATGAAAAAATTACATCAAGTCTGAAGTGTTACGACGGTAATAATTTATATAGATGATTAAAGGTTAATTAAAGTATTTCGGAAAAAATGTTACGAACATCACATTTTATTGAAAACGATATTCCTCTTGGTGGAAATAAATTTTTGATTTAAATTTAAAAACGATAGAAATAGATATTAGGTATATTAAAATATTACTTTAATATTATATAAAAAATAAATTTAATTAATATAATATTTTACAACAAATGTGTGTGTATATTTTATTAATAATTTCATAAAATATAAAATGTGATGTTATTAATTCCTCCATATAAACCTTCCTTTACTTAATAAATGCAAGTAATAATGATTGTATTTTTTCGTATTTAAATGTATTTTATTCAATCCAAACATATATTCAATTATGTGACAAGATTGTGATAATATCAGTTCGTGTGAATGTATCAGATGATGTATTCAATTGAATACATTCACCTGTAGACAAATCGACTTTTCAGAAAGTCGGTGATTCAGATTTTCATTTGCTCGCTGACGCAATCTCGCCGGCTAGAAAACTACAATTACATAAAGGAACCCAAACCACGAGTGGCAATCTCTCCCTCTTTATCTCTGCAAATTTTGAAATTATTAATTTAACTGTTCCCCTTTAACGCTACTGCGCCCGCGGCTAATATTTCCCTCAGAGACGAAGATGAGAGTGCGCAGGATAGAAACTATTAAATAAAGGAGACAAAAGCATAAAAGGAAAAAGGTGGGGAGACCGTGAGACAGAGAAAGATAGAGAAAGAGAGGAAGAGACTAAAGGCAGAAGACCCTTGGTTACCGTGTAAATGAGGCGATGAACAAAGTTCCGCGTGCAAACATCAAATAAAGGTAGATAACGCGGTTAGTTTCGGCCATGTGGCTGCTCATGAAAATGCTGAATGACAAGCAAGAAAGTCATAAGGGACGAAAGTGATTTGTTTACGAAATCCATATGGCTGAAACGGCCGAGAAAGATTTTAAAATCTGTTTCATCGACGTAACGTTAATCTCATGTGCAGAGTTTATTATAATTTACAATCTGAAATTAAACTGTTTTTATTTCTCTCTTCTCTCCGGTATTCTCGCAAAATTTAACATTTTCTGGCAGCTTAATTTTAACGAGAACACAAACTGACCACTGTTACTATACTTCGCAGTATTGTTTTTTTTTTTTTTTTTTTTTTTTTTTAACTATTTTAATTAAGCTCCCGAAACATGGAGATACGATGTTAAAGCTTCGCGTATTCAACAACAGCGTCAGCATGTAGCGACGTATATATCCAAATTGAGTGAGAGCTGGCCATAACGCCAGAGTGACGAGTATTATTCATAACTAACCGCAGCTGAAAAGTACACGACGATACTCGGTGTTATAACTGGATTTTCCATTTCCCCGGAGGGATATCAGGGACGGTATCCGATTTTCACGGCGGACTGATCTGTCTCAATGCTATCTGCCCCTCCATTGCGACCAATCAAATTAGAGACGCTCGGTTGAACGGCCGAATGAAAATCTTTGATCGTTTTGTCACTCGTATTTTGTTTCGGCAGCGTGTAGTATTATGGCAAGGAACAATTGTGATTCAATGCGCCATTAGATTAGCGTGAATGCATACATCGCACACAATCACGAATAACGTATTATACTTCGTAATCATTCGTCATCGATTTACTATGAATGCAATTGCGAACATTTTTATTCGTTAAAATAAATTGAATTAAAAAAGTTTTTTTTTTATTAAGTTATTTAAATTATTAATATAATCACTAAAAAATATACTGATAACGTTCTTCTCTCATTCTTCCTTAACTGGACAATAAAAGAATAATATATAACGTGTAAACTTGTGAAATATAAAATACAATATAATATACACAAGGAATATAAAAAAATTATATTGTATTAATCACATCCAATGAATAATTTAAAAGGTTTCCCTGTTCACCTATAAACAATATTTAAATCTTACGGGAATTACGGCGTTGCATTTTTAGCCCTTACCTTCGTTTGGCGACTCTATCATGGGAACGAATAAATTTCCCGATTGACTGACTGGCGCGCCAGAAAAATGGACAGCGACCAGAGAAGAAGCCCAGACAAAAAGATGATTCGCGGATAACGGACGAGGTTGGAGAACCGCGCTGGAAGATATAGAGGCCGAGCAATCTCTTACGGTTGAGTTTGCACCACTCGGGGGAACCTCCCTCGATCACTCCGAATAATCATCGCGAGATACACGAGGCTCTCGCATCATCGCCTCCGAAAATGAGAAAGTCGAGAGTAAAAATCTGCAAAAAGTGGGGAAGGGGAAGAGGACTATACATACATACGGGGGCACACAGCGCGCACACATGCAGACACACCTATACACACACAAATACGAAAAGTCTCGGAAGCAAGAACGACGAGTTGTGGAATAACGATTCTGGTATTTCTAATATCGCGAACCAGGTGAGAAGAGGATTGATCTTGAAGGGCGCCATTATATACGCGCTCGCGTGAGATAAAGCAAAACTGCATCGCGTCCGTCGACGAAATAAAACGCGTCGCGTAAAATCGCTCGCCCTCGTCGCGCCAGTGCGTCGCAACGCGCCGCAGTTTCAATAATGAAATTTGTCGCATCGCGTTAAACATTTCACTCGATATGCGAGCATGGCTCGCTTAATGCTTCTGGTTAAATAAATCAAATTTGTATGTTAAAGAATTATGCATTGCTCCCCCCTCGAATGTTGCGCACAGGACAGTATCGTATTCCTCATTTATCAATCTACCACGAATAAATAAATCGATTAAATCGATTGGCATTTATATGTAATTATGCGATATTATATTAGTAATGAAATTATAATAAATTGCTGAATTCATTTTTATCGACCATGAATAGAGCACACAACGATGATGGTGTGCATATGGTACTCTATTCCTCTGTATCTCTACGTTAACGATACGGTCGGATAGCGTGATTTTCGCCACATTGCGAAGCTGCGTTGCACTCGTCTCTCTCTTCGAATCTAATCCACTTTTCCGTCTGTTTTTTCCACAGACGGAAAATCACGCAATTAACTGATTAGTGAAGTGATTGTGCGTATCACGCCTCCGGCAGAACCACGCAAATCTCACGTCAATGATCATCCAGTCGACTATTTTTCTACCATTAAACGAAGATGTGAGATTCATGAGATCGATCCACATGAAAACGCAACGTTTAATCGATCCTTTTTGGTTTTTCTTCCGTATGTGGCATGTATAGCGGTAAAGTTAAAACTAAATAATTAATGACAAATATCTACGTTAACTAATCAAAAATCCTGTTAGATATATATATATATCTCGATATTTCGCGACGGAGCAATCGGTTTAATGTGATTCTATATCGTTCATCGAGTTGAGAAAGAAAATTAATTCTTGAATTATTCGGATGTTTTGCCAATCCAATCTTTTCCAGTACTATTTCTGCTTCTCTCTCTTTCTCTCTCTCTTTCTCTCGCACATGCATATATGGATATAAAAAGATATCTCCGAACAACAGTTTCAGAAACTACATGGATTTAGGAATTAATTGAATACGCAACTCTAAGGAAGGGAAAATTGAATGGCTTCGTTGGCAATGTATGCCGGTCTATATAAAAACACCAAAGGATTCATAAGAAATATGTGAATATACACAGCATCCCAGAAGTCACGCAGATTCCTTACATACACGCCAACTTTTCACAGTTTTTTAATTTTCAATATTAAATATCTACTTAAGAGAGAGAAAAAGAGAGAAAGAGAAAAAAAGAGAGTATAAAATAAAAACTATACTAAAATAAATTCTTAAAACGCTTTGAATAATAGGCATTTTTTATATGTTTGAAGATTTTTAATTCGCTCGATCATATGGAAAACAAAAAGTTAATAACGCTACGACAGCGAAATAAACGACGACTTTTCTTGGCATTTTTCCAAGATCTGTGAAAATTGCGCGATTTCGAGCACACCCTGTAAATGTGTCTCGACGACGTTACCTAATGCATGCAAAGAGGCAAAGTCGCATACGTACACAAGGAGCTATAAAATATTCTTTCACATAAAATAGCGCTATACGTGCGTGGATTGCTGCGAGCACTTTTTACGTATTTGACAAATCGCAAACATTGATACACGGTTAAATTAGCATTTCGCGAAGCTGCGCGTGTAAAAACGGTGAGAAGACAGAACGTGAAACACGTGCGGCTGGCAGCAACATTGAGCAATCGAATTGTAGCTTTGTTGGGCAAAATCAACTACTACATAACTTCCAAACAGTATTTACTTTCCGCAGGGGCAAGAGCCGGCAAACTCTAACGTTCATTTGTCGAGAGTCATTTGAGTTGTTTGACTTGTTCTGTCACTGTGCGGAGTAATTCTCCACCGACGAGTTTACCACCCTGTCATCGGGAGATGGGGTT
The DNA here is from genome assembly GCA_963971435.1 of Lasius platythorax. Taxonomy (NCBI): domain Eukaryota; kingdom Metazoa; phylum Arthropoda; class Insecta; order Hymenoptera; family Formicidae; genus Lasius; species Lasius platythorax. The sequence goes on from OZ020546.1 coordinate 7,057,623, forward strand.
AATCCGTCAAAGCTCACTTAGCGCAATTCTCGCGTTCTCATTGATATAGTATAGACATGTGTCCATATTATATTGTGATACATTTTCTATAGTTTCATTTTTATTTCAATCTAATCTTTTCCAATAATTTCTTTAGTTATTATTAACGACAATATTTGTCTTTCCTCTCATTTGATTTAAACAGATACACGATTAAATATTAATATCAAAGATACAGCTATATCGTCAAATTGAGCAACAATTATTCCTTTTAGATTAACGTCTTAAAAAAATAATGCTCGCGCGCACGCGGATAAAAATATCGTCTTACCGTCTGATGCCGATGAGAATTTTCGAAAATATTTGCGGACGAGCGTATTGAGCTTCGAATTTGGGGTGAAAGGGCGCAGCCGTGCTGTATGTCGCAGGCGAGAACGCCGCGAGCCTTTTAAAGCCCTCTGTTATCCCTGGCGGGCTCCCGAAGGACACTCTTATCTGCCGGTCGCTGTTTGCTTTGCGGATCTTAACAGGGTAACGTTCGCCGCCAGAAACGGTCCAGGAGAAGTTTCACATCGACCAGCCGGGGCGACGAGAGCGCGCGCGGAAGGAAGGGCGAATAGTGAAATAACAGGAGCGAAATGCGCGAGGGAGAAAACGGGGAAGAAGAGGGCAGAAGAGGGCAGAAGAGGGCAGACGCGGGCCCAGCGTGCCCGGCCTCCAAGAGGAGAAACGGCCATTCGGATAAGACGACAATCCGCTGCGCAAATGCCACTGGGATTTAGATCGGACGTCTCTAATGGCAGCGGGATTTCAATGGCAAATGGCACCTGCCAGATCCTCGCCGCTTGTTTGGCCAAAGGATTTGCGAAGTCTGACGGGACAGGCGCGCGCGGAAAAGTATCCAGAAAAAATTAAAGACCCGCTAAAGAATTCCGTTAATCTCGATCTATTCCGCACGACTGATCGTTCCGTCGGCGGAGAAATGGAGTTCCTTGCATGATTGAAACTTAAATATCGGAAAGAGTGTTGCTTACACGTAATAATTTAGAGATACAACTGAGTGTTATTGTATTCATAGAAATTTGTGTGATATCGTGTATAAAAGTAAGAATTCTTTATACCATATTTTTTCAAGAGAGTGCAATATGTCTTATTTCCATAGAAAAACTTTTTATACCAAGTATTATCGGTGTTCAACTAAAATAATTTACAATTTTGCATACACGCGTGATTTTTTTCTTCTATTTAAATTAATAAGTATATTGAAAAGCTATTCACTTAATTACAAAGCAAAGTTATTTACAATCAATATAAGAAACATATCACAGAATATACCTACATTATTATACAGAATTCAATGAGGACAATAATAAGATATAATGACGATGGTAGTTCTCACGACCTCTCGACTCAACCCTGTCGAACTGATCACAGAAACAGGAGCGACAAAAAACCGTCCCTGTAACCGGTGCAATCTCGATAAGGCGGAGACGTCGTCCGGGCCCGAGCAAGGACCGTGGCGAGCAAACAATCTAACAAGCAAAAAAAAGTCCCTTTTATAGCACGAGCGCCTCCCTCCCGCTGCTTGTTAAGAGCACCCCGTTTCTGGACTGCTTTCTTCCCCCCCCCCCCCCCCGGAAGAAGGAAAGAGAGCTGTAAAAGGGAAAGAGATAGAAAAGAGAACGGTGAGGAACGACGGGAGGGGAGTCGCGTCCTTCGTTAAGAGACGTCAGTGTGGCACCTGGTGCACGATTACGCCGGCAACGCGCGCACATGGGGTTCGCCAGTCGTAGTTCCGGGGGTTGAAGGGCCGTTGGATGCCTGACGACATCATGACGGATGGGAACGTCAGTGTCTGCTCCTCCTACGTCGGAACTCGAAACGAAAGCGCCGCGTATCGAGCGCGTTTCGTTCGTTCGTTGTCCACTTTCGAGTTCTGCGCGGTCTCGCGACGCCAAAGTTTCATGTCACCATCGATCATCCGACGATCGCGTCTTGTGTTATGTTACGGAGAGGAAGATGCGAGGGTCGATCGGGGTCGCGGGAAGGATAATCTTACTAGTTACACAATATCGATTGAAATGCGGTGTCGGGCATTAGCAGCGATATAATGAAATCTTTGAGCGCGATGATTGTAGTCGATTCAAATTGAATATTTTGAAGATAAAATATTTCCAAATCGTTTAATTACTTTAGACTGTAAAAATAAGAAACTGAATCAAAATTGAAATGCAGTATATAATGTGAAAGCTTGTCGTAGAATTTTATGTAGTATGAGAGATGTATATTGATAAATCTTGTTATCAAAATTTGATAAAAACCAGATGCATATAAAAATATATAAAATTTATTTGCCTAATATAAGAGATTTGTATTTCATGGAAGTAAAATTTGACCTCTAATATTTAAGTATCCAACTAATTGTTTAACATGCGAAATTTATTAAAAATTTTCGATTTTTCCTAGATTTTATCTAGATATTAAAAAGCGCAGAATTATTATGAAAGTTCTTCGCGAGATATAAAGCATCGCGGCGAAAAACCAAAGAGGAAAGACCACTCGCCTGCGACAAAAGCTCTCCGCTGAATCATTACGCCCTTACGAGCTCTTTGATTTATACGTGGGGAACGTCGTTTCTAAAAGACGACAAAGAAATTACTCGGCATTCGTAGGCTCGCTCTATTCGTCGGCGAAGGGTCGCGAAAGCAACGGGCGTCGTAAAAAGCAAACTTCTCCGTCACGGCCCAATTTCACGGGATCTTAAAGTCGCGAATAACTGTTCGCGCCTCCGAGAAATCTGATAAATGTCAACTCGCGGATAAAAAATACTGGAACTCGTACATCAAACATATAAAACATATGGCAAGCCGTTTTGGAGTTTTTAAAAGCATAAAAAATATTTCATCTAACAATAAACTTCGAAAAATGATTGATTTCCAATAGGATTTTAATCGGCGAGCTTAACCAACGCGAGCATGAACATTCTTTTTTTGCATCAAAAAATTGCAAAGATATACAAATTAAAAATAAAAATATACAAAATCATAATAAAGTATAGTTACTCTAAAAATTTAGAGCATGAAGAAAGTCAATATAACGGCAGAAAGGAATGTTACAAAAATACTAAATACTGTAATAACAAGCAAATACGTGTCAAGATAGAAAAATGCTATCTTTTCGCGCTAACAGGAGGAAGGAAAATTTGATGGGTTTTAATCCTAAATAGTATTCGAACGCCATCCCTCGATAATCCATTATAGTTCTTGCATCCTCCCTACACCCAACACGCATTTCATCCGTGACTCGTACGTTTTCTGGAATTTATCAGACCGGATTGGATCGTAAATGGGTTTTATATGGCACTCCGGATCGAGGGTGGACTGCAAAAACGCATTCGGGGATAGAAAACATGCCGCGTGACAAAGTATCGTCATCAATGAAATACGATTGTCTATTGTATAATATATCTAAAATCCTAAATCTCTTTACACACACCATACACATATATGTTATATATTTTTTGATATTAAATAACTGATCAAAAATGGTTCTAATAAATAAATTTATGTTATTATTTAATCATTCGGAAAAAATGATCGGAGACTATTAAAACCATCATTATTAGAGAAATTACACGAGAGCGTCTACTTGCGAGGGCTTTTAAGATCGTCACCGGGCAGCGAAAATGTGAAGCTGTGGATTCAAGTGGAGATAGCGAGTCCCTTCAAAGTCAGGGAGCGAAAAAGGACTCGAGACGGCTAGCGCGCCGGCCCTATGCCATATTTACGCACTTGCGGTAGTCGTGCCAAATTCCACGTACCACCACGATGGGGCACGAGAGTGACGACGCGGGAACGTTAAGGGCGAAGGGAAAGAGGGCGGGACCCCTTTAATCTTCGCGGATCAAAACGTCGCGGCGGCACGAGAGACGTTCCCTCGCCTAGGCGGTACGTGATTGCTTCGTGTATTCGAGTGGAAGCCTAACGGCATTTCAAAGGGATGGGCACCGCAAGGAAAATTGCATTGTAATTAAAACCGCCGCCGCCGCCGCCGCATCCTCGTTGCATCGCGCTATTCCACGTCGTGACCAAATATGCAAGTGCGCAAAATGCATTCACACCGCAAACATGCATCACGACACCGTCGTCGGCTCTTCAGTGAATGATATAATTGCAGGAATCAGACTATAGTATCAAATATATTACAAGGAATCCGTAACTATTTAACAGTTATTAATAATAAATATCGATCATAATTTTAAATTAAATCGCGCAAACAACAAAGCTTGCAATTCGATATTAAGATGATTTTAATGTGAAGAATAAAATGATACGAGAGATAATGTCACAAAAAATGTATTAATTTAATTACCTTGATAGAGCTAGCTTACGAATATATTTGTAAAGAAAAAGAGCAAGATATATAATTATATACTATGTTAATATTGCTATTATGATTCCATACGTGTGATGTATCACTATCATTGATAGATATGAATGATTCATCGGAATTGCAATTATCATTCGGCCTATTTGTAACAAAATTCGCGCTCCATTTCTTTCTGGCGTTATAAAAAAACAGGAAGGAAATCTATGAACTATAGAAAGAAGCAACTATAAAATAAGCAGAGGAAGTTCACAGCAAGGAAGCCGCAAACTTGCCTAATGTAGAAAAAGTAATCACCGTGAGAGATAGCTGCTCGCAATATTCCAATAAGTACATTAAAGCGAAGATAATGGTTACGACGAGCAATAAATTAACCGTAACGAATCATAAATTAAACGTAATCGCCTTCAGACTTTAATTGGCTTTTAATAAGTCACGTTAATTCGATTGTCGTCAAGCTTCATTCCAACTTCTTGCCACGGCAAAGATATAAATTTGCTCGATTACAGGAATTCAAATTGTAACGGATTATACCTTGAACCTCGTTAAAAATTCTGTAACATTTAACGTCGTGAGATAAAAGATATTCTTTATCTTTTCCTTTTTGATTTTTATTTTATTATATAGTTAATATTATATGATTAATTTAAATTCAGTCTCTTTTCAATCAATTTATGTTACTCAATAAATTTACTCATCATCTGTTTGATAATTTAAAGGGAGTTATCGGTGCAATCGTTCATCGATTCTCCCTGAGTCAACATTAACGGAGATGGGACTTGGTTTCTTTCGAGACAAGAGGCAGGATAGGCCTGGTATCGTCCCGACAAAGTGAGTTTCGCTTCGGTAACGCAATTTCGTGCGCGAGCACGAGGAAAACTGACCCTCGCAAATCCGGAAAAGGTCATCGTCGCCCTTCGGTTTTGGCGAACGAGCTCGACCCTCCATGCCATAAACGGATTGTTAGTATTGATTAAAGTGCACTGTGGATTTATGCGGAACACTTCTTCGTTCACCGTATCCAGCCAGATCCCAGGCTTCATGGCTCTCTATGCGATAAGAGTGATTTCTCCGAACGCGTTAAGTGTCGGAATGGTTTACGTCTCGCGTATCCCAGGACCGGAGAGAATTGTTTCCGATCGGTCTCCGGTACGTCGAGGGTAGACGTCGCATTGTATCGAAACTGCTTATAAATCTGAATTAAAGCACGCCTTGCGCACGGCAGTACTTGACCGATGTGCATGCCGCACAAGATACGGCAGACGCAATCGATCTGCGACCAGCAAATGTTGGAAGATAATGCTTGATAAGGAATTATTATAGGGAATGCATTTGGTATTGCTATCTTCTATAAAAAAAATAAGAAAAAGAAATATTTAAAAAACAATAGAGTCACTGAGAGAGAGATAGTAATAATTTTCCAAATATTATCCCAATATTATAAAAATTTTCTCAATTTTCAGATTTATGTCGTTCTACTATCAAACAATTTAATGCACTTCCTGTATACGCGAAAGATACTGATTTTTGTCGTGAAGATATCTTGGTTAGGGCTTTTACGGGAAAATTTATAGCTCCCATAAAGTATGGTTTTTTTCTCGCGTCAGCGTCGCAATCTCAAACTACCGACTAAGCAAAAATCCAGACGAGAAAGTAACTCGCATCTTATACTGCACGCAACGTTTCGAAACTTGAGCCTTCCCGTAATAGTGGACTCCTTTATTTTCGGTTACTCAAGGAGTGCTCGGGACAGGAGGTAGACTAGACATCTTTTCACTTTTCCGAGACGACTATTTTTTTTCACGAGCAACGCTCAAGGGAGACAGACTTACATAAAAGGAAAGCCTTTCTGCGCATATTATGCTCGCCTAATGCGCGCGAGTGGCGCATAATGGACGTCAGATGCCATGCTGTATATGTGCGAACAACCTTCCTAACGAAGTAGCTCGCCTTTTCCTTCTTCGTGCCATGACACGCGACTTGCATAAATGTTTTAAGCTCTGATGCTGCATAGAGAGAATTATTATGTCATATAATTAAAAAAATAAACGCGAATGAGAATTACGTTTTGTTTTTTAATGTGCAATGAAACATCAATACTCCGTGAAATGTGATATTAATAATCGCGATGAGAATGATAATAATACCGGAATATAAATGTTGGAGATGCTTTCATCGCGCTATATCAAAGATCCTCATCGATGCTGACAATGTTGCCGATAAAAGCCTTTTTATCGAGACCCCGTTTGCGACAGCATTATTCGCGACTCACGATAATTAGACAAAGTAATTAATTTCTCGACGCACAAAGAAAAATGATGCGACAGACCTTCTCGACCGATCAGGAAGACACGATAAAGCAAAACGAGAGACTGCGCCGGTCAAAGGGGGAAAAACAATTTCCCTTTGTTTATTATCGCCTGTTTGACGGGGAGGGCGAACGGGGGGAAGGGATATATCTCCTGCGAACGCACCCCGCTGCGCTTCTCTCGAGCGGAAGTAACGGCGGTGAGTGCGCGGGAGTTTTTATCCGTTCGCGACAATTAATTACGAGGCGCGGGTGAAATCGCGGCCACGCGATTCGCGGATCCATCAGAAAACAAGCCGCCGGCCGATGCAGCGCGCCGATGAACGGCCCTCTCGTTAACGCGTGTAATTAACGAACTGCTATCGCTAATTACCACGGCGAGCGGGGGGGGCTACTCACGGACGAATTTCTGGGGATCCGCTCTAATTACCCGCGCTAATCTGATTAACTAAATGCGCGCGCGCCTCTCTCCGCGACTTTTTCTCTCGGCCCACACGAGTAAACGAGCGCCCCTTCTTCTACGACGTCGCGGCAGCCATTCGCGTGCACGTCGCGGCGGCGTATCACGTAAAAATGTCGTTAATGCGATCGATCCGGGTGGTCCCTTTCTCGCGATTCCAAAGCATTTCGGACAAATTGCACCCTGACACGCGGCTTCTCCGTTCCTCCCGGCTGACCGCGGCGCGTGGCCGCCCGTGGCTTCTCGTGACCGTACGTGATCGAGTCGTGACCGACGCGTGCGAGGGATCAAACACGGCTATAAGAGTTGCGGTTACCCTCCGATGTGCCGTGGGGCTAAAACGATTCCACATGCGCTTCCTATAAGGCTTTTTTCATGTTAGTTAAAGAGTCGAGCGATTTTTGAGATCCTTCAGAAATGTGCCACGAAACATGTTTCTCATTTTTTACGTTCCGTTATTCTACCGTTATTCTCGTTTGCAGATTCCGTAAAAACTATAGCAATCGATTCGCGGAAGCTCGATGTTTCACGAATGAGCAAACGAAATGACGAGCGCTGGATGCACGAGTCGAAGAATGACGCCGCTCTCATTTCTAACGAGTCGCTGGAGATTTGATCTTCCTGGCGGAAGCGAGCTCCAATACCGCTTAATGGCCTGGGAGACAAACGCAATGACGATCTCCACACGGTCTTTTCCTTCTCTCGTACCGGCACGACGGCACAGGGAACTACCAACCCGCTCGTGCATCCACCCTCGTAGAAGCCGTGATTTGATTCCGGGGACTCATCTTCTCGATTGGGGGCGCACTAACTTTTCAATCAGCCGTCAACTTGGCGGTTGGGAGAGGATGGAGCGGTAGAGAGCGGCTACCCTCCAATGACATGCATCGGAATCTCTCTCCAAATCCACACCGTGTGTTGCCCAATAGTGTTATTACAATTAAAAAATGTTTGACGCGATGTCTCGAAAAGTATACTTTTTTTTTATATCAAAGTCATATTTTGCCATTGCAACTTTCAAGCCGCTAAAATTATAAATGAAAATAATCAATTATGTCTTTGAGATATTTTAAAGCATAAAGTATAATGTAGCAGCAAAAAAAATTTCTTTAAAAATTGTATATCGATATAGGATAAAAAAAAAAAAAATTAAAGAAAAACGTAGAATCTTATGTTAAAAAAGTTTCATCTTCTTGTTATTATTGCTCAAAAATTATTTCGGAGAAATCTTTAAAATTCAACATAAAGTGCTGATAGCCCAATCGCTAAAAATTGTTCACGGATAAAAGCTTGCTGATAAAAGTGAATTAATAGGATGACTGTTTTCATCGCGAAATGAGCATACATGAAAGATGTTCTCGCGAGACATATGCAATAATACACCATGAATCGCAAGCGTGTGCATACAGTTACGATGCCGATGGCGTGGGAACCACGAGTGTGCGTTCTTAAATGCCGCACGCTCTGAAATTTATACACATCCACGACCCGACGCTATTAAAGTGGAAATAACGCAAGAGGTTGCCAAAGGATCTTTTGAACGCTTCGATATTTCTGAATTATTGCATATACATATATCATCTCCACATTCCCACATTAGTTATCAAGGTATAGCCATATATAATCATGCCACAAACTATAGTGTCATATATTAGATAATTTTATTGCATATAAATTTATTTACTCATATATCTTTTATCACATTTTTTTAGTATTAAATATTTTTTAATATTTAAATTAAAAGTAAGTTTTAAAAGTTTATCGCTGCCATAGTCTCGAAAATGTATCTCGATATGAACAGAGTTCCGTAACTCTATTTTCGCTTACTGTTCACTATATTAAAATTGAGCAACAGTACCGGGGCGCGTAAAAACGACCGAATCTGGAAGGAAAGAATGTCAAGCTTTTACAGAGAAAACCGCAGCGGCACGTGAAAAAAAGTGGCATAGTGGGTTGAAATCGTCGCAAATGAGACAGACTGCGAATTCCGGCGGAATTCCTGAACATGGAAATCCGACGAGCACACGTCGATCCGACCACAATATATCGTGTCCGAGGACCCTCGCGCCCACGGCCGTTTCGAGAGTGGCGAGGAAGTTTTGTCGATATCCGTGCACATTCTCCGGACCTATAACGAATTCCGATACGCCACGCGGAGTTTAATATCGAAACTGCGAATATTAACTCATTTAAAATCATTTATCGCGCATATTACTCGCTAATAACGCGCCCGACACTTTGGCAGGCGCGCGTGGAGCCGAAAATTCCGCGTATAATGGACCGTAAAATATAACAGAATAATCGTTGAATATCATTTCATCTCGCGAGGAAACGACGAGAAGAATTGTACGTTTAAAACCGCAAATTCGTTCATGATCATTTACAAATTTTCTCGATCCAATACGATTATAGATCTATTGTGTAATAGATAATTATGAAAATATACCATATATTTGTGAGATTGACAGAGAGTTTTCGTTGTTATATTTAAATAATCTCTATCATTTAATAATTATTAAATTTATTGATAATATGAACTTTTTAATATTATTAAAAGTTTTAAATAAGCAAGAAATTAATATTTTATATCATGATTTCCTCGATAAAAAAAATATTGTTAAATGGTAGAACGATATGTAGAAAGAAAACAATTATTCTCCTTCATCTGATTACTTTGGTAAGGATGGAAACTTTCATGGCGAATCAAGAAATGGACGAAATGGCTTACGGAAAAATAGGAAGATTGGTTCAGCCATGGTTAAGGGGAAGGAAAATGGCAAGCGCGCCGACAACGAAAGTACGACGACAACGATTATTTCACTTTCCCAGCAAATGGCACATAAACATAGCCGCAGGGGATGCGGAGGGAGAATCGACGTCGGATACGGCAGGCAACCCGGGTTAACCAACCGAATAGAAGTATGATTTATAAGAAGGAGGAGTTTACCTCACGATAAAATGAGAGTTCTTGCAGTTCGTGAGGCTGCGGCAGGAACATCAACCCTGAAAGAAATGTACTGGCGCGTCTGTTGCAACTCTACCGTTTAATAAAACAAATAAAAATAATTTCGACATGTCCCTCTCAACTTTGTATATTATTTTGTATTTTTCTTTAGTAGCGTCACTAAATAAAAATTTCCTTGTTTATAAGTCTTTTTTCTATAGGTATAATATTTACTTATATTTGGAAAAAATATGGAGAATATAATTTTTTAATATTTGTAAAATTTTTCCTATATCCTTTCTAGAATTTTTATCTATTATTTCTTTCTTTTTCCTTAAAATAATTTTTAATTATTTAATAATTATATGATTATTATATTTTTTATTTTGACTGTCAAATTATGCCAAAATTTATATAAGACAATTTATAATAATTTTCTTTATTTTTGAGATTTAAATACCATGTATTTTATAGATTTATATCCTGTTATCGAAAGCACTTGCGAAGATTCTATTTCCGTCTTTATCCTTTTTATCGAAGGCACCACTACACGATGCAAAGGATCGCAAAACGTGGTTTGTCGCAGAAGTAACAGTTTCCTAATACACTTAACGATCTCCGCGCTCCTCCGTATCGTTCGCTGTTTCACGGTCATTTCTCTCCGACCCTGAAATTAGTGGGGCGGAAAGATACGCGAATCTCGGATATATTCCCGGCAAGTGGCGGGCAACCGCCCAAAACACTCCCGCCGCCGTTCCGGAAGTAAGAGTAGTTTCAGAGGTGGAAGGCGAGGGAGGATTTACGGCCGCTTTGTTTCTCGTCAGACGGTCGGTCGGAAAAGAAGCCGATGCGCGGCCGGATGAGATTGCAACTCGATACGCTCGCTTTCGACCCGAGAGACTTCATTAATACGGGCGAGTTCGCACGTTGATAGGAGGCGGACAGACGAGCGATCTCGCTGGCGAGGCCGCCCGTTTCTTGGCGATAACTGGAAACTCTCTATACCGTTCACTATGCTACCGCAGGAGATTTGTTGTTTGGGATATCGTTATCGTGTGGCAACTGTGCGCGTGTAATTACAGAATTGCAACGCATTGCGTGTGTGCTTGCGTATGTACGACGACGAGCCTTTTAAAGCAACGCTTGCGCTTTTAAAGCCGCATCCATCGATAGCCTTCGTTGTAAATACGCATTATTTTGTATTTTTCTTTTAGTAGTGTCACTAAATAAAAATTTCTTTTTTTTTTAATTAGGGGTCTTTTTTCTATAAATATAATATTTACTTATATTTGGAAAAAATATTGGAGGGCATATTTTTTTTTAAATATTTGTAAAATTTTTCCTATATCCTTTTTATAATTTTTATCTATTATTTCTTTTTTTTCTTTAAAATAATTTTTAATCATTTAAAAATTGTATGATTATTATATTTTTTTATTTTGACTGTCAAATTATCCCAAAATTTATGTAAAACAATTTATAATAATTTTCTTTATTTTTGAGATCTTTATAGTTTACAGTGCGTATTGATATTGACTTCGAATATTGCTAAAAGAATATAGACAAATTTGTGATTCATCTTGCAGTCCTTATCTATTCAATTTCAAATAAACATTGCAGAATGTTAAATATCATTAATGCGTAGAATTAGTAAGATTTTTAGAAATAGAAAAAAATTTTTTGATTACAGTCTTTGTGTAGGAATCTCTGCATCCCCTAATCTACTATCAGTCGTCTCTTACACAACGCGGAATCATCTTTCGTCAAGACTACCCGACGACAACTGCGACCGAATTCGATTAATCAGTTCGAAAAAGATCTTTCCGCGAGCCGCGTTACGGAGCAATTAAAGGGCAGGATTAATTGCGGCCGCATGCCGGGAAAAATAAGTCCATAAATTAACGGCGCTCCACGTCGTGCTTCCCTCCCTCTCCCACTCTCTCATTCTCGATCCACCCCCGCAGAAATCCCCTGCCCAATCTTTTCTCTTGCCACGGATAACTTATTGCCTCGACAACGCACTATGCATTTCCGAAGCGATTAAGCTGCCACACGGTTTTTTCCGCATCTCCTTCTCTCATCTCTTTCTCTCTGTCTCCCTCCATCCTTCTCGGCATGTCGTTACGATTGCGCGGCGGGAAATTCCGGAAAAGTTTCCGCGGGAGTTTGCGAAACTGACGGCCGGGACAACGATCCATTCTTGCCCTGTATCGCGCGTAATTTGTTTCGCGATTATAATGCCAATCGAGTTTCGAGTAGTTTTGCCAATGAGAATATCCGAAGAGGGAGGAGGATTTCATAAAAAGTATAATCTTCCATCGACGCTAATGTTCCATTATAATTGTCCAATGTGCTATTGTGTAAAGTAAACACTTTAAATTATATAGCATCTATTTAACATAATTGATTGTAAGTAAAGTACACTTATAAAATTCGTTCCCTTGATACGTGTATCCCTAAAGAAAGAGCATCGCAGATTTCAAAATCAGGGACGCCACACTATTCCGAGCCATTCTTCTCCGCCCTTCTTCTCTACCGCCAAAATCGCGGGGGGGCGAAGGTTTTGGCCATTGGAAAACGCTGACTGGGAAGTAACTGCCTGACGGTGAGGGACGTCGACGCTTTTTTTATGTGACACAAAGTAGCACTTTACCAAATGACCCGAATCTTTCTGGGGGTGCGACCGATGTCGTTGACATCGCACGAAATCGTACGCGAGAGCAAGATCGGGAATTCGTTTCCTGAAGATTGGAAGCCACCATAAAGATTGCGTCGTGCGACGCAAGCACCACCGTTTTCGAATCTCTCGTATTCCCATTCGCAAATGTGCGACATTAATTTCATAGTCGAATCGCGACTTCCGCGTCGGTTTATGTGATTCGAGCAACGTGCGCCGATATCTTTCGCAGAGGTTAATTTGAAAATTAATATCAATAAGTATGAAACGCAAGCAAAACGCAATTTCCAACTATTATAAAAATACAAAATTACAAGATAATAAATTTAGAAAAAAGAATCTCGTAAAAAGCAAGACTAAGGAACGATATCGACAACCTGTAAATCTTATCGCGCCAGCTAAGGGTCTCAACGACGTCGTTAGAAAAACGTAAGGCGGGATCGAGTCAATCTCTGGCGGCAAATGCACCATTCGTTCTGGCGTATATACGTGAGACGCGCAGGCAGGTATGCGCCGCGCGATATATCCGGTTTATAAATATTAAACCGAGATCACTAGAGGCTCGGAGGTTGGTATCATAAGATGCTGCGCTGCGCATTGAGGAGAGGATCATGGGGGATTTGCGGACCGTATCCCTCGTTCCACGATATTACTCCTTATATACCTTCACGCGCAAACTTGCTACTCGAGCGTGCACGCGCTGTCTTTCCTCTTCCTTCACCAACCCTCCCTCACCCCCCTCTCTCTCTCTCTCTCTCTCTCCCCCTCGTCGAGCAATATAACCGTATATTCTCCACAGTGTTATCCGCAGCATTATGCTGGTGTTGCATCTATAACACCGATGAATAATAGCAACATGGCCGCATATTTCCGCGACGGAGCGAGTGCGGAATCATTCCGATTGATTTTCCGATGCGATTTCGTCGGACTGCGAAAGAGGGGGACCAAGAGAGCTTCTACACGGCGATTTCTCGAGGGGTCGCCGATAGCGGCGTTGGGATTATGGCAAGCGTGTCGAGAGTCAATCGGTCGTTGAACGAATTAGAGCCCGCCTCGGGACGTGGATTATATTAATCATGTCACCACCTTGTAACCCTGCGCACTCCTGCCGCGTTCTTTTACAAATCGATCATTGCCGCAGACGCCGAGTCCAAATTCGATTTTCTTAGCAATCATTTTCATTATCAGAACTGTTTCATCATTCAAACAGTTTATGACAGCAAAATATCAATTATAAAAATTATTTTTTTTGTGATAAATGTAAAAAATTTTTAACAATATAGTATTTATAAATATATTTTAAAATATGAAAATTTGAAAAAGTTATTTGCTTTCCTCAATTCTAAAAACAATGCAAACAATATGGACTTATATAATATGTATAATAATGTTCTAAAAAGCATAGAAAAAATTTAATCGTACTGTATTTTCTCTCTCTCTCTCTCTCTCTCTCTCTCTCTCATAAATATTAAATTTATTACTTATTAAAACGATATGAATATATAATATACTATGCACGGAGTCATAAGAAAATGTCTCGCTCCCGTGTTTCATTTACATTGCCGTCCGTCAAGAAAAGGGATTGAAGAGCCGTGAGGGAGTAAGTTTACACCCTAGTCGTGTGCGCACGACTTCTCGTTATTAATTACTCCAAAATCCAGAAGCTGTCAACGGGCCGCAGTTCTGCGGCGTACAGCTACGAAAACAACGTCAACGCGAATTTCAGAGGCGTACGCTCTTAGACGCTAATTGTACAAGATCAATCTAAAGTTCCATTGATTACTTGTCGCTCCTTCTGGTTATCGCAAGCAACCGCGTTTTTCGACGCAACATCGTGGCAGAGATTGAAACTAATATATTCTCGATGATATTTGATTATCGGTGTAACGATGAAAAAAAAAAGATGTCTACTTATGGTATAGAGGATATAAAAACAGATTATAATACTTCGCGCGAAGAGTTGTAAATTGTACGATAAATGAGAAGCTAAAAGAAGAGCGCGAGGATAAGAGGCGGGAAGAAATAAGGTAAGAGAAACGAGGAAGCGGAAGAGGACCGAAAAAAGATATAAGAATTTAGCCAATTTACCATAAAGTCGGTGATTCCGTCGACCGGAGATTACCGGAAAAGCCAACGAAAAATGTTGGTCGCGAGGTACACGATACACGCGACAAGAAACAGAAAGTTTTTGAAAACTATTTATCAGTGAGATTAAGAGATAAAGATTCTTTTTAAAAATAATTTACATTTTATAGTGGGAAAAATAATGATCTTAATTTATTGCTACTATCTTAATAATGAGAATAACATCACGAAATCTCATGTTGATTATTCTTCAATTTATGAATAAGATAATTCTCTTCTTAATGACACGTGTGTGTAACACTAATATATAAAACTACCGTATCTCTTAATTTTTAATTTTAAAAAATCTATTTTTTATTCTCGTACCACATTTTTATAACTATTTCAATAAGAAAGAGAAATAAATTTACGCTTATCTAATAACGTTACTGATCACAGTCTTTCGGAAAGAAAAAAGAGCAAATCTTCAGAGTGTCGTTTCTGCCTTTCGTTACGAGTACGAATTCATGAATGCGCTATTTCGGCCGGTTCGTTTTCCATTACCTGGTAGCAGTCCTTGAGGCACTCCCGCGGGCAAGAACCGCCA
Source organism: Lasius platythorax (assembly GCA_963971435.1). Classification (NCBI taxonomy): domain Eukaryota; kingdom Metazoa; phylum Arthropoda; class Insecta; order Hymenoptera; family Formicidae; genus Lasius; species Lasius platythorax. The sequence goes on from OZ020546.1 coordinate 7,073,048, forward strand.
GTGATATGCCTCCGGGTGGGTCTATCTCGTTTCGTAAAATGTGATAATTAAAAAAGCGCGACCTTTGTCTTCATTTACGCCGACGAAATGAAACGTTCGCGTTAAAAATTCAATTAAACACAGACAGAGCATTGCGTCGGGGACGAGGTGAACTCGACGCGTGCGCGCGTCTTGCACAGCTTAAGCATAAGAATGCGTATCATTGCGTTTTTCTGTTGGAACAGAAGGAGGAGGCATTAGGAAATAGAAAAAAACCGCAAAGGTTCCAGCGCTAATTTTACATGGCATTATTAGACTGTAATTTGTGGTGCAGCATGAGAGACGTAAGAAACAAAAAAAGAATCTGCTAAGCTTTAATTAACTATTAATTAAAGCTGAAGAAAATTTTAATTTAACAAAGTTTTAATTTTAATTCTACAAATTCGATTAGAGACAAAGTTACCTATCAAGATATTCAATGTGAAAAATAAAGATATGATAAAAAAGTAGTACGAAGCGTCCAGTTAAGTTTTCGTTAAAGAAAAATCGATTCTGAAGTCGCGGTCAAAGAAATATCCCTGGCAATATCCCAGGAGAGTACCGCATATAATCGTCCCTTTACCATCGGCTTTTTACAAATCCGCTCCTTCGGTCCACGGTTGAAAATTAAAGACGTTGTACCGGCTAGATCAGCAAGAAGAATGATAAAGAAATTTCCGATGATAAATCATTCCTTGCCGGCAAAGCGGCAAAAATTCTCGCTGGTATAAAAACTTTAAGACGCGTGTGGTTATCCGACGATAAATCAATTTTTCGTTACAGCGACCGTAGCCGGATGCGCGAACGAACAACAACAACGATGGAAAAGGGGACCGAAGGTATATAGATGGGGGTTGAAAAATTAAACAAAAACAATGGGCGCGGGCACAATGAGGAAATAAGCACCCATTGATAATGCCGCAAATCACGAGTCCGAGGCCCGGCCTCAACAATGGGATATCAGAATGGCTATTATGCTCGGGGTAGACTCAATTATTTTAAGCCACTTTTGTGCCGCGCTAATGAAGCGAACAAAGCCGAATATTAAAGCAACCTCCTATCTGCCGTCGCGCTTATCTCCACTGTTCCCAACGCCACGCTAACGTCTTCAATAAACTGTGACCTACCAAGTGGTACTGCTCTGCCTTAACCTCGCGAGAAATAAATTTCAAGAAATCACTGATTTATTAGAAAATAAGATTATAAAATTTCTCCATTTTATGCGCTTTTAACCAGGCTGAAACAAAATCATACTTTATTGTGTTTTAAATTTCTCTATCCTATCTCATATATTCCTATCTTCCTCTCTACATTTTCCTCGTAAAGTGAAATCAGCTCTCCATTTCAGAGTTATCGAGAAAATAATTCTGTTCGCGGAAGACCAAGCTACCGCGATATATAACGGCGTCTATAAATTCTCCTGGGGCGCGAATAAAGCGTCCGATACATTCGCACCCGCTTTGCGACACCGTTGATCCGGGAATAAAACACAAGCGTAACCGTCTCATGACTTTTACAAAAATGCCATCGATATCGCGATCGGAGCCACCATCCGGGTGAAAAATTCTTTGACGAGTAATCCCGTGACAACGAAAGTACTGACACTCTCGATATCACTCGAGTATTCTCGTCGCGAAATAATCCCCCGGAGACCACGAAAGATTCCGACTCGGAAGCAACCAGTTTTTTCCGCTTCGTCGGGGTTAACCGACGCTACTTGATATCAAAATCGCCGGGTGAGAAAAGCGGCATAATTGTACATTGCTAATGCAGAAAGAATCTGCGCACACACACAACTTCAATCACCAATATCTTTCTCTTCTTATGACATAAATTTCTTACAGTCCAAAATAGTGTTAAAAATAATGTTTCTAATCTCAATTGAATATCAGAGAGATTTTTATCAATTTAATTATCTTCTAATGTCAATTTTTAACTTTAAAACAAGTTTTTATACGCATAAAATGTAGCAAATTATAGCTAAGAAGAAGATAACAAATCAGATTTTTCATTCAGTTTATATAATATTTATAGTTTTTGCTGGTGATATAGATGAAGAGATCGCACGATGTTTTTCAGTAGAAAATTTATTGCAAATCTGAGTCAGCTCGGCTATCCAGTCATTTTATAATATTCGATACCGTTCCGTTGCTTGTCAGAGCGCGCTTTTTTAAAGACCCGCGGGAAAACCTTGTTAATTAGAGTTTCCGAGTAAAGCATGAGGCGTAAGACCAGCGAGAGGAAGGAAACTGGGGAGAGAAATAAGAGAGCTTCTCTTCTGCGGAATTCCGCAGAATATCAGCACCAAAAGGAAGAGTGGCGCTGTCAGTCGACGGTCACGCATTTTCCGTCCTTCCTGCTTCCTGTGGGAAGACTATATCCTCCTTAAAAACCGATATTTACCACAGAACGAAAGTACTTAGCCTCGAAAAATACGCGTGACGTTTTGCATTCCGGAGCTGCTTTATTTTTCTGATAAGCGATTTTTCCAATAATAAAATATTAGCAAAAATTTAACATTATCTCAAAAATTATCTCAACTGCAATTAAATGCAAAATGCTCTTAGACCGTCTATTCTTTCTTTTTTTTTAACCAGAGGCATTATCCGCTCACTTCTCTCTTTCTCCATTCCGTTATTTCTATTTATCTTGATAAAGCTGGTAGCGAGACGGATTAACATTGCATAACACTCGCATCATTCTCGTACGGAACATGACCACGATAAAATAAAAGGACAATTCCACGCTCGAACGGTTAATAATGAAACGGGGATGAGAAGCAAGGAAAGATGCCGCCAGAAAAAATGTACAGGAAGAAACGAAGGTATACGCGAAATCCAAGATTTCACCCTATTCTCCAGTCAGGATGACGGAGCGCAACCCCTCAGTTCGCTGATATGATAAACACCTGAAATGACAGCGGTATCCGCCCTTTTCCTCGTCCTCTTCCTCGGCCCTTCAAGTTAATCACGTCAGGCGGGCAAACCCTCTGATTAAAACGGCCCTCCGTCCCTTCTTATTATTATTGTTATTAGAGACGGCGAGTACCCTGCACTCGGGAGAATCATCGGGTGAGATGCCAAGCTATCTTGTATGTGCTATGCGTATATATAGACACATCTGTCCGCGCGAATACGCAGACCTCCCTAAACGTCAAAATTTTCAGGATTATTAAACGGCTGATGAGTCGAGAAATGAGACGCGTGTTCAAGTCGTTCCTTAATTAATTCTCATTATCAATCGCTTATACTATATCGCCATTGAGAATTTTGCGTTTGCGATCTATAACGTGAAAGAGGTCCAACCGTTTGAAATAAAATCCGTATGTATAAAAGTTAGTTTGGCGCTATTTGATTTGGAATCAATAAATATAAATTGCATTGCGCGCTAAAAATTTTGACATATGTATTTAGCGGAGCCGAAGTGATTACGAACTGATAAACGCATGTCTTGCGTATGCAAATTTTGGCGACTTCTCTTCAATCGCTAGAAACATTCCAGAGAAGGTGTTCATTGCCAGCTGCGCACATTCACATACACGCTCTCTTATTAAATCAGAAAATTCATTAAGGCCGAGGTTTGGATTACGCTCGAAGGCTCGGTACTTAGCGAGAGGGCGGGTTCCCCGTCGCCCTGGGCAGCGACAGCAAGATCGTAAGGATTTAGAGCCGACCGTAACGAGGGGACCCTCGTAACAAATTACAAATAGTGTCGTTGGCTCCTGAGACGAAGCGCCGATAACTACGTGGCGTCGAACGAATGACTTCTTTTAAGCTCGGAGCGAGCCATCGCACCGACAACAAGATCGAGATATCGAGCTCCTCCGAACCGGAGAACGAGATCCGGTTGCACGCGCAACGATCTATCCTCGGAGCGACCAATCATGCTAATAAAGCCACCGGGCATAAGTAATACGGAACGATCGTAAATCTTCGCAATCCCGATGAATACGCGCGCTAATATCGATATTGGAGCCGGGAAACAAGTATGCAAGGAAGAAACAGTCGGAGAATCTTCCGTCGTGGTGCTTAATTTTAGATCTTTCTATTATCGCTGATTGGAACGCCGCGTGAAGCACTCGATCATGTTCAGCATCGTAAGTGCATGATATGTCTGCTTTATGTACATTTCGATATCAGTCAGAAATTATCAAGCGTCTTAAAAGACATTACTTCTTCAAGTGTCCTCATACATTTGATATATCTCTAAGTTTTTTAAATTTAATAAATTTATTTCATTAAAGAAATATAGAAAAAATTGAAGAAACTTGAATTAGCTAAAGATCTGCTTCGTTTTTCTGTCAAAATTTGCAATAATTTGCAATAATATCAATATTTTTTCTTCGAACCATATTCCATGTAGATCTTTAAAATCCGAGTTCAATGTTTGTTCAATTTGAGACCTGACTTGCAAGATTCCCGATTCGTTATGCCGTGATAATGCGCATTGCTGCACCTCATGTTTTTCCAAAGGCTCATCGCGTGCTGTTGCATACAGGTGTGCACACAGAGCCGAGTCATCAGCGCAACAAGCTGCACGCAGGGAGACACGCAACTGAGACATTACATAAGGTTGCTACTACGTGGCAAAGAGAGACCGGGAAAGGTGCCGCGAAGAAGCATCGACGAGCGGATCCGCGAAAGGAAAGTACGGGCGAGAAGGAAAGGAAAGGGGCGAGAGGGAGTGGAAATAATGAGTTCGCGACCGGGACGCTGCCTCGGCGCGTTGCAAAACGAGTCCTACCTGCCGGCAATGATTGCCGCCTCGCACGGGCTAATAGCACCCGCGAACGTACCGAAGGGTTATGCGGATCACGAGTTTGTTATTGGCTCGCTTAATGACCTATCCGCTCGTTCTACCTGTCCGAAGCGTAGTCCTATGACCGCCGCGTCGAGCCGCCGACAATATAACTGATCACCGTGTATGGAGTGCCAGCATAACTCTCTCCCCTTTCCTCCCCTCGAATTTACACGCGGAAGTGCAAAGATACACGAAGCTAAAAAGATCATATCTATAATGACACCGACCTCTTTTCATTGTCAGTATCAAAAAAATTAAATAACTACTTTACACGATGATATATAATACATTTTCATGCATGATTAAACAAACATTAATTAATTTCCAATACAATAAACATTAATTAGTTTCCGATGCAATAAGCATTTATGCTGATCAATGGCAAATAAATGTTTCAATAAAAATGCTTTTGATAAATTTGTCTTTTTACTCAATTTTTTACTAAATTGTATGAATTTCAATGAAAATGCTTTTGATAATTTTTTTTTACTAAATTGCATGAATTTCTTGTACGAGTATAAATTATTTGTTTCACATACACACGTGTATTTTTATGCTTTTTTATCTCTTATTTATATTTCATGTATAAGTTGGACTGTGTGCACTGTGTGAAATGTATAAAAATTTCATGAAAAAGCAAGTGGAAAATATCAAGTAATGCGAATGAAAAAATTTGAATGATATACGATCCTTTCATCATTCGCTCACTGTACGCTTCTTATGAGATATTATTGAAAAGCAACATAATCAAGGAGAAAGAGCCTTAATGATAATTAGATCGCTCGATTTACAGTTACTTAGACATTCATTCGCCATTGTGAAGTTTATGTTTCGCGAAAAGCATATCTGGGTCGCGTGCTCCGTGCTGACTGCGAGCCAGCTTTAGAATCAAAAACCACGCGAAACGTTTGAGTGGCTCGTTTGCGACTCTAATGAGACACTCGACCGGGCGCTGCGCTCGTGTGATTTATTTCTGCAATATTCGAAACGTCAACAACAACGACCCAACTACTTGTTCATCGTAATGGAGCATAAGATCCGTTCAATATTTATGCATCGAAAACCGTAACAGACTCCAGATTGTTAATCGAGACATTCTCTTTTATGAAAAATAAATACTCGAAACCTAACATGCCCATCATTGCTGTCGTAAGGCATGTTGAACATACGTTCACTAACAAAACGATCTCGTCTTATTTCAAGCTAACTGGAGCCCGAGAATCGTAAGATAATCTAATATAATAGTTCTCCGTTTATGACTAGTCATCCAATAAATCAGACTTCGTACATTCGTTTATTTAAAATTTTGAGTGTAATCGCAAAACGAAATGCGTCAAATATCGAATATCATTTTGCGATGCAAAAATCGAGAAACCATTTGATACGGGCTCTCCTCTTTCAAAATGCCGTAAAAACTTGTCGCCGGCTTACTGCAGCCGTATTCTAGACCTAAACGATGAGTTGCACGCGCGCGATATCGTAAAGACATTTCCCTCCGTCGAGCAGTAGTGCCGTGCAAAATCCCGGCACACTGTCACTGATACTCCGAGAGATCTTCCAGCGCTATATATCGTGCCCCGCAGTCCGGGCTCCCTAACCAGAAATCGCAGAAATAGTCCGGGCGAGTTAGAAACTCGCCGCGTTTCGACTTCCGCGTAGCGGCGAGGATGTAGTGTGTGCGCGCATTCCCGCCCAATAAATTAATCACGAAACTTTCCCAATGTTGAAGTCCGCCGCAAACTAATTTGCTGGCCGGCTCGGAAAGTACGCGCGCGTAACTCCCCAGCGCAGCCGAGTATAATGGGTACGGATCGGCGCACGTGCGCCCGGCGCATAATCATTGCATTTATATTCACTCACCATCGATATTAGACGAGGATTGATCCACGCCTGCTGCATGTTATCGTCGAGGTACCGCTTCGCTATCCGGGCGATGTTTTCGTGCGGCTCTTTCTTCGACGCGGCCGATACGGTGGGCGGAACGACGACGTTGGCATTGTTCCTGAAACAGAAACGAACGAACGTTAGCATCGATCAAGCCTGATTTGTCAAATACCTTCGTCGAACGCGTTAATTATTATGCGGTAATCAGAATATTTGCGGTAACGGAAGATGTTTTCCGACCGAACACTTGAGTAAGGAAAACCCCCGAAGTTGGAATGAAAAAGAGTCTTGACTAAATATATATCTTAAAAAAAAAATTGTAGTAAAACCAATAAACGTTCGAAAAATTTAAAAAGCACAGTAAAGATTTTTAAATATTGCACATTCAGTCTTAATTTTATATTTTTGTATTAATTTTATTATAATTTTAATATAAAAATATACTGTTATTTAATTTGGAAATGTACCACAATGTGTCAACTATCTTACGTAATGTCGCTTTAGAAAACAGGCGGTACCACGATCAACATAATCGTAGTTGTCGTGTAGTTTGCTAGAACATTTCGGTGAACGACGTCAGGCCACTTATACGCGCATGAAATTCTCAGCATGCGTAGAATAACTCCAAAGTCAAATCACGTGTGTCTCTTCTCGAGAACATTCGAGGACATTCGTGTACAACTGAAACGAGCGTCGCGATTTACCTAAAGTACGTCAGAACGTGCTTGAATTTTTCGCATTGTTGTAACGCAGGCACGCATTTTTCCACTATCGATCCCACACATTTACGATGCGCAGTATAATTTCCATTAAATTTAATTTCCATTTAATTTCCATTAATCCAAAATATAATATATATAAAAATGGTTTAAAATAAGATTTTGTTTCAATATTTATAATGTCACACACAATTCTATCTAATATCACAATCAATTTCCATTATAAAAATTGTGAAAATATAGCTGTCAAAATACATTTGTTTATTAAATCGAGTCTGCAATAAAAAAACGCAAAGCGTCTGTTAAAATGTGAGAAGTATTTTACACGAGTGCAAGCTACATAGAAATATGCGTAAAATTGTCGTAAATTCTTATGTCGAATCTGTACAACATACATATAAAATATAAAATCTTTCAAGTAATTTAAATCGGAACTTAGGCATTAAACAATCGTCTCGTTTTATTTCTCACTGGCGAAAAAATCGTTCTCGCTTTCGAGAATGAGATGAATGCAAATTGCCCTTAGATCGACAACACTGAAATCTGAGTAAATGGCGGGCAGCATTCTTGAACTATGTGGCATTAATTACTATTATTTACTTGGCTAAGTTATTAACGCGAACGACGTTTGACGGAGAATAGCAATCTAAACGGACGAGGCGGGTGTGTACGGGGGGGCCTTGTGGGGCAAGAGGCCACGAAATTAATGGTCCCGTACGGCGATGTATCAAACCGAATCTATTGTGCAAGCGCCATACTATTGCCACCGTCACCGGTCATCACCGACCGCCAGATTGCACGTTGCACGACGCAGAAACAGTTTTGGAATGAGGAGAAGATACGATACCTATCTCCGGCCACAAGGGATCATTATAATGCAGCTGCAACTGTCTTCATAATTGGATTAGCGCAACGATATCCCGCCTGCTCGGAAAAAATTCAAGTGTGTACAAGCTATTAATTTTCTCGGGACGACTATTTAGGTGAAATTACCGTTAACAAAGGCAGATAAAAAGATAGTTATTGATGTCTATGTACACACACAAATTGCATAGATTATATTTAATTGTTTATAAGACACGGACAACTAAGAAAAATTATATGTAAAAATTAAATTTTTTACATTTTTACGTTTTCTGTTAACAAAATTCTACAAAATGCGCAAAGGAGACAAAATTTCTAATCCTTTCTATCGTCTTATGAAAATTAGAAAAGTGAAATCACAAGAGAATTTCCCTCCATTAAATTCTTAAGATTGCAAGGCGCTATTATTCACCGAGGATGCATTCTAATGACGCGAGGCGCACTTTGGAGTAATCAGACAGTGACTGAATTCCCCATCGTACATTCGCAATTATCCCATTAATCCCAAGATGGGTTATACCGCGTGCAGACGTATTTTTTAACTTTCTTGCGACGTCTTTGAAGCTTACGCACAACCCATACGCGGCATTGTTTTGCACAGAATTAATTATCCGCCTATCCCGCGGCAGATTGTACCGAAATTCACGTCTGCCGTTCGTTTCTGCCAAGGATGATCCGAAAAAGGGTCCAGTAGAATATTCGCACTTGAGATTATGTATACTGAAGTTTCGATTCTCTTTCCTTTCTCTCCCATAAGATAAATTAAATTGTAATAAATCAATTTACTTTTTCTTATTACTTCATTATCTAATTAAAATATTAAAAAGCATACTTTTTTTGTAAAGAAAAAACGAGAATGTCCGCATAAGTATATGGACGCACAAAGTCACAATATCCATCATTCATATTCAAAAGATAAATAACATATTTATCCTTTTTTAATTATCGTCATAATAAATTGTATTATTACATTTATATATAATTATTCCTATTTTTCGTCGGGATCTGCATGATCCTCAGACCGCCCCTGCTTTCAGATCTCGCCAAGCACAACTTCGCACAATGCATACCTAATATGAATAATCGCATGCCTGTACGTGTGTATCGTATATGTACAAACGTTACGAAACACGCATTCGCATTCAATGGAGACTTCCTTGGCGTTTAAGCGCGCGCGATTGCGAAGCAAGCGGGAACTGAGACGCTGATACACTGTGGATATCCCATAAGTGAATTATGAGAGTTTATCGCGACTCCGTCGCCCCGTGCCTGCTGTCGTGGCGCAGCTGCCGGTTTAGGCCTCCCTAGCGGGTTAAATTATTGCCGGGATCCCCCCCGAAACCGTCTAAATTATTGGTCCCGGCTTCGGATCAGCACCTCGAGCACCTTAAAGACGCGAACACCTCGAGTTTCACCCGAATATATATGTACATATACATTCTTGAACCGAGCAATTTACCCGCTTAAGTACAATTACCAAATTATATTCTCTTTTCATGGAGCAAATTAAAGTAAAAATACGGGTTCAATATTTTTTTTCGATTAAAAAATATTCTCTTTCCCAGGCTAACAAAGCTAAATTTGCAGATAAAAACTGAATAAAGTTTCACAATTTATTTACGAGCGTGCAAAAGAAGCAAAGTTGAATATTATTTTAAACGACAAAAACAATTGAAATTTGTTACATTATTTTTGATAGTTCTTTAATTATTTAAAACATTTATTTTATCACAAAATAAATATAAGTGAACGTTCCAGAATATTTATGCAGATAGTCTCTGTGCAAAACAATTTATTCATACACGATGCAACATATCGAATTATAATCAATAATTTTTTTTAAATCGCTCAAACTAATTCGTACGTTAAAACATATCCGTGAGAAACTGAGTTTTAAAGAGACGATACCTCTTATATAACGATCATCGATCGATCATTTGTCTCGTTTGATTCTCCCACATCAATTCAACGCCAATATATCCAAGACGTTCAGCAAAGGTGAAACATGGTACTTTCCTATTCTCCTCGTATAAGGCGCAGCGAAATAAGTGTGGGAGTTAATAACGCGGAGGATGAAAAAAAGTAACCATCTGCGAAGCGAGCGTAAAGCGCGAATAAGGAAGGAGAAACGGGATAAAGAAGGCGATGGGGACGACGCAAGAGATCGGAGGAGATCCACGGACTATGGAAGATAATCTTCAGGACTACGCGTATATACTCCTTTTGCTCGTCTCCGCGAGTTTTACAGAACCCACACCTCCTCGTCGGGACCCGAAGTGAAGCGACCGAGGAGAAGCAACGGACGATATCCGACGCCGAGCCGAGGTGAGGCGAACCGCGCCACTCTAAATCTCCGTAAATGCGTCGCGGTTGTCCGGCTGTTCTCCCCCTGTTTTCCACAGGTGTATCCCGTTATATAAACCTCTCGAGACGGTTCTCACGAAAATCCGCGCCGGCCGCTCGCTGAATGAAAATTCACGGTAGACTTGAGAAACTTACTCGCGGCCGCAAGCAATGGGGCGGGCGAAACGAAAATGTACGGCGCGTTGCGCTTTGCCGAAAACAACGCTTTTCACATCGCCGAGACGATTTGGAGAAAATCACGAATATTTTCAACGTGTAGGATTTCAGATGTAAATGTAAATATTTTATAACAATTTGACGAAGAATTTTTTATCTCTCGATTTTCCTATTCTAATTTGATAAAAATGTGTAAACGGAATATAAACTTTTAGGCGATCAATATATTATATGTACATATTATCGTTTTGCTCTTTGTCACCATTACTATGCTTATAACGCATATATATCGTCTCTTTAAAACTCTGTTTCTCACGGATGTTTTAATGTACCAATTAGTTTGAGCGATTTAAAAAATTATTGATTATAATTCGATATATTGCATCGTGTATGAATGGAAAAAACTTTAACGATAATTAATCAGAAATGAGATATAATCTTTCCTTTTGATGATCCTTATAAATTGTTTTGCACAGAGATTATCTGCATAAATATTCTGTAACGTTCACTTATATTTATTTTGTAATAAAATAAATGTTTTAAATGTTTTAATGAGAGCACAGCTGAAATTTCTTTCAGACTATAACCTATCAGAACTCGCGGCAAAACCAGAAGACAATGAGAAAGAACGCGAACTTTACGAGTGTTCGGACAATAAATTCAATTAACTAGCGGATACTCTTGCTCGCTATCTGTCCTCGCACTATCATTAAGTCAACAGATTGTTACGCGGCAGATAGATATCGTCTTGTGTATAGATCTTAGACAATTGCGTCTCGTAAATCATCGAATATTTTCATTAAAACAATGCAATATTGGTGATAAACAGTGCAATATTGTTGCAAATCCCTACACGAGTCACGAATTGCCACATATCGGCTCACACAATCGTTCGACTTAAAAATTATACCAGAAATTTTACGTCTCGATTTTTTTCTCGTGGTACATTTAGACACAAATAACGACGTTCTTTTTGGCTACGATCTTGGAATAAGACCCAGCTACTGGCGAGACGAAAAGATGTGCGCACACACACACACACATACATACACATATATCGGGATAATATTCTTGCCATTTTCACAAGCAATAAAGCGCCAGTCGCGTCGCGTGACACGTAAATCTGGCTATTTAATGAGAGTAAAATCGATCGACGAAGTCTCTCGATCTCTCGCGGACCATCTGCTTTAGGCTTTTGCTTAACCGGTCATTTCTCGCAAAGCGCCTAAGATTATCGATCGTAACGTATGATCGGCAAATAACGCATGAACGATCTTCAGAAGACTCGAGAAACCGATTTCACGGCCCTGAAATTTGTTATCCGCGATCAACGCTTTTTTTCATTATAAAAGTCAACGATGTGTGCGCCGATGTAGTCTACAATTTCTCGACTACCTATTTTATATTTGTAGAATATCGAGAACTTTTTTTGTATCCATGTTGGACATAGTAGAATTTTTTAAATAATTCGAATATACTTTTTTTCTTTATTTTGCTTTGACATCAGATTTATTGTCAAGTTTTAAATATTCCAATCAAATTTCAATAAAACGCGCATTTTTTTATAAATCTATTGATACTGCATCGACTAAAAAACATCGTATGTGTATTCTTGACATCACGTACAATCGATATTTGTCGCAGCTGTAAACAATTCTGATTATGCAAAGCCACGCGAACCTGCAGCATGTCGTGTTATGACGCCTGATTCGCCGGTTGCATTTGCGGGCAAAGATGCACTTTCGATCACAGTATCTAAAGGATACTACAGCGGATATTGCATACGGAAATGTGCAGCAAGGCGATTCGCTGTCTTTATGTACTATGTTTATGCGCGACTCGCGTGGTATTACGGGTAACGACACGTGTAGCAATTTTTTGCATGGATCATTGTTTACTCCGTTTATGATGCAAGTGAATGAAAAGAATTGTTGACAATTTTTTGAAGCAAATAAATTTATACATTTACATGTAATGTATTTTATTTATAGAAGACCGTCTTAATTTTTTACGTATAATCTTATCGGAAGTGCTTCAGTCACAAATGATATATGTATGCTATTTCTAAAAATATTATATTTTTTCATAACAATATAATTATTTTATTTTATAATCGGATTAGTATTCTTTAATAATATTGTGCAAACTTAGGTTTGCAACTTCCGCAGTTGCATTTATACCAATGCAACTGCGGAATAATTTGTTAACTTCATATTTAAAATCGAAGTTTGCTCCACGACACGAAAATCTTTTTCAGGAAGCGGAAAAGTGTTGCAATATTCATCGAGAATTCATCGATGTACGATAACGATTCTCCGTAATCCCGAAAGAATAGTTTTGAATAAATAAGCGATTCGAAAACACGGGGAAAAAAATAAAGATAAATAAATAACGAGATCGCGACGAGTCCATTCGCATTCCAACGACTTTTTTTATATTAACCAGCGGCGATTAGCATTTACACGAAGGAATCCGTCGAGGTATACCGACAGGAAGAAATAACGATGTATTTTCCGAGAAAATAACGATGTTCCACGTCTACCTCGACAAGACGATACCGTTCAGTACCTTCGCATCTAAGTGCGATAACACTCCAGGTGATAAACCAACAGCATAATCTCTAGAAGCTTAAGAAGTTATCGAACTTTAGATGCATCCTGTTTTAAAAGTCATTTTAATATCTCGTCCTTCCTATCTATTCAAAATAATCATTTTTTTTTTAAGATTCATAATAGAGAATAGTCGTGTGTATAAATGTGTTTTTAAAACAGTTATAGACTAATGAAATTCAGGGATCCACATTTCAAAATTCTCATCTGATAAATCAATATTCATAAAAGATTGCGCATCAAGTCTAATAAGGAAATACAGATTCATGTTCCCGTAAATCATTCTCTTCCCAACTTTTCTATATATCATTGTGTTTATGTAGAATCTATCGTATTCTATTCAATGCAAATACATTTAGTGATTCGGTACGATCTCAATAAGGGACGCTGTTACTCGCGCGCCAATATTTGACGTCTAAAAATTTTCCAGAAAGAGCGATTATCGAAACGAGATCATTTATGGCGCGTGCTTTCTAAACGTCGAACAATAGGCGGCATTGAGTATAGGTAAGATTCCGGAACAAAATCGTTAAACGATCCCATCCTAGCGATCGCGGGTGCGTGCTCGTCGGTACCTTTGAGAGATAACATGGATCGTAAATCCGTTAAGTCCCGCGATATCGATCTGCCATTGGACGAACCATGCTCCCATAACGCGATAGAATCAAGTCCGGTCTTCGGACACGTGGGTATCTTTCTCTGTCCTATTCTACTCCGGCATCGATTGCCACTTATCGATAGTGCATTTATCGCACGACCGATGCAACCCAGAACGATGACGGTCTGAATATATGGTATATTAACTATTATTTTATTTCTAATTAGTTTCGAAGTGTTTATTAATAATGAAAGCAAGATAAATAATCTATAATCTTATTTCACATTTATAACTGATCTTTGAAATAATTATGTGAAATTCACGCTAAATTGTAGTTAGATCCGTAGATTTAAAACCATAAATATTGTTTTAATTATTTATATATATATATAATTAAAACAATTAGAAAAAATTTTAGAAAACAGTTATGAAAAGTTCAGAACCAGGCAGCCGCAGCGCTAAATGTGTGATGAGAATACGAACCGTCGAAAACGCAGGAAACTTGTCTGGTTATATACTTCTTGTTATAGCCCGTTTGGGAAATTCAGGAAAAACTCAGGTCGCACACGAAATTTGCCGTGCTCGAATCAACAGCGTCGGTCGATTACGTTCCCGTAGATGGTTACGCGAGAACGAGGTAAAGGGTGTCAAGTAAAGAGCACGGCGCGCACACACTAAGCAAAGGGTGAGCCGAAGCACGTCGAAAGATAAATAGACTATCAGATAGTATCGACTCGGCAGCAGCCCTCGGGGGTTTCACCTCCTTCCTTTTCCTCTTCTTCCTCTTGATCCCCGTCGTCTGGCTGCTGCCTTCTTCTTCTTCTTCTTCTTCTTCTTCTTCTTCTTCTTCTTCTTCTTCTTCTTCTTCTTCTTCTTCTTATTTTTCCTTTTCCTCTACGAGTCGCGTATGCCTGTACCGAACGAGAGTACACCCGTAATATCCCAGTGCTATATTCCGTCGCTTACGAGTAGGCATTCGAGACAGTCTACAGTCGCCGGTAGCGAGACGCGTATCAACGATAACGATAATCGGCAGGAATGCACTGTGCTCTTCGCCCGCGTCATTCCTCCTTTATCCTTGTTTGTAGCCACCTTTCGCGTCTTGCTTCGTCGTGTAGCTTCGCAACCACTTGCAGCCCCGGGGACCCAGCGGCTTCTTCATACGATATCATGGCCGAGTCCTCGAGGAAGAGGTACGTTAAGAGAGGAGTCTTGCGCGAGGAGCCTTCTCTGTTTTTCCAGCTCATGCGTTTGATGCCTCCGATGTGTTCTGGCGTAGCGGCTTATCGGAGGATGATAAACGTTTAGAGGCAGTAAGATACCCGTGAGGTGAGTCGTAAAAACCGTAACACCAGCAAACATTCCTAATGGACCGTTCTTTTGTCTGCGACTTTACTTTGCACAAAATTTTACGATAAAAGGTTAAAGATAGGAGAAACAAGTAAAATGACTTTCATCATCAAGCGTAAATAATGTTCTGTGAAAATCGCGCAGAACAGATCACACGATCCGACGACTGCTCCGTTAAAAAAAAGTATGATTAATTTCATAATATAACTAATGTGCAGTGATTAGATTCTGTGCGAGAAGAAAAGCTGACGATGATCGCGGT
This sequence comes from Lasius platythorax, assembly GCA_963971435.1. Lineage (NCBI taxonomy): Eukaryota > Metazoa > Arthropoda > Insecta > Hymenoptera > Formicidae > Lasius > Lasius platythorax. Next base: position 7,088,672 of record OZ020546.1, read on the forward strand.
TCTCGTTCTTGCGGTTACAAAGAAAATAATGGATACGGTGTAACTGCTGCGCTCTGCGGCGCGTTAATTCCGAAACCCTTTTCACGAACGAGACGGAACACGAACATAGGGAGAAAAGAAAGACGCGGTGCCCCGAAACGTTCACCTTCTTCTATTCTACGCATCGTTAGGACTTACGTAGCCGTGGCCGCGGGACCTCGCGAGATTTAGCAGCCATCGTCGTTGATTTGTGACCCATTGTTCTCCGGTAACCGGTGGAGCAGGGTTCTGGATAGGGGGAGGAAGCCCAACTAAAAACTGGACTATCGAAGTAATGGCCATCGATTTGCTGCCACCGAAACTACGGAACGCGACCGGTGACTGCGAACCGCAATCGCGCGTTTTCGCTTCTGTGTATTCTATTTTATATATATTATACCCTTCGACGCCGCATAAACTTGGATCGAGCGAAAGAACGAGCGAAGGAAGCTCTCATTAAGTCTGAAAGATATAAATGGATTCTCTGATTTTCTTTGATTGTATTATAAGAAATTATGAAAATAACATTATTTTTAAATATACACTCGTAAGAGTGACAATAAGTGATCTTCGAGAGAGAGAGAGAATATTTGTTCTATTTAAATATATAGTTATAAAATACTATTATAATTATATATTTTATCAATTTGAAGGGGCATCTTTTCTTTAATTAAAATAAAAATGTGGGCAAATAAGCTGTCCTCTATATATAGATTCCTCCGAAACTTTTATAACTATAAAAAGTTGTTATTTAGAATTAAAATGACGGCGAAGTGATCCTTGCAAAACTTCCAATATCTTATTGTTCCATGCATTTCGCGATCCGGCAATTGAACCGAACGCGCGTTACAACATTCATTGTGCATTCATAAAAAGCGGGATGCCGCGTCTTCGATACTGAATGCCCGTTTAATCTACCCATCCGTTCGACAGATTTTGAATGGGAAGTCGAAGAGCCTCACGCTCTCGTCGAACGATCCGAGAAACGGAACAGACGTAATAGACCGGTGAAGTCGATTCCTGCGAAGTCAGACCGACACAATAGAAAGACGGTCGTGGAACGAACAGGCTCGTCCCCCCAAGACCTGCTTTATTTATTCCATTATCCCGAGGACAGGTAACAATCTCCCGCTGTCTGGCAGCACGCTTCTCCTCAGCGTGCATCGATGTACTTTGCAATCAACATTGACATAGTCGACGAGAAGATATTAAGACGATGAAAAAAAAAAAGTCGCGTTTTTTAATACATTTAAAGTCTCTTCAAATTATTTTATAAATTTATAACTATTTGTCTTGAAAGTTTGAAATTATTCATAAGTAATTTTAAAAAGATACAATAAAAAGTAATTTGTGAGAAAGAATAAAATTTGATTTGGCACTTTGTTCATTAATTAATAAATTGATGTATAGATTAGCTTGTTTTTTTTCTCGATCAAAGAATATCTTTTTGAAAAGACTCCTTTAATTAGTTATTGAATTTTAAAATTTAATTATATATAGTTATAGAATCTAAAATTATTTTATATGTGTATGTCCAGGATATGGTTTCTGATTATTTTCTGTCCTTGGCTTCCGATACACTCATCATTGTAAACGGTCGATCGGCTTTTCCCCGGCTTCCTAGATAGGTTGTCAATCTTTGACATTATATCCCAACGAGCTCACAACGCCGCGATGAAGCTGGCATTAATTAAAGCGCGCTCGTTAATTGACGGACAAATCCGAGCGGGGACCACGGATAAATACAGACACCTCGATCGAGACGTGAATGGCATTGTCAGCGGCTCGAAGAACTGCTTCCCGGGGAGAGATAATCAATTCCCTTGGCTGCACCGCCGGCGCTATAGCTATACTGTAGGATCGATGTAGAAAGGATAATTAAGCGAGAACGTCAAAGATACAATACTCGTTTCGTTGACATTAATTGGCTTCGGTCACGTCACATTATCATAATGACATTAATGGAGCTCTTCATAGATTTGGTTTTTAAGCACGGATTAAATAACACGAGATATTACTTACTAATTAAAACGTAGTTGAGAGAGAATTTTTATCTATCAGCCACTGGAAAATCTAAGAACTTCTATCGGTATAAATATGGATATTAAATTTTTTATTTTTCAGATAATTTTAAATAAATTTTTTGCTTTTAGACAATTTAAAGTTTAACTGCAAATATGCTAAGATAGATGTCAAAAAATTTTTTACTAAAAATTATTTCCCGAAGAATACAACGTATAAAACTCGGGATATTCTTTGCAAGTAGGATAGTATTTTTTTTATATCATTGTAACATTCTATTCGGGGTTAAATTCCACATAGTGCGAAGATGCATCACAATATTTCACATTCTGCCGTGTATCTGCAAGCAAGCAGCTCGCTTATCCAGCGCTGCATTCCTGCGACGCGATTCTGCATTCCAGCAGATAGGTATCGGGATTTTCATCCGTATACATCCTGTAAAAGTGGGCTTCCATCCCTCGCCGACGCGATTCCGGAGATTTTATCCCCCTAGCAGCCAACCAGAAGAGGAGCCACCCCTCGGCATGATATTATGATAATACACTTATATTCATATGCAATAGGGTCCTCGACTTAGGACGGAGGGCAACACGAAGGCGTTCTCCTCCTCGGGGTCTACAAGCCGTAATGTAATTCGATCGACACTTTAGCCCCGAGATGATGGAACGTCGGATAGAAATTGACGGTGAGCGGTGGGATGACGTGGCTGAAGAAGGGAAGACGATATAGGACCCAGGATGGCAGGTTAGCCTTAGCTTCCGTACTATTCGAGTGCCGAGGTTCTCCGGCTAATTGCCCGTTAATTTGGTTAATTGTGGAGGTACGACAAGTATCGGCTTGTTCCGACGATGGATCTCGCCGCGTTAATGAAGGGTGGTTCGAGGGATGAGCGGGAAATGCTTTAGGAAACGCCGTTTTTTTTAATGAAGAACCTCCGCAGAAAAAGCAATTACGAACGGATCGCTATCAATTGCAGCGCACTATAAGAATTGCGATAGTGATTATCTTTATTATATTTTTTACATAATTTACTATCAAAAATTCTTTAAGAAAAAATAATAGTCAGTAATGCGCTGGATCATAATTAAAAAATATTCCAAAACGCATTCTTACGGCTTATAGTTGATATGGAATAATAAAGATAAGATGAAAAAAATTTTTTGACAATTAAAAAGAATTAATAAAAATTTTCTTAGCATGATTGTTACTCTGTGACGAATATGCGTGGATGGAAGGTTAATTTCAAATAGGTAGTTGTTATTAGCGTGACTCGTTCGGCAAGTCAATGGGGAATAACTGAGCAATCAGCATACCTATTATCGTGCAATTATTCGAGCGAGAAGTTTGCATAGTTCAAATGGCGAGATCTCCGAATCCTTTGGACGGAATAGTTTTCTTCTAAGGGCAGTTTGACAGCTGAAAATATTAACCGAACTAACCGAGCAACTATTGTTCTCATCATTTTCTCGTCTTTTATCTGGGATTCACGTTCGCGGATTGTGAGAATGAGCTCTGAGGGGAATACAAATGAAACTTCCTAGCAACGAAAATCCTAAGATTGATTATCAACATCTACCCGCGTTTATGACACGCGCACTTGTCGTTGTGAAAGCGATGAAACACATCTTTACTCCGAAAATCTTTACATATAATTCGATATAATTCGAGAGATTTAGATTAAGTTAAGAAATTATTACTATATTTTTTCTACTCTATGTTCAAATATATGGATTGAATATAAAATTGATTTATGCCTGAGAAATATTATTTAAAAATAAATTATAATAAAATTAAACTCTTTTATCATGGTTACCTATTTATATATTGGATACATGATTTTCGAAAAAATTTAATTCCACTAATTTATCACATTATGAGTATATCAGATAATAGACAAACCCTAACACGCGTTTGTTCCGAATTTTAGTCCACGATCGTTCATAATGATATGGAATTCTTGGTGTGCATGGGCTGCCTTCCAGCTTCCAGCTTAATTCTGCACCTCTACGCCGAGAATTTCAGGATATTACCGTGTATTAAATTTCAATAGGAAAATTCGATATTACAGCATGATACGAGCACGCAATGCAGCGCTGGAATTTGTACTTTTGTTACAAAACTATTCATATGGGCATATCTCATATAGACGCCTCTGTATTTAATTGTACAATTTCACCGTATGATGCATCTAGATAATGTTTATAAAACATAACACTTTACCAAATGCTATTTTATGATCAATAAAAAAATCTTAAGTGTATATATAGCTTGTTATTTCGCATATTTTTCTTTGGTCAAATAAAATTCTAAAGTAAGTAGATAACAAATCTAAGAATCGACTTATAAAATTAGTCGTAGAAATATATTGCAATATTCACGACTTTTCATGATGCCGATATTAAACAGTCTCGGCAGATTGCTTAATACATGCGAAATCCGTAATGTTGGAAAACATTTTTACGCCGGTCATTACGCGCGCATTCAATATAGCTTGAATTCCCGAACGAAAGTATAAATATCCATAAGTATATATATACAACTTGCATAGGCGGTTATGCAAGTATTTAGTTGCCATCCCGTCGCGTAATGCGTATCCGTATATAATTTCCCGATACTCCGCGGATCCCATAAGTGCGTTGTCTTGTCCCCAATGGCATCTTAGGCACGACATTTCATTACCGCATTTCGAACGAATTTACCCTCTCTCGCCGTTGTTTCGCCATAAAACGGTAAATAGCCATATAAGCAGTCATGTCATAAAATACAAGATAGGCCAAGGTAGTTCGCGAACTTCTTACAATGAATACTTTTGCACATCGACGTAAATCAGTGATATCTTAATACTTAATACTCTAAAAATTATAACTTATGGATAAGACCTCGCCGATATCTTCCGCTTATATGTTAAGATTAAGAAAATCTTAACATGTTTAATAGAAAGAAGACACAATGTAAAAATTGTAATTGATATATACAGCTCCCCGATCCAGCGAATCGAGACGGAGTATACAAAGACCATAGTCATCCATATTCATTGACTGCTTATAGGATGAAACCATCTACAAAAGGAGAGCCGTTCGTTTTTCTCTTCTGTCGCAAGCGAATTAATTCAGTGGCACGGTTCCATCGATTAACATCCAATGCTTATTTAAGCGTGACATTTTTGACGGTCGATAGTTTCTCTCTCTTTCTCTCACACACACACACACACACACACACACAAACACACACACATACACACACTCTCTCATCGCGTTTAAAAACAAGATTTATAGATTTACTCAATTAAATTTCTAAAAAAGTTATATATTATCTTGCCTATTGGCTTGATAAAAGCATCCTGCTTTGATAAAAACATTTTTCTCTTCTATATGTATTTAAAAAACTATTATTTAATCCTTCTAAAGAATACAAGCTATTTGAATAATTGTCATCATTAATCGAGTGATCATAAAAAATAAAACGTTGAATAATCCTCCAAATATTATAGATTTGCCATTTTTAATTGCACTGTTTCACACTTTTTGAGCTTAAAATAAAGAGTTCATTTTTTCGTAATTGAAAACAAAAATAGGGGGAAAAAAGCGAAGAAAAGCCTGGAAAGTGCACTTGAAATGGGCAAATGTCATATTGCAGTTCGCTCCAACGTAATTTCTGTCTGACCTTTACATTTCATCGTCATCCTTCGCTTTTCTCCAACCTTGATCCTTCCACTTGTTGGAATTTCAGTATTGTTGGCGGAAAGTTACGGAATCCATCCGCTCTCGCAAATCCATTCAGGCGTAATTAATGCCAACGTATCCATTTTGCGCCTGACGGCGAGAGGTGCACGACGGGATGTGCGAGTATGCTTTATGAGGGAGTTTATGAAAATGTTCGGCATAGAGGAGGAGAGAGAAAAGGAAGAAGCGAAGATCCCGAGGGGTGCTCTCATATCTTCGTATCTTACCCCCGTTGCACAGGTGACGCTCCCTCGGGAGCGTGCGTGCGTATATGTGCGTGCGTTTTGTGTGTGTGTGTATGTGTTTACGTCGCCGCCAGATATTACCGCATAATTTTGGGATATTTCACTGGCACACGCAAAGCAAGCCTCGGACGTGCGCGAATAGCTTCACAGACGATCGTTATTCGCTCGCGAGAGAGAACAAAAGGAAACGAACGGGAGGCAGAGTCCTCGGAGGGTTTCTGCTTTGCATGGTACGACGATATAACGCGTGTGAAGGGTACACCCGAGAGCTGAGAGCGGATCGTCATGAATAATTGAGATTCTTGTACAGGGCGTCGTTTCGCGTCAAGCTTCAGAGATTCGCTACTCGAAATCTATCTCCTCATCATATCGGTTTTTTGATCAGTTGCAAAAGTTTTATCGATAGAATATCATCGTGTACTGCCGTAAAGACGAGACAGGTTGCAACTACGTTCTTTTAAATTGATATCGTATCAATATATATTTTTCGCGCATTCTGTGCTCTCGTAAACTGGATCAGTGAAAATATCTCTGGTTAAATCAGTGATACAAGATTTCACCGAAGATCAGCGAAATATTCACGAAATATTCACTGATATTCGATGAAAACATTCACACTTTGCTTCTTCGTCTTATGTCCTATTGATTATGGCAGTGAGTTTTCACTGAAAAATCAGTAATAACCATATACCTATATTTGTAAGATGTAACTTTTAAAATTTTTTCTATTTATTTTGAATTACTATTTTTGAGGGAAAAAAATCTTCAAACATATCCGAAATGAAATACGTATAGCTAGTATTCAAACTCAGAATTATATACATATTACATATTATTTTTTTACGATGTGAAAAAGCCAAAAAAATAAGCAAAATTCTTCGTCAAAAATTCTGATATTTTTTTAACAAAATATGTAGTATAAGTTTATCTCATATATAATATTATAATATAAAGATACATTTTTAAAATATCACTAATTGAAACAACCTTTATTATTAACTAATTTCAATGAGGTTTCACTGATTTGCAGTGCTATACTTATAATTGATTGTAAGACTATTAGTGACTATTCAGACTGCATTTCAGTGATTATGCTCTGCTATCATTTAAGAAACTAACTTTTCAATACTGACTTGCCTGAATCTTAATAGATCTATTTTTGTTTAACTAAACTTTTGCAGAAAATTCGCCTTTTCTGACAAATATCTTAAAAATATTTTATCAACACACATATCTCAATCTAAAAAAAATTCTTATCGTCCATGTATCGTTCTTATCTCCGATAACGGGATAAACACGAAACAGACACGTGTGTCTCGCTACGAAGAGTCGCTACACACAGAATCGAAGTGTGGCAGCATCCATCTCAAATAGTAAGATACACAGGTACGAACATACAGAGAACAACAGCGTGCACGCGCATCAGCTGTCTGATGACAGATCGCGCATCAGCAAAGCGCGAGCCGCTTATCCATCAACATCAGACCGGGACACGCGCGTCCTGCCCGCGGGCATTCCACACGGTGGACCGCATTACATTCCCGTCGTCTATGTAGTGCAGCATCCCCGAGGACCCCCGGGGGCCGTGATCCCGCGACACCGACCAAATCGTCGTCATAAGTGGCGATTGTGAGCGTCGAAAGAGATTTATCGGCGATCTCTATGAACGCGCCGCGATTCTGCTCCTCCGCGACAGAATGGAGCTACTTTATTCATCGCTCTTTTTCGCCTACTCATTGATACGCCTTATCGCACGTCTATCTCTCCCAGCTGGGTCCTGAATCGATTTTACGATATTTCTAAAGATGGACTCGGGCATATCGGTAATATCGCGAAAGCTGACGGAGATATATTAGATCCTTATGTATAGCTACTTCGAAAAATAGTAGCGGCGGTTACTTATAAATTAAGTCAATAATGATTAATGAAGAGTATATGTTGGAAAGTAATTACATATCTCGCCAATAACGGTAACACACGTTATATATGAGTAATAACTATGTCTTCCGTAATTAATAATCCTCGGGATCCAGTTTCAATAATAAATTGGCCGATCCTTTCTTGCAATATATTTGGCGAACGAGGAAAGCGGTTAATCATAAACGTTGCAACAGGAATCTAATGATGAAATTTACAGAAACTTTCTGATTCACTATAAACGTGCGTGTCGAGAAGAAGGCCAATTGCTTCCCTCGGATTTCCATAGATAAAAATGTACGAAACAATGCGCTATCGTGCCGATATTGTCATTTCGAAATGACACATTGTCTGCCGTAGCTGTCGATGACGATAAAATAACGAATAAATGCGCGCTTGTCACGCGCAAAACGCGTATTTATAGCCTGGATCGAATAAAATTGTTGTATCGAAGCAGGAGAATGCGAAACTCGAAACGCGAAAAGATATATTTCTATTATTAGATATACGTTTATATGAAAATCTCAAAACTTGTAATCACTTATAAGACGTGAAATAAAATATCTTGTTAATTTTATGTAAAAAATATTACTGAATAATTATATTCGTAAAATATTCGTTAATATTAAAATTTAACAAAAATCAGATGGTCAAAGATTTCGTAGATATAAGAGAAAGTGCGGGTACAACTCGCAGTGATAATATATAGATTATGCGAGGTAAACGGTGCAAGAGGGAGAGAGTGTTTAGTACGCACGCACACACACATACACACATACATACACACAGTATTGTGCTGCACGGAAATGGTAAGGAGGCTATCAGAGAAGCACCACTATTGTGCGTATCACGCGTGGGTATCTCTCTTGCAACGACTCGGCTGAGTGTACACTTGGCAGGTCGATACATTATTATATCGCCGCGTTCTGAATTTACCCGACTCACGCGCGCGTTGTCTCGTTATATATAAGTATATGGAAGCGCATTCCGCGAACCGATATTGACGCGCACCGACGCGTAATTTACATAGCTCCGCTATTTGCGTCGCGATGTGCCGTGCCGTTGGGGGATTAATTAATTGCACCGTCGTTAAAACGCGTATGTTAACGCCTGAGATAGCATTGCCGGTAACAAATTCAGTTCATTCCAAGTGCATCGGAATTGATAACTAAACGCGCGTGTACATGTTCAAGCTTCTTCTCAAAACGACACAATTGGAATTGCAGTACTGCTAAAGAGATTACAAGCAAATTCAATAATTTTAAGTATTTTAGATAACAATTAAGAATATAGTATAAAAATGAATAAGTTCAAAAAAGAGTCACATAAGTAGCGTGTTGTATGTGTATGTGTACGTGTGTATGGGAATTTTGTATTTCTTTAATAAAATTAATTATGTTCTATTAAATTATATAAGCTTGTGTTGTCTTAATCAGGCTATATAAAAATATAATGGCTCTTAACGCGTTGGCGTAAATATTGCCAATCTAATTTCCGTGCGCGACGAGATATCGTTTAATATCTTAATTATATGAATATATTTAGAGGCATATATGAATACGTTGTACCGCTCGCAATTATGTAATAAGCCGGATAAACGCGTAACGTTCCGAGTCTAAGAAAAATGTTACAATAGATTCAATCGAGATTTGTTCCGTTATTACATGTCGTAATTTACGCAAATGCAGTCTCATGCAAATTTTAGGGACGGCATGCTGTATTAAATCTCGTGCGTGTTTATAATAGTAGCTAGTTTATATTTATATGCGCGACGAATGATAAAATGTTCAGGCTCATGCTAGAAGCGCGATATATTGATCGTAAATATCGCGAATATATAGCCGAAAAATAAAATTAAAACACTAAACACTGTCCGTTACAGATTTTTCCTATAACAATCCCTGTCACCGAGTGTTAGAGTCTCGCGCGTTTCAATGGTCATTGTTCCACAAACGATAAAATAAAAAGCAATATTGTTAACCGTTCAATTAGACATTTACACGCAATATTTAACAGTTTTGTAACAATATATTAAAGAAAATTTATCTTTTTTATTTTATTGCAAATACATTTTCTATAATAAAACTTGAAGATTAATTTAAAAAATATTTAAAGAAACGGAAAATTTATAAAGAAATAGTATTAATCGAATTCTTAATCTCAAAGATTTCAAGGAAAGATCGGTTTCTATATTGATGGAAGAATCCTAAATTTAATTTAAACAAAGATAGTAATTAGGAGAAAGTATGAGTAAAATCTGCTTAACAAAACGATCTCGGTTAGCATTTTCATATTTCATTGGTGAGACAATACTCGCGATGATCTTGTGAGGCACGGTGTCCATTTAAATAGGATATCCCTTAGACAGGGTATCCCTTAAACAAGATAATCTTGTGATCCATGTCCTACGCCCACTTATCCACCCAACGCCGCAGGTAAACGCGGGTAAACATGGTATCGATTATTCATAGTGGATCATTGGCACCAGACGCACCTAACCTGCGCATTTATGCACGCACGTGCATATCCTATATCCTATATCCTATATATGAATCTTGGACCCACAGGTGGTCAACTTACGGCGTCTAAGCAGCATACAAACAATGCGAATACAATAAATCATTAAATAAAAAATGATATGAAGCTAAACATATATATTATTTTTCATAATGGTTAATCATTTTTTTTATTTTTATTTTATTTGTTTCACTAGTGGTGAGGTTCCATTTATCAAAAATCTATCATCTGTTTCTTACAATAAAGAAATTTAATTTTACATATAATTATATATCAAAATTAGAAGTTTTATATATAATTATAATAGAGAACAGAAAAAATCTCATTATAGGTAAAAATAAAGTACAATAAGTATAATAACAATAAATAAATAATGAAATAATGAAAAAAATAATTTGTTTGATGACGTATAAAGACATATTTGACAATGGTTGACCACTACTGCGGCGTCCATATCCTGTTCGAGAAACTCGGCACAAAGTCAGATACATGAACCCCACCCACGCTCGTCGTTTTCCGAGAGAGTTACCGGAGATATGACAGACAGAAATGATAATTTAGCGTCATTATTATAAATGTCTGAGACGACGGCGAAGCGGGTGCTGTAACGACCTGTAAGCGCGTACGTGAAGTCGGGCGAACATAGAATTAAACGATCTCATTAACGGAGCTTCACGGCCGAAATATCGATCGCTATTTTGACGGCTGCAAATAATATACTTTATCTGTTCATTCGAACTCTGTCTTCAGTTCTGTCAATAAATATGTGTGATCTTTGATACTCGATATTTTAAACCTAAATTAATAAACATTTCTTCTCGATCGACTACCTCAATTTGTACAAAATATCTCATAACTCTTTTAATACTGATATTAAGTTTCGTAATGTTATCATTAGATTGAAAATGTGTATAATGAAACTTTAGAGAAACTTTGTAATCTTACAGAAAATTTGAAATTTAAATGTCAATACAGTAATGAATACAGTAAGACATTTGTTTAGAATATTGTTAAGACAGCACAGAAAAGTAAATTCTTCTTTTTCAAGAATATATTATCATAAAAATGCAAATTTAAAGAAAGTCATATGTAGGAACGTTTCTCATGTATGGTTCACTTACAATTAGACTTTATAGCTAGAGTTAATATTCTTTTTCTTTTAGATCATGCTAATTAATGAGAGGCAACTTTTGTGAGACGCAGTTTCTAATTGAATGATATCTCATTCATCAGGCGTATTTAGCATTTAACTCTTATACAATAGCGGCATTATCATTTGTCCGTGACGACTTTCGCTACATATGTACCTACATACGTTCCGCCTATCTCTTGCCAACGTTAATGAGCATTTGCAATTCTGTACGCAATTAAAGTATACTCGACGTAATAAAAGTTTTGGAATATTAGAATTTTCTCATAATAATTTTCAAGACGTATTACTTTCTCTTGCTGTGTATAAAATTCAACAGTGTAATGACGTTTTCAACGCATTTGACGCAAAAGAAAGATTATCGAGCGAGCTAAATGAGAAAAAAAGGAAGACTGTCGGAATCATTATCACACGGTAGAAGAAACAGGCGTCGGAGGTCGGCAGGCTCAGAGTCAATACTTAAGAGATGATTACGCGAGGGCGTCGAAGGCGGCTTCATCTCGCGTAATTAACATCATTAAAGCACCGGATATTAAATAAATTACAAATAATTATGTTCAACTATGGCACTAATGATCGTTGTAAACTGCGATCGTGTACGTCGTAAAAATATTGATTACGAGACCGCGACTCCAACTCTACTCTAGTTACTTTCGAGCGAAAGATCTGTCTAATATTTCTATTTTAATTTTACATTTTTCTGTTGATCACTCTTCTCTTTATTTTTCTCTTTTATTTTCAATATAAAAAATATACCCTCCCATAGAATTATACCGAAAATTACTTTTAAAAAATAATCATCTTCAAGTTCAGCAACGGAATTGATCTTTAAAATAATATCTGACATACTGTATAAGAACCGAGTTTAATTAATATTGAATAGTCATAAAGGAAAACATAACGAAACGATTTATTTTTACGCAAAACCAAAACATTTTATATTAAAAAAATATATAAAGCGACAATTAGTAACGCGCATATTAATGTCCATAATTATCGATCTTTTATCATTGCCTCGTAACGGTGCGGGATGGACCGGTTTTCTAATCGGGAAAGAGGATTAGGGCAAGACGCTGCGGTCTGAGATCTCCGGGCGGAGACTGCCCGATCGGCCGCATTATAATTCAAATGGTTCCATTAAGTGCGTTCACGCGCTATTAGAGCTGCGCGGATTCTCTCGCCTTTCCTCACGATGCCTTTTCTCACGATTGGACTTCGTGGATGACGACGGCGAAAGTGCACCATATCGATCCCCTCGGTCTTAACGCCGTTTCCATTAGGTTAACGACCTGTGCCTGATAAAGTATTCACGATGCGGATAAATACAATGTGATTCTTGAGATAATGAGTGTCGGATAAACGCCTTCGCGAAAAATGACTCGGCGAACGTTAGATATCGCTAATCTGGATTATTTCACCGCTATTATTTCATCATTCACGTTAAATTAAACGCATATTTCGCATATTTCGATAATAACGAATTAGATAGTTTTTTTTTTCTTTAAACACAGCTATAAAAGATCGAGAAATTAAACTGAATATGAAGATTAATTTTAACCGCTTGTCAGTAAACTTCTAAATCATGCAAAAGTTCAACGCGTTTAATCAAGTTTGTGCTCAAGTTGTAGTTTGATATGATTCCGCAATAGATATCAGAAACATATTATTTTCACGATCTAATTAATTACAGCGTAATCCCGCGGACGTTTCCAAGTTTACAAGTTTGGATTAACTGTGAATCTCAGTAGAGAGGAAAGTTTCGACCGCGCTGTCAGGGGTGAAAAACACCCTCCAAGTGACTCCTTGGAAAGTGGCGCCTGCTAACGGAGACGCCGTTCACTATCGGCGTCCCGACGTCGCAGCATCCTCGCAATCATGTTTCTGTGGCTTGCCGCTAGATTGAGATACCAACCGCTTTCTATCGTGACACCGGGTATATATCACGAGCTGATAAAGCAGATCTTGTACTGCTGCATGAAACTTAAACTCAATACCGAAATTACTTATCACTAGGGAAATGATGGCTTATTAACACACCTTGTACAAAAAACATCTACTATAAAGTTCTTTTTAATCCGATAAATATCAGTTGAATAGTCTGCTAATATTGATATTTATCTTTAGACAAAATAAAAACGAAACAGAACAGACAAAAAAATATTATGTTCGTTCAATTCATTAATGCACAACTATATGCTAAAACGATGTATTCCATAGATAAGAAAACAAAATAATATTCGGCCAAAATATAATTTTTTATTTTGGCGAAATATCAATTTTGATTGTTCTTGATATCATATATATATATCAAAAATGATAAGAGAAAAGAGGAAGAAAATAAGAAAAGAAAGATTGCTATCATTATTACTTCTTAACTATATTAAGAATTAAACTGTTAGGAATTACGATATTTTCACGCAATTTTTTGTACTGCAATTTGCCACACCTGCTAATAAAAGTGTTTCGCAGCTTTGTTAAAAATTTCTGCATGTCTCTGACCCGCGTTGTGCAAGCACCATTGTATCATTTTCGTACGCGTATTTCGCCGCGGTACGAACGTGCACGGCATCGAGTTCCTCTCGTAGCAAAATATCCATATTCCCATTCGTCGACCGATCCCGTGAAAATCTGCCTCGTTAAGCATCTCGACGTATTTGAGGCGGCGTATCCGCGCGTGCTCGCACAATCCATCAAAAGCCAACGCGGCAGCCGACGAATCCATCGGTGCAGATCAATGCGGGATAAAAAAAAGGCGGCGAACAGAACCGTCTGTGTGTGACGAAATATAAATCGCTATCAAGTGCCGTAAAGCCCGCGAGTTACTAACAACAGTCGTAAAGAGGCAAATCAAAAAGACCATATAGAAATAAATCGCTATCAAAAGCAATAAAAAATAAATTACTATCGTAACTCGTTGGATTTGTATGTATCTCGGAAGATACATTCGTATATATAAATCAATATGGGATAGAAGTACATCCTGAGCGAGACAGTTTATGAAAAAATATGTCGGTAAATTCGATTGTATAGATCATACAATATGGAACAGAGAAAGAGAGATAATTCATCAAAAAGTTCGCCGTAATAAGTGACATGTGCCTTTGTGACATCCACGTAATTATGAAAGACAATGGTTAAACAAACAATTAGCTAAATCACAAGAAACTCGATCAACGCAAGGTTTTAGATAGCCTTGGTCATCACATACATGGAGGTCGATAATGTGTCAAGCTATAGCTTGATTAATCGCTTGATTAAAGGTCGCCAGCCAGAGAACCTTTAGATTACCATCGCCTGTGCTCGGAGCTAATTAACTCTCGACATGCACGACAAATCAATCGAGTCTTTCAACCGGTCTTAAATTGGATCTATACGGAAGCATCACGCGCGAGAGGATATTGAACCGAGGGTGAGATGACAAAGTTCATGAATACGGACAATGTGTGCCACTTCTTTAGAAAACTTTGTGTGTTATAAAATGATTTGATTACCACGGTGTTGAAATTAAAACGAATATTTATTGTGTATATATGTGTGTATGAACGTAATTTTATTAGTATATATTAAAGTTATATCTACAATATAATGAAAGTGAATTCTCAATTCACGAGATGCAATCAAATAAAATCTTATTATGCTCTAGTCTTATTATTCTTATTATTCTGTTTAAATAGATGTTATTTTCTCGGATTTATAATTTTTTTTAATTATAAAAATATTTAACGTAAAAAAACTTTATTAAAAAGAATTGCAGCAAATAGTTTTATTAAAGATTTTGTTGCAATAATCAACTACAGATTCATCATTAAAATTCAATTCGATCAAACATCCTACTTAGAATTATGTTTTGTTTTTCTGTGATACTACACTTCTGACAATGAATAAACTCTTAAACGTTTAAACTTTTTTAACTAACTCTTTTGGATAATTAAAAGCGTATAAAAACAACGTGCAAAAAGGATAAATTAACAGGGCCACGAAATAAATTAAATTTACAAAAAGGAGCGTTTTCCTACTACAGAAATCGCAAAAGCTCTCTGACGCCAGCACTTTATACTACGGCTTAACTATCCTTTGATATTATCTCCAACCTGGTACCTCTCTACTTTGTCTCTACCAACTCTTTACGACCGTAACCTCTGGTCTCCTGTACTAATACAGAATCGAGGTTTGATCTCTTTGACGAAAAATACGGGCTAATTGGCGTATATTCCGCCGCGGTGGCATCAGGGCGTTCGTTAGTCACGATATTCCTAGGAGACGAATCCTGGAGAATCGCTTCTCTTTGAAACCGTAATTATTGTCTTTCGTATTATTTCCTACCCCGAGAGAGGCGACCATGCAACTCGGCCGATTCGCGACGATAATTGCAATCTGCACCGTCTCGTGTTTTCTTTATTTCTTTCGCATAATTATGTATTAGCGGCGAAAGATCTCCACGAGATATATCTACAGTTTACAGCGCGGAATATTAAGTTACTTATCGTTCGCGTCTAGCATTTACGTCCGCCTATTTTACATACGTTTATCTTCGAAGAAAGGAGAGATAAATACGGCGCGATACGGTGTTTCCGAGTACCACATATTTCACTCCAGTCTAACGGAAATTATTTGTAAAAATATCGTATACCTTTCTTGTGATTCGACAAGTTCTTAATATACTATGCTATGAGAGATATTCCTTTATTCATGCCGTCTCCATGCAATTATCTCGGGCGGATAATGACAGACGGATACGAGGTTTCACATTTCCGAGCGATGCCAAATAGTTCTCTCGATGCATTTCAACGATTCTTTACGTACATGTGTAATGCGTGGTATGAACTTGCACATCTGTGTATGTGCACGGTGATACGGTTCGAAATGTACTGGTGTAACTACGCTAAACATCGCCTAATGAACGCATACGGGCGGCTCTTTGGCACAAAGGTCTTCTCTCTGCTTTATATAAAGCACAAGTGAGTTATTTACATTGTGGTCGACAGAATTTCAAGCTGCGCGAGGTTCTAATGAACCTTTACCTCCTCCGCCCATCTTTCGCCGCCATCAGCTCCCATCACACATATCGTCTGACCGAACGGGTTCATTCGGGCCCGTCAGTGTATCCGGCCGTTAATTAATTAAAATCCGGAAGCGAAATCCGCATCGTCGCGAATATTTTAGATACCTCGAAAGCTTTATGAGGAAAATACTTCAAACTTTCTGACGCATCCCCATCCCATCCTTTATTCGATCCGCGTCTACGGTCACCCCCGGGGAATGAGGATTCATTGCGAATAGCTGTAGAACCTTCGCCGCACGAATATTTACGAAGGGTGGTCACGAATATGACAAAAAAAAAGGAGTATTTAATGAAATGCACGTACCAAGAAAGAAAGAGAGAGAAGATTAGGAAACGGATGCCATGGAAATCATAAAAATACCACGAACCAGAAAATCGTAGAATCTCAATGATCAGCATTTAACCACTGCGCGTTCAATTTCCCTCGATGCTCACGCTGACGCGTATATTTTTTTGCGGCTGAAGTAGCTACTCACTTGTAATTAATAGGTTCACATTGCATATATTCATGTTACAGTTTCATATATTCATAAGTCTAAAAATATACCCGAAAATCAAAGAAAATATATCAACAGGATAAAAATAGTGCTACAGTAGAAAAAAGTCGTAGATAAAATTAAGAAATTATTATACATCATCTAAAAATTATAGAGTTACATTATATTATAACAGATGCTATAAAATTATTAAAAAATAAAACTGTTAATTTTTTATTGTTGGAAAAAAATACTGCGCAATATGAAATTTATTTCTCTATTAAAATCATCATTATTGAATCAGAATGCTATTACTCATTTTCCATATTGACTAATACATGTGATGTATTAAATAATTTTGAAAGCATTGAAAGCAAGCAAAATCTTGTTTTGCAGTCTGACTATCCAGTACGATGTAAATTTGTTCATGTAATAATGCGGCAATGTAATGCGGTATAAAATTATGGTAATAAGTCCCTAAAAGACCTATGAATACTCCGGCAATGGCGACAACCACTTTTCGAGATAACCTTCAGTTCCCTAATCTCTGTATTCGTCTTCATTCATTTTACAGTCCATTACTTTCTTTTTCTCTAATTTTTTCTCTCTCTCTTTCCGTTCCCTCCCCTCCCCCTCTTTCTCGTCCTCTCTCTTCTCTCTCTAGTAAGCTTGAGATTAAGGTCTTTTAATGACTGCAAGTCGTATCCATGTCCAGCCAAGTAATTACGAATATGAATGACAAGCTTTGAAGCACAAAACCTCATTCGAGAGTTGTGGCTTGAAAAAAATTTCGTAAATGTCAGATAATTATCACAAAAAAAATAAAACATCATTGTGTGTATGTGTGTGCGTGTGCGTTAAGATTATAAATCGACTACGCTAAAAATGTTATATTTGTTCTTATTCTTTAATGAGACAATAATATATGTTTTAATTTCTGTATTTATACCACCAAGGACAAGTGAAGCTGTTGTCTCTGTATACATTTCGCACACCAATCGAAAGAAAAGGGTGCAATTACGTAGTAATTAATTACGCGCTGCAACTCGTTAAAAGAGTTTGTAAGATGCCGATAATCAAACGTCAACAATCATTTCTTTCCTAACTTTTTTCCGACAACCTTTATTACTGACGATTTTTATCTAAGATGTTAGTTTCCATGATCCAATGCAAAGGAAAAGCATCTTAATTAAACTGGAATAACTTTACTTGTTAGATAGAACGCTTAAGTGATACACAAGAATTACTTTTATCAATTTTAAATATAAGATTGTCAAAGAGATAAAGATGGAATAAAATATACAAAAGTTTAACAAATGTCAATTCCGAATCTTATCGTAAATTTAATTAAATATTTCTTGCCCTAAAAATGTAAAATTCTACATTCATAAATAAAACGTTTTTTTTTTCACTAAATAAAATTTTAATGTGTAACTATGTACATAAAATAAAATTTAACACTGAAAATTTTCGAGAAAAACATACGAAATTCTTCTCCATAAAATCATAAATTGAATTGTTACATGTCAGTATAGCGTAATCACCTTTGTCGTATATTCCATCTTCATTACTTAGCTCTTCAATTATCAAGCTCAACTGTTATGCGCGCAGTTTGCGGCGCCCCGATAAACCACCCTCGGAAATCCCCAGTCTAGCGAACACCAGCCCCGAAAAATATTCCGACCACGAAGGCTTAACATCTCGGGGGTGGTATTATCCGCGAGTGGTGGCGGGCAAATCCCCCGGTTCTGCACGAACCAACGCTTGGCTGAAGCAGATTGGTGGAGGAGATCAGCGAAGTGGGCAGCGACGACCCCCGCGCTTCCTAGTTAAGTTTAATCAGCCGTAGTTATCCCAAGCCGTTTTACGGCTGTACTTTGATGCGAGAGACACACTTAATGGCACCTATTCCTCGCGAGGAATTGATGCGATTGGAAACTCGCTGTAAAATCCGCCGCTAAACCACGCGACAAAGTTGTGCGCGGTGTCATCGGGCGAATAGACACGCATTAATAAATGCACCAGAGTTCGAGAAGTACGACCCTGATATATCGTCGTTGCACTAAGTTTTGCGAGCTTACCGGGATCAGACACGATCGAATCATCGCCATAGACATTTCTATGCGACTGATTAAACTATTAATTATAATTAATTGTATCATATATATACGAAAAAGATTGCAACGAAGAAAAAGAATTTTAAAGTTGATTCCTTCTCGCAAATATAAATTCAATTAAAATTTTAGGATGTACTCACTTTTGTTGATTATTATTCGCGATGGGCATAGGAGTCGGCACTCTCGGAGGTGGAACCGGTATAGCTTTTCTTCGGCCTCCACTAGTTTGATGCACCGTTGGTGTTACTCTTCCGGTTGGTGCTATTCGACCGGCGGTTCGTGGTCTTTCTGTCCGCATCTCCATAATATATATCTATAAAAGATAAAATTAAATATTTGGTTATTTTCAAGAAAATATGTTTTGTTATTAAGTATCGTTAAGATATTTTCGAAAATCATCATATCATCAGAAGTAGATAAAATTTATCTAAAAATAATTTGTTCGGTATGCAGGTGTGATATATTTTTATTTTTGTTATTTAAATCAATAATTAGATACTTTGTTATCAAAAATGTAATATTTGAGAATCGAAAAATTAAAATGAATAGAAAATCGTCAGCAAAAGTTCAACGCAAAAGTATCGCTTATCGTAACTTTAGTGGTACGAAAGATCACAGAAATGATGATAAACTTCGAAAAGAGTGAATATTTGGAAAGGACTGACAAGAAAAACGAAAAAGAGACTACGAACGAGCGGTACGACTACGAACGTTAAAACTTCTACTTCATAGTATGTAGTCGGCTTCACAGTTTGCCTCTCTCTTGTGCATCTGTTTCCCTTCGTTTATTCAAACTAGTTTAACAGACCTGGATACGATTCAATAGCGTTACCATTAATTGTAGGAATATTATGAAATATATACACGCCAAAGATATTTGAAAGAAAGAGTCGAATCAATATACGTATGCGATGACACAATTGCTGTCTACCCTTAAATTTATCAAAAGCAGACAGAAATAAAAATATATAAAAATAAGCGATAAACTATGTGTATGTAAGGAGAAAGATTATTCTGAATTCTGAGTATCTGCATATCTACGATCGTATTTATCTACAGCCACAAAAAAAATATCTGTAAAAAAAAAAGAGACGTTTGGTCCATGATGAATCGTGGTATGCAGTGAAGGAAATTCGCGAACGGTGCTTTCCATACTCGACCACCCCCTCGCTCGACAGTCGACGGAAGAAAGAAGCGCGCCTGTATACAATCTCGACGGTAGTGCAACATTGTTGTCGCGGATGTTTTAGCATCGCGGGCGCGGAGAATGCGGACGACGCGATGGCGGCAAAGAAGGAGACAAGTAGAAAACAGGAAGGGTAGAAAACGACGGCCGGTGTGATCATTATTTCCCGACGTGTGTAGTCCACCGAGATGGGAATGCCGGCGAAACAATGCGCACCAGCAAGTTGGTTTAAATATTCAGTCTCCGGTACGGATACGCGCAGCTCGCGCTCGCGTGCGCACGGATGCAGCAACTTGAGTCATATGTGTGTAGCCGTGTACAAAGATAAAGATACAAGAAGTATGCTTCCTGAGCGACTTTAATAGAGGTAAAATCTACGAAAATCTCGAGACAATAATATTAAACAAATAATAAAAGATAAACTATATATACATAGAAAAAGAGAGAGAGAGATAATGGAAGTTTAAAAAGAGTCTCAAAAAATCTTTTATTCCGATGAAAAATGATATTTTAATATCCTTATCTCCATTTTCATTTTTTTTTCTTTTTATATGTTGCTACTTATTCCAAAAAAAAAACTATAATTATCTATCTCAAAATTACTAAACTACCTAAGTAAATATTATAATAATCAATAATTCCTTTGCAGAAAATAAATTAAGCGAAAAAAAAAATTAATAATTTCTGTTCACGAAAAAAACATATTTTTTTGTCCTCAAAATATATATTTAGTCACTAAATTATTTGAAAAATTTTAGCCTTGCGATAAAACTAACTTCCTATTTCGCTACGCAAACTCTCTCTCTTTCTTCTCCTTTTCTCTTCTCCCCCTCCTTCCTCTTTCTTTCTCTTTCTCGCATATTTTCTCGTGCACGGGAATGAAGATTTCACGATTGCACGGATTCGCGCGCAAAAAAAATTTATTTCGCCACGCGAGCGGAGGCAAAATATCGCGATGTCAGGCGTCTGTCGGAGACGAGCCGGCAAAATAAACTCTCCCATGAGAGCAACACAGCCGTACCAAGCCGGCGGCTTCACAATGGGGAGCATCTGCTTAGCAAATTGCGAAAAATAATAACGTTTGCGCCCGTGGCCTGGAGCACTGTAGGAGAGTCTGCGAAGCTGCCGCGGTATACATTGTAACACAATAACGCCCACTCGTGAAACTACGAACACGCAGATCGAGGAGGGTGAATGCGAAAGCGGACGACGGGACAAGGGTGAGAGGTGCAAAACGAGCGCCGTACAAGCTCCCCTTCGCGACAGTGCAGCCGCGAAAACAATATGTCACGCATATATGCGGAGGATCGCGTACACGCGCGCGCGCGGCTCGTCACACGTGACACCGAGTCGTCGCTCAGCCGAAGGCGATTCCGGGACTTCTTTGTGATCCTCACTTCCGCACCTTTGACAGCGAATGCATCACCATCAACCATGCAAATATCTGCCAAGAATACTGCCGAGAAGAAGTTACAAATTAATCGTCGCGATCGATCCGCATTGAATCATCAGGCATTAAATCAATGTATTGTGAGAAATACATACTTTGATAAATAGTCGTTAATCATAAAAGTCAATTAATCGCGCGAACTCATAATCTCTAATTGTGCGTAAAGAATGATCGCGTTTGGTATCTCTCTAATATACTTGTCTCGGTCACGTCTCGAAGTTGAATGATACATTCGCCTCCGTATAGTCGAGTATCGCTGCGCGAGTGACAACAACGTTTATGTTTACAATATGTAGTTCGCTATGCCAAGGCCGAATACAATACCTAATACGTAATCGAAATATTTAATACATTATAAATTTAATTCATGTGGAATATATTTTATTCTCTGACTTCCAAATTCATTAAGAACGTCAATACATGTATCGCAGCATTTTATTACACGAATCTTTCGAGCCAAAAGAGGTGGGGAAAGTATATTAAAATTGACGAAAAATTCAAAGCGCGGGACTAAATACATTTAACTTAAATCATATTTAAAAAAATAATTACTGCCCCGTAATATCGTAATAAAAGAATTTAATTCTCACCCCTTGTGGTTTTGATTTCTACTTCAAAGAATTCTATTAAGCCTCTTTGCTTCGCAAAAGTATGCTCTATATTAATGGATTAACGTATATATTTTTGTTAAGTATTAATTCAGTATTTTTGCTCTCACAATTGTAAAAAAAATTAATAATTTTATTATATATATTTTGTATTGAGAGAGAACTTTAAATAAAATGTAGCACATACAATATCACACGTACAATGTAATATTTTTTAACAATTTTATTATTTAAATATTACACGTTTTCTAAAATATATTATATCATAGATATCTTCTGTACACTCACATTATGAACACGAAGTACTTTTATATAAAAAAAACCCAAGAAAATCAAGATAATGCTTTTAATTTCGTCGATAAGAATTTAATAGACCACTCATGTTGTCATTATAAACCAGAGAAGTACGCGAATACACATCTAAATTATTGATTCTCCTATCCTCTGCCGTTCATTGGAAACGCGCGGCCAATGTTTAATGCGACATAATACGCTGGCATGACTAATTCATGCCATTATCGTTGACGCTAATCGCCATCTATCTGCGAGGATAATGAATACCGCAAATTAATAACGTTCGATTGACACATAACGTCCGAGCTTCATCCGTCGAGTGATGTGCACATTGTGTTCCTAACAAGAGCGTGCTTCCCAACCCCTCTAACTCTTTCATTGATACGCACGCATGATACACGTCGATCGTTCATTACGTGTGCATCATCTTCCAGTAGGATCGAAAAACGTCATTAACGAGAGAAGATGCTTTCAATTAAACAGGCAGAATCAAATCCGAATAATTGCTCATGTTTAGTGGAAATGAAGATGCAATGTTTAATGCATCGTAACAGATGTAATTCGTGTATTATTATTGATATTTACCATCATTTATCATTGTGTAGATCCTGAATGTAATAAATTAATCACAATTATAATTGCAATTAATTCGTAATATTTTTAATAATGCATTTTATAGACTCCCAATTTTTATACATATATATATATATTCGCATATGAAAACTTGTATCCTTAAAGGATAAGAAAACACTATTGACAGGAAAGAAAATTATCTGTCGTTCATACTTGTTACCAATAATGTTTATGTAGAATTGTATATTAGTTTGATTATATTTCATGCATTATCATCGACGCTGATCATTACGAGCGAATACGACAAATTAGTAACGATCAATTGATATGTAATATTCCCAACCAGAATACATTTTGCAGCCTCCTAATTTCTTTATATCCGCACAGTCGTTCATTAAGCGCGCGCTTTCGGGAATCGGGATGAAAAAAATGTTATTAACGAGTGAGGAAAAAAAGGGGCGAAAGGGAAGAAGATATATTTCCCTTTTCGCACGAGAGGGAGAAAGACGACGCGTATTCAAAGGAGAATTTATCGGCGATATTTCTCGACCGGGCAATGTCGACGTCGCGCAGCATCGGCTCTTCTGTCGATTCCTATTAATCATCGGTGCACAAATGTGCGTACCCGTATCAACACGCGGCCGAAGATACATGCCGGGAGTTTCTCATGCCGCGACGCGATCGCCACATGTGACCACGGTTCGTCGTTCTCATGGCGATCGCATATCGCAGCATCACGTGCACGACACGCGTGTAACTGGCCTGCTTTTCTATTATATCTCTGGACCACACAGAGGAATAAAACTAGAAACAAAATATAAATTTTTTCTAGCTTCTAATTCACAAATCAAAAATATTAATTTCAAATGAATTTTATAGAGTTTTAACTTAGTATCTTATATATACACAATGTGTATGTGTGTGTATTACCGAGATATTTAATATGAAAAAGATTATATGAAGGTAGCATTTAATTTGGATGCGAGAATTCAAATTAGAAAGAATTACTCAATTTATATTATAATTTTAAGATATTTTTTTACAATTTAATTATTTAATATTCTATTTAATTAAGGTACTTTTTCCTTGTACATATACAGGGTGTTTCTAAAGCTATGTCAGAGATTTTAAGGGCGTATTCTAGGGGTCAAAATAAGAAAAAAAGTTCTTATAAACATGGGTCCAAAAATGCTTTCCCTCCGAGTTATAGCCCCTAAAGTTGGTGGAAAAAATCGCAAAATGTATTGTCAAAACCACATAAAAATGAAGGTTACTATTAATTATTACGCTGTGCAAAATTTCAATGTTCTGTGAAAAAGTCTCCGAGAGCTACAATACATTTTTGCAATTTTTTCCACCAACTTTAGAGGCTATAACTAGGAGGGAAAGCATTTTTGGACCCATGTTTATAAGAACTTTTTTTCTTATTTTGACCCCTAGAATACGCCCTTAAAATCTCTGACGTAGGTTTAGAAACACCCTGTATATAGAAATGGTCTGTAACTTGTATCTACGTGGTTAGTATTTTTCAACTGTATTCTTTGATGTCGTTTTCGTTATTTTACTTATATTTATCGCGCGCAGAAAGTTTCCCGTGAACTCACGCACACGACTGCACACGCGTATGGTTTCCCCGTCCCCCCGATGTTTGTTTAAGCAAGTAAATGATCTATGTATCTTGTCCCGAGACGGACGAGCAGACTTTATAAATTCGGGACAAATTAGTTTATCTTCGGGCGATGTTTACTATACACTAAAAAGCCAACCGAACCGCACAGCCCACCCACACACAGCTATATCAAAGGCTCCGCTAAAAATATAACACGTTTCTCATCGCAACAGTCCTTCCCGCTTTTTCTTAACTTTGCCTCCCTCTAGTCAGTTCAGGAAGTTGATTTAGAATATAGAAAGCGTAATTGTACAGTAATATTAATAATAACTTTTTTACAATAAAGTTGAATGGAGTAACTAATAGCAAAGTGCATCGGTTGAATGCACTTACATTGGTTGGATGCGCAATAGTGCATACTGGTATACACTCACTCAGTTTGCTGTATTCGATAGATATTAAAAATGATACAGAAAATTGAATTAGAAGGCATTTAGTGCATGCCAGTGCACATTAGTGCATTCAACTGAATTCGTTTTATATAATTTGAACAAATATTAATAGTTATTATAAAATTATAAAAAAATATCCAGTATGTTTATTTAATAATCATAGTGTAATGATTAATATTTTATGGAAAAGTATTGCATTATTTCCTAGTAAAAATATATATAGCACATGTGTTTCTCATCGGAATTGCAATGTTGGAAGTAGCAATGTATATGCATCTATTCGTTATAATTTTAATCCCGTTTAAAACTTCCATTCGAAACTTAGTACTTAAGCCTGGATTAAGCAACTGATTAAGACCACCGAGTGGTTGCATTTGCATTTGAACTGATTAAATCTTAACACTATAGGCACAGAGATTAAGAGTCCCGTTTCATAAAAGATTATGCTCAACTGAAAATCTATATATGCATAACGTGCATTTCATATTTTAAATATTTTTAATGACGCATCAGTTTATACAAATAAAATGATGCAACAAACGAATTATTACACATTTTGTTTGCTCTTCTTAAAATACAATACAACATTGATTTCATTGGATTATATAATGTTGCATACATTTCCAATTGCATCATTTTTTGCACTATTTTTTGCAATTTTATACACTAATGAGTGAGAAATGGAAATTATGCTAATATGTATCATAATGCACGTATTACGGATTGCATATATATTACAACCGTTTAAACCAAATTTAATTCTATTAAATTATACCTCATCGAAAACAAAGAGGATTATATTGGCGGAATAATTCTATAGACGTTAAACTAAACATGTAATCTAATCTGGCAATATTTATCGGTTAATGAGAAAATACAATTAACACAAAACTTATTAATGCAAATTCAAAATACCACGAGCCATTTTCTGCCTCATCATTTTCATTTCAAACGCGCATCCTCAATGACGCAAAACTATAACGTCCCGTAGTAATCGCATTTCCCGTTGCATTCTCAAGAGGAAGTCAAATTCAATCTCATTCACTGGTAGTTCTCCCAATGCACTTGGCATAAAGCGCGAAACTACTTATATAGTATACTGTTTTGCATACAGTATACAAATTTATGAAAATTTTCAAAATATAAAATATATTCAAGAAAACAATTTACATGTGCAAACAATTTGGTATTTTATATGATAAACAATGTTTTAATATGTAAATTAATGTAAATTAATATCAATTCTTTTGATTTTAGATTTTTACTAAGATTTTGATTAAGATAATTAACGCAATATAATTCTAAAATATATAACCAAAGTATGTAGCCAGTTTTCGCATGTCATACTTTCAGACTAATTTTCTTTCAGATCGATCAATATCGTTTATCGGTTTTGCGCTTTCCACATTCGTTTCTACTGAATGCCCATCTCTATCCATTCAACAGATGTGACAAAGTATTCGGCACAGAATTGTGATCGATGTTGTTTGTTATCGAAGGGATTATCGTTAGTATCAGTTTTCACACATGCGGTTAACAAAAGGTTAAATCATTTCTCGTCAAATACAATAAACTAGCAATACATCTTGAACATTATAAAAGATTATCATTTTTTATATAAAAAAAATGACATAACAATTCATATAATATCAATTTATATAATATCAAAGATCTTACAAAAATTTTTTAAAGTTGTGTATAAAAAATTTTTCTGATTGTATCTTTTGTTGAAAATAAAATAAAATTTGAAATCGGCTATTTTATGTCACATTGCATTAACACTTTTATCGCAAAATATATAAACACTATATATTTGCTCCAATAAATTTTACGAGTTCCAGTGATAAAATGCAGTACGACATAACGGAGATATATCAAGCAAATCATACGTTTAGACAAGAGATTGGAATGGGTTATGTAAGACATTAAGAAATAGTAAATTAACATTGCGCATCCATCCTAATTTAAAAAGCTGTGCCGAGTATCATAGTAATATCCTGCGAGTTCTCGTGATCCACGAACAATGCTTGAACGTGCAGTGAGCGGGACATATGGCGGGCAAATATGAACGGAGAAAAAACAAATAGGTGTCCCTCTTCGGTCCCCTCCAAACAATCTCCACGTGCCCCTTTAACAACGCGGTCGCGGAACACGCGACAATGGCGAGGTTAATGAAAGACGTGGGTGCTAGTTATGGATGTCATAACTCAGTACAGACGGGGCACCGCGCCGTAACGCCAACCAAATCGCTTGGTCTACACCTTCTCATACGCGTCTCCCTTCCGTTACATGACTTCTGACTCACAGCCCGCGGGGGGGTCCGCGGGAAACTCGGGGGTTGAAGAATAGCGATGAGCGAGAGTGAATTCATGCTTATCGTTCGAAAACGGAAAATACTGAAGGACAAAAATATTATGATATTTTGAATATCACAAGAGCGTCGTCTGAACCACTAAGAAAAATATTAATCAATTATGAGATGCAAATAATCTTTGAAAATATTTACTAAAGATTTGGAGGAACATTAGCAATTGATTATTAAAAATTCACTTTTAAAAAAAACATCTTAAAAAGACATATTTTCAATGAAAAGCTATTCATACACATAGGTAGGTATAACTATTCATACACACGTATTTCAAATTTCCCGTAGTTCTTTTTAAAGTGTACTTTGGATCTATAGATATTAGCAGATAGTGGTATTACAAACAAAGATCATTACGACAGCTACGATATTTCTGTAAAGTCGGCATTTAACGAGATGTTAATTATTTACGCCAGTTAGGGAAGAGTTGCCTGCACTCGATAATAAGGCGCAGCATTCAGAATTTACAAAATTAGCAGTCCGGCTGCCTTAACGCAATAACACATCTGATACTCTCAGGCTAACGCGATGTATTTGTATACCATGCTCTCTCGTTTAATTAATTAATGGGAAACCGGGAAGACGCCGGGTTTCTTCTGCAACTTCTTCTTAGTTAGTCTCCTCCCAGTCTCGGTACCTTCTCTATCAGGGAACGCCGAGCGTTGCATTTCTGGCTAATGAAGTCCCGAGCACTTCGAGTGTCGAACAATAAATAGTCCCAGTTAACCTCGGCGCAAGGCACACGACGACGATGCGTCTCTTTGCCTCTTTCGTATTTCTCCCCAATTTACGTCCTTGCCCTCTTCAGTCGCGAGAGTCCCGTAAACTCGCGGAACGACGTGCTTGTCGCATTTGCACGGCTGCCTTCGAAAAGGGGCACCGAGATATCTACGAAAGAGGCACCATCTTTTCGTACTTTCCCCTCTTCATTCTTTCAAGATATATCTCGACTCTCTTCTCAATTATTTGAATCGCAGAGCGATGTGAATGATGAATGTCGCCTCGACGACATTTTGTATTATGTTGTTATTTGAGGATACATATTTTTTTATATTTATATTGTGTGTGGAGAAAAATAATAATTTATTAATTTTTTGCTCTCTCGAAAAACAGTCTCGAAATGTATTTGTCAGAAAACTCGCGCGTGCGCCATTTCGCGAGTCGAGCAATCGCTGACCATAAATATTTAGTCACATGATTCGATGATTTAATTACATTGAGTGAAGATTTATTCGCCTAAACCCGCAGCACAGTTATCACGGTGAAATAAATCGTTGGAGTAATTAAATATTCAGTCGCGAGCGCGTAACCGCCTGTTTAGTAAATCCCACACGAGCGTTTCTGCGCCCGAGCGCTTCAAACACCATTTATTCGCGGTGGATAATTAGTAAAGTACTCAAACGTCGATTCGGCGATATTGCAATCCGTGGAACAAACCGTGCCGGTCGTCGCTCATGTTTCACATGCCGGCTCGATTCCGCAGAGAAATAGCCCCTGCGATTTAATTAAAAACGCAAATTTAATTAACGTCACGAAAAATATTAATTACCAGCTCCATGAACGGCGACGGGGTAATGTATGCTTTGTAACATTACCTCTGAAAGCTACATACGTCTCACAATCTCGGAATCACAGGAATGGATTTTGCAATCAGTAGGGAGAGATCGATATGATACGTCCTCGACGCCGTATATAGACAGGAACAGGAATTATTGCGCGTCCGGTAATTAACGAAACGGCATAAGAACACATGGCAGAAAGAGAGAAGAGCAGAACAAAATCAATAGATCTCGACGAGTTCTAATGAGATCATCGACTTCTTTGTGTCAGAGGCATCTAATCGTATTTCCGTCGACTTTCTCCCTCTATACTCCCCATCTTTCACCACCGAGTACATCCCCACTTATGGTTGCTTTCGTGTGCATCCGTCTGTTGTGCTTCTCTCTTTCCCGTCTATTTTCTGTATACTATATATTCCGTACTATTGTATGATTCATGCCGAAGTTTTTCTACCACTTCTATAATCGTAGAAAAATTCGATTACCCTGCGATAATCTCACAACTGGATAATATTCACTATAAACATTTTTTTTTATAAATATCCAAAAGTATTAAAAAAATCTGTTCAAGTATTAATTAAAACCATAACTATATAATCTTAATAAAATAAAAATACATAGCTGTCGAAAATATCACCTAATCTTCACATTCAACATTTTTAAATTTGGACAAGAATGTAAATCTTGCATTTGGCACAAATTTTAATTTTATTCATTTCTTATTTTTTTGGCAACAAGATATTTTATCCCCGAAATAAAAAAAATATACGCAAAGATTTGCATATAAATTGGCACGCGTTATAAACATTTTCATTGCGTTTGGCAACAGTTGACAAGCAATAAACCATTGTAATCGTATCATCGACGTTTGTTACATCTCGATCGCATGCGAGATCGCAGTCAAGAATTGCTTTGCAGCACTGTTGGGAAATAATCAATCGCGTTACGAGTATCGAGTCATCATCTCTCGTACAGATTGTCGATACCGTTAACCATGCACCAAGTGCCCGTTCGTTGGGCGTTTAATCATAGCCGCAACCATTACTTCATCGCGTTATGACCCCGTCCTGACAAACCCACAATCGACAATTCTGTGTCGATTCGCACGCACGTAAATTGCGTTAATACATACAAACAATCATACAACACAAACGCGATATTTAACATTTTGCTACCAATATCTGCTAGAATTAATTAATAAAGTTAAGCTAATTAATGAATAATTAATTAACTTAAACTATATAAAACACAATAGCGGCCGCTACAAATATTCTAATCACAATTGTTAAATAATGATATACAATCCAACTAATTCTAGTGATATTAAAATCTATTCTCTATATACATATGTATGTATAAATAAATGTTTCAAACTCTTTGACCTTAATTTTAAGAAGAAAAATATTTTCAAGAATGAAAGAGCTTTTACTAGATAGTAAAATAATTACTATATTTCTTCAGAGATTCAACTCTACCAATTTAAAAAAATTAATTCTTTTATCGCGATTCATTATACATATATGTCAGGTCAAGTATACGTATCTCAAAAGTTTCTACCCTCTTATTGCGCTCACACAAATTTAAATGAGATGCACTTCAATTTAACATTTCCGATTGCAACTTTCGCGCTGTTCCACTTCGTCCTCTTTGTATTCAAAGAAAAAATTTTCACCGTTTTTATATTTAATATTAGAGACAGAAATGCTCTGAAGCATTAATCATTAATGTTCTCTTACTTTTACGTGTCATGACTTCAATAATTTGTTGCCTTTACCGCAAAATACCGCATTAAAACGATATAAAATGGAGGATAGTATCAAAGAAATTACTGCTAATGATACTCAATAATCTCTCTCCTTCCCTCTCTTTCTCTCTCTTTCTCTCTAGAAACAACGGTTTTATTTAAGGTGAAATAGTATTAATGTTAACAAGCTGTCATTTTTAGGAACTGGTGGCTAACTTTATTCGTACATTAGACACGAACCAGAAGAGATCGGTAGATTTCGACACGGCTGAGCCATCTGGCTAGTATTACGAATTTCGACGGCAAATTTCGGCAGGGGCTAATGAAGAGGTCCTACTATTTGATTAACCAATAACGGAGGCGGAAGTGATATACGCTCGCACCCACACACTCCCATTTCAAACACTCATACAATACAGTAATACCGTTGAGATTTCGCGCATTTCATAGTCAGGAGCCCTTAGCACCCACTAGATAAGCAAAGAATTCCATATCTGTATCTCAATAAAATTACACAAAGGATTACGTACTTATTTCGAATTAACGTAAACTTCTACAGCAAACAAGATCGAAAAAAATCAACTTCATAGAGGCAAAATCCAATAAGATATGAAAGTAAATTATAAAGAATAAGATATAAAAAATACAGATTGTTTCATTTTGAATACCTCAATTTTTAAGAATATAATTTTTAAGATAATAATTTTAAATGAAAATGGTCTCTTTTTCTCCAATAATAATTTGCGCGATAATAATAATTTGAAATAATTCTTTTTAATGATAATTTCTTATTTTCCTCTATTGACACGATAAAGACTTTTTTTTTAACCGCTATGAAGCGATCAGTTACGCTTAAAGTAACTACCGAGCGTAGAAATAATAGTCTCGCGGAGTGTAGAAATATTTTCCTCTCCCTTCAGTTGCTGCAGACTTCATAGAAGTAATCCTGGGTAAGTGGAGAATATCTCTTATACTCCCTGCGCTGACTGAAAAGTAATAAAACTGGATTACGCGGCGGATCCTCGCGCTGCCCTTCCTCGAGCTTCCAAATCTCGTCCCTTCCAGAAGCGGGAAAATGGATTTTATGACACGCAGGGGTGAGAACGCGGCTGACTGACTTGCTGACTGACTGACTGATATCGGGAATCGTGTCTTTGCTCGTATATACAGAGTGTCTCAAAATCACCGAATGTCCTTCTTGCTACATGTTCTACACGATAATATATATTTCCGAAAACATCTCTTCTTATTTCTATATTTTGTTTAATTTTTAATATATAATATATTATACCATTATACCTTCAACCGGACGACCATAAAGTTATGAAAAAATTAATTAACGCTGCTAATGATTAAAATTCTTTAGAAAATGAAAGAATATGGTTCGGACTGTAGGAAAATTGTAATAGAATAGATTTTCGTTTCGAAAATCGAGCGTCTCGAAAAGATACGTTAAAAATCTGGCATTATAAAATAAATCTTAATATCTACTGAGATATCTAAAATTTTTCTAAAATAAAATAAAAAATAATTTTTAATCATCTGTTTACACGTTTCCTAGATTTAATGCGCTAAAATCCTTTAATTTCAAATCTCGAATAATTCGTTATAAGTTCTTCGCCATTAAAGGAACCGCCATTCATCTTAGTCCGCCGATAATATCCGTCGCTAAAAACGCGTTCATTGATTCTCGGACACCCCATATTCAACAGTAGATATCGCAGTCGTATATATCTGCACGAAAGTAATAATAAACAGTTTATCTGTCCGCTGTGCGTAAGCGGATTATCGGCGATTCCCCTTCTTGTAACCCGAGAGCGGACGAGGGGGGGGATATCTTGCCGATAGGCAAGACACGGCGTATACCTTATCTGCTATCATCAGCACTCTATCCTTTCAGACTCCGCACCCCCTGTGCGACCCCAATACCACCTTCCTTCCTTCAGACTGGCCCTAACCCTCGTGTCAGCTGCCTGCGAATATATATGCGTCATGTAGCGAGGACGACACGCACGATTTCTGAATATTCATAAGCCATACTTCGACACCCCCTTACGCGCCCTCCCGAGTCACTTGACTGTGGCGACTCTAACGTATCGTGCGCGGCTTTCAATTTGTCCGAGAAGTCTTTTCAAGTCAGGTTAAAACTGGTAATTCACACTTATATTACAAATTCAAAAAAATTCCGCTGCCTTTAAATCAATAACGACGTCCAAGAAAATAATTTGTATACAATATGAGAGTCATAATTTTCCAATTTTAGCTATGATACAACACTATCGCACTATCCTGTCTTCTTTAATTTAATTCTTAAATAAAATTCAATCGATGGTTTTGTATTGATTCCAACCTATGTGTATATATCGAATTCGAAAATTATATTATTGCACATCCCGTTATTACAAAACCCGTTGAATTATGGGTTATCGGGGATAAATTATTAGGCGACGAGAGGGCATAATACAAGGTGCGAAGGAATTCGACAATGTCGCAATTACGGAGCGATGGAAAAAAAAAAAAAAAAAAAGAAAAACGGGCTCGCAGGGATCACCGTGCAGAAACATGGACCGCATAGTTCGCAGGGTGGAAACTCGTGATTAAAATCCCAGCGGTGGCATTAGCGCGGGAAAACGGCAAGAGAGGGAAAACCGAGTTTCCAGTGCGGGGGCGAGAGAGGTGTCCCCCGCACGCGGCAGTCGGCGGACTCATGTGTTCGAACGTCGACGGCGTTTAAACCACGATCTGCATTTAAATTGGCTGCCGTGCCGATTCGCACGTATATATATACGTACGTGTGTACGTATATGTATAAACGCACCACCGGGTATGTTTTCCTACGTGCTACGTAACTCCGGTGGCTCGTGCTGTTGTCGTTCGCCCCCTCTGCGGATCCCTTTAAGCCTTCTATTACGTTCGATTCCGCGCTCATTTCCTTAAGCTTAATTAAATAATGAATTTCAAATTTCACCTTCTTCCTTCTTCCCTCCTCCCATTGCGAATAGAAATAACATTCTCTTCGTCGACAACGCCGCGGCAATCCTCGATCGTATCTATGTAAAATCGAAACAAAGTCGATGCCTGCATCGAAATGTCCTCAGGAAATATTCTTCCGAATATAATGTAAAATAAATATATACAAAATTCACGTGCGCGCGCACACACACACACATATATATATTTCTCCATTAGTGGAAATATTTCAGATGCTTTTAGCATACGAAACACTCTGTGCAAGATGATGAAGAGAACGTACACGTAATTTAGGTCAGTAGGGAAAAGGAGATAAATTGTTGGAATTCTTACTTATAATTAACATTTGTTAATTAATTAACTCAGAGAAATATATTATGTGACGGGTATGCCTAATGCATTCGACGTCTCTGCATTCCGTGCATAAATTTAGCGCCTTCTGTCACCTTAACTTTACGCGTAAAACGTAGTCATCACACCAAATGAATTGAAATTGAAAGCAAAGGTCGAGTGAAAGTTGTGCGGTACGGTAATTTCTTCACCACTTTATTACGCAATTTCGCAGATGCTTTTTCACAATATATCTTCAATTTTTTTTTATATTTTTCAAAAAACTTAAAAACTGCAAAAATATATATCTCCGATATTCTTTAAACTTTTTTTAAATATCTGCGAATAAGTTATAGTCGAGCTCGTCGCAAAAGCAGTCTGCGAAAAAGAAATATTATGAATGTCTGATAAGAGAAATCACCATTAATAAACGCGAACAATTACATTCATCGTTTACCAAGGTAGGTATGTAGATCAAATATTGAGCAAGGAAACAAAGATAAGATTAAAAATCAAACTGTCGATCTAATTTTTCTAAATCTATCTTGCCTCTATATGTATCTATCCGCTTGCACATCCACCGCATTAATTGCAAGATATCAGTATTTCTACTATATAATTTTTTCGGCATTTTATAAGAAAATTAGATATCGAAAATATACACATTTACGAACGAACTAACACGAAATTTTCATCCCTCGCTTTCGTTATCGTGACGTCCCGTTCGCGCTAAAGAGAGGTTCTTGTACGTCGCGACGTAAGAGCGTCCTATTGAGACGCTACGCAACAGCTACGAGAGTTCCTCTCGTACTTCTTCTTTCTCTTCCACTAAATCTCTTGCCTACAGCCGAGCACTCTTTTCCCTTGCACCTTGTGCAAGATTTAAAAGCAAGATTAAATGTAGCTTTTTTTCACTACGCGTGTATGTATGTATGTATGTATGTTTATCGTTCAACTTCAATTCAAGAATATTGAGCAATATCGATGTTGAAATATAAATATTGATTTTGTTCGTAATATTGTCACACGGATAGATCAATAGTAATTGACTATATTTTTTATACACGTAATATTATGTAATGTTTAATTTATTCTCGGATAAGTCACCACAGATTTGTAATAATACGCTCACTTAAAGAGAACAAATTGAAAAAAAATAAGATAATAAATCTTGAGCGTTTCGAAAGAAACGTTGGAAGAGATGGAATATCTGGCACATTATATTGAAGTTCCACGACATTTTAATTGGCCGGGAGCATGGGCAGTCAGATTTTCCTAGTAAATTTCCAGCCCAAAGAGTCAACAGATTCAATAAATTCCGCAATGCGCGATATTTGATGAAGCCTGGGTGAGGTAAGCATCTTCGAAAATCTTCTCGGACAAGTACGACGAAGAAGCCGACGTAACGAAGCGCAGATGCAACGGTCCAGATGACGCGGAAGACCGAAGCTCTCGAAGATAACGAGAGAAGGAGATGAGGCATAGGAAAGAGAGAGAGAGAGAGAGAGAGAGAGAGAGAGAGAGAGAGAGAGAGAGAGAAAGTAAGGAGGAGGTAAGGAAGAAAGATCGTAAAGCCTCAGCCGACTACTCGTAGGCGGAAAAACTTGAAACTTAACGAATATATACAGCAAAAGATAAATTTCAAGAATCTCGGCCTGGTATAACCTTCTTCCCGTCCTCTTCGACCCGCGTTTCATGCACCGAACGAGCTTTTAATATTAAATTCCGGACTCTTATGCCGCCCGCACTCAGATTCCCCCAGACGTCATTTCACCTGAGAAACGGGGCATTCTGTTCTGCTCGCTGGGAAAAGAATGCTACTTATTTAGGGACTCGGTGACTCACGAATCTCATTCGATACGGTTGATTGGAAAAGTTAATAAAAAATATAAAACAGGCGATCTAGATTTTCAAGAAAATCTGCTCGTACGAAAAATTTTGTAAATATTAAAATAAAAATAATTAAAAAATACACTCTGGAATTACAAGCATCTCGAAAGGCAAAAAGATCGAAGAAATTTACTCGTTTTCTTAAGGAAAATATTTTTTTCAAAGTTACAGCAAATTATTTATGACATAAATCTCTATATTAATATACATATTTGTTAAATTCAACTTTACTTTACTCAACAGTTAATTAACAATGTTCATAATAATTTTACTATTTACTTTCGAGTGCCGTTTTATTGAAAATGTATGTATCTACATATTATTGTCATCGCGAAGATATCCCAAAGGTCCGACACTATCCAGATAGCGCCAAAAATAGCGGGTCACGTTCCAAGGAAGATTTCACAATGTCATGTGCGAGATGCATACCTTCCCGAAGAAATTACGACGTTTGATGGAGCCATATAATATTCGCTTGCAGCAATTGCGTGCGAGGTTCGCGCAAACGTAGTAGCGAGAGGTTTACGAACGTAGGAAGCGAGAGAAGGTGGCATTAACTCATGCCTCGTTAAATCTTAGAGCTGTGCTTTGCGCTAGCGCGACAGCAGCGAGAACAGTAACATTAAAGGAGCACACAGTTCACGGCATGCGAGACGGAGAATCGATCTGGCTGCTGTGAAGTCTATCGTATCCCGTCATACTAATCACTCCGATAAGCAAAACGACAATCAGTGTTGTGACACATAAATTATTTATACGAGTTATAATAGTCTTTGTGTTTCTTTATGGAGATTGATGGAATGCCATTCAGTCGTAACAGACGCGGAATGCAAACCTCCATTCATTACGACTACATAAACATATAATTGCGGCAGTTAATCATAATTCTACATTCGAATGAATTTTTAAAAACTTTTTTAAAGAACTAAATAAAATTATAATTTAATTTCATCAATTTTTTTTAGATTTTTAATAAAACAAGTTAGAGATCATTATTGAATCAAATTCTTGAATAATTCTCCAACAAATCTAAATCGCGTAAATCGAAAATACTCCTAAACTGTATCTACTAATTGTCTATGTATATAGATTTCCAAGATGAATCTTTTTATTCGAAACAATCCAATCGTCGTTTAATGAACGATAACGCGACCTTGACAGTGGCATTACGTATTAAGTATCATCGTCAAGGATAGTTATGCGAGCTAACAAAATTCGCTTTATTGTCGGTGAAGCGAATAACGGCGCAATATTCTCACGTCTTTCGCAATCCTTATGGCCCAATAAATTCCTCGATGTCGCGCGCTATCGCGCTCGAAACGCCCGGTTTCTCACTATCTTGGGCTGCTACCTAACTACGAGACAATTTATAGTGCTTGATACACGCGAACGTGAACATTTTTGTTTGACTGGATATATCAACTCTCGAGGCTCTCGCAGGATCGTAAAACGCCGGATAGCGCGGAGAATATTCTCGACAGCTGATGCGCAAATTTCGAAAGCGTTCGTCGTTTTCATCGATTGTTGCTAACTTTCGATATCCCGTAAGCCGATTTGCGCGAAAATTCGATGCCGCGCGACTTCTCACCGCTATCGAACGTATCAAATCGGATTCGCCAATGCGATTGCTGTCGAAAAACCTGTCCGAAGAAAGTCGAATTAACGAACATGCCGGACAGTGTAAAGGAGAAAAAAGAAATTGCTTCACGAGCTAACGCATTTGTTTTATGCATCGTCATGCGAGAGAACGCATGAAAGCGCCGTATATGCATCTGTCGCGGCATGCAGAGATGCTGCAACGCGCCGGATCCTGACCGGCAGCGCCGAGAAGAAGCAACGCAAATCATCGAACGGGTATGAAATATTGATGACCTGGTCGCGCAACGGCGTAAACCGTCGGGCCCGTTCATTTGTACGGACGCGATGACGACTCTTCGGCGCGGGAATCCATCCCATAAATATGCACCGTTACGATCATATCCGCGGCGATAACGTCCCGCATGCATGTTCGATACATTCAGCCACGTATGCACGCATGAGCACGTGATCGAATTTCAAATTTCGGAGAAATGTTTTTTGCGACAAGTGATATAAAAGCGCGGTTGATTTGGGACGATTTTCAATCTCACGATTAAGTTGACGCTTGCAATCGATTGTGCTGTAGAAAATGATGTGTGTTTCAATAGGCAGGCAGATGTAATTTCTGTTCAATATTTACTCTTCTATAGTTATCATAAAAAAATTTATATATATATATAAGCAAACATATATATATAAGCAGCATAATATTATAATTCAGCGCTGAAAGATGCAAGTGTCTTCGAATCATCTCGGCTACGTGACTTTCGTCCTTTTCCCTGAGTCTAATTGGCATTCGCGAAACATCCATGATGTTGTCTGCCCGTTGATCAGCTGGTGAATAATAATAATCCTGAACGCACAACCATGTATACGCACACACGCGCGCGTGCCGCCATCGCGCCGAGCCGTGTCGTATCGTGGCGAGAGAATTCGACGATGGAATTACGTCCCATTGATTTCCCGTATATAACGCTCCTGAAATAAACGTCCGGCCAGCCGGACCACCCGTAAACGCTGCCGGTCCGCACGACAGCTACGCGCGCTTAATTTATTTATACGTCAACTCGGCGACACTCTGGCCCATTGATACTCCCGATATCGCTCGCCCTGATGCTCTCCTCGCGTCTCTTCGCGCGGCACGAAGGATTTTTATGCGATGATCACACGATATTATACGCAGATACCGCGTCACGAAAATTTCACTTGAGAGAAAAAGATTATATTTCAGCGGTTTTTTTGACTCTCAAGTCCGGATTTATCAAGAGAAAGATTTAAAATTAATAAGTAAAATGATATCTTTTTTATAATATAGGAATCGAATTTTTTGTATGGCGCAATAGATTCGCTTTTTTAACGTTGAAACGAGATTTTTAAGAGTTAAAAAAAATTTCATGTGTGAGTCTTTTTTTTATATAACTATAAATTATACGTGAAATAAAGAGATGAAGTAATATGTACAATAAAAATATATAAGAAAAATATATTATTTTGTTCTATGTAAATTGTTTCATATAAGATATAAGTTCATATAAGTTCATATATGTAAGTTTTTTGATTCACCTACTGGACGTATCAAATATCTCGTGCATCATTTATTAATAACATTAATAAGTAGTGTTGTAATATTTCTTTTTCTCTTTGCATCGATAAAACGTATACTTTCCTATTATCGTATTATTAAAATTCAGAATTAGCAATTGCTTTCTATTATGTTAATTCCCAATCAGAGTCGTCATTGCAATCCGTTCTCGCTCATCGACGAATGCACCGCTATGACGGCTTCAGATACTCGTACCGCTTAACGGGCTAATATGAGGGCTCTGATTATGTCGTATGAACATCCTGGTGCGTACACACGCGTGTGTGCACCTTGCAGCATGGAAGGTAGGGTAGGTAGGTAGGTACCAGGCAGACTGACGTAATCAGCGAGCACAAATCCATTAGAGAATTGAAGCGTACGTGGCGGATGAGGGTGTCAAGGGGGTGCGAGGGAACCTGGATGAAAGAGACGCAGAGAGAGAGAGAGAGAGAGAGAGAGAGAGAAAGATGGAGAAAGAGAAGGAAGGAGCAACGAACAACAGAGGAAGGGGAGCCAAAGGGGAATGAGAGAGAAAGGGGGCGGTAAGGGCTTCGCTTTGGGGCCATATGGCTGCTGGGTTCCTTTATCCATAAACCTATGGAGAACATGCAAGTACCTACGTATTCGCGCGCGCACGAGGGGGTTCTACCTCCTCCCCCCCCCCTTTCCTTACGGTTCACAGAGCGGATATCTAGGCGGACATGAGATGAGGGAGGAACACGCGAGAGAGAGAATCCACTCTCGAATGCGCGGCCGCAGAGCTCCGTGAATGCGCGGATTATCCATTGTTATTGACGCACCCGCCTAACTTTCTCCGTGCAACCTGGCGTACCTGTACGCACGTCCAATTAGCCGAAGATTATCACAGTGTGTCACCGCACGCGACATGCGACCTTACTCCGTCAATTTGGACGCCGTTACAATGTAACGCTTTTCCTATCCGTGACAAGGATAACGATACCTTTTATCATTGGCGCTTGACTTTGCTCAAAGCGATTTTAATGATTCTATTGCGTAGAAGAAAACATTATTAAAACAAATATTATTTATATTATATTAAAGAAAATATTTATATACATATGTCTTATTGTTAGAACCACTCTTTTAATGTCTAAAAGAATTATAAACCTCTCGAATTACACGCTAAAATTTACAGATTATTTTCTTAGATATGTATTTTTTTCTAATGTCATTTTTTAACTTAATGCAAAGTTATATTTAATGATTGGATCTTTTATTTGATATGACAAATCGTGTCAAGATTTTATATTAGATATTGATCGTAAAGGGTACTTGATATGCTCGTACGCCCGGATAATCCGCCTAATCGCCTATCGAACGAAGGACAAACAATTAGGGCCGAAGTCGTCGATCATGACGAGCTTTTGCCTGAGCCAGGCTCCGAGCGGGAAATTCAGACCCTTTCCTGAATTTTCATGAATGGCGCTCGGGCTGGTAAACTAGGTATTTAAGCTTTTGCGACCGTAGGTAAGCCGTCAACAGCTGGCCTACGTAAACATCTCGCCATGGGGAAACTTTTAGCCCCTTTATACTCGCATAGAGGGGTGGTTTCGATCATACATGTCTCGTGATACGTCACATGGACAAAATGTCCAACAGAAAGGTCGCGTGAAACAAATCCTGATTACTCATCGATCCAAAATTATGTTCATCAATTACCTTCATCGTATTTATCGAATTAATAAAAAAAATCTCATTGCAATGATATCTTATTGTATAAAATTTTGTACGAATAAAATTTATATTTTGTGATAATTAAATTATTTTTTTTATTAATATTGATTGATTAGTTACCATACGCATAATTAGAAATCCGCGGTATAAGAAATTTCCCTTCACGAGAAATAGTTTTCTCTAATTTTACTTAGATTTATACTCAATAAAAGATATTTATTTTTCAGAAAATCTCCGATTACATGGATGCTAAGAAAAACGAGCGTTTTATTGGAATTCAGAGCATCCGAGGGAGGGAGGAACGTGATCCTTTATTATTCAACGCCAACAACCTTCACTGCCGGCTCTTTCCTATTACACTTTCCCATATTTTTCCTCCAGCCTCTTCCGCCTGTCTTCCCGAGGATACGGCGAAGTCTCGAACGAAGGACAGACGCGAAGCTAACGAAAACAATAAAGAGTGATTTTTTTCCGAGTCGACGAGCAAACCCCTCCCCGTGGTCGTCCCGCTGCGGTTTCCGCTTTTTCAGCGCTGTTTCCTGCACGATCTGACCTGATCCGGCTTTTTTCACATTCTCGTATTACGCTTCATTCGTAGGGGAGAATCCTCAAGCGTATTTAAAGGAACTTCATAATTAGACAGGATATCTATAGTAGTCTCGAAGTAGTGAAACTGTTAAATATTACAAAAAATAAATACAATTACAAATTCAGGTAGGAAACGGGCTAATAAGAGCCAGGCGCAGAAATTAGGCGCAACAAACTTATTTTTAAATTCTTCTCTATTTAATTTGTTAAACAACAATAAATAAAAACGTTTGTTGTGCCTAATTTCTACGCCTGGCTCTTATTAGAGCCTGAATTTGTATTTATATATCAGAGCCTTTTCAGATTGTGCTTGTAAGTCGCCAATACAAGAATGCAATTCACTCGCTAAACTACGACATTCGAGAAAATCGATGTGTCAAAACATATTTTCCATTTGCACGAAAGTTAGACAAATCATTTCGCGTCAAGTTAAAAATCCGAATTTTGAAAAAGTGAAAGATTGATTTAAAGATTTATTCTTATATAATAATATATATAAATTTTCTTTTAATATATTAGATAATATAAATTTTATCTTTTTGGATTTAAAAGAGAATTACATTTTTTAGCAACAAAAGAGACATTATTTTCATTACATCTGCTCTTTTAAATTATGCCTAGTAAAAGAACTTAAAAAAAATGTAAATTCTTGTTTTTCTTTACTATATAATCTTCTGTAATAATTCCATTGAAAAAGAGAAAAAATTTCAACTTTTCCGTCATCAATAGAATACATGATAACTCGTTCATTTTTACTTACTTATTACAATTTATTTATATATAAAAAAACGGCAACGAAATATGCTCGCATAATCGTCTCGAAGCTATAACGTAAAATTAAATAAGAGATGAAAAAGTCTCTCTGATTCTGCCTTTTACTGTCAGAAAACGGTAAAAGGGACAGTAAAGGGAGAAACCGAATATCTTCATCCTCGTGGCGCGATGATGCGCGGAACCGGTTCGTGAATGAAAAGCAATAATTATCTCGCTAATTGATTTGTTACACCGGCGAAGCGGGCCAGGATCCGACCGCGGCTCGCGTGACTCGAAGGACTTCGCAGTTAAGATCTCTAACGCTCTCGCGTTTACCCACCCTCAATCTCCCTAAAACTCTCGGAGCCTATTATAGGGGTATTTATGCCGCACTCGGGAGCGACGTTCAAAGCATCGTGGCAAATTATTTTCAGTGCCGCGACTTCAAAGTTCGCTCTCGAGTACCGATCTCTTTCTCTCCCGCTCTCTCTCTCTCTCTCTCTCTCTCTCTCTCTCTCTCCCCTCCCCCCCCTCTCATTCTGTCTCTTTCTCTCTTTAAAAGGATACGGTTTCTTGGGTGGTCAAAGAGCGAAGCCGTAAGTAAGATTCTATCATATTTCGCTTAATTAGGTCGCGCTTTCTGAGAAAGGCATAAACGATCTGCCCTCTCCGCGTATTGCCTTTCTCCGCGATCTTATTGACATTATTAATATATATATATATATATATATATATATATATATATATAGAGAGAGAGAGAGAGAGAGAGAGAGAGAGAGAGAGACGATATCGTTTGTGAAATGGTTTCCGCATTAAATCCGAATACCATCGGTTTAATAGGTACGATTGTTTGCCATCTGAAATCTGCTTCAATTAGTGGTACTTTGCGTACTATGTATATTATTATGTATATTACATATATTCATTGAATTATTATATTAACATATCTGCAAAACTATACGATATTAGGAATTTTTTCAATAGCATATATCATTCTCTATAATAGCGTATATTATTCTTTTTATATAAATCTTCATTACTTTTAGTTAAAGAGTCCACGCTCTACCTTTTATAATATAATGTTATACTCATGCGCAACAAATTGATATCCATATATAAAAGCGAAATATTTTACTTTCATGATATGTAATATACTATATTCGTATCATATCAGATATGTACTTATCTCCGGCTACACTGTATCGTTGTATTAAACATTTCCACGCGTCTCAGGCTACGTTCCTATCTAAATAATTTAATCTGTATATTTATACGAGTATCTGCATATCAATCGCCAGCGATATTACATCTGAGGAGCGAATCAAAACGCATCTAGAAGCATGAATATGTACCACGAATAATCAAACGTAGAAGGATAGCTTATGAAGATGTCCTCGAGGGGCAGTCTCGCGGAATATATCTGACTAATCGACTAATAAATAGCCGTCGAATTACCCGTAATTGGTTCTAGTTGTAAGTAGGACGTGGGCATACGGATGCAAACCATTAGCATCCCGCAGGATCTATTAGCCTTCTCTCCTTCTCATCCTGAACTTGAAACATCACTTCGATTCAAGTCCTTTTTTATTCTGTAAACGCGTGTAAACGTACATTTTTTTTCGTCTCACTCCAATTTTCGTTCATGATAAAATAAAATGTACATAACAAAAAATATATGCAGAATAAAATATAAGTTTTAAAAATAAATCAAAAATTAATTTATGCACTTTCTTAAATGTCAACAATAAAAATATGAAAAAATTTTCTAAGAGCAGATATTCAGTAATTTAGATACAAAGAAGAATAGAAAGAGTGATGATAGAAAAAGGAAAGAAATAATGAAGATAAAAAAGAAAAAGAAATAATGAAGACGAGAAGTTTTCGTTATCGATTAAGAGTTGCGAATCCCTTTGAGGAGCATACAATACAGCACGAGGCTTTTGATCTACGAATGTGATGCCTTTGCTAGAAAGCAAAACACACGGTAAAGCACACCGTGTGTACAGGACGATACAAAGGTACTGCGGACAGACGGACAGACAGAAAACGGCATAAGCTCTCGTCGCTATGTGAAGCGTGAGGGTGATGGAAGGAAAATAGGGACAGGAGGAAAAGAGAATCCGACTAACGGATATCACTTGTTGCTAGAGTTGTTACAACAGTGCAGCACGAGAAATCTCGTTGTTTGTAATCTGAGCTGCGCTACAAACGGGCCATGCCCGAGTTTGATGAATTTTTCTCGACAGTTTCATCGTCTCCATTGTTGGATTTTGTTATATTAAAAAAAAGTGTTTTGTATAAGCAAAAACGAAAATTTTTTAATTAAAATTATAATAAAAAATAATAACTTTTAAAAATATTGTCAATCTCTATTTAAAGTTAATATGAGATATAATTTTATTATATTGAAAAATATTCCTAATTATATATCTAAAATTTCTATTATTCGCGAAAATTAAACTATAATATATTCGTCCTTTCTATATAAACTCTC
Source organism: Lasius platythorax (assembly GCA_963971435.1). Taxonomy (NCBI): domain Eukaryota; kingdom Metazoa; phylum Arthropoda; class Insecta; order Hymenoptera; family Formicidae; genus Lasius; species Lasius platythorax. Next base: position 7,133,638 of record OZ020546.1, read on the forward strand.
TCTCTCTCTCTCTCTCTCTCTCTTTCTCTCTCTCTCATAAGTATATATATATATAGCTCGGTCTGTTTAGATAATAAAAGTAATCGTGATCTACTAGCGATATATGTGCATCGTATGCACATCGAAAAAAGTAAAATTTATTGAATCGCTGAAGCATAAATCGTGAAAACTGGTCGACTTTAATTATCAAGCGGTCGCAAAAACACATACACAGATGCACATTTTCAAGTATATATCGGAGCGAGTGATTTTTGCACGAATCGACCATGAATTTGACCTCACACAGCCGCACCGGATATATTTTCGCTCGCGGATCCCTCGGCGCCTCTCTGTGACCGCCGGAACCGTTCGGCGCAACGCACGAGTGCATGCGACATACACACTATTGCCGCGAACGCATACGCAGAATACACGTTATTTGTTCGCGGATCATTAAAAACACGTCGGTTTTATTTAGCCAAGCCACCGACCAGCTGACGAAAGGTACGGACGTTACCTTTGAAAGCAAAGCGAACGGGCGTCGCGACGTTCGTTGTAATGCCGCTTCGCGATGTCGACCGTTAATCGCACTCTTTCAGTAAGCATCAAATCGAGTAAGATCAAAGAACGTGTCAGACCAGTGAAAAATGGATCATTTTACCTTTCCACTATCTAATTTTTTTCCTAAAACTACCTGGGATTTATTCATCATAAGTCGTGCACTTTTGACATTAAAAAATGAAATTATATAATTATTAATCTTTAAAAACATCTGCCATATATATAATTGCCTATAATATTCTCTTAAAATTACAAAGAAGATATTTCATCGATTATTATTGTATATAACAATATATGACTCCATATGAAAATTTCAGGTAATAGACAATTTCTTTCATAGGGGATACGAATTACGACTTATTAAACTGGAAAGGAAAATCCGATCCAAACTCTGCCTAATTTATCGCAGTCCTTTTCATAATCTTTTAAGTTAGTGCCGTTTACTTTCGATCTCGGTCGTTTAATCATAAAATAATATTTACCATTGCTATTAAAGTCTTCAAATAGATTGCGCGTTTGCAAACTGCAACGTAAACGAGCCTCTGTTAGAAGATACGTATTCACAGGTATAAGCACCTATTCCATCTAGATAGGATTATGTACAACGAAATGCGTCGACAGCCAGATCACACGCAAACCGAATAACCGAGAATCAATATTTAACCGGCCATTAAACGAATAATCCATCGAAAGCGCTCTGAGGGACAGAGAGAAGCGACGGAAAAAATCAAACTCACCTATGGAGTTTAAACACGCGGTCCATCAGAGAATACTGATTTCTCTTTCGAAGGTCAATTGACTATCCCAGAGGCGTCAAGCTCAAGTAGAAGAATAATTTTAACTTTTTCGTATCTAATCCGATTCTTTTTCATGATAATTTTTATCTTTCATGAACTGGAAAAACGATTTTTATTTTAAAACTTTAACAAAAAAAAACAAATATATGTTATAAAAAAATAAATCTGAATGCAAAAGGAATCGATAATAGCGTATGTTCGCTCCATAAAATGGAGCTACTAGAATCGAAGAAAAGCCGTCGCTCAAAGCAGCTTACTTAGAACTGAATATTTATAGGCATGTTACAAGACTATTCGTGACGTCCATTAAAGCACTACCCACCGCATTGTTTTACTTTATACTCTGACAATAATTTAAATAATAAAATAATTCGATCGATAGTATAAATATAAACAATGCATAAAATATATATTTACTCTACGATAAACCAAGATATATATATCTTAGTTTATCGTACAGTAAAAATATCTTTTATGCATTTATATTTACACTATTAATCGAATTATTTTATTAATTTATTTTATATGTAAAATCTAAAAAGTGTGTATTTTAAATAAAGATTTTCTTGCGGACGAACTTTTATTATAACATTATCATTCATTATTTCATTATTGTTGACTAGAGAGATTTCACTCGAAGAATTTGTTATAATTTAAGTACAATATACAAGATCTAAAATTTTCTAATTTTTCTAAATAACAGTATATATACACATTGAGAAAACTAGTGCCCCCCTCTGCTATGTTTCCTGAAACATATATGTATCTTCTTAGTCACTCATATAGCTATCAAAGGAAATACTATCAAGGAGGCAACTCGTACAAACAATATTTATGGGCAACAAGATAAATCGTTAAATGACACATTATCAAAAGCAGGAACGCACGTTCGTCGCCCTTTGCCCTCGGATTTAAAACGGCCGAGTTTTGCGCTTCGGAGAACCGTCATAGCGCGCACACCGGAGGCCACGCCGACTTATCCAAATAATTTACTCACGAGCGCGCAGCTCACGCATACGGAAACACGCGTGATTCCGCGCGTGCCTCGCCATGTGCCGCGGCGAAAGTTCCTATAAATAAAGCGCCCGTCCCTTTCGAAATCGTAGGTGGCAAACGAGCGCCGGTCCTCCTCCGGTTTGTTTGGATTTGCTCGGGATTTCCTGCCCCCGTGAAACGCGCCGATCGTACAGGAGAAACCTCCCGCCGAATTGAATTTGTTCGTGAGATGCATACGGCGTCCACGAGTTGTCATTGTGAAATATACGCAGCATACATTTCATCTTTCGTCTGTTGCAGACCACGCGCGTCGTGCAAATATTTTCATATTTTGAAACAAGACGAACCAATGTTATCCTGCAACTTCGAAATAAAAGCAGCGAAATATCATTTCAGCCTGCATTTTCGTTGTGTTTAAAATTTAATATTAAATATCTTGCAAAATGTTAAATTTTTATATATCTTTTTCTTCTCTTTTCTCTTTCCCCCCCCCCCCCCCCTCTCTCTCTCTCTCTCTCTCTCTCTCTCTCTGTCTCTTCTTTTTTTTATTATTTCTAATTTAATTAAACCTGGCAACTTCATATCTATATTCCTAGTAATTTATAAATTTCTGTATGTTCCAAGAAGAAAGCGTGACTCAATGATCGCGCGTAGCGCCCAAAAGAGAGAAACTTTCCGAAGAATGGAAGTAATGCTAAGATATTTCATTCAGAGACACATCTCGTGATTCTCGTATTGCGGTGAATAATCCATGAGAATGCTTTCAACCGAATAGCAAGGTCAAAGAGCAGGAAGGAACCAGGTTCTCCGGAGGACGTAATGGCAGTCGGTTACCCTTGTCAATATACTCGCGAAGAACGCTTTCAGTTTTCAACTTTTCGGCTCTTCGGACTCTAAGTCATCCGTCAGATTTCTCGTGTCAGCACTAATGGTCACCGTCCGTCGATGGGACTTTGGCCTCGTTTGTCACCATACATATCGAAAGAAAAGAACTCGTCGTTCTGATATAATATCTTGAAAAAAAGGGTCAAAAAATTCAATTTTTAACATTGAATATCCTGTAACTAATTCTATAAGTCTCGAATATAAGCTCCATTAAATTTAAATTTACTCTAACAACTTTTCATAACTTTGTTAAAATAAAGTTTACGATTGAACAAAAGCTACATTTTTAATCATTTAAAATATGGATGTCAAAAGATTATTGATGTTATTATCCTTAATTCATAGAATTTTATTTAGTTATTTATATTATTATCTATTATTATTGAGTTGTTTATTATTTAGTTTCAAATTTTTTTTAATTCTGCTTTTAAGTCCATAATTGGAATTTGCGCAGTAATGAGCTTACTAATCGTATGCGAAAAATCTTATTTCGATTACTTTGCGGATGATCCGAAGCTAGGGATGATACCGTTTGCAAGAATTTTCCCCACGCGACGGATCGGAGAATTTTACCCTCGCTCATCTTACCCTAATTCTCTTCGCGCTATAGAACACGTCTACGACGCGTCTAGACGACCTACGCCAACTTCAGGGGCCAGGAAGTTTCTCCGTGGGTCTCAAAGCAATAATTTCTGATGGAAAGATCGCGTCTAAGGCGAGCCAAGAAACTACTGCTGCACCTCCATCGGCTAAATCACCATACGGAGAGCTCCGAGAAATCCTCTGTGCATTTCGAAAAGATCTGTTTCTTTTTATTAAGAACTAGCAAGATCTTTTCTCGTTATATGTATATATATAGAGAAAAAAGTTTAGTTCTCTCTAAAAAAAGAATAAAGTTACTCGAATATAAAGTATAAATTCACTGATATTAATTATGCATATACCTAGTCTTATAATATTTTAGGCTTTTTTACATTTGACATTTTTAAATATTTCGCGATTTTAACAAATTTGGAAGATTATTTTGACCTTTGCCGCCGTTTCAACGGTTGTCGTAAGCGAAATATGGGATTAGCTTGATAGTTACGTGTGGTGACGGCTCTTCTGCTTGACACACCGTCGAGTCCATCGAACAGCTAAGAGAGGATTGCAAAGCTTTTCAGTATGTTGCTTTAGCCAAGAGCATACAAATACACTTCAGCGGATCTCGGCTCGCCATTGCTGCTTAAGCGAATCAAATGGAAGCGAATACACTTTGGAATTGTTATTTGTTTTCCGGAGAAAAGCAGAGATCTTTTTGTGAGCATTCACATCGTTAAAATTTTATTATCCCACATATCAAACTTTATGCAAGAAGATTATTTATGCAAAAGATAAATTGCAGATTAAACTCGAAAAATTATAATTTCTACGAATTTTTATATATTAAATATTGATATAAATCTCTGAAAAAATGAAAGATTCTTGTTCTACCTACTGAAAAATTTTTTTCATTAGATAAATGAGATTTCTCTTAAATACATATATGTGTGAGTTACTTGTAATAATTATTTTAATTAAAATACTCAGCGCGACCGAGACATAGTACGCGTACGAATGTTAAATATCATCTTCAATGATTTTAATTCGATCAATATATTTTCTTATCTCGCTATAACCGTGTTCGCTGTTAAAGCATCGTTCACAGATTTTCTACTCTCATGCTCGTCGAAGATGGAGTCATTCGTCTTCTCCGCCTACGTCGTCCGTATCTCCAGCGTTTCCTGCAACGCTGCATCGGAAATTGGAAATCGGATGCGGTGGTATTATTAGGGGGCAAATATCGGAAAATGGCTCACCTATGAGTCGGAAAGGGAATGCGCGTATTTCCCTGCGAGCAGGTATCCATACATTCGAGAGTTCCCAATTTAATTCTACTTCGATATTCCTCTCGCAATTATTTCTGAAAATATTTGTCCTCTTTTTTATAGCGTTATGTTTAATATGCTTTCTGTTATGCAAAAGTCATCGGTTTTCATCGAATTTGCAGCAGTTCATTATTATACATCGCACTTACATATACATATTTTGCGTGTAAATACATTTTTTTTTACTCTTTCTCTAATATACAAACGTATATCTACTTTTTATTCTTCACTTTGGCTGAAGAAGGAATTGGTCTTCAGATATATACAATAAAATTCTACCTTTCTGTCGTTCCTAACAGTCGAAACAATCGTGTCGGGGTTCATCCTCTATCTAACAGTACGCGAGCGAGTTTATCTAGCGTCGCGGCCAAATCGGATTTGGCGGACCCGAAGGTGCAGAATGTTAAATTAGGAGGGACCTCGCTGCATCACGGAAAAGGTAGGAAAAGGAGGCGTGAAAGAGCGGAGGGAGGCAGCATCGGGTTAGTCTGATTCACTGCATGCCGCGAATTTACCAGAAGCGATCGTACCAGGAAACTTTTCACTCTAGCTCGTTCGAAATTCTCGAGGCACTACGCTCACGCCGACGCGCCTACTCGCGCTCGCATAAATCTCGAACACACTCTACGAGACTCTGGGACAGAGAAATATATATGTTATGTATACGAGATTGCAAAGTAAACATATTCACATTTTTATCGATACGTTATGTACAGACATAGGGTGCCTCAAAAATGCGCGTTCTCTCCAAACGTTGGATTTTGTCGTAAAACCTGTTTGGAAGGAATCTCCTTTGTGGACAAAAAATGTAATGGCATTTAATTTTCAGTATTCAATATCCCGATTATGTTCCGAAATTTTTTTTTTTTTTTCAAATGACAAAAATTATTTTAGACAATAATGAATCTAAATTAGAAGAAATTAACTCTTCTATTAATTCTCAAATAATTTCTTATAATCTCTTATTCAATCTACTTGGTATTATATTTGAATAATCATATTTCTATATATATCCTTGCAACTTATGACGTACTTGGTTTTCAAGAAGATATACTTTAAGAATTTCTGGAACCATGACCAGAAAATAATATATTTTCTGGTTTAACAATTTGATGTTCCGTAGAAAGTACATGAATTTCGAGACAGCTAGTATATGTCGAACGGGCTGCTTATAACGTCGATGTATTTCTATGGAAATATTGTCGGAAGCTTCGTAAGAGCATAAATGTAAGTCAGATTCCGCGGAATTTAAATCGTACGACTGAATAGCGCAGGCAGGTAAATTGAATGTCTAGTGAAACATTCTCAAATAAATATTTCTATGCAGTCCGTGCGCAACCGTCACGGTTAGTATTCATTTCGCATGGTAACATACTACGTAAAAGAGGAACTTTTACGTAAAGAAACGTAATGAAACATCATTTTTACGTAATTTTATCCGAGTAATGTGCGTACTGCTCACGGCGTAGCTTAAATTAATGTAAACATAAATGTATTAAAAAGATTGCTCGCAAAACATCGCTTGTTTTTAAATCACTGCTAACGTGTCTGAGTTAGTTGACAAAATTACATTTGCATAGGTAATGTCATGTTCATATTCATCTTTATATTTTTAGCATCGCTAAATATATGCACGCTATATTATATCAAACCCTTGAGAAATACTTTCTCTCTATCTTTCTATCTCTTTTTTCACAAAAGATTATATACACATATATATATATATATATATAATCTTGTGTAAAATATATAAATAATATAAATATATTATATATAAATATGTTAAATAAAAAATTTGTAATTTTTCTCAAAAAATTATTAATGATAATTATATTATTTTTATAATATATATGTGCCTCTAGTTATAAAATCACGAAAGACAATCTTTACGCCACAATACTATTTCACGTATTTATATGTTCACAAAAAAACATTGATTTATGTCATTACGCCACGATATCTCGACTTTTCCTTTCCTCTGCGGGATTTGCATTCCTCGCGCGTGTTTCCCACGAATAAACGGCCGCGAGCACGCTCCCGCACAGTTAACGGTAAGGATCTAACTCATCGCGATGTTCCGTATTATTCGCATTCGCAACCGTTATCGGCGACGAGGACAAAAGCGCGAGTCGCGGTGACTTGTTTCCGCGATATCGGTGCGGAACGCAACCGGTGATGAAAAACCGTGATAAAAATGGGACGGACCTCTCGAGAGTATTCTCCGATGTGAGTGTATTCGATAGGCGAACTGCAGCGGAGCCCCGACAATTCTCATGTGCATGTACGTGAATGCAATTCTGAATCACGGTGCACGGGCGTATAACCAGCACCACCATCAGCGGTTGGGAAAAGCGCCGGAAAAACTTTAATGGATCCGTTTTTAAGGATTCGCAGCCGTCGCGCGAGTCGCCGACCTCTCTCATATACCGTGCAAAAACCCACTCGAGTCAATGCTGTGGTCGATGGCGAGTGAGTTTAACGCAAAGGGAGGGAGAAAGACGGTGGCACTGTACCGAGAGCGAAATGGAACGAGAGTAAAGAGCGGCAAATAAAGCACGAGACAGAGGTAATCGTGCCATTTAAACAGCGGTGCTCATCTCGTCTTTCTCCATATGCAAGTAATATGAACACCGGAGGGGGATAAGACTTTTATTCGCGTCGTAATCCGACTCGAGCGCGAATTAACGACCGTCGTTTCATAAAATCGAGTGGCTGATGATCCGCTTCTATGTTTTGTGAAAAATAAAAAAATCCAATATCTCTCTATACGTCTAATGGTAATACTATACTTTGTGAATTCTCACATATAACTGAGCTTCTATTAGTTTGCATTTCTAATTAGTCTGCGTATAATTCTATAATAAGTTTTTGCAACTATCTTTATTCTAGCAAATATCTGCATGTATTAAAATATTAATTAATAGAATTAAATGTGTGACATATAGATTGTGATATAATAATTGATAGATTTAGATATATGAATCACACAATAATGTGTTACTAACTACTTTGCGGCTTGCATCAATTAATAATCGAGATACGGAATAAATCGATTTTTGCGCAAGATATTCACGCAGCTCGAACTAACAACTATCTTGCGAAAATTCTTACAAGTCACCAAAGACTTTCTCAAGCGAAAACATTCAACGGATATCACGAGCTGAATGGTCCCTCGGCTCTCTGATACGGACGCCGGTCTTTTCCGCGCGATAAGCTCCAGCGGCTCGACTCCGAAGAGAAGAGTGTCGAAGGAAAAGTTACCCGGCATGAAGAAACTTCGCCGGAAACTTCCGGCGGCGGCGATGCACTTCACCGGGGATGCAAGTACGTACATACGCCGCCTTGCTAGCATTAATCATCCTGTCTCGAAGGCGACTGGTCGCAATTTTCCAATGAACGTCGCTTCGACGGATTTTTCATCGTCTCTCCGCGGCACGCTTTCCCATTCCCTTCCAATCACACGTTTCCCTTCACCGATCCGGCTAAATACATTTGGACGTTCCAGACTAACAAAATTTAAATTTCTAGCGGAGCAAGAGTGCTTTGTACAATTACGGACGAGAGAAGTAAACCTGTCTTCCTTCCTGCGCGTAGAAAATATTTCGTAAACGCGTATTTAATATAATATAAAATATATAATATCCACGTATAATTTTGCAGATATTTCTGAAAATATTCTCGTTCGGAGACTAAAATGCGAAATTCTAGATACGAATTAAAGTATTTGTAAAAGGACAAATGCTCTCGGATCTAAAAGTCTCTAAATCTGTTCCCGTACTTTACTCCTTTCATCTTTTCAACACTCTCTTTCTTCCTCCGTCATTCTCATGATTTCTCTGGAATTTTCGCTCATCCTGTCCTTTTTTTCTTTTATCCTGACATTTCGCGTCTTCTCGCGTTTGCCGAGCTCGGTTAACTCGTAAAGCCTCGCCCACAAGGCCCGAGACGCGGGCGGCGAGGGCCGGGAAGAGGATCGGGCCCGAGTAATACCGTGTAATAAAGTATGCGAAATACAAGGCGTCGATCGAGCAACGTGCATCTGAAAAATAATGACCGGCTTTGTCCCGCGAGCCCTACGATCGCGGGACAAAGCCGGTCATTATTTTTGGCGTAAATTCCAAAACGACGACGTCTCTCCCCCCCTTTAAAGTCCTTCTTCCGTCTTTTTGTCTTTTTCGCTCATATGGTCTTGTTTTTCTCCATTGATACCTACTTCAAAATGAAGACACGCGTGCGAACCCGCGAACGAACAGACGAACAAACGCGAGTCCCATCGTACCGCGAACGCAAAGTCTCTTTTATTGCTCGTATCTTATGGAAAATGTTCTCGGGCTGTTGCACACGGTACATACCGCAATTCCCGACAATCGCGCGGAACAATGCGATGCGACGGAATTTTACGTGTTATGATGTTAAGCGTTTACGCGCTATCGGTTGCACGATTCGCCGATTCTGCAACGTGAAATGATAATGCACCAATATATGAAAGTGAATTTTTTTTCTTTCTTACTCGCTATAATCGCGATAATGCGGGAAATTGCTAGCATTGTCGTATTTATATCATTCAACATGCAACCAAGTAGTTGGTCTTTTAAAAGTAACGGCAAAATATAAAAATGTCAAATGTAGTATCATATAAAAAGCATGCAAAGCGATCAAACGTTACCGATTTTTAAAAAATTGTGGAATTTATTATAATTCAATTCTTTAATATTACTTTTTAATCCTTTAAATTTTTTCTTATATTATTTAAGTATATAATTAAATTTATATATATAATTGAAATGTGTATTCTATATTTCATATTATAGTGCTGCATTCATGGACTCGTAATATGGACAAACTGGAAGGTTTACTATGATGCTATATCGGAAAACCGATTTGCTGGCAAGTTCCTTACTGTCACATACAACTAGACTCTATTACTTTACTACCACGTTTTGCTCGCTCTACTCCAGGGATAATGTCGAAGATTACATGTATCCAACGGTATCGAAGATCGCGTGGAAACGAGGAGCTCACGTCGACGAAGACGCGCGTAAGCGATACAAGAATATTTCGTGCTTCCACTAATGGAAATTCCTCCAACAACCAGAAATGCACGAGGATAATATTAGAAAAATAAAACTCTCGCTATGCGTCTCTCTATAGTAAAACACGCATGGCATTATATTAAACAAAAGCTTAGAAAATTTTGCGTTTCAAGAATAAATATCATCAACGCTTTAGAAGAACAATTAAAGAAATTAAATCATCCTTACACATCTTCCGTTTGCGTAAATGTTAAACGAAGATATACGCTAACTTTGATGTAAAAATATTGCATATATTTTCTAATACAAAGATTACATTGATATGAAGAGATATCATAAAATTAATTTTAATTACATTTATTTGTAATATAATGTATATTACAATAATTTATTTGTAATATGATGTATATTACAATAATTTATTTGTAATATAATTCATATTACAATAAAAGCACAATTCCAACAAATTCCAACTAAAATAGTATTGGACATTTCAAAGGAATTGCTTGCAACTTAAACATGTAATATAAATGAGTCAAAAGTGATTTTTACGATCAAAGCATGCATTAAATTGCATACTCTAAATACACGTATCGAAAAAGCCCGTTGAATCTAGAGAGTTTCATCTGTACCGATGCCGCGTTTCAGAGCTTCTTCAAAGCGCGACAGCAGTGTTGACGTGCAAGGTAGATTGTTGCTGTTGATCAAAAGTGTAATGCAAATATTCCAATAAATCCGATCGGAGAGTTCCATCATCACCATCTCTACCTCCTCACCGGTTTTGTGTTGCGCGCATATCGCTCGCAATATAAATACCGATACCATACTATTTATTAAACAAATCAATGGAGCACGCATACGCTCGCACACACGCGCGATGTAACGCACACACAGACAAGCATTCAGAGAGTTAAAAGTCGACGTTTCGTCGGCGTCGAGCGACGATGGACGCGATATAGAAACAGTGCTGTACGTGGTTTCAATAAATTCTCTCCTCATCACCACCTCTTTTTCCCCGCTACGATGCTCTTCGCTTTCAATAAGCCAGGTCCTTCTAACTATATATAAGTTGGTTTTTACTGAGAAAACGGATATATATCGCTTTATATTGGCTGACAGGGCACCCGGAGAACTTTCAACGTCCTGTGGAGAGGACAGACTGCCGTGAGCAAGAGAGAGAAAGATCTCTTCAGCGAATATTTCTTCTACCTGCCGCGATACTGGCACCGCGAATCTATTGTCTAACTAAGCCCTGAGCGTTAAGTGTGGTTTAGTACGGGATTAACGAGAGACCGTCTCGGCGTCTCCGGACGAGAGATCTAGCCAAAGTACTGCGACGCGCCATAAATTGCCTTTTATGTATAAGCGCGAAAAATTTCATGAAATCTAGAAAATAAACTGTCATAAATCTAAGATGATAAATAGATCGATATACAGCGCGATTTACATTATTTAGAATCATTATTTAGAAGTCGAACTCTTTTAATTAATTGAATGCAAATTGATAAGTTTAATATTTGTTATATTCTTATGAGAATAAATTTGTTAATTGTTTTGAACATGATATCCGAATTGTTTCAATATCAGCAATCTGATTGAAATAAAATGTAGCACACGTGGCATCTATTGTAGTAATGTCTCGCAACAGTGTAGCTATTCTTGTACTCTTTCAATTATAACGAGTTTGTCGAAGCGCGGCGGAAGCCAATTGAGTCGAGTTCAGAGGACCGGAAAGAAATCTCTTGGTCTAATCTCTATATATTATAGTGCTTCTTTAATCCCCTTGTCTTTCGTTCTCTTTATCCTCTATTTCGTGCTCTCTACTTGTGTTTATATTTCGTATAGCGCAAAATATTTCGCTCGCAGTAACAAACGTAAATGTTGTCTCGCGACAATAAGCAGACGTCGTGTCGCCTGCCGTCTGGAGTTCAATCCAAAAGGATCGATTTCGGAGGGATTCGAAATCAGTATGTAGAAGGAAGGCACAATAAAAGCCACGGCGGCTTAATGTACATCCGACTGTTTTCCTTCGTCTCGACGTCGACGCAAGAGATCCGCGAAAGAAGATAAAGTCAAACGAGCAAAGAGGGAAGGTAAATTCTCCGCATTCGTAGTATTAGAGAGCAATAAAATTCGAATTCGGATCGCCTGAGTGGTCGTAAGCCGGATATCAACGGTTACGTACAAACTGTTTCACATAAAATAGACGTACGCTTACAAGACCGTTTACTTTATCAGATTTCGGACTGGCAGTTTTGCTATGTTTTTCTACGGTATGTCTGATTTTTATCTCAACATTGTACGTCTCCCGCAGTTTAATGATCATAACAAGACATTTTAGCGCAAAACTCAAACCCAAAGTTTTACACGAGGAGATATTTTGAGATTTCCTTAAATACATGCACACACATAAACCTTAAATGCAAAGAATATTAAATTAGATTGTAAGCATACAATAGAATGCGAATGATATATTTTTCTATATTGCAATAAAAAAATATTTTCAAGATTTAAAATATCAGAATTATGTACGGTTTAATTTATAAATATAGCAACAAATTATATCAAATAAAGAAGTATAATTCATTCTCAACAACTTGGAAATGTAAGATTAAAGATTTTCGCATAAAATTTGTAAAGAGAAAAAGTATTTAGATAATCAACAAGGCCAATGTTTTCTTTTCGAGAACAACAATGAGAAAGTACGAGTGTAAAGTACGCAATCTGGAACAATCATTCAATTCTATCCCTGAATGCTTGACGAGTGCTTTATTCATTCATCGAGCTATAGAAAGTAAAATTTACCAGTGCGCCACATCGCTGAATCTGTCTCTGCGTTCTCCTCCTCATTACTCTCATTCTCGCTGCGCCATCCGCCGCAGGACGAATTCGCAAATTGCGGCTCTCGGCGAAAGTTGCCGACGGAAGTGCAGCATTATGATTGTGCACAATTAGATATCGTCTATGTCAAGCGTAGCGAGATGGAATAACTGCGAGATATTCGCTCAACGCGAACGTATAGCGCAAGAGACGATATTTTTATGCAAATTGCCTTGCAATATTATATGTACGTATGTATGTATGTACGTACACACAAAGTCATTAATACCTCAACACATGAATTTATGCATATAACGGAGTATACATGTTTGAGTATATACATTTTTTCATACATGCCCCGATATGCACCTAAAATCATATGTCAAAATATTAATGAGCTCGTGTGTACGTGAAAAAAAAATAGTTTATTTAGTTGCCTTACTAACTGTATTGTTCAGTTTCTATTTTGAAATTTCTGTTTTCTAATACACTCCCTCTATACTTGCATTATATTGTACTGTTTAGTTTCAATGTTACATATCTGTTAATTAATTAATAATAATTAATATATAATAAATTATTAATATTACTAAATAATTAACAATGAATAAACTTTCAATTTCTCCCGTTTCGCGGTCAATATTAATCATCCTTAATACGTTGCACGTAGAGAAATGTTGAAGATAGAATATCTCGAACGTACGGTATTCAAAGTTAACATCGTCCCTAGGTGGCAATATCCAGAATAGACATAACTGTCTGAGAGAATCCGAGAGGATCTGGGAGGATTCAAGAAGATGCTTGGTACTGAGCAAGTAAATATTTAATCCCACAGTCGACGATATACGCGTAGTCACGTAGATGGTTTGTGCAGTCTATAGGCGCATTAGTAAAATAGTCAAATTACACCGTTTTGACTGCATTATTAATGGAAGCAACGAATAAGAACGTGTGAATGAAATGTGTAAATATGCTTCTTTTAATGTGCAGACTTTTTTTGCAAAGATATTTTAATGGCTCATGATAAGAGAATATTAATTATAATGTACACACACAAGCCGCTTGAAATTTATAAGAAATTTAAATTCGCAGATATAAATGAAAAAGAATAGTAGGAAATATTTTACAATATTATATTTTACATAATGTGCCAGTATTTTAATTTTTCATAGCCTATCTATTCATTGACTTTGTGACCTGTTTATCTTCATCGATAATTTATATTCATTGATTTGTATTTATATATAATTTATATATACTTTTATATTTTGTTTTATTTATACTTGATTATTTATTTTAAATTGATCAAAATAATGCAAGTAATTTAGGACACTTTGTATGGGAATATTTGCAATTCACAATAAAAGTATTATAGCAAAACTGTTACTCCAAAGCACATTCATCCATTTATTGCGTAATTACTCTTCCAATCGACCAATCAAATCCTCGCTTTTGTTCCACGCTCGAGATCGGACTGATGCCGCAAACAAAGCTATCTTAAAGCTATCTCAATTATATAATTGTCCGCGAAATCGGGATATTTCGATGTTTGGTGAAAGGATGCTGTTTCTATATAAATATCGATAAATAAATCTGTGAGTATCGGATATTTAGTTATTTGTACGAAGAAGAGGACTTACATCCCAGTTACTCTGTTGCTTTCATTCCACTATAATCGATTAAACTGAACTAACGATACATCTCATTATTAAATCGTTTTAAATAATCCTGAAATAAATCCTTCAATGAAATGCAATCAGAATAATGCTATGTATATCATATAAATATCGAATACTCCACTTACAAGAAAAGCGATTTACTCAAGCCGCTTAACTATTTCGTTATTTCATAGAATAATCGATTGAAACGACGCAGTTAAATACTTTAGCATTAAATCCCTATGGGGTAAACCTGGGAACTGTTGCACGGCATGGCGATCCGTTTGCCCGAGTTACGACTAAAATGTTTTATGGTAATAACGCCACGGTCCTAATTGGATCGTGCTTTCCCTCGCCGCCAAGTAAATCCGAGATAATACTGCGCGCGATAACAAAGTAACTGTTTCATCGATACGGAAAATAGACGACGTTCTCGGTCTCGGAAACGCATTACGTTACGTTCGTATCGTATTAGGCGAGAATTAACGAGCAGAACGAAATCGGTGATC
This sequence comes from Lasius platythorax, assembly GCA_963971435.1. Lineage (NCBI taxonomy): Eukaryota > Metazoa > Arthropoda > Insecta > Hymenoptera > Formicidae > Lasius > Lasius platythorax. The sequence continues at coordinate 7,148,783 of OZ020546.1, forward strand.
GGCTCTATAATCCACTTTTGGACGAAGTTCGCACGAACGAGGTCTTTTCTGTGTATACGTATTTATATCTTTCTTCCACGCTGAATGATCTCGGCGCGATTTTACAGCTCGCTCATGCGGGAGAATCCCTCAGGAACCGAGCCACGTGGCCGTCTAACGCGTACAAATGTAATTCGTACGGGGAACCGACCGCCCCTCGACAGGCATCCTGCATATCCGCCCCGCGTATCGTGTGTTAAAAGCGATCGTCCTTGGACCAGGAATATATTCGTAACCTTGGTCATTGATTGCTTGAACAGTTCTCCATTATAATTGCTACTATTTAGTCCACACTGTACGTTATATTAGACAACTTGAAAGAATTATAATTAATTATAATATATAAATAATTATGAAGATTGAACATTATAAAATGTTGAGAAGAAAAACAGATTTTCTGAAGAAAATAAGATAAAGACAATTTTGAAAAATAGTTTTTTCTATAAATAAAATTAAGTAAAGCAACTTGTGAAAAAATAAAATCGTATGATAAGTATCTTTACGACAAATAATCCACATAAAAACTGAAAGGAATTATTCCGTGTATTAATTACAGATACAAGTAGAGGCCTCTTAGGTCCAAGCATAAGTATATATCAAGATGCATTATCAAACACCGAGAGGATATAATTGGATCAGCGATATACTTCCAATTATCTGTCTAGATAATCATTGATATTAGGAAGACATGCATCCTACACATGAGAGCTTCTGCATGTCAATCACATAGTAATCTGCGCAAAGTCTCATTAACCAACTTTTCTCACTACATCTCCGCTCCTCATCATCGTCCGCTGCGAGTATAGGTACAAACCACAGGCTATGCGGCTAGCTTTTAATCAATGAGATCATTAATCAGCCGGAAGAGAGCTCATGTGGCAAGCATGTGCGTTTAATTACGTTCAAGTGCACTTTACTATCTGGACTATGTCTATCCTATAGGTATTGACATTTTGTTCGATTCGATTTATCGAATTCGCGGCGATACCGTACCAAAAAAAAAAATTCATTCTTTTGAATGCAAAATGTATTTACCGCACGCATTGATTTTGTTTTTCGGAACCGCAACGTTAAAAATTGTGCCACGCGCACATGCAGAGAGATGCGTCCCGATGTATATTAATACTAGATATTTACAAGCCGCAGCTACATCGATTTTGGCTCGCACGACTGCTCGCCGCGTACCTGCGTAAATAATCAGACTAACCACGCAGAACGATGTTTTATTCATCGACCGGCGAGCGCGCGGCCCGCCAGGATGCGAAATTTTTAATTCGCCGTGAAATCTGGCCGTCGACCGGAAGTAACCGTGTCGGCCACCTCGCCGAGGGTTGATACTCGGTCCGAGATCACGGACGACCCGAGATTTCGTGAACAGTTTTTTTCGTGGCAAATTTCCGTCGATGCAATTACGCGATTATGCCAGACAGTGCCATAATTGCGTTGTGTTTAACGCAAAATGGTCTTGTCACGTGCTCGAATTCGCAAATTTCACCGTGAGATTACGGATAAGAACGGACCAACGTAATGTGAACGATCGATAGATGTAATATTGTTGGTTTCTTTTCCTTAAATTTTATCTGTAATTTTCATTTTTGAAGAAACTCCCGCATTTCGATTAAGTAATAAAACTATATTTAAATATGTACTCAAATCGATTTTAAAATCAAAAAGATATTATCATTCTTTTTTTATAACAAAAACATGAAGAGATGTCTCACGTATTTTTTACATTTATTCGCTAAACTCTTTTTGACGTATCAGACAATGGAACTTTTTAAGGGAGAACTGTTAATTATATATCGATATTCTGAAAATGTAATGCTAACTTTACAGAGATCATCGTTCAACTTCCCAACTTTAATCACATCGGGCGATATCTTAAACTGCATCGTTCTGGAATTGCGTCGAATGAACAACTTTGCATTCATCGTGCTCACGCACGATGGGATCATAAACGAAATTGAAATACGTGCGGATAGCGCGCGGATTGCAGCAGGAACGTTACAGAACTTAGGTCCGTCTTTCGCGACTGCACGTGACAAGGGTTTTCACAGCGCGATAAACACGGCTCTCTCGTGGAATACCCGCTATATTCGCTTACGTAACAAATCGGGTTCGATCGAAGTGGCGCATCCCCTTGTATGGACCGGCTGTCTTTATCCCTCTTTTTCTCTCCCACCCTTTTCTTTCCCCTTCCTCTCACTCCTTCTCCCCTTTTCTCTCGTTCTGTCTTTTTTCGTTACACGTGCACAAAACATTTCCAGCCACGTGACCAATTTTGTGACCGAATGACGCTCGTGCCTATTCTACGCGTACCGGGCATCGGACAAAAGCAAAAAGTGTTTTGTTAAGCGGCAGGAATCTGTCCGTAATTAATGAACCGAAGAAAGAGAAAGAGCGAACCCAGTCGGAGCACGGGAGGAAATGTAGTCGGAAGCAAAAGATAAAACATCGATGCAAACGTAGAAATCGAATTGATACTAGGAATTAATTAATTAATCCTCAAAGATTTGCATTAAATACGTGGAACAGCAATTATGATAGCTTTATTGGGATTTGCGCAGCTAATTTTTTATTTATTACGAGCCAATAATCGATATATTCGATATTATCCGTCAGCATAAAAGCGCGATTAAAAGGATCGCTTTAATCAACAATGTCGCGATAATAAAAATACAGATAAATGAGGCAACATAAATTTTTGCATACAGATGCATCGTAAAAACCAAATTCAAATCAAAATATATCAAAAGCTCCGAATATCGAAAAAATAGAAATAAAAGTAATAATTAAATAAGTGTTATTAAACATATTTTCCGCTATGCCATTGTATTTCGCTTCATTAAGCTTTGTGTTAGTTCAATAAATGGCGAATGATTGAAACTTTCAATGAGCGAAACGCCCGCGGCTCCAGAAAATTTTCTGTTCGTTAACAATCACGTATTCATATTTCACGGGAAAAAAAGTCAAAAATTGGTCGTTTAATTTTAATTAAACTTAAACGCGAAAATTGAGATAAAATCTACAATTGTATACTCACACTAACACGTACGATTATAGCGGAATATAAATTTTATTAACTAATTCCCGTTTTATTTTTAACTTTGTATATTAGCAAAGAAGAAATGATGAAATTGCACAATAGTTTTTCCGCCGTACTTTAAAATCGAGTAAATCATTTTCATTATCATCCAGACAGTCGGATATCGACTACGATGATAACGAGCAACTGTAAAATGGACGCCGGGATAGCGGAGACTGCGCTATCTTTATGACTCAGCAGAGGACCTATCGACCTGACTAATGATTCTCTCATCGCTCGCAACAGTTCGTTGCAGTTTGCCGAGCGTTGCGCGAAGCGATTCAAAGGCATAACTTCCGTTCGCCCGTCTGACCGCAATGTCGGAGGTGAGAGATAGAAGAGCCGTGTACAACGTCGGTGTCGATCAGTCGGGACTAACTTCTCGCATTATTCGCATTAATAGACTATGCGCGCAATGAACTATTATTGTTTCTCTTCCTTCCCGTTCGTCTTGTACCTTGTTCCAGCATTTCATCGCAACGTAATTCTAATGCAACCGATCTGATCGATGAATCGATTGACGGCGATGATTCAGAAAAATCGTCAATAGTTATCAACCTGATGAATTAGAAATCCCAACGTTTTTCTCATTGATACAAGAATAAAGACCTTCGGTTACGGTTATCTTGATAAAGTTAAACGATCTTCGCGAAAATTACCCGAAAGGAGCTCGAGAAAACTATATTTAACTGCTAATACTTTGCTACTGGCCGTGCCTGGTTCTTTCGTATACCTACGACTACAGCAAAAAATTCCATTAATCGAGCAACATTAATCCCATTGACATCCGTGCGCATTCGCGAACCGACCTATCTTCGGCAGTGAAGAATCGCTGTACAGTTTCATTGCCGAGGTATCAGGTGGAGAGAATAGCTGGCGCGCGTCTCTTAAAGAACCGGGAGGTCAACCACCTCCATTCGTCAATGCCGAAGTGTCTCGAATGAGAGAGGAAGAGAGACCGAGATCGTTTCTATCGGTTTTCCCACGAACGCGGATAATTCTCGGCGTGATGGTGACTTAAAGACATCCCCGCGGCAACGCCTGTAAAATACATGATCGACCAAGCAAGAAGCCGCTGAATTGGACGAGCGAAACGCGCGCGCATAAAGAGAAGTGTCCAAAAAGAAGAGACGAGAGGAAAGAAAATTGAGAACGAAAGAAGGAGAGAGAAAGAGAGAGAGAGAGAGAGATGGAGAAACAGAGAGAGCTGACCGCCTCAAAGAAGGCCTAAGAACGCGAGCCGGGTCTCGACCGAGCAATGAACGGCTCGTAGACCCCGACACTCGGCCCATCGTCAAGAGGTCCATAATGCACGTAACACCCTCTTCAGTTCCTTATTCACGCGGTGCAGCCTCGTGAAAGCTCGTAATGTCCACGACATCCACGGGCGAGAAGCGAGAACGCGTCCGCGCGAACGTGGAACGTCCGACTTCTCTCCCTCCCTCTCCCTCTCCCCCCCCTCTCTCTCTTTCTCTCTCTCTCCCTCTGTTGCGCGTCTATAATTACGAAACGTTAATTACGCGATGAATACACGCGCGCCACAGGAGAGACGCGTCTCTCGAGAGAACCGTGAGCTTTCAAGAGTAATGCGGCGGACATTCCGAGTGCCAGATGGTGCGAATTCGGCTCTATCTTGCTTAGGATCCGCCAATGAGAACATACCCGTTTTAATCCGACCGAAAGAAGGTAGAGAGCACAGTTTGTAATATATTCTCGCAAATAGTTATTTGAAATAGTTTATGAGAAAAAGTGATAATTTAATACTGTATCGCGGACACTATCAATTTAGAGACAAAATAATTTTTGATGATGTCAGCTGACATATGGAACATTTGTTGCATAAAACTATTTACATCTTTGTGGATTCTATAGGCTTAAAATCTATAATCTCAATAACTCTAAACATATCCTTATTGAAATAGAGAAATTTTTTACAATTGACCAATACCAGCAAATAAACGGGCGAAATTGGAAGAATATTTTTTAGGGAGAACTTCAGCGACTTTTCGGACCTATATTTTTCTAGCCTATTTATTCACGGTATGGTTGGAGGAAGATTAAGGGAATCTTGTAATCTCAAACCAAGAGATACGTTCTCCCTAAAAAATATTCTTCCAATTTCGCCCGTTTATTTGCTGGTATTGGTCAATTGTAAAAAATTTCTCTATTTGAATTTATTTGACTAGCGATAAAAAAATTACCAATTACTTAATATCCTTATTGACTTATTCAAACGAAATCGATCAATTTTATCCCGAAGAGAGAAAATTATGTACGATATTAGCTATATCATCCAAAATATAAAATTAGATTAAATACTTTTCGTAAAATATAAGCAATATCTAACAACAAACTATGTATATTATATATACGAAAAAAAATATCAAACTTGAAAATATGACCGCTTTATACGAGATATGTATCCTAGAAATATACAAATCCATATTTTACTCTAAGTTTTCCATCTCAACATTTTAAAAATTTTTCTCAGATTTTAAGGCATATGGTTAGCAACATGAATAATATTCTCATTACAAAACTCTCACTGAAATCGCACACGGTGAAAAAAGCGTAGTCTTTTTGTTAAGTAAGCGAACTACGAATGCATCTCAGACTTCCAATGCGATCGTTTCTCAAATGTAAGCCGCGATTGACTGTGGCTATAGAGTCTCCACTAATGCTTATAGAGCCATCCGTCTAAACACGGACTTATTAAAGCTGGAGAGAATTTCCATGGAAGCGTTCTTATTCACTCGGCGGTTCATTCATCATGTTCCTGACAAACATGTAACAGTAAAGAATTGCAAAATTCTTTCCAACCTTCAAGCTCTATGTCGGAACACAATAATCGACATAAACGATTGAACAGATTTTCTCGTTTAACTTATTGATTTTATTTATTCTTATTATGCTTTCTTCTGAGAAAATTAATGTGATTGTAAAAGAAATTTCAAAACTATTTATAAATATTATAACATTCATGAATTTGTGAATTGGATTCCATTTGAACATGGTGTCTATTAGAAACTTTCCCTTGATAAAAAAAAAAATATATATATATATATCATTAAACATATAAATATAAATTTAAATAATTTTCTATTTCTATTCTTATGTACCAACATGTTTTATAATTTTTCAGATTGTTTTATATATACAATATATATCCTCTCTATTAAATTTATAATCTATAAAAAGAATTCTATAAATCTTCATACACACACACGCACGCACGCACACACGACATTCTAAACGAAGTTACAGACGTCTAACATCATACTAATTCGCAGAAGATTAATTAGCGAGGAAGCCACCGCATATTTTCCTAGCAGATGTATCAGATGTTAATACAATATCTCGAGTAACGCAAGATCGACGGTACTTCAAGTGAAGAAATTCCTCTCAAGTGCTAGTCCTAGTAGAATTTCTCTCTTCTCACGACACAATACCACCCTTTGGAATTCCTCTCAACGACGCTCGATCGAACGCCATCCGATATTCCATGACATTGCCTACGCCTATATTAGGTAGCTATAAGCGTCGTCATTCCCCACCGGGCACGCGTGTAGTATAACGAACGACGTACATAATATAGCGGCATACGCAACACGTATCCTCGGTAACATAAGAATCGCAATAGAGGGGCATAGAAACGAGCGTTTAGGAAACAGGTCGGGACATAAAAGGCGTATAAATGGTGACAAATCGCGAGCCGCGAGTGAAATACGGCGGGACTGGCCGGCCGGCCGGTGTAACTGTGTATTTATCGCCATAAGGCCACGGATTTTGCCACGGCTGGGCGTTATCGATGGCGGCAGATTAATTTAATAGTGCGAGGCGATTCGATAATTACCATCGTTGTCGGATAAACGGGATAATACTTGTTCATTCGCGGGATTTCGAAACTCGGCTGGTAATCGCTACCAGTGCTTGGGTGATATTCGACGGAATGCCGAAAATCGTGGTAGTATCCTCTCGAAGAGACGGACCTCTCTTTATTCCGTCGTTTAAATAATTATAGAGAGAACAGCCGGACAGAATAACATGTAAAATGTCAATTTAATTTAAGCCACGTTAATTTCACATTGTCAATTAGTCGCCGACTGAACGCACGCAATGCGTATATATTACGATCCACAGAAATAATTAAAAATGCATATTATGGATATAGTTTGATGGTGTGTGAATGCAAATTTTTTATTTGTGAATAATATAAATTGCAATAGATGATGTGTGTGAATCTATTATAAAAAATATCTAATACATGTAGAAACATTCATGTAATTTTAGTTATTTATTATCATTCATGTAATTTTAATTATTTATTATCATTTTATAATTTTATAATTTTATTATAATATTAATTTATTATAATTTTTAATTAATTATAATAAATCAACTATGAATTAAATCACAATTGGCGATTTTATCAAGAATAGAAAATCATATATTTGCTAAGAACGCGATCACAGTCATCTATAAAACAAAGACATTAAAAAAAAATAAAACGGAAAAATGTCTTAATTGCAATCGTCGCCGAATTCGATCGCGCGCCCTTGATTTCGCAATGAACGGCTCTGGACCGCGAAATTACGGAGGAAGCATGGTTTATTGGCCGGCTTGGCAATTAAATTGCAGTTTATATTGAGCCAGTCTGGGAAATGCATGAAGGGTTGTTGTTGGCAAAAAGAGAGAGAGAGAGAGAGAGAGAATGAGAGTGTAGCGAGGTGCAAGAGGGGAAGCAGGCAAACGCGCGACGGACGACCCATCGTTTGCAATTAAATCAAACCAAATTACGCGCAGGAAAATGAATAATTATCGAAGATACAAGAAATACGAACTTGCTTGAGGCCAGTGCATATCGTCAGAGACTTCGCGGCGACTTTTCGCAATCGGACAAATTAAATATTTAGTCTGATGATGAATGTAACTTTTCAAATTTTACACAAAAGTTGTAAAATTTCTCGATAGTGATATCTTTTGTATCGTGATATTCTTACGTTACCAGAAGAATGTCAAAATTTAGAAATTGACGTTTTTAAGAATCGAAAATTAAAAATGAAATCTAAAAGTATAAACTTATATTTGTGATGTGCTTTTGTGATGTAATTTAATGTTATTTTTTTTTTAAATTGACACATTGATTGCAATATCAACCATATAAAAGTTATATATCAGTTGTAATTTTAATTAATAAACAATTTTATTTTTTTTTATTTAATTTTTCAAAAATTGATTTTATCGAATTGAATTTTTTTCTGCATAGATATTGTACTATTAATCGCTATTATTAATTATTGTGAAAATGTCACGATAATAACGAAGCATGTTGTGATTCCATATCGATTACGCTTTCCTATCGATAGCTCCAGAAAACAAGAATCCAGATGTGACTGGATATTGCGCGGTAGGAATAAGATACCGAATGCTGAATGACGAGTAACTCATTTATTGAGAAAAATTCGACTTCCCGTTTCTCACATCCGGACGTTCCATTACCGATCCATTCGTTTATTATTCGTTGCGCGTTGCAGCATGGGTCAGTGCCTTACGCGTGGCGTATTAACGCACGTGTAATACGATTCGAGTTATTTTATCCGTCGACCGACCGAAATCCGGATTGACCGTACGCAGGGTTGAGCGCACGACGGTTATAATTAGAACGTATAAAAAAAAAATATACACGCCGATGTTGTAAGCCGATAATATGACGGGTGGCGTATCGTTGACGTGCCGCGTATTTTCCAATGATTCATCGATATTTGACTTTTCACTATGGAGATACGAGAATACACATACAGTGCCATCCATAAGTTTCCACGCATTTCAAAGAAAAAACTATCATCCATTTTACTATCGTTTCAATCTCTAAAATTGCATTAAATATTAACAATAAATAGTAAAATAATCAGTTATCTTCTGATGTAGCTAATTATCATATATTCAAACATTAAAATTGAAAGCTTAAGTTTGAAACATTATTGTGTCACATTCTTGCAACAAGTTTATAAATAGAAGTAAATAAAAAAATATTTAAAAAACGTATTTATAAACGTATATTATAAACTTTATAATTCTTTCCTTATAACAACTCTTCTCGTATTCATTTATTCACAATTACAAATCTATGGATGGCAATATATTACATTGTACGAAATGTAATTGTGAAACTATACACGCGAAGTATTACATTATCGGAACGCGATATTACTAAAAATTACGATAACGAAACATGAATGGTAGTATTATTTTTTATATGTATATAGCAACATTTTGTTATTGCAATTTCAGAAAAATATTTCCTGCAAGAGAAACAGACATTATAATATCACTTCCGTTGTGATAACAAATCTATCGAACACAGCGAATAATTGAACGAAGCAAATTTACATAATAAAAATAATCACCATAAAGATAAAGATATATTTACTCAGTTAAATAAAGTCTATAGAATTGAAAACATGTCATGTGCGTATCATACCGAGAAAATTTTATATAAAAGAGCGTAAAAAGAAAAACCGCAATCGCGGAGAATGTTTCTCTGCAAAGATCCATTAACCAATCAAAGGGACTAAGACATAGAGATAAAATCATAGAGAACAAAACACGAAAAAACAGAAAAAACTTACTCGCACCCCAATCTGAAATTTTACAAGTGTCCGTGAATCCCATGCGAAGCTGAATAAGTCGCGCGAAATGGTGGAAATGCACCAAACGCGGAACAAATCGGACAACTGTCAGAGTGAACATGCACCGAGATCATAGCTCGACAAAAATTTCTTCAAAGTAATCCGTTGAAAACCAGAGAACGTTGCTTCGAATCCACAGTTTAGAATAGTTCAAGATTATAGCGAGGAATATTTTAGAAATGGAAAAAGAGATTCTGAAATCGGTATATATTTTTTTTCTTTTCTAATTTTTCTCCACGCGTCCTCGATGTTAATTTTAATTATCGAATCTGATCGATAATCCGTAAAGCTTTTTTTAAGAAATGTCTTATTTATTTTCACTGTTTTATTATTCAACATTTGTTATTTTAATAATTAAACTTCTCGAAGTAGAATTCATATAAAATAAAGCCGCATATAGACAAATTCTGCTGAAACTTGTATCCGGTCAACCATCGACAAAGTAACCCCCACGCCAGCCAAAGTCAATAGGTAATATTGCCTGTTTAGAGCAAGCCAGCCGGCCGTGGAGAATGCTCCTCGTTCAAAATGAAACACCGCACCACCCTCCCCACGCATTTCAGTTCCTCTTTCGTTCAGTCGCCGTGTCCGTGTGTATTCCATAAATTTTGCACCGCTAATTATGGTAAATATGTCGTAAAGTAATAGCGTTGATTATTATAAATTGATACTCAAATAAAATTGACGAGCAAGAAAGAACAATAAAAGAATTACGCGCGCGAATTATTTTCAAATATATACATATTTGATCGTGGCATTTCATCATCGTAATATTTAATTAGTAAGCATCGTAATATTTAATTACCTTCAATGAATGTTTTCAATTTTTATGTTATATTTGCGAATATGTTAAGTGTCCGGATTTATAATTAATATTAATTATCGAATTTAAAGGTAAAATAAATAATGATAAAATTTTAATACCCTGAAGAATGCTGACAAAATTTTTACTACGAATTGTAGCGATGCAAGTTTATATTTCTATCGCTTACATATTTTTATGGTTTTAAGAGAAATCAATTATCTTTTTGTTTTGATAAAGAAATTATCTACAGATTTTATTGTAATACATTCTTATAATTTCGTAGAAGAAAAACTTAAATTTTGTCATACCAAAATAATGTCAGACCTCGATCATTTATTTAATCATTACTATCATTGACTGTCTTTACATTTATTTATTCACAGTATAATCTCTTAAAAAATTTTAATATTGTAAAAAATGTGATAAATACATATCAAATAATTTTCGTATATATTATTCTTATTTTATTTCTATTTTCTTTTTCGGTAAAAGAGTCTACACACTATGTTATTTCATAGCGACTGCATGTGTGCTTGCAAGGCCTACTTGTTACAAAATATGTATACCGTATAAAACCGCGTAACTCTTGCAGTGAGAAATATTACTTAAGTGCGCGAGCGGCTTAAGTAACGTACTGCATTTTTTAGTGGCATATCTTGGCCGAGTTTTCTAGACGCGGGCAACGTTCCTTAAAAGCGCCCATTGTTAACATGGCTAAACATTAATCCGACCCGGGGGTTAGATGCTCAATTAGAAAATTCCTCGGCAAGGTGAAAAGTCGCGAATAAGAGAAAAACCATTCTCTGTTTCCAGTCGTCTCATCTCGGAGAGCTTCTCACCGTTCTCGACGGATGGAACTCCTTCGAGAACAAGTGATTCGTCTCTGCTCTTTCTTGCGCTTCTCTCCCAATGTCGTCTCAACGACATTCGCGCGACTCACAGTCGTCTCGCTTTCAACACAGTCTCGGATTCTAAACGAGGATCGCGAAAATGGGGAGAGAGGCGCGGTGGAGCGCCTCGCTGAAATTAGAGTAGGACCTCCCCTAGATCTGAAGAGCCTGGTTCAGCGCACTCATCAGCGATGCGACCTCTCCAATTTTCGCCGGCTCTTCTCTATACCGTGATTTCATCCTCCCTTTCCCCCCATTCTTTTTCCATCGTCTCTCTATCACCTGCGTTCGTTTTCCTATCTTTGCCTATCGATTACTACCGCGGTACCACTGTTCCGAATGTAAAACCGCGATAAAGTAATTAATTGTCAGTATGCTTTACGGTCGATGGTAATTTTAGGTGCAATCCCCAATAAGCTATATCTCGCAATATATAGATAGTGATATGTTATATGTCGCGCGCCGAATATTGCAGTGATAAGGCGTCGAATGTACATTATATCAAGTTATATTAGTAAGACTATAATTTGCCGTATGCTACATGCCGCGAGAAATGAAGCAATATACTTTGGAATGAATTATAATAGTCTATCGTGCCAATTATCCATGATTATATATTGTTTCTCACATATTCCGCATTACTAATTTGCTTCAAAATAATCCGCGATATGTTACACTATGTGGAATATTACGTACACGATATGGCATTAAATATATCTTATAACGGATCATTTGAGTTTTCGCTCAATATACTTTGTTGTAAGTTTATACACTTTGCCATGAAGTAACTTGTGATATGCTAACTGAAGATATTTTGAAATAAGTTCAGCTTAGATAGCTTACCGCGAATGTTCTTGCGGTTAAACATAGTTTCGAATATATTCCGCTTTAGGCTATTTCGCTATAGTTTACCGTAAGTTACCATCGGATTTCTTATAATAAGCATTTCACGAAAAAATGAGATAAATTATAATAATTTAAATGTATACACTTTGCAATATAAAAATTACACCGCTCTGAATGTATTTTACTAATTGTAAGTCATTTTGCTTTGAAGATATTTTACGATATGTTATCTATTACACTAAATGGAAAATTTTTTAAAATAATATTTTTACTGGGTTTGTAAAAATAATATTTTATTGCCATAAAAAACCATTCGATGAGCGAAATATATTTCGTAATATTTCGATAATCGATACTGCTTCAAATGAGAATCGTGACAATTTTGCCTTTGGCAAAGTAATTCCTGCCCGATTTTTGCCCGAATATAATTTGCAAAAAATTGCTTTCTTTTAAATAAATACTACACTCGATATGCTATGTCGATCGAATGTACTACTATGCTTTAAATGATCTCGCGATACGAATACAACCAGTGTAACCTCAGCTCGGATATATTTCGCATACACCACGAACGCGATCGGTGGAGCGGAAATGCAAGCGCAATTAATAGAACGGCTGGAAATATTCCGTTGATATGAATCCCTCGTTATACCGTGCATTAATTCTTGCCGCTCCTCTTTCAATGAAGGGTAGATATGGGGGGGAAGGGGGAGGGGGGAGAGAAGGAGAGGAAACCGAGACATCTCACGAGAGGACGGAGCGCGGCTGTTGCACTCCATGTACTCGTAGCGAGTGACTGCGCTCTCCAAGATGTTGACGTTTAAGCGCCTACTTGAAGAGGTGGTCTTCTTCAACGGAATCGTGTCGCATTCTCCAACCTTTCACGGAAGCTGCGCCAGACTAACGATCTTTTCGTCGAGTAGCCGAACGCACCGTTTTTTATCTCGCGAGTGCTACATTCTGCGACGATATTGTACCGCTATCGCGATTAGATTCGTTGCAATAGATTGAAATAATATTTATCTCGATTTTGGTTTTAATGCGATTTATCTTGGTTCATAATACCCAGTGATTATAACGCGCTGCAGTACCGTTTAAATAATATTTCATATTAATTTATGATAAATGGAGGTTATATGCAAAGCTTAAATTAAATCATTTTTTAGTAATATAATTTTATCTCTTTTTTCTCCTCTCTCTCTCTCAACATATAAAAATATATAAGCAAACGTTTGTTCAATTTTTATTCAATTTTCGCTAATTTTAATAACAACATTTTTTAATAGCAAATATATAAATATAATTTGTTATTAATAGAATGCAGAATATTAGAATATATTGCAATCTGCATATATTATTAATATCTCTAGGAATATCTATTTTATATTTGCACGGTATCTATTTACATGACAAACACATAGATTGCATAAATGTGAATATTACAATCCTATAATTACAGCAATTATAGCAACTCTATATAATTGTACCGAACAATATGGCTGCATTGAATAATCCGATAATCATTGGAAAAAGCAGACATTATACACACGACAATTCCAATATCGATATAATGTAATTACGAAATAAAAAAAAGTGAATAAAAACGTAACCAACCGGTATTACGCAATATCAAACTAAGCAATATTTTGCTGAATTTTATTTAAAAATTTATTAAAATTAATATTTATTAAAATTAATATAATTATTAAAAAATATTTTATTTCATAAAAATTGTAATAGATAATTATTACTTCGCTTTATTTTGAACAATAGGAATGCAATTGTCCGCATAAAAATCTGAATCTGCATGATTGATATCTCTCTAATATACTTTAAAAATATTGTGAATTTAACGTTTAAATTTGACATGACAAAAATTAGATAACATTAAAAAAGGACAGCCGATATCGCGTGATTCAATATCCTAGGTATAATACATATAAATCTTTAAAAACTGAATGTGGAGTCACACGTAAAAGATTTTTTGGACTCACCGATATCGCTGACTGGATGTCGTCGCAAACGTGGAGGTCTTTAGCGACGTCCGCAGCATGCTGCTTCATGATCGGTCAGATCATCCCCCTCCTTCCGCAACACTCTCATCCCGCGCGGATGCATCGCTGGAGATCCTTCGGCAACTCTCACGCCAACCGGTCGCGCACTCGCGAATTTGCGATCGACGCTTCCACAAAATTACCGGAGCGTGCGCGAGCCCGCGCGTCCGGACGCGGCGGGAATTCGAATTTCGACGCCCGACGCGGTAAAAGAGCGGCCCGCTTCACGCGGTTCGCGCGACGCGCGCGATTACATCGAAATAATTCGATGTATCGCTCCCGAAATATTTCGACGTAATTTTCGAGTTCGCGTAACACAACGAACAACTCGCGAAAGTTATTGCAAATAAACGCGCGACGTAATTTTCATCCACTCGAATGTTCGCGAAACTATGAAACGAAAATAATCGCACGAATAATCCCGAACCTTCGTATTCCGAAACGAACAATCGCACGAAAGTCCCGAACTTCGACGCGTAATATGCTGGTTGTCCTGTAATTAAGAGAAAAAAGACAAAGTGTCAGGTAAAAATACGATATTGATAATTGTCGTCGCCATCTTAAAATTCGTTAAGCAACGGTTCACTTTAATCGACGAAATGCGCGATTCGATAGAGGTGGATTCTAGTGTGCTCAAATAACCTGTCAATTTCGTCGCGAGAATATACAACGAGACACAATCGCGGCGCGAAAAAAGATCGAAAGCATTCCCGCGAATTCTCAAGGAAAATATCCCAATTATCCATACCTTTTTCGTGCGTAGCACTCCACGGACGATGATGCGTCTCCGAATGACGACAGACAGCTTCACCGCGCACACCAGTCACTGCAATTTCGCGCGTATCGTCGCCGGCGCGAATCACGTGACACTCCGAACGGATAGCCCCGCCGCTCCCCCTGTCGATAAACCGGCAACTACCGAAACTCGATCCGAAGGACAAAGCGCGTTTCGCGCGCTTTTCGAATTGTGCGCCAAAAATATCGCGGGGCTGTCGATAAAACGATTGTCGTGATGCGACCGCGAAGCCCGAACGCGCAGTGCCGCGTTGATCGCGATTTCGCGGGCTTCTTCCGCACCTCCTTCTCTCCGACGAGAGAAGAGCACCAAAACGCACGAGAGATGCGCGCGTCCCGGCGGCTGCGCGTGCACTACGCTGCCTTGTGCTTCGTTCCCCTTCCTAAATATTCTCCCACCCTACGTATCGCCCCGGCCGGTACGCGACGCGTACGGGACTCTATACGCCGTCTCGCTCTCGTTCTGTTTATTTCTCGTTGGTCGTCTGACTTACGCACACGAGCGCGTTCTGTCTCCGTTTTTATACCCTAACCTACCTCTTCTCCCCCCCTCGCTCTTTCGACAATGAGCCTACCATGTGCGTGCGTCCTCGCGGCGAAGAGTCGATCGGTCCCTTCGCGACACTGCGCAAATAACACCCTCGGGATACGTATGAACGAAAGCGACAATTTTCGCTTTAATTTGCTACAAGAAAAAAACAACGCGTGAGAGAGAAACGTACCTGGAGCTTGTTCGATACACTTTCGTCACGTTTTATTTGGCGCTCTAATCGACGTCTATTCCTTATAAAGTCGCGTTCGAAAATCCACTCGTCGGAGTACATAACGTTTGATTGACCAATCAGGAGCAAACAAATTCCTTTGTCCTGATTGGTCAATCGAATGTTCATTTATCTGGAATAAGTTTTCGAGCGCAATTATGCGCACGTTGGCGTACCTGCGAAAAATACGGAAGAAGCATCAACTTCATACCGACGCGCACTTAACTTCACTTGACTTCCTCTGCGACGCGATATATGTATGTAAATATTGTATGTTGTGCTTCCGAGTATCGTCGAGGTATCGGCTAATTAACGTCGTTTACCACGATTAATCGAGAAATTTGCTCGAATTTCACTTTCGGGCCGCATTATACGCTAGTACGTATAAGTAATACGCAATAATATATACAGAGGTTGCTTCTCGACAACTCGACGCGAAGGTTATGAATATGAGGTTATGAATATCGAACGACAGTTGATCGCGATCGCGAATATTAACACGACAAAAATTATCTCGCGAGAAGTGTCAATATTTCGTCAAGTATTGGAGCGAAGAGCTGTGGATTACTGGACGAGAGGACGAGTCGGGCTGTCGGACACTCACATTCACACAACAAAACGAGTAAGTGCCGGCCGGCGTCTATTACATATTTATATCTATAATTTCATCTTAATTAATAACAATTGAGATATGTGCTCGTAACCTCAGAGATTGTATCTTTACGATAAATTTGTGTGCTCTCTGAGGAACAGAGCAGAAAGGTGGTGGCGGGTCAATTAATGAATAAATTAATTTATTACATTTCTGCGAATATAGTATATACATATATATGCGGAATATTAAATTATAGTATTTTAAAATATAGACATTAATTATTTATTAGACGATTAATGTATCACGGGGCTTATCTTTATTTTATTTACTCGATCCTGCGACTCGATTATTTTACTGCGCGTTCTCAATTTAAATTATCAAAAAATCGAACTATATAAAGCATCGGATGAAATATATTTGACTCGTAAGTATTGCCGAAATATTTTACGTACCGACATATACATACGCGGAATATTAAATTATATACAAGCATTTTAAAGTATAAATTAATTATTTATTAGACGATTAATTTATCACGGAGCTTATTGTTATGTTAAATATTTGATTCTGCAATTCGATCGTTTTACTGCGCGTTCTCACAATCCGATTTACATATATTTAGATTATCGAAAACTCGAACGATAAACCATCGGACGAAATATATTTAACTCTAGTATCTTTAAAATAATTGTCCGTAAAGATCGCAACGTAACGATAATTTATAATTTGGATTCCTGTTACTTCAATTCTTACTTGATTAAATGAACTTGAAATAAATTAGGCGAAAAATGCATTTCTCGAGACCTATCGTCACGATATGTGTAGTTACACATTAATTGTAGAAGTCCAATTACTCATTAATCATATTATTATAGCAAATAGTTTTCCGATATATCCGTGGGATTCCTTTTCTAAACGCAATCGCGATCAATATCGGAAAATTATTAGCCATGATAATATGATTAATGATTAATTGACTTCTACAATTAACGTGTAACTACATATATCACGACGATAGGTCTCGAAACGCATTTTTTGCGTAATATATTCGTTTAATGAAGTAAGAATCGAAATGACAGGAATCCAAATTATAAATTATCGTTTCGTTGCGATCTTTACGAACAATAATTATTTTTTTAAAGATACTTATAAAATCAAATATATTTCGTCCGATGCTTTAGTGTTCGACTTTTCGACGATCTAAATATAATTTGGATTGAGAACGCGCAGTAAAACGATCGAATCGCAGATACGAATATTTAACAATAAGCTCCGTGATACATTAATCGTCTAATAAATAATTAATCTACACTTTAAAATGCTTGTATAATTTAATATTCGGCGTATGTATATGTTATAGTACCTTAAATTATTTCGGCAATACTTAGAGTCAAATATATTTCGTCCGATGCTTCATCGTTCGATTTTTCGACGATCTAAAATAATATAATTCGGATTGAGAGCGCAGTAAAAAAATCGAATCGCAGGATCGAGTAAATAAAATAAGAATAAGCTCCGTGATACAATAATCGTCTAATAAATAATTAATCTCTATATTTTAAAATACTTTAATTAATATTCCGTATAATTTAATATTCCGCGTATATACATATATAATTGCTTATTTATTATAAAAATATTTAATTCTTAAAATATTTAGAAATTTTCTTTATTTATATTAAATTCAACATATCAAATGTGTGAAATATAATATTAATATCTTTATTAAACTGTTCGAACTAAACTGTTAATATGCGGTAAAGAAACATATTTGTTAAAATAGATAATTAGTTTGATAAAATGTTTATGCTGTTATATATAATAATTTTATAACAATTCTAAAAATACGAAAATATTTTATCTTATTCTTAATATTTTTTTTTAAGAAAGCACTATTCCAAAGCTTATATTTATTTTATATTGATATTCTGCTTGGAAAAATTATCACAGATCTTTCTCTGTGATATTATATTGAAAAGAGTGTCAATAATCATTTCAAAATTGCATTGTAAATGTGAGAAACGACAATAGGATACATTTATATCCTGTTAGCATTACCTACGTTTATGCGATAACGATATATACCTTGCACGAAGGGTCTATTACGTGACCTCCAGATTTCCCGCTCGAATATCATCGAGCCTTCCCTTTCTTGCGTACCCAGACCCAGACGTCTCGACATGCATTTTACGTACACATCTGCGCGGAAAAACGTGAGTCTCGTCTCGTCTCGTCACGTCAACGACGTAAAACGCGCTTTGCAAGCGGTCGAATCCCATGTAAAATAAATTCCGCATCCATGTGATTTTCCGCAAATATCACTTATCGTATTTCCTCCGTTTATTTTATTCGCGAATGCGAGAGTTGTTTTTCGACGACAATAATTTATTAACGTTACGTTATACAAGCTTACGTTATCATCTGTTGCAAATTACTCTGAAGAAATGCGTTTCATTCTCCGGTTTCTAAACAAAATAAATGTTATTTGCTTAAATTAACGTTTCTTTTTAATTGTTATGAAATCAGTGATAAAAATCAAAATAGTTTTTTAGAATTGTTTATTTTACATTTATTTTTATTCCCGCGTTTATAATAACTTTGGCAGCGGGGTGTAGCTGTGCGCTACTAATGCACCGGGAATTTATAACCGGAATAATAACGGAGTGGAAATTACGAGGCGCGATATGAAACCAAGCGGCGCGATAATCCCATAAAGAAATCCGTTCGTAATCGAAGAAGACAATATGAACGAGGCCTTAAGGAGGTTCGCGATACGCGTACATGTTATGCGAGAGCTGGTACCACGAGGAGAGTAGCTCGAATATGTACCTAAGTATATATTGAGTATCGAACGTGCCCTTGAGGGATAGTACACGGCCGGGGCGGGTAGGACAAAGACGAGAAAGACGATGGAAAAGGGAGGGAGTCGCGTAGAGATGGAGAAGGAAGGAAAAGGCGATCGAGATTGAATTATGGCTCGCGGCTTAAACGCCGGATTCAAATCGATCCCATATATCACATTACCTGACACCTTTATTCTCCTTTCTGCGGCCGCATCTCGCCTCCGTTCCCGGGACACCCTATTGTTTTACTTCTGTCTTTCTCTCTCTCTCTCTCTCTCTCTCCCTCGCTCTCTCGTTATGCACTGTGCACGCACCAGATATGAGCTTCCGCAACGCATACGGAATAATATGCGTTAACTCTGGATAACGCATTCTTGTTCGCGTTACACAACGGATGATGATTATATGTAGTAGCTTTCGATATCAATTTCAATAATATTTCGATTCTTTAGTTAGTTTTTTAAATTAACTCATTTCGTTTTTAACTGTAAGCTCTTGCGCGTGTATTTTTTTATAAAATGTTTCAAAATGTTATATTTGCACAAAGTTCTTTAAAACTTCTTATTATTTATACATTATAAAATCGCGCAATTGTGTATTAAATTTTTATAATTTATAATTTGATAGGTAAAAAAATCGTTTTGCAATATTATTCTTTCTCTCGTCAGTCTCGACGTTTAAACTTATCGCTCATTAATCAGAAAGTTCGATTCGACGACGATAAATCTGTCGGAAAGTCTTGCACGTCGCGCTCCGCACTTCTATCGAGCATGAAGTTTTAAAATCGCGGGCAAAAGAAGAGTACAGATATTTGGGAAACGAAATGTGTCATCATATATTGGAGCCCACAGTTTTGTACTCATCGGCGAACAGAAACAAAAGTTCGCCGGATGGAAATATCGTTCGATACCTGTCAAATATAAACCTACCGTAACAAATGCCCCTCTTCCATTGTTCACGTACAGGCAAATACAAAATCTTCTTAGTCCCCTTCCTCCTCTCACATACAGAATATATTTATATTATAATTTCAAATAAAATAAAAATTGAATAATAACAATAGTAATAATATATAACATAATGCAAATTTTAAGATAAGAATAGTATAAATGAAAAAAGAAAATCCGTTAAATATATATTATAAATATTCCATTTTAAGGATATATAATCTGATAAACACAACTCGTCTTTTGCGCATAATTTCTCGAATCTCATATATTACATTACGTTGAATATTCAGGAATATTGCTTTCCTCGCATGCATAAATCGTAAATTATTACCAGCTACGATCAAAAGAATAATATGACTCGTTTTTATTTATGCTTTCATTCGCTGGCAATTATCTTAATGCTAATGCTCGAAAAGTTGACTTAATATCAAAACTGATCATAATTCAACGCAATCACGCGCGTACCAACGGACGAGGCCAATTTTTCCACGCCGGATGCAGAAACTACCGAGAAGAATTCTCTATTACGTTGTAACAGCCACCCCTTTCATTTCTCCCGCGCGATAATTTTCTCGTGTTTACGGTCTGTGAAACATCCTATCGTTTTTCTTTGCCACCAGGCACGAAAAAAAGGAAGATCCATATTGCGGAATCGCGAGAGAAAGGACGGGCGAAAAATTGAAGGGAAAAGCATACGAGACGTGGAAATGCCGTCGATCGCGTATCGCACAATACACGCTTCTGCATCCGTGTGCATAAGTGTGACGCAGGATTGGATTGCGTTAATCGGCCGAGCGCGTGCCTATCGAAAACGATCGACGAGATTTAACGTCAAACATTCGATCTACTTCCATAAATCTACCGCTTATATTATACAAGAAGTAAATTTTTATACGGAGGAAATAAACTCGAGATTGATCCGCGTTCGATCTTGTTCAAGAAAGAGAGAGAAAAAAAACAGAGAGAGAAAGTCTTAAAATATTTTAATATAAAATATAATGTACAAAACCGTACAGAAAATATTTACAGAGTACGATCGACGTTATGTGGTTTCATCTTAAGATGATGTGATCGTTAATCGTGAACTGTGTATTCCCTGAGTACGCGCTTGAACGAGTTTCAATGCATTATTTTCTCGTCGCAGTCGCGTTTATCACGCACGAGATTCACGCTACGTAAATGCATAAATTTTAAGTGCCTTAATCAACGCGTGTTTCATTTTCATTGAGACGTTTTGTTGCTCGGTTGTGCGTTCTCTTTGCCGAGCGATATATCGAGAGATACTATGTTATTATCGTCGCATACCAGGCTTACACATCGATCGTATACCGTATTCCTCCTTATCTTTATGCTTTCCGCACGATCTTGTAAACCGAACCGGTACTGGAAAAGAGAGACTTCCTATTCCATATTCCGTTTTGTACTCTCTGGCGTCTGTCCGGCAAATGCCAAACTCGCGCGCGCGAACGAGTTTCGTTATGGGAAATTCTACAGTTGTCTCCGGTTGTATCGTCGCGTGTTAACGTTAGCGATGTCAAAATGCAGCTTAGTCCGCATGAAATGCAACTAGCCGGTCAGTGTGTGAGGATTGCATACAACAAATATAACTGCCGCCTCGCGCTTAATGCTGTCGCGGACTAAACACGCGTTATCGTAAATGCAATTTGCTCAACATTGTTCGGTAATTCGCGCGTTTGCATACGTAAGGGTGAATGCAAAGCTCATCAATTTGAATGAAGTCGTTCGAAATTTCTAGGCACTAAATATGCTTTCAAAACCTTCCGATAGAATATCAAATCTAACCAGCTTGATAGTCTTCTAAAATAAAACCACATTATAATATATATATATATAGGAATGTGTATGATAAATAAATAAAATATAATAATATATATTTTCCGCTAACTTCGAAAGTATTCGAGAGAGATATGTCTAGGAAAATTAGATTTATGCCGTTTCAACTAACAAATTTCATGTAATATACATTATCAGATACAATAATCACGTTGTCAAGAATCGTGTTTATTCGACACTTCCGCGATCGTGCGATGCGATACACGGTGACTAATCATCGCGAGCACTCAGGCAAATCATTGCAACAATATTGCTGCTGCGAGCGATACTGCGAACGATCATTCGTAACACACCGGAGAGTGGTGAATAATCAGTCACAAATAATCGAGCAGTCATCATATACATCAGTATATACCATGTATTTGTCATGTTGTAATTACTATTCGAATAATTTCACAAACACAATGCTCGAGCCCAGTTTGCGATGCAACAGCATCAATAATTGCCGCCGTCGGGTTCAACCAATCTCTAATTCCAAAGTGGTCGTTGATACGAATAAGCTAAATGCACCATCTTCCGAAAAGAGGCATCACTCATCTATCGAAAAAATAATAGCGAATTTTAATTTCTAGACATAATAGATGCACAAAGAGAATCATTATATAAAAATAAAATATTTCAAATAATTCAAGTAAAATATGAAGATTAAAGTAAATTAATTCACGATAATTAAACTTTTTAATAATATATTAAAATAAAAATACAATCTCCCAAAATATATATTATCGTGAAAGCGGAAAAAAATAAAAAAATTTGCGGTTATAATATTCTATTTTTATTTTAATTTATTCGATAAAAAATTTAATTATCGCTAATTAATTTGCTGTAATTTTTTTTTTAAAGTAAGATAAAATAATTTAATTAAAATATAAAATTAAAGCAAATTAATTAGCGATAATTAAATTTTTAATAGAATAAATTAAAATGAAAATAGAATATTATAACTGTACATTATTTTATTTTTTCGGCTTTTAGAATAATATATATTTTGAGAGAATGTATCGTAATTTATTTTATTAAAAAATTTAATTATTGTGAATTAATTAACTTCAATCTTCATATTGAATATTCGCATATATATTGCATATATATTGCATATATATTGCATATATTACATATACATATTTTTTAAATATAGAATATTACACAGCTCCTTTTTAGATTAGGATTCCCACACGCTGTGTTAGATCTTTGAAATATTTCGTAGAGAATTTCGCAGCCCGGTTTCTGGCTACCGCGAACTCGCTTCGCTTGCAGTGGTTTAAGAAAACACGCGCTTCGGCGACTCTCTTGCGCGCGCATTACACTGCTGTTACCTTCGTGTGTCCTTAAATTCTTGCATCGCCAGTATCGTAATCCGCAAAACACGTGGCGCAAAGACGTTCGACAATTTGTCGGAAACTAAGACTTGCGCTGAGGCTCTCTAATGACAAAGAGAACTGGAGAACGCGCAAGCTTTTTGATCGCGAACTCGAATCGCCGAGTTTGCGCGGATTCTGCGCGCTTACACGCATCAATTCCTTCCATTTTCGCCCCGAAAGGCTGACTTATCGGCGTGTTTTTGGTTCCTCGTTTTCGTTCCCCTGCTACGAATTTTGCGGAAATGAATTTATACGCACGCACGATCGGCGAACGAATATAATCCCGATTGCCGCCGGTAAACGTTGCGCTTTGATCTAGACAGTCGAATGAACCCAGTCGCGTGTCGTAATCGACGAATGGAGAGGAAAAAATTTGAAATTACAGAATAAAGTGTATTCTAAAAAAAGCCGTGTTTGCAAAATTTTCCCATTTCTCCAGTTTTAACAATCTATACAATGCAAATAATACTCGGAACTTTTCATGCTATTTTGAAGTCATAACATTTTCATGTAAAAACTAAAATTTACATTGCAAAATAAAATATCTCTTTAAAATTCACAGAGGTAGAATTAAATCCGGCATCTGTGTTTTTTTCATTAAAATAAAACAATCGTTTAATCATATTTAAAGAGAAATATAATATAGTATTCGCTAGAAATATAATATTCGCTGAATTTTTTTTTTTTTTTCTTTTTTATACGCGAATAGTCGATATAGTAATCTCGCGTATTAAAAATGCCGCAGAGAGAGACCTGGCGAACCGTGCTTCCTCGTAATACGGATCATCTCAATAAGGACGATTATGAACGACGACGGCTTAATAGGTCGAGCTTCGAGGAAATTCGTGCGAGTAAGTCCTTTGTCTCGCGCGATATAATGACGTGAAGGAGAAAATATAGCGGCAAAGAGACCGGACGAGAGCATTAGCGTTGCAGCGGCACGACTCTCTACTACGGTTTTCGCTGCATTATTCCGCGCGAAACGGATGCGAGGAGGCATCGCTACGTTCAATGCAATTTCTCCGCGAGGCGAAAACATTATTCGTTGTTTTCGCTGGCAGGATCTAAAGGGGTGGGTTGCGGTGTTCTGTACACGACGAGAGAACGAACAGCTCTCGACGAATGCACGGTCGGATGTCTGCGGTCGAAATTGCATCGTCGACTTTTTCAACTAGTCTACAAATTGCTGCCCCTCGAGAATGTACGTACATACATTGAGCGATTATACAAATTGTAACTTCAACCGTATATCTTAAATTTCGGACATTTATACATTGACTTATATATTACGAACAAAAACAAAATCTGCTTATAATCTGTTTTCTTTATCTCGCCTTTGGGTAACAAATCAAAGTTCTTAAAAAAAAAATTTTATAGACTAAAATATATTCTCGCAATGGGATGATTTATGACATAATTGAACGTATTGAACGTAGCTCGGTGCTGCATCGCCACGAAGTAATCCTATATCCTAGAAAATAATTAATCTACAGCGATACGTGAATAATTACTCAAATTATATTCCGCAGTAAAAGAGCTTATATCTCTCGTAGACTGGCTCGCATTTACAAGGTGTATGCATACGTAGATCGGAATATTACAGCCGGGTCTGTGCTAAGCTACTAGGTAAGAGCCGTGTCGAGTAAAGGGGTGACGACGAAGGTTGCCTTTGTTTGGTTGGAGTGCGCGCGTTTCACCAGCTCGAAGTGGCAGTAACGACGGGGTAGAAAGAGACAGACGTAGGCAGAGGGTGGCGATCTCACGTATGTATGCTGCCCGCGCACTTCTGAACGCAACCCCCCGAGCGAGCAAAGGAGAAGGACGAAGCGAAGGGTTGAAGGGCGCACGAGTGTGCGTGTGCGCGCGTGTACGTGCGTAATAAGAAGAATACCGCTACGCGACGACAGACAATCGACGTCTACACCGTGTGTAACTCTAACGTTTTATTTATCAGCGCTGATGACTTCGCCGTCCTCGCCTTCGCCGAGGGTCGCGATTTTTTTTTCGGGGTGAAAGCTAAAAGAAGTCCGCTCGGCGTTGCAATCAGGATCGCAACCATGTCCGCGCATTCATACTCGTGGCATTCTCTTATCTATACCCGCTACCCATTAGCGTTTCCGAGGATATTTAGACCGCGAAATGTTGAATCGCGACCTTCGTCGCGTTAACATATGTCGCGGTCGAAATGTTCTCCCCCTTTTGTCACCTACCGAGTATTGACGTAAAAGCAGCCTGTAAAGGGGACGATTAAATTACACGCCTAGTCGGAAAAATATCGGCGGAAAGAGTTTCATGATAGGCGATCTCTCTCTCTAAAATGAAATAGCGGAAAATCTTGCATGATGCGACATTTTCATTCCATTTCATACTTTTCTCGCGATTTGCATTTATAATCGAGACACTATTATTAAAATAGTGAGTAATGTCTGTATTTCAAAATTTGTGATCAAAAGTTTGAATAATGTGATTTCGAGAGTGTCGTAAACTTGAATATTAGCAGAGATCAAAAGACGCTGCGAAGTTATTATCTATAAATTGATCGAGTTTCCTCGAAAAAGGGCGGCGGGGAAACTTTCGTATCGGTTTCTTTTGACGATTCCGTCTTAACGGAACTTGCGTCATCGGGCTGCAATCATTCGCTGACATCTCCCACTTTCGCGATATACCCGACCATCTACCTTAGCGCGGCACCGCTGAAAAATATCGTCAAGACGGCGTTGAAATATTACACTGTGTCACACCGCAAGAATTGCTGCGCCGTCGACGGTAATCTACCGCTGTCTCCGTACGCGAGCGACGATTCGTATTGCTCGCACGAAGGAAATACTAGCGCGGTGACATTAAACTCTAGGGCAGGTGGGGAATTCCGTCGCTGAATATAGCGAGCTATCCCGACGTATATCGTCGCTGCATATCCGAGCGCCGCATTAATTCTGGATATGATATACGCTCGTTTCCGATCGCGTACGTATAGCGATGTATCGTTGTCTTTTAACTCATTTTTATTGCTTATCGCGCTCTATTTGTGCGACAATAAATCACATCGAAGTCGCGGATTTTCTTACTAAATATTAATATTGATTTGGAAACTATCAATCTCTGTCGTAATAAAATTGCGCGTGTTTACACACATAATTACAATAATTGCTTAATTAAGTTGTTGTCATCGTGTAACAACGATGCCTTATGTTACTGTAATCAT
The DNA here is from genome assembly GCA_963971435.1 of Lasius platythorax. NCBI lineage: Eukaryota > Metazoa > Arthropoda > Insecta > Hymenoptera > Formicidae > Lasius > Lasius platythorax. The sequence goes on from OZ020546.1 coordinate 7,175,552, forward strand.
CCGCCGCACAGTTGTGATTCTTGGCAATATGCCAATGGACGCACGTGGGACATTTACATTCGCGTTGTTACAAATTTATCACTCTGACTGACATTATGTCCCTACAAGAGAGAGGCATTAAATCAAATTATTAATTAATCCACTAATACTCATTTAAGTAATGTGTCTGCTAAATCTTCGATCACCATTACTTGAAATTTAAATATATTTTTCAACTCTTCTTTCATGAAAAAAGAAAAGATATTTAAAACGCAATCTATGACAAAAAAAAACACTTTAAATATTTTTAGTTATAAGTGAAAAATAAATAAGTATTGCTGTATGTGTGTGATACTTTAATAATAAATTATTATACACTATATTAATGAGAATTACTATTTAATATTTGAATATTATCAAGTCAATGAACAAATTTTTGGTATTGATATCCAACGATCTTTGATTTTCGAAAAGGCGCACATTATACCTAACACGCGCGTTAATACGACGATTTGAGGACTATCGGAAGCAAGTAGAGCATGTCTCTCCCAGCGCGCGCAAGGTATCCAGACGTATTCAGGCTATCTCAAAGGCAACATCTCCAGTCACGGGAAGTGACTCTCGCAATCTTTCCGCTGAATGCCGGTTGGCAGTCGGCGCGGGCCGAGCGGACCTCCAGCAGATATTAAATGAAAACATCGGGGCGCAGCCTCTCTTTCGCTTCCGCGGATCCATCTAATATTTGCACAGATAGATATCGCAAAGGAACTGTGTCTCTGCGGCTCCGCTCTTTTTTTCCCTTTTTTTTTTTTTACGTTCCCGAGATACCGCGCAAGAAAGCCGCGTATGTCTGCGCTACAGAGGCGGATCTTCGTGGAAAGTAACGAAACTTAAACTTTCGGTCCTCGTCGAAAGACTTTGCGGCATTTATTTAAAAATAATTATTAATAATTTAAAGTTTTATATTGTGGTAGAGAATATAAGAGACGATAACTGCTGGAGGTCTTTAAAGTTATTATATTCACGATTCACGAAAAAAGAACTGTCCCGTCCCTGTTACACCACCAATCTCAATGCTTTCAAAAGTGAAAAAAAACGCGGTAACGCCGCGAGATGCGGACAGAGATCCAGAGAAATCGCATGAGACCCGAGCCCGAGAGAGATACGCCTTGAAATAATCTCGCCATTTCGCCGTCTCCGTGACCAAATGACCCCCTCCCTCCTCGCCAGATAGAGCAAGAGAAGAGAGACGAGTAGATTTTATCGCTATCAATTTACAATACGACCCGCTCGCGCGCCACACCGCACTTTATGATCTTGCTTTTCCGCGAGCTGCGCAGAGAACACAGAGAGATCTTATCTAGTCGCTTCCCGATTATTCCCTCGCCTAGAGAGGCCCTTTACTAATTCACACGATTTTACGAAGCCCCATTGTCCGCTCGGACGACGGCGAGGCTTACCGTCGATAGATGCTGCATCGGGTATCCTCTTGGCCTACCAATCCTTCCATTCTTCGCCTCTCCTCTTCTCCTTGCTCCGAGTCCCTTTGGACAACGATGATAGACTTCGAATCCCGAAGCAATCAGATTTAACTCCTATCTCCAAACTCTCATTAGTCCATACGGTTGAACGGCCTCCGTTGCTGTTTCCGTGCGAATCAAAATTATAAGCGGATTTAAGGAGCGGCCTTGAGAGCTCTTCTTCAATAGTTGCAAAATTTGTAACAATGCCATTAAAACGAACTTTAGCTTTGACATAAAATGTGCATTTTCCGAACTTACAGATTTATATATATATATATATCTCGTGAAGTATTTTAAGTAAAATAAATTCACCGTCCGAAAAGGCCTTAAGGCTACTGTGAATATTTTAATGGGAGAACTCCGCAGTGCCTCGAAACTACTTTTTTGAGAATCAGGAATATTCATTATAAGCGATTGAAAGTCTAAACTATGAAATATAATAATAAAAAAATGTTTTTATATTAAATTTTCAGTTTTTTGTTTGTTTTTAAATGTGTTTTAAATATCAAGCGCGAAAGATTGCTTGAATGTCAGATACAAATCTGGCGTAATGTACAAATTCAACTATAAACGGCGATAATCGGATTTCTCCAGTAAACTCACTATTATCGTGTCTTGTCTTTTCTCTGTTTCAAATTGTTAGAACACACACACACAACACACACACACACACACACACACACACACACACACACATATATATATATATATATATATATATATATCAGTGTTACATTATTTATATATCCTGTTCAAAAATGTAGATAAATATATCATGAAAGAAATGAATATACAGACACGCTTCATTTGCTAGCTATTGCATTTAATTAACGTGATAATTGGCCGGCAGAAATAATGAAAATGGATAACTTGTTGATATTACAATCTCAGTGAAGTATATATTCTCTGCTCGTAATAAATTAATATAACTTATTAACGTTATTAATTAGTCAATTCAATTTGTACGTTTCACAGCTCTTCTGTAATATGTATAGTTTTATTGGTGGCAGAAATATTTTTCGTGACAGAGTGGTGATTCGTGCAGATTCACATATTTTGCAGCTTATTCTTTTCTTTCTTTCTTACGAGATTACAAATACAGTTGCTATGTATAATTCATGGCAAACGTATCCATATAATGAATAAGGATAGCGTATAACCGCACGAGATACATTGCTGTCGCAGATTTCGGAAAGTTTCGGGATCGATTCAGGGACGACGACCTTAAATCTTCCACGCAGTGCGCAAGCACCACGAAGAACAGCATGTTGGACTACATTTCCAACTACTGCTGGTCGATGGTTGCATTTTACTTTTTCTACTTCTCTTCATACAAAAAGTACTGCTTTTTGTATGAAGAGAAGTAGAAAAAGCACTAATCTCCATCCGTATGTTCTATTTCGTGACTATAATTTTATGTCGGTTTTAGTTCTTTTGATTAATTCTTTTTTACATCGCTTTAAAAAATACTTAAGTTTCTCGACGTATTATAATTATATTTATAGTAGAAATAAAAACATACATAGTAAATATAATGATAATGAAATTTCTCTCTCTCAAAGATTATATTAGTTACATTGTGTATGTGTGTGTGTGTGTGTAATAGGATATAAAAAAACTTCCATTTTTAAGCATTTCACGCAAGCTAAATTCGAAAATTTTAATGTTAAACTTTTAATGTTAAACTTTTAATGTTAAAATTTTAATGTTAAAATTTTAATATGATTATAACTATATACAAAGCTTATGATATATAGAACTAGACAGGCTTCTTCTTATTATTTTATCGAGTTTGTTGTCTCGAATTTTTCACGAGCTTTTTTGCCTCGCGCTCTACAATCTCTATTATTTTTTTACTTTCTCGAGGCTTGATACGTCGTCTGAGACCGTCTGATCTCGCGGATGATGTGAAATTGTCCTTGTCAGTGTCGAAGCTACGGCTCAAAGTAAGGAACGGATCTCTATTAAAGGTTGTTGCGCCTCGCTGCGAGATTCTAGCTCTCATATTCCGCGCTGTCGCGTTTCAGCATTTTATTCTCGTCCAATCTCGCCATCTTCTCTCTTTTCAATTGCTCCATGTTGTCCGTCTTTCTCGTACTTGTTCTTTTAATTTTTTTAGATTTTCTCTTTTTCTTTTCCACGCGGACATTTCCGACATAGCGAGTGATTTCGCAGGGCAAAAAATCGAGTTATTGGAACATTATATCAACAGTTAGTTAGTGGTTCGTGTCATCATCACGTTCTGTTAGAGACTTTAAAAACATGACAGATAGAAACGTGTGAATAATGTCTAGAAATATTCATTCGTCCTATATTTACACTAGTTAACGCAATTTTTAAAACAAACGACAGAGATCAATTTTTCTGTTATTTATAATAACTGGATTGTTTGATTAAATTATCGTAAAATTGTGTTCCTTTTTTATTATATTACATAAAATAGAAATATATGTTTAAATTTCTTTAAAATAATATGATTTACGAAATGTGATTTACGGAAGGGCTTATTTTTTATAATCGTTGTTTTCATTAAAAATAAGATCTTTTTATTTTATGCGGAAACTCCGAGACGGAAGATTCTTTTTCTTGAATATTTCTCTCTTTCACCGTTATATATATATGTATATACTATATTTTTTTTAAATCGATACTACTACGCACAATGAGATATATTATTTATTAACATTGAATAAGTCAAGAGATTACGACATCGCGAGATATATTATTTATTAATAATTAATATTGAGTAAATTAAAAACTTGTATTATAAGTTTTTTGCGTTGAGAAATAAGAATTATGAAACTTTTATAGATTTGCAAAATAATCTATTTCTTTTATGGTAAAAAGAATTTACAAAATTGTTATCTGAAATATAAAGCTTCTTTAATGTACCATATATTTTTTTTAATCTTTATATATGTATATGATTAGGTTAGGTTGCTAAAATAATCATGTAAGTTGATAAATATATAAAAATTTTATTTATATTTATTTAAATTATGACTCTTTTTCTTAGTGGCACGAGACGTGTATAAAGATAATACCTACATGTTTTGTTTTACATATAAGACTTATTTTCACATATAACTATACAAAGTAGTAATCGCGCTAATCAGGAGTACAAATTGTTTTCTGCAAACGACAGCTTAAACTCGTAGTGCATGCGTATCACTAGGGTGTAGGTTTATTGAATTCCTGGACGGCGCCCTCGCGTCCAATTTCAACCCTTTGCGTCGACACTACACAGGAGACGACACGTCTTATCACATTCACACGAGAATGCATCCTCACGTTTGCAACACGTGTTGGCAATGAGCTTGACGAAGACATTAAGACACACTACGCACACAAACACACATGCACGCGCATTGCTCACACGTCGTCCGGCCGAATTTATTTAATCCAATTAAGGAACCTCGCCGGCAATCTTTTGAGCGACTGCTCGGTCGATTGAAAGTTACACGTGTTTTTGTCAGCTCTCATTTAACACACACCGGGTGTGTAACCGGATACGAAACCATCTGAAGGACCGGGAGGCAACGGCAGGCAACGCCGATTTGGAAACGTGGCTTACGTTGTGTGAGAGAAGAGGCCTTATAGATGTCGAAGTCTGGCGATTTCGTGTCGATTACGAGGAATTGAGAGAACCGATACGACAGGATAGTTTCATCGTGCAATGACGTACCGACCGGTCGATGTATTTTGTTAGTTACAAATGTGTATACTGCAATCGAATATCACTCCTCCGAGTTTCCCGATTTTATACACAGAAATATGAGTATGCAGCTACACATGCTCGATAAACATATGTATCAATCATGAGTGTTATGTTATCAGACGTAAATAGAATCGTGTTATGCGATCCGGAAAAGAGAAACTGAACAATGAAATCCGAACCAGTATTTTATCATGTGATGCTAAATTTCATTTATGATTTTTTTTTTTTATTTCAAACTTGTAAAATTTTCATGTTGTTGCAGCAAAGTTTGCAACTTTCATGAGAATTAAATTTTTCTACATAATTCTTAAATTATTATTCTTTACGATTCATAAAAAATAGTTTAGAAAGAGAAAAATATTTAAATTAGATTTATATATAATGTAGATTTTTTTAAATTTATACCAGGCTAATTATTACAGAAAATTAAAAAGAGCAATGAGGGAAAAATAATGTAACGACTGTAAAAAGTGTTATTACTTAATTGCAGTCCAATGTACATTTGGCTGAGTTTCTAATAAGATCTTTTGGTAGAATCAATACTATCTACACGCCGGTTTAGCCATTTTACTAATGAAACAACTTTAACGGTGTAATTAACAAACTTGCCGTTGCACCAATATATTAGACCAACCACCTTATATAGGTTTCTCATTTCGGAGCAATGAGATCAAAAGTTATGATATTGTCTCGTACGTATTTTATTTATATACGTGTGTATATTTCTATACAGTGTCATTTAAAAATGAGATCTCTCTCATCATAAAATAAAAAATATTCATGTCAAAATTTCAAATTTTTAGGAATATTAACTACATATGTATTTATTCAGTATAAAATTTTCACACAATATGTTTGATATAATATAATATAAAATTATAATCAAAGCAATAGAGTAACGTAGTGATTCTACAAACGACGCTTGTTTTATCTTAAAGTCTTCATATTCTTCAATCTTGTCACAAAGATAGTTGCTTTTTATGGTGCACCGTATATAGCGGATTTGCGAATAGAGAAAGCCAATTACTATCTGTGCCGCATTTGGCATAGTACGAATGGACTCTCATCCAGCTCGAGCTGCATCTATTTCGTATCAGGTGGAAGCCAATTGTGCAGACTGGGCGAACCAGTCATATATTCCTGGCAACAGCATGGCGCTAAATTATTATAATGCCCATCGGACAAAGCGCACTGTCTCGCTTGAAATTCTATGCTAATGAATTAGGGGGATCGAACTCGATCGAACATGCGCTTTCGCACGGATGCGTCGTCGGGTATTATCTACTCAAGTTCTTAGATTATCTTATATACGCCGAATTGAAGCCAAGCTTAATCGAAACGTATGGCGCGCGAATCATATAGTCTTTATTTAATAAAACAAAAAGGTAGAAGTTATATATAAAAGAAGTTATAAATATCTTGAAGTTTATTATAGTTCAATTAATTTTTTTACCGTTATTAATTTTGCTATATAAAAATATGAAACAAAAATTTGTTGCAATATATAATTTGTGATAATTTAAAAGTTTCGTCAGTAGCAAATTATTTACGAAATCGCATATGCTTTGTCCGTTTAAAATTAATTTAAAAACGCCGGATAATGGTGATGTTCATTAGCAACAGTAATTAAAACTTTATAACTTTGTCGAGATCACACATGGATTAATATCTACAAAAATATCGGCCAGTAGATGTACATTATGCACAGCGTTATCGTCCGCAAGTATTATATGCGTTTAATTATTTCTAGCATTATAACGTTTGCGGTACGGTGTAATCGAAACTGAATATTTCGCGCAATATTATGGGATAATCATCGGTTCCGCCCACCGAGCAGAAATATTAAACGCAATTAAACGCTTCCCTTTGGTGAACGCGCGTCGCATACGAGAACGCAAAATTCGTCTGACTCGCCGTGGATCACAGGGGATGTAGTTAGAGATGGGATCAAATTCTTTATGTGTGACTGTGTGTATGTACAGGCGTATTAAAAATATATACTGAAACTTGTGAGTCTTTATAAAAGAAAACAAAATAAAACTGTTTATTATAATATCGAATCTTAGTAAAGTGAAATTTGAATCGACATACATATGTATTTTTACTATTAAATATGAAAGCAGATCTATCTCTCTAATAAAATGATACTTAGACGTTTAATTGGATTGAGACTTGCGAGTATATGTACATTGACTTGATCTCATTCTTAAATGAGGCTCGAGATCTGGAGTGAAGCAGCTGTCTCGGCTCGCAACGACTCGTCAATTATAATAAGACGCGTAATGAATGGATGCGTTTATGATCCGCAACAGAAAAAAAGATGAAAAAAAAGGAAAGCTCATTTTCATCGATCATTAACGGATGTTAAATATACTCATCTTAACACGAGACTTGGTAATGAGCCCGAGGAATAGAAGTAAATGCAGAAGAGCCGTCATTTACGTATCTTCAACATGTCTTGCTGCGACAAACCGTACAATATGACTCGTATTATACGAGCGATGCATATCTCTGCGCGCACGAGGAGCTATGCGAAACTTTGTCCGGAGATACGTACTTATTCGCGTTGTTAGTAACAAGCGAATCCTTAATCTTTACCCGACGACACGACGTGCGATAAGGTTAACATCTTATTCCATTCCAGAAAAAAATATAATAATAATAAATAATGGAAAAATAATAAAAAATTATGAAATCTTATCATCAATAATCAGATTTGGAAATAAGTTAACGAGCAACCTTTAATTAATTAATGTAGTAATTGTTTATATTTATTATTTTACATTTGATTTCCTAAATATTTTTGTGCTATTTATTAATTGATTATTATGTAGAGAAAGAAAATGAAAAAGAGAGAGAGAGAGAGAAAATGAAATAAAAAATATTTAAAAAACTTCATGTAGTATAATACATAATATTCATTATTATATTTGATATTATATTTAATATTACTTTTTCAGTTATTACTTTTTTATGTATTTATAGAATTACAGATTTCCGAAATCAAAGACTATTATCCAAAGATTTGCAACATAAAACTTCTAGTTCCTCATATTATAATTATTAAACAATAGGGAGTTCTAAGCTGTAACAATCGCAATATTTCGATGTCCGAAATAATTAAGCTTTTACTTCAACGTCGTGCTTTAGTCAGTCAAAGAGCTTTATGTTTTGTATTTTAATATCGCACGAATAAAAAACAGTAGCAATACAAAAGGAGATAATACATCAACGCGACTAATGTTACGAGACAATTCGCACATTTTCCGAGAGAAAAAAATCTAATATGAACGTGCTAGACATCGGTACTCGCATAACTTACGTTGCACAAACGAGTCTATGCATCGGATGCTGATGTACCTCGACGTTTTTGATACAAGCGCGCATATGTTCATATACATGTGTACACGGAGCTTTCCATCTTATCGCGCACTAATCATGGTAAAAGCAATAGCTAGCGCGTTATATTCGTCATCCGACATGTCTTGCCTTACTTAATGGAAACATGAGAGGTGTCACTTTCGCGTTTCATGACATCTTTTTCTAGTTTTTCCTTTATCCTTGTTGTTGTCTTTTTCTTTTTTACTACTTTTAGAAATACTATCGGGAGATATTATTCCATCATCGCTATTGAGAATAGTCGTTTGTGTTGGCGCAATGGCACTTGTCAAAAATTGAAAATATGCTAAAACGCGAAGTAACGTTCAAGTGGAATTTAAAAAAATTTTAAAAAGAGATGAGAGACGCGCGATCAAATTTTTATTAAAGAAAAGTCACCTTCAAAAATAGAGAATGCTATGCGAAGGCGTACATTTTCCGATACACCTTGTATACATTTAAATTAAACAAGAATATACGATAATAAATCATATATATGTATGTGCGTTTTGAATTCTAGAACGTAACATAACGATATATCTTCATATTCTTAACGTGATTGATCTGGCATTTAACCCGCTTGCGGCTAGCGTTAGAAAGAATTATTGGATCGATTAAGCAAAGAAAGGAAAAAAGTGTCATTGTTGTAATTACCGGCGCTAAAGATCGCGCCGAGATCGATTACACACATCACGGGCGCGTCGCACGCAATCGTAGCTTTTTAGATTTGCATCCCCGCTATTTCTGTCCACCTGCGACCATCAGTAGAGCAAATTGTGATTTATGCGAGCAACGTGTGCGACCGCCTGACGAAAGAGAATTGTGAGCGTAATGAGTTATGGAGGCTCGCTCCTAATTCAGATATATGGTCGTGTAATCAGCCTTTTGCTTGACATCCACGTCACCGTGTCTTCGTGTCTCATCGCGATATCATTTTTTTTATCATCCAGGATTATCCTCTATCGCGTACTACCGCGTTTTAATCTTGGCAGGAGCGAACACTAACTTGTGACAGGATAAACCGAAAGTGAATCAATCATTATTCAATTATCGATGCATTTTCTAATTTAAATTAGAGGCTGATTATATAATTATTATCTCTACTTTATGAATTGTTAAAAATTTATTTATTAGATTTATGAAAAGATTATAAAAACAACAGCATTGTTACAATAATTGATTCGGCGATAGCAAAACAAATAGAGTTGAGCATTTTAGATGAATCGTAGTAATTAAAGTTGCTGAATGGCGTTTGTAAAATCGAGCATAATAAAATAACAGTGTATTACAATGCGATTTTCCATGCATAAATTTAAATACGATCGCGTTTCTCAGTTTTAGTTGAGCAGCATGCGGTTCGTGGCAACACCGTCGGTGTCGTATAAATTGCGGTAATAAATGGTAATTATGTTATAGCACACGGAGGTAATGTGCCACTGTATCGATTTGCGCCTGCCTATGATTTAATATCCGCGACCATTTTACTATGAAATTGCAATCGAATTGGATAATAGCGCTTGGTAGTTATCAAAGAGGCAAATACACACGTACACACACGCACACTCTCTCATGCATTCTCTCTCTCTCTCTCTCTCTCTCTCTCTCTCTCTCTCTCTCTCTCTTTCTTTTTTTCTCTTTCTATCTCTCTCTACGCTCTAACGCAGGTCTCTTTAGGGTTACGTATTCGTTGAACCAACCCTCCGATAGATGCACTTTTGGAGTAGCCAGCCGGTCTGTCACAGTATATAGCGACTATGCTTCAGATCTCAAGTGCCCGCCGAGAGGCATGTAAGAGCGAAGGGCCTGCATGCCATCCGTGATACAAGTCGCTACGTCCAAGATGAGATATCAAATATTCCACAAAGCCCATGTAATCTGTTAATGAACCAACCCTTCGAGGACGTGCACGCTTAAACTCGAACATTATATGTATTTTATCGATTTGACAGAGTTTATGCCAGATAATCACATTATTTTCTCTGCATTTATGCACGATTTTTATAACACAAAACTAATATATATATATATATATAATGACATTATTTAATAGATATAAATTTCGTATAATTAATTATACATTGATTAAAAATTATTAATAATACAAAAAAAGCAGAGAGAGAAATTGTTAAAATCAAGAAATATATAGATCACATTAATAACGTCAAAAATTTTGAAAGTATTTAAAATGCTAAAAAATAGAGAAGTTTAACTTTACTATGTGAATCGTTGATGCTTCTTACCGTCACGAGCGGAATGTCCTGTTGTGAAAGTATTCCTTCCGCACGCGGCGAATATTTTCAGACAACGTGATACAAAACTGAAAGGAGGATCCAACGGTTCTATCATGCCATGCAATTTTTTTTTTTTTTTTACCTACCGTCAGCCTTGTTCCCTTTGAGACACGTGAGCTCCCGTCGCAAAGCACAGGCAATTTTGGTTTAAAAGCGAGGCTTATCGTAGATTTATGTCATGCGCCGATATCCGCGATAGTTTATAAAATACGCGATAAGAAAACCGACTTTTGCCCGAGACATTTTTCTCTTCGCGAGTTTGGATTTTAATAAAAAGAAAAATAATTAAAAAACACACGTTTTTACATACATAATAAACTAATTATAATCATATTTCTAAGAGGTTAAAATATCTAATTATTAAACTAAAATTTTTTTAAATAAAAATTTTCCATAACTTGACTGTGTGAGTGAGCGGAGTTTAGCTTACTCGGGAGCTTCTTGCATCGCGAAAAGCTACGAAAGACCGACCGATCGTGTAAACTGTAAAATAAACGACCTCATTAGCGGCATGAATCGCGCTTGTTTTCCGAGACATGTCTCTCGCATTCTGGCGATTCAGTCGGCAGAATACGAGTGTGCGGGACGTCTCACTTTCGTTGACACGTCGACATAGCGGAGTACATGTCCCGCTAAATTTCGGGCAATTAAAAAACGGGAGAAGCAAATTAGCCGAGGCTACAGCTCATTAATTCTCGCCGCCTTATAACGATGACAGCGAGGAAACGTCATGTCATATGGCTGAATGCCGGATACATTACGGGATAAATTATGCCGCTCCTCGAGCTCGCGCACAGGCAAACACAGACACGCAAACGTGACTCGCAACACGTGCACACGCGCTACCGGGCGCTAATTAACTCCGCGAACAATATCGCAAAATGTTCGCCTTTAACAGCGAGCAATCGCATTCTTAATTACGATATCAATTGCACCAATCGTGTTTCTCAAATGAACTGTGTCAGAGCGCAATTCGGAATAATACATTTAGGTTACAAAATGATATAATTTAAATATTTTCATTATTATGCAGCGACTACAGATAGGACGGGGAGTTATATATATATATAATGCTTGATAGATAAAAGCTTTAATAAAATTTCTGGTGAAGTGAGCTTATCCCTTGAATTATATATAAAGTATGAAGAATCAACTAGAACGTTTTGTATTTTTTAATTGGATGTTTATTTGTATATAAAATATAGATGAACAACCTATGCATAGAATTTTGTCTCCATAAACATTAATTAAACTTCAGATAGTTTTGCAACTAATGTTCACGGTAACAATGATATTAATATATTACATATCTCGCAAAAAAATTTTTTTTACTTTTATAGAGGTCATTTTCTAAACTTATCCTTAAAGAAAAATGTAATCCTGTTATATTCGTATAAAAATACAATAATTCTCTTTAAAAATATCGTCTCATATATAATAACACCATACATATACACATCATGTACAACAAACATTCATTCTTAAATCTGCACAATCAGATCGTATCATATGCTTAATCATTCTGCATCCGAAAATTCTTGACTAGCCAGATGGTAGAAATAAGAATCGGCATTTTGGATTAATAAATTTGGCTCGTCAAATTCCAATACCTCTCCATCACCCATCACTAAGACTCTGAATAGAAAAAAAAAATATTTTTTAGACGTGCGAAAACTAGCAAAAAATACATTACGAAATTAATGAAGTCTTTTATGTCTGCAAACAGATTATTAAGTAGAAAGAAGCTTAGAACTAAAAGATGAAATACCTATCACAGTGCATAATTGTCTTTATTCTATGGGCGATTGTAATAACCGTTGCACTTTGGAAGGAAGACTTTATCATCGCTTGAATAAATTTATCCGTCTCTTGATCAACATTCGCGGTGGCTTCATCAATGCAAACGATCTGTGGATAATAAATGAGTAATCTCTGTAAAATTGGCCTTTCTTTCTTTAATTTGAAAAAAATAATTAGAGTCCTGGGTGCCCCCTTGAAAAGTTTTAGATCATTCTCAATCGATTTTAGAAAAAGTTCTGTCATATAAAGCAACGAAAATTAACAAACATTTAAAACACTGAGAAGCTAACATGACGACGCCCCTCATTATGTAAAAAATGCAATTTTTTAGAGTTTTCTAAGAAGATTTTTAATAGTTCTATAGTTCTAGATAAATTTCAAAAATAGTTCTTCTCAAAATATCGCAAAAATTAATTTTGAAATTTTCGTCTCCAGAGCCAAAAAATTGTGAGAACTCTTTCACTTTTAATCTTAGTGCTTCTTAATAATAATCGCTAGAACTCATGAGGGGCTACACAGAATTCGTAATAGAACGTTAGATTTACGAAGATAATTGTTCGACCTGAGGGACTTTTAGAAATTTTCGATTCAAAGGCAAAGCAAGCGAGTAAAGAAAGCGAGCAGAGCAAGTGAGCAAAATGAGAAAGGGAGGCTAACTTCACAGAGATAAATAAGTATCAAGTTATTAATACACGAACACACAATTGCTTTCTCGAACAATATTACAGATAAGAAGTACCTTCGCATTGTGTAGCACAGCCCTGACTAAGCAGAACAATTGTCTCTGTCCGGCGCTGAGATTATTACCACCTTCATCCAAGACTGCGCCCAAGCCACCCAATCGATAAACTAAAGAATGCACTTTACACTTCTCAAGGGTTTTGTATATATGCATATCGGTATACTGATCCAACGGATCCACGTTCTCTCGAATAGTACCCGAGAAGAGAAACGGATTTTGAGGTATAATTGCTAAACGGGATCTAAAAATGTTTTTTTTTTTTTTTCTTTACAACTATTAACATACAGTGATTATTTTCTGTGATAATTTTTTGCAAGTTTATGAATACCTTAATGCGTTCAATTGTAAGGTTTGAATATTCACGTTGTCGATTAATATACTTCCAAAACTGATCTCTGTCAGTCTAAACAACGAAGCTAGTAACGAACTTTTTCCAGCACCAGTGCGACCAACGACGCCTATTTTTTCCGCTGGTCGCGTGACGAATGTTACATCTTTCAACGATGGCACTAAATGATCCCTGCGGATATGATAAATTACGTTTGTCATATGTTAATGTTACAATCGTGTATTATCTTTACCCAAAAATTTGAAATTATTACCTGTACTTCAAAACAACTTCTCTAAATTCTACAACACCTTGACTAGGCCACGCGTAAGGTGGATTAGCGCCCATCGGATTTTCAGTCGGCACATAATCTAAATACTGTTTAACTCGTTCCACGGCAATCATCTCTCTCTCAGTCTCAGTAAAGGAATTTACCACTCCGGATAATAATCCGGTTACAGACAATGCGTATGTGATCGCTAAACCGATTAAACCAGGATCAGCTATGTTATATTGATGTTGCAACACTGCCATAATGCTAACTCCGGCTAGAAGGGCGACACCGATAAATTGCAATCTCAATGCGAGCCATTGACTGATAGCTATAGAAGCGAATTGTGTTTTTTGACTGGCTTCGAGTAGCAGTTCGTTTTCCTGTTTGAAGCGAGGTACAGTGCGAAAGGCTCTGATACTCGTTAAGCCGCTCAAAGTTTCACTAAAATGAGCATATAAGGGAGATAGCGTGATACTGGATAACCGTTTTATTTCTCTCGACGTTAATCTAAAAGATAGAAAATATTTGGGAAATATATATAAATATATATAAATAATATATATATATATAAATTTATAATATATATATAAATTTATAATATATAAATATTTATAAATCTATATATATATAATAATATATATAAATTTTTTAACAAATATCGATTTTTATATTTATATGTGTGTGTTTGTAGAAAATTGTAAAAAATTGTACCTATAATGATTTTGTATCCAATGATAGATTGGTATAAGTGGTGCTAATACTAGAAAGATCCATGGTAATCCATAAGCTGTAACTATAATGGTAGCAACTAAGCCAAATAGATGTGCCAGCAAGATGTTAGCGATAAAAGGCAGAGAATCGTCGATCGTATATGTATCGGATGAAAATCTATTTATAATCCTACCGAGCGGTTGAATATCGAAAAATGTTGCTTTTGCCTGAAACAATTCTTATAGTAAAACTCTGATATCGCAAAAAAATAGCGAATTATTCCATATCTCCAGCTCATATTTACCCGCATAATTATCTTCAAGAGTTGCTTATGCGTCGTTATGGCTGCTTGCAAGCCACCGTATGCGAAAAGGAAAGCTCTAATTAAAGTGAAAATAGAATTAAATATAGCTAGTAAGCTGTAAACTGTCAAGTAATACTTCGTATCGTGTAAACTATAATTATCGTAATAGAATTGCAATTTTCCAGGTCGAGACATGTCGGTTGAATTGATCGCTGAGGTATTAGCATGGGTCACCCAATACGATAACCATAAATCCGTAATATTTTTTGAGCTTTGCATTAGAACCATAGAGAGAAATATTGAGATTGCCAAGTATTGTCCTATGGCCTTGATATAGCACATGTATACTGAGAAGCGCACTGTTCCTTTTTCAGTAGTTTCTCTTTCAAGTAACGGATCTATCTCGTTCTTTTCCGATAGATTAAATTCATTAGGTATCATTTTTATAGACGCGACATCCAAGTCGGATTCTATGGACTCTGACAAAAGATAATCTTCCAGATCGGGCAAAATGTCACTCGGTTTTCCTTGATTAATAATTTTTCCTTTCGACATTTCGATAACTACATCTGCGTGGATCAAGTATTGAATCTGATGCGTGCATAATATCCTGGTTTTATTTCGTAATAAGTCTAGAATTACGTGTTGAAATACGTGTCTAGCAACTTTAACGTCCAACGTCGCTAATATATCATCTAACAGATAAATATCTTTATCCGCATATATAGCACGAGCTAGGGAAATTCTCGTCTTTTGGCCGCCACTCAACGTATTCCCGGCTTCACCAACGGCTGTAAAATCCTTGTTAGGCAATGAATTCAAATCGGACGTGAGAGCGCAAGCCTTCAAAATGTTCCTATTGTAAACGTAAAATAAGATCAAATTTAAATATGCTATATAAAAAAATATAAAAATTTAATATTATCGTCAATTTCAAGACGCTTGCTATTTACTTGTATTTATTATGATCGTAGGATTTTCCAAAGAGAATATTATCCCGGATTGTACCTCGCTGTAGCCAAGGATTTTGTTTTACATATCCAAAACCTCTGTGATCGTCATTAACCGCTATTATTCCTTTAATTTTTGTTATTTCCGCTAAGATACCGTCTAGGAGTAAAGATTTTCCGCTTCCAACTTTGCCCATTATACCGATTAATTGTCCCTGTGTAAAAAAGAAAATATGTATTTTACATTCAAAGAGAACGTTATAAAGTTTATCCTTACCTTCTGTACAGATAAATTAATATTATGTAAGGCGAAGACATCCTCATCTTCGAAGGTAACACTTTTCTTAATGTCAGTGCTCGAGGATGGAGCGATTATAGTTTTTGGACTTGCATTTATAATAGTATCACTTTTTGGACGATTTACAGTTAATGTTACATTTTGCAGCAATAAATCAACATCAGGAGTAATATCTGTATAGTACAATGACGCATCCATCTCTGGTAACTAAATTAATAGAAACTGAGTATCTAACAATAATTTGTTGCACACTCTGTATTATAATTTCAAAGTATACATACATCTAGCATTCTTTGAATTCTCTTAAGAGATACCCATGCTTCTGTAAGCCCGTTTAAAACCCATGGAAACGCATTTAAAGGTCCTATTAACATGTTCAACAATGCCATACTAGTAAAAACTGTTTTGGCATCTAATTCGTTTCCAAGCAATACATATGTTCCAAATGTTAATATCGTGATAATAACAGGTGTAGTCGCCCAGAAATAAACGCAAAGAGCATCTAAATATTTTCTACCTCGTAAATATTTCACTTCATTCTCCCTTAGCTCTGCGTGAAAAAAAAAAGATATTTAGATAAAGATGCAAAAGAAATTATTTTCTTAAAATTATCTATATGAAAATGTACTAACTGAAAATATTTCGTAAAAAGTGCTCTTCCCACACGTTAACCTTGATTGTAGTTATCCCACGCAATATTTCTCCCATTAGCCTCACTCGTTGATCTTTATATTCCATCAATTTGGCGCTAAGCTTACCAATCTTACTCGCTATGACCTTATTAATTGGTATAAGTACTATTGAAAATGCAACACCAGCTAAAAACGAAACTCCAATTTGCTTATGTAGAAGATACAGTGTCACAAATAACTGAAAATATAAATATTTTTAAGAAGCAACAATAAAGAAAGCTTAAAGATGTAAGATATAAAAAAATATACTATCTTTTAATACATATAGAAAAAAGAATAAAATAGATTTATATTATTATCATATTATTATTTATATTATTACCTGTAATGGTATACTCCAAAATGTATGGAAACTAGGACAGCTATTGACCAATCTATCGCTATCGGTACTCATGAAATTAATGATTTCACCAAAATGAAAATTGTGATTTAAATCGATATTAGAAGAATGCAATGTTTTCTGATAGATTAAAGTAATAATTGCAGAACGAATTTTCAAACCCACAATAGACATCCAGAATGTAAAGTGAGTATTACAAAAGGAACCTATAAATATTACTTTATTATATATAATTCATGTAACAAATATATTTAATATTGAAATTGAATTTGATTTTGTACCAATTATAGCGCTGAGTATTATAAGAGATGCATATAAATATCCATGTGAGATTGGCTCATTTTTATCTTCAATAAAGCCTATCAATCTACTTAGCAATATTGGTCCCACAAACGAACTACAATCTGCGATAAATTTCAGTATTCCAACTGCGTAAAACTCCCAGCCGAAACATTTATGCAGCAAGTAAAACAATGTTACTTTTTTTGTAATTACTTTTACATTTGTCTGAAGCGGTGCTTCCGAATTATTTTCGATTCCGTTGCTCGCTGTTTTTGACTGCAACGTTAGTATTATTATTATTATTATCAGACAAAAATTAATTTATGAGATAATTATCACATGTATGCTTAAAATATTTAAAAAAAGTTATATCGTTAAATAAACTGCGGATTGTCATGCCTTTTTGCTTACCATATTATTTAAGCATTTGTCAATTTTATGACTAATTGCATTGGTACTAATCTGATCGGGTAAATCAAATAAGTCGTCGGAATGATTTAGCAGCTCCTTAACGCCTTTTTCCATTAATGGTGTAACCCAATGGAAAAGGAGCTTAGAAATAATAGTTACATCTTCCATAGCAATTCCAAGGTAGCTTGGGTCCTGTTCCTCTGGAAATTGTACGTATGAGGAAGTAGGACTGTTCAGTAATGCCGTGCGTTCTCCTATCTACAAACACATTGTGATATCATTGTAATAAATATTACAAATATTACAAAAAATATTATAAATATATTATAAATATAAAATTTATTAAAAAGCGACCTGACTGGCCAATACAAAAATTTTTAACACGACGTTTCGGCTCTTGGGTACGGGCCCTTATCAAGTGTTGCTTTCACTTTGGTTGCTTTCACAACACTTGATAAGGGCCCGTACCCAAGGACCGAAACGTCGTGTTAAAAATTTTTGTATTGGCCAATCAGGTCGCTTTTTAATAAATTTTATATTTTTACTCATCACTGGCGACTTCATTTTAATTATTTGATATATATATATATATATTATAAATATTACAAAAATTTATTTACTGATAATTCAGCGATTTTAAATATCATGGGCAATTAAGTAATATTCCGTGCAATTTGAATATTTTCAGAAAATCATAATAGGACCAAAAACAGAGATCGACGAAACGCAAGACGATCCTGTGATAGCGACTTACTGTGACATTTCGAGATGATGCCCTCGTGCGCTCTGGCCTACTTGGACCCGGTATCAATGTTATTGTATACAATATCAGAAGAGTAACTACGCTGATACTGAAACCTAGTGATAAGTTTGGCAAAACATCGTCTTTGGGCGTATTATTGATGTGACTACGTAATAGTAGTACAGAAATAACGACCAAAAGAAATATCAATGCTCGTATTAATACCGGTCCTCGTGGATTAGGATTACGTCCACGTTTCAAGCTTAAAATAAAACAAAGATGCATAACCCATGCTAAACCTTCGGTACTTGCTACAAGATAATCCACTGGCTTAGCAGAGGTAAATTTATCAGTAATTTTTAATATTGTCTCATAATTATTGGTATAAGGTTCAACAGGAATAGCAGTGGTATCTTTAACACTACTCTCTGGCGATAGAATTGATTTAGCAAATCTAACAGTGTGATTTAATCCATCATATATACTGCTTATAATATCTGTTTCATCTAAAGATGGATTTATATTCCTACGAAATGAAATGTCCAATCTTTTTGGTACTGGTGTGCTATAGTCTTGCACTTCATCATGCACCAAAGGGATAGTAGTATTAGTCAAAATAATATATGCCCTTATGATAGGCAATATCACAAGACATATAGTGATAAAAATTCTTATGTTTATAGCATGGTAAGTGTGCTGCTGTCGAAATGAGGATATGTTTGTTTTGCCACAATAATATGCAGAAATTATAGCTATAAGAGCTAATACTGGTATCTGAAAGTTCAGAAATAAATTTGATTAAAAAAATCACATTAATTTATGTTTCAAATTTAATGCAAAATACAATTTATTATATTACCTGAAGACACAGCTGTTGGAAACATACACCCAAGTCATGTGTTTCGGGATTCAAAGGATTAATATTTCTGTTATATCCACATAACTCTGTCCAGTTCCATTTCCACCTTTCTACGTCATCCAACCAATTCTCTGCCATGCTAAGAATTATAATTAGAATTAATTCATGCTAAGAATTATAATTAGAATTAATTCATTTCATTTTCAATAGGTTAAACAAATATTCTTAGAGATGTAATAATATATATAGTAATGAAAAGCATTTATACACTGAATATATAAATAGCACGTGCAAAGTTATGATAAAAGTATTATTTAAAAATAAAGCAAAGAATATCTGAATGAAATAAACATATATATATATATATATGTATATAATAGAACGTTATTTGCTAATTTGTTTAAAGATATTACAATTTTCAAATTTCTATATCACTTCTACCTACAAATGAACTCATTAATAATGGTGTTTCATTGAATCGCACAGTTAATATATCAGGTATACGTTACACTAATATTAAATTTGAGAGATTAAAAACTGCAAAATGATACCATCGAGAACGATTGATCTGATTGATAATTAATTATAGGCAGATAAGGTGGTTAATGAGAGACATAAGCAAACAACGTAAATTGGCATGTTGAGCAAATGTTTACCTGTCGGTCGAAAAATTGTCATAAATACCGAAGCACGCAATATTTAATAAGCACTATAATATTTATTACGGCTTCTCGTTTGCATTATATTTTGCTGTCGCGCTCTCATATCAACGAGCATTTATAGGTTAAATTCCCCTTGACAATGACGCATAGTGACGCAAACTTTGGATGACGATTGATTGTCCGGTGAATCTTTACAAAGTATTCTGCGTATATACACTTATATACGGATCGAAAATCACGCTCCTTTATCTTGTTATATCGCGAGAAGCTACAACAAAGAAATGCAAGCGCAATCTCGCGAGAAATAACGAAGCAAACGTGAATATACGAAGAATACGTACACACATATATTCTTTGTGTGTGGATACTCTACAGATTGAGAGAACTCTTTCCTATTATAGTATTAGAACTGTAATAAGAACGATATAAATCCAATTGATAAGTCGGCATATACAAATCTGTTCGATTTCCTGAATATAATTTGACTTCCTGATGAAAAAGACCGAAGAATCTCAACCTCACAAAGAAAAGATGGAAATGAAAAAAGATATTCCATATAGTGAGGATGAGAATGATAAGAAAAAACACCAGAGCACAGACCTTCCTATGGCAGATGTAAAATATGATACTCTTGAGGAGGAGATCCTGAATCATGTGGCCAACAGCAAAGCAACTTTCAAGAGCCAGCAGAAGGGAGAACCTGAGTTGACGTATGAGGAGAAACGTGCCATAGCTGAGGAATTGTTAAAAAAGAATCACTGCTTGTTCCTATCCAAGTTTGGACACTATTTGAAAGTGGAGCACTTGGAACATTTTAGTAAAAGCGAGGATTACGAGACGGTTTATCATATAAACAGACTGCAGAGATACTTTAATAATTCTACAAGACGTATTGATGTCAGGAACAAAAGATACGAAGCTCTGAAGGCATTAGTAGAAAAAGGGGAATATTTCAGCGAATGTGAAATGATGAAGAGGAATCCGTTATTGTATGAACATCTGGTAGGACAATATTTGACAGAAGAGGAAAAGAAAGCTAGAGATATCATTGATACACGTAGCGCAAATTATGTCGATATACTTATGGAAACTGTTGAAAGGAACAAATTGCAAAGGCATTTGGAATCTCAACAGAAAGAGGAGGATGAAGTACGAGAGGAGAGTAATTCAGATGATGAGAGTGAGGATGAGGATGATAATAGCAGAGACAGCACTATATCCAAAACAAATTTTAATAAACAGATTTTTCACTGGGGAAATTTAAATGAAATAATCGATAAAGACAGAGCTAAAAAATTATCAAGTAGTAAAGTTCAACATAAAATATCAAATCAAGAAATACAATTACTTAGGCAAGAATTTGTTACAAATATGTATCAGAGTTTCCTGGATGGTAAAGATAGGGATTTCGATTATAGGTATATTTATTATCAATATAAATACAATATCTCAATAAAAAAAAATCTCCATAAATATATTTTTTACTTATATTAATATAAATTTATGCAATTAAAGAACTTATTAATAACATGTTGTATTTAAAATAATTTATGTGATTAAACATACATTCATATCTTAATATATAGAATTAATTCTTAAAATATATATACAAATATCTTATAAAAGATATAAACTAATATTAGTAACATATATTTGCATGCATAAAATAGTTTTTAAAATGAATTTAAATATAAAATATGTATCCTCTCTCTTTCCCGCACATATGTATATATGTCTTGTTTTATTTCTTATAATAACTTTAAATAATAGCTGTAGAAATTTTTTTAGATATTTGAAAATAACAGTTGTTTTATTATATATTTTCTTGATTCATTTTCAGCACTGTGGATGATAATGAAGCTTATGATAATATAGAATTGAGGACTCAAGACGAAGAAGAAAAGTACTTTGATTCCGAAGCCCCTGAAATTGTTCTTCCACGTAATGAATGCAATGATGAAAATGAATCTGAAGATGAATTGGATGCATATATGAGAACACTGAAGGTTAAATAATATTTTACACTTTACAATTGCCTCGCTATTGTTGGCATTGATTCACAGAAAGGTTATTTATTCATTAGGAACAGACTCCTACAAATTCACACTGTTTGGATAATCAAACATAGCCCAGCATACATTAGGTTATATACAATAAATATATTTATATATAATTCTGATTGCATATGTTTATTATAAGATACTATACCCCTTTCTCTATTGCATTTTAATTTATAAAAAATATCAATTGTGAAAGAGATAAAATATTGAGCTGGAAAATATTTTCTGTCAAATATTCTTTTTAGTCTAAAATCAATTAAATATATAATTTCTTTTAATATAATTTATAAAAATGATCGAAGATTTGTTATTATTGTCGAGTATTTTTATTCTTTTTTGCCGCCGAAAATTGTTTAATTTTATCTATTACTTCAAATAAGAAAAGTCAGAATTAATCTTATTTATTTATTTAATTTGTTTCTATTTGCATTCAAGTTCAAACACGTGCTCAACCGGTATACGTACATAAATTATGGAAATTATCTATCAAAACCAATCAGAGAGATCTCTATATAGAATGGTATAGAATTCTAGCCGAGTTGAACGCGTTCTGGTGTCTTGTCAAAACGAGTATCAGAACTGCACAACGATTAATTGTGTATTCTTTTCAAGAAAATGGTAAGAATCGTAGTGTTTTGAATGTTTTGCAATGTTGCTCGCAAAAATAAGTATTCTGTTATAGATTATATCCGTGTGGTGATTGTCGCATGAAAAATTAGTCTAGCGTTGTAAAGGTTATGTGTCGCAAAAAGTTTGAGAATTGTGTTTCGTGGGGACTTTTTAAAATAATACGTAGAAATAGAATAATTAATTTCTTGTTTCCATGCAAACTAATCAAACTAATCAACGTCTATGTAAATTATAAAGATATACATATGTTATTTTTATACTCTTATCATTTTATATACTCTTTAATCTCTTATTACATATATAGTACATTAGAATATAATTTATATTCTTAAAAGAATTATTTCCAAATATATCATTGCTTTTCAATATATTTATACATTATTGTTTTTTTACTCTAGGCAAATGCATTAACATAGAAAATATTAGTATATTTGATATATTGTGTCAGTAATATCACGTGTATGTGATTCAATAATTACATTTTTTTTCTCAGTGTCTATCTTTAATCACGAGTAGATTAATTGCATTTGTATTCAAATGATGTATCCCCAATGTTTAAGCATTTGTAGTGCATGCTTGAGTTACCTAGTGGTACTACCTGGTATTCCCCTGGTAGGTATCTTTATTTTTTTCGCAGCCAATGACACCTGCCATAACAGGAATGGAAGAACAAGAGAAGCTGTTGGAAGATGCTATCGGTGTGGTTAAAGTTCAAGCTTTTCAGATGAAACACTGTTTGGACAAGTCTAAATTGATGGATGCGCTAAAACATGCCTCCACCATGCTGGGAGAACTCAGGACTTCCCTTCTCAGTCCGAAGAGTTACTATGAATTGTGTATCCTTATAAATTATTTAATTTCAGTGACTGTCTGAATTATAATATTTAATACGAGTATTTGGCTTAGGTACGTTTGATATAGATATTTCTTATAACAATTATTATTAGATATGGCAATCACGGATGAATTACGGCACTTAGAGCTTTATTTGTTGGATGAATTTCAAAAAGGAAGGAAGGTTACAGATCTTTATGAATTAGTACAATACGTTGGCAATATTGTGCCTAGACTGTACGTATCTGCTTTGAAACTCTGTATTATCATTTTCTAATTGTGAAAAGTGAGATAATCTGGTTATTATTCCAGCTATTTACTCATTACTGTTGGTTTGGTTTACATAAAAACAACTCCCGGCTTGAAAAGAGATCTTTTGAGAGATCTTGTAGAAATGTGCAGAGGTGTGCAACATCCATTACGCGGTTTATTCTTAAGAAATTATTTGTTACAATGTACAAGAAATATTTTGCCAGATGTCACTGAAGGCGATGATGAAGATGGGACTGTATGTATCCTATAAATTGTGAAATTTTTTTACACATTATTATTCCTAAAACTTTATTTTGTTTATTTCAGGTTCGTGACAGCATAGATTTTGTTCTGATGAATTTTGCAGAAATGAATAAATTATGGGTACGCATGCAACATCAAGGTCATAGTAGAGATAAAGAAAGAAGAGAGAGGGAAAGGGAAGAACTTAGAATTCTAGTGGGAACAAATCTTGTACGACTTAGCCAATTGGAATCTGTAACATTAGATAAATATAAGAAGGTACATTTTACACACACACACATACATATATATATATTTTTTCTTTATTTTTTAATTAAATTTTATCAAATATTACAAATATATTTTCAGCTTGTACTGCCAGGAATTTTGGAACAGGTTGTTAGTTGTAGAGATGCAATAGCACAGGAATATCTTATGGAGTGTATAATTCAGGTATGTTTTTTTTATGTCACAAATGCTGTTTTATCTAAAAATAATAAAAATGAAAAGAGTAATGTTTTTTTTTATATGTCTAGGTCTTTCCCGATGAATTCCATTTACAAACATTAAATGCATTCTTAAAATCTTGTGCGGAATTGCAAAATGGAGTAAATGTTAAAAACATTATTATATCATTAATCGATAGGCTTGCAGCTTTTAGTCAACGGTCTGACGGCGTAGGAGGGCCGGGAAGTCCTAACCAAGTAGCAGGAATTCCACAAGATGTCAAACTTTTTGATGTATTTAGTGATCAGATTGCTATTATTATACAGGTATCTATTAAATAGAATGAACTTTATTATTAATTATGTGAAAATAGCCATTCAATGATGATACTACACAATATTTGACAATTCTATCATGATTTAAAAAGTTAAAAATTCCTTACTCTATCTAGTTTAAGTCTGAGAATGGTTCTAAGATATCTTATATTACACTTTAATTACATTATATGTACTATCTATTTGTCTAAATATATATATATATATTTTTTTTTACAGACAAGACAAGATATGCCTTCTGAAGATATTGTGTCCCTTCAAGTAGCTCTCATAAACTTAGCGCATAAATGCTATCCAGATCGGGTAGATTATGTAGATAAAGTCTTGTTCACAACAGTCCAAATATTCCAGAAACAAAACGTCGATAAGTAAGTTTAAGCAGTTTATTATACATATTGACGGGTTTTTATATTTTGTATATTAAACATCTGTTTTTTTCCAGATTGGAGTATAATAGTGCCGTTTCGAGAGAGCTAGTTAGATTAATGAAAATTCCTGTAGATAATTATAAGAATATATTAACTGTGCTTAAACTTGAGCATTATGCGCCTCTCTTGGATTATTTCGATTACGAGGGCAGAAAATCGCTAGCTATATACATAATAACAAATATTTTGGAAAACGAAACATTGATACCGATGCAAGAGCAAGTGGATGCAGTGCTCTCTATGGTATCTCCCTTGATACAAGATCAGCCAGATCAACCAAATATAGAGGAAGATCCTGAAGATTTCGCCGAGGAGCAAGGTCTGCTTGGCAGACTAATACATCATTTTAAATCAGAAACGCCGGATCAGCAATATATGATACTAAGCGCCGCGAGGAAACATTTCAGTGGTGGTGGTAATAAAAGAATCAAATACACTCTGCCGCCCATAGTCTTCCAAAGTTATCAGTTGGCCTTTACATATAAAGCATTGAAAGATCAGGTTTGTAAATTGTGTACCTAAAATTAGATTACATAATTAAATAATGATGTCAATTGATATTCTCTTGTTTTTTCAGGATGAAATGTGGCAAAAAAAGTGTCAAAAAATTTTTCAATTCTGTCACACGACTATCTCGGCACTGATGAAGGCCGAATTAGCCGAACTACCTTTAAGACTATTTCTGCAAGGTGCAATAGCGATCGGCGAAATCCGCTTTGATAATTTCGAAATGGTCGCTTATGAATTCATGAGTCAAGCATTCTCGATATATGAGGATGAAATAAGCGACTCAAAGGCACAGCTCGCGGCGATCACTTTGATTATCGCTACGTTTGAACAAATGAGCTGTTTCGGCGAGGAAAACGCAGAGCCTGTGCGCAATCAGTGCGCTTTATATGCTAGTAAGTTGTTGAGAAAGCCTGATCAATGTAGAGGAGTCGCCACTTGTTCACATATATTTTGGTCGGGAAAATCTTTAGCTACGGGCGGGAAAGAGGTACGTACAAATATACATCGATCTATAGTCCCGATTATTTAAGAGATAAATTACATGAGAAGTACAACTTCAGATGCAAGAAGGCGGTAAGGTGTTAGACTGTTTGAAGAAAGGTATTAGGATAGCGAGCCAATGTATGGATACGTCGGTGCAAGTGCAATTGTACGTGGAACTGCTGAATCATTACATTTACTTCTACGAGAAAGGAAATACTGCTGTAAGAGATTCGATCACAGAATAGCATGTATACTCATTTTTTCCTGTGAATTGCCCTTTCTAATTTGAATTATTTTTTAGGTGACTGTGCAAATATTGAATCAAGTGATCGCGAAAATTAGAGAGGAGCTTCCCAATCTGGAAGCGAGTGAGGAAACTGATCAAATACAGAAGCATTTGGCAAACACATTGGAACATTTAAGAAATAGGATGGAATCGGCGGACTCTGACGGACTTTCTTATCAAGGCCTTGTTCTTTAATTGCATGGAATCGGCATTGTAATTTTGTAAATAAAAGACTTCTAGAATATTTATAGACAATACTATAGATCAATAGTACCAACAAACATTAACGTTGATCCTGATTAACTTAATTTTCATTCTTTGTCTTCATTGCAAACAGAATTATAAACTATATAGTAAACATTCACTAATTCGAAATTAATTAATTACGACCGTTGTAATCAGATCAATAGTTGTACAATTATTTCTTAATTAGATATTTATATTAAATTGCCTATACAAGATGATTTGTTAATGATGTATCAAACACATACACATATATATATATATATATATATATATATATATATTTATTTATTGCAATTAGTAGAATTATATGTGTATACTAAAAAATTTATTATGATTCAAACAATCTCGTTAATTCACTTCCTCAATGGTATTCATTTTAATTTCTTGATGTTTCGAGTTTCGACGCTTGCGCTAAACGCTGCAGGCGCTAACGCCAAGTGAGTCACTTGAAGTGACCATCTGACCATATAGCAGCGTTTAACCTACCACGTGTCAAACGAACGCATGTAGAACGATTATTCGTGTTTGCGTATAAATTAATTAATTAATACTTGCTAAAATCGTACTTGTGTGTGTATGTGCAATTATTAGTGTTTATTAATCAAAGCTACGTACTTTAAAAGAAAAATGGGAAAAGGTCGGAAAAATAAACCGAAAAAGAACTTCGCTGAAAAACGTCGCGAGAAACTAAAAGTATGATTAATAATCATTAATATCAAAGCTACAATAAAAAAATAAGAGATTATGCTTAAATGAGACTATGTATAAAAGTTCTGATGTAATTTATATGCACACAGGCTTATATAATTTTAAAACATATTTTTAATTATTTTCTTAATTGGTTTAATATTTGTAGAAAAAGGATGAATGGGATAATACTCCCCACAGAAGTTATGCGGATATTATCAGAGAGAACAAGGATTTTGAGGATTATTATAAGACACAAGGAATAGTTCCAGAGGATAAATGGGACGCGTTTATCAGCACTATGAGGACCAATCTGCCAGTTGCTTTTCGTATTACTGGTTCAAAAGCTGAAGCTAAAGCCTTATTAGAGATAATCAAAAGTGATTTCTTTAAAGAAATTTTAAATGCAAATCTGGATGGTGATAAGAAAGATTTTAACAATGAAGAAAAGAATATATTACATAGTTTACCCTTTTACCCGGAGGAATTGGCATGGCAATTGCAATTAACTAGGAAGGATATTAGACGATCTGAAGCATACTTTAGGCTGCATAACTTTCTTATCGCTGAAACTAACAATGGTAGTATCAGCAGACAGGAGGTAGTTAGTATGGTTCCTCCTTTGGTGTTGGATGTCAAGCCTTCGCACAGGGTACTTTTTTAAAGTTATTGAAATTATTCACAAGATGGTGGATAGAATAAAATATGCTAATTCTATCTGCAGGTTCTTGATATGTGTGCAGCACCAGGATCAAAGACAGCGCAACTTATAGAAATGATACATGCAGATGAAGGAAATATTCCTCCAGGTAGCTAATATTAAATTTTTTTTAAAGAAATAAACATTATATACAGGTAAACAATAAGCATTATATACAAAATATTTAAATGCTTAATTTTAGAGGGTTTTGTAATAGCCAACGATCTTGATAATAATCGCTGCTACATGCTGGTGCACCAAGCTAAAAGATTGAATAGTCCAAACATCCTTATTACAAATCATGATTCATCTGTTATGCCCAATTTTATAATTACTAATCCAGATGGTACAAAAGACACATTAAAGTAAGTAATTCAAACTCGATAGCGAATGATTATCTATACATCAAGAATTGTCATATAAACTACTTTTTCTTTTTATAGATTTGACAGGATACTTGCAGATGTCCCATGTAGTGGTGATGGTACTATGCGAAAGAATCCAGATATATGGTGCAAATGGAGTCCTGCTAATGGCAATAATCTCCATGGGTAAAAATAAGCTTAATCTGCTATAAATTTATATATTATATAATAATGCAGAATAATAATGCAGAATTAATCTCAACTCTTTTGCAGAATTCAGTATAGGATAGCAAAACGTGGCTTGGAATTGCTAACAGTTGGAGGGAGAATGGTATATTCTACATGTTCGTTAAATCCAATAGAAAATGAAGCAGTGCTTCATAGGCTTCTTTGTGAAACTGGAGACTCCGTACAATTAATTGACTGTAGAGACTTGGTGCCAGGATTGCTATGCGACCCTGGTTAGTTTTAAGATAAACATTATTTAAATTTCTTGTAGAAAAGAATATTTTTGAATCTTTCAAAATGTATATGAATATAATTATATGATATATATAATATAAATATATTTCAGGTGTCACACACTGGAAACCAGCATCTAAAAATTTACAATACTATGACACTTGGGACGACGTTCCAGAGCAATGGCAGACGCAAGTACGGCCGAAAATGTTTCCTCCACAAGCGAACGAGGCTTCCAAATTTCATCTTGAACATTGGTAAATACCAAATAATTTAACAAATAAAACTGTATCATTTTTGTAAATCATATTTCTTTACTTTGCTAATTATATAGTATGAGAATATTACCACATCATCAAGATACTGGAGGTTTTTTCGTGGCTGTACTGGAAAAAGTGAAATCTCTGCCATGGGAAAGTGAAGCCTATATATTAAACCAAAACGTGCAGAATCTAAATGATAATGAGAACAAGGATGGGATCATTCCTAAAGAAGAAACTTCACGAGATGAACTTTCAGAAAGTGGAAAAAGAATATTGGAAGAAGAAAAGAAAACACGAGAGCTGCAAAGGAAACGAAGAAGGATTGTTGGCTATAGGGAAGATCCGTTTGTTTTCTTCAAGGATGAGACAGAAGATGTATGGCAGTCTATTAAGTGAGTTCCAGTCTTTCTTTTTTTTTATTAGTATAATTATTTTTTTTATATTATATTTTTATATTTTTTTATATTATATCATTAATATGTTTTCAGAGATTTTTACGGTATATCTGATGATTTGGATCCACGATGTTTGCTAGTAAGATGTCACGAAGGAAAGAAGAAAAATATTTACTTTACATCGCCGGCAATTCGTGACATAGTGATATCTAACGAAAATAAAGTCAAAATGATTAATACCGGCGTTAAAACTTTTGTGCGATGTGACAATAAAAATATGAATTGCGCCTTTAGACTTGCTCAAGAAGGGATGCAGAGTATCATTCATTACATAAGTGATAACAGAAAGCTTAAAATTTCGAAAGAAGATTTAATAATGCTTTTACAAAGTGATGATCCACATACACCACCTGAAATTGTAAAATTAAATCCAGATACTCAAGAACGTCTCAAAGACTTCAGTAAATATGACAATGCTTTATGTTTTTTTTCTTACTTTTACACGATAATACACAAATATATATATATTTGAAAAATATATTTAATTTTTAAGCAACTGGAAGTTGTATACTGTTATACAAAGAAGAAAAAACTGACAATATAAATCAGCTAAATCTTCAACTGGTAGGATGGAGGGGAATAATGTCTCTCAGAGCGTACGTGCCTACTTGCGACGCGATTCATTACTTACGGCTTTTAGGAGCGGATTGCTCTAAATTTGGTATGTTTTGGTATATGAATATAATACAGCACACAGCATCATATTGTCATGGAAGAAGATGATTACTTACATTGTAATTTTGCAGAGAAAAACAAATTCAAGGAGAATCGCGCAGCCGCATTAGTCGAAGACGCCAACAACGGTGATATCGGAACTGAAGATTAATGTAAAAAAACTAACGGGAAACGGTAATGGCATAGAAGAAAGTCGATGACGCAGAGATGCCGATTGAAACTAACGAATCGTTCATTACGATGTAATTATAACTTCAATTTTTCTAATGTTTTACACGCGTCCATTTTGCCGTGTGCTACATTTAAATAAAATATTTGAATTGTATTTTTTATTTAACCTGAACATTACTTTTATTCGATCTAATGATAACCGAGTGTTGGAATAATATAATATGAATTATGTTATGAATGAGTTAAATAAAAAATATGATTTTGTAGGATAAAAACTTTGACAATGCAATGATGATAAAATGATTACTTTTACTGTCCATTTTCTATGAAATAACTGTTTTATGAAATTACATGCGATAAGCAGCTTTCCATTTTCTAATCCCTATTTGATGCATCTCGCCATAATATATAGTACAAATTTTTCTTATAAATATGGCCGGATGCGAAGGAATCATTAATTCCGAAATGACTGATGTTCTTATAACATCTAATATCACTACCTTTAATAATTGATGCATCCCCCTGCATATGTCATGGGTATCATGCGATAACGATGCGAGAAGTAATGAAATCTGTTAACAACTTCTAATATCTCTTGCCTTGATTTTCAGTCGAGTCATACCTTCCTTAAACTTGCTTGATATAAGCGTGTCGTCTAAAATTTCAAATATATGTATAAGGATTTTCAACTTACAATAAAAATCTCTCAATATGGATTTCTACCAATATAAAGGACGGGTTCTGCTATAAAAATCATTTAAATATAGACATACAAATATGAAAAAGGCTGGACAGCTCATAACATATATATATATATAAACTATAAAAAGAAATAAAATAAAAAATCTTCCTAAGACTTGTCGAATTCCTCCACTAGCTTCGAAGTTGATGCCCGATGCTAATAATCCCTACCCGTTGGCGATGTTAACTTTCCGCTAAGATTTTGCGAGTTAGACGGCGATTTCGAACCTGAAATCATATAAAAATTTCGAGTTTCGTTAAAATTGTATAAAACAGTTTTTTTTCGATATATGATTATCACTTCTTTATATTTTAAAAAATACTATATATATATATATGTATATATATATTTTTTTTACACTCTTTCTTTATTAATATGTTTTTATATATATGTATATATATATATATATATAATATGTATAACATATATATATAGATATATGTATAAACATACATATATATAAACATACTGTTTGTCATAAAAATATAGGCTAACACTTTATTATATAAATAATATTAGTCCTTATATTATTATAAATAATAGTTTAAATAATGAATTTTTTATTAAGTTCAAGATATATCAAGACTTACAGCTTTTTCCAATCTTGTTTCGTGGATTATTTATACACGGATGTTCTCCCATGAGGTGTTCTCTCCATTTGTTTTGATTGACCAAAGCCAAACAGAGGGGACAGCGTTCATATCCTTCTATAGGTTCTAAAATAAGAATCAAAAGATTTCCAGTATCGGCAATTGTAAATTAATTTTTAGTATTCTAAAAGATATCGGGATAATAAGATAATATACATTTACATACTTGTGCATTTTTTGTCTTGTCTGTGATTCTCAAATGTACTTTCATGGACTGCCTGTTTACAAGTTTCGCATTTTACGTAATTGCTCCTCATATCGCATTCATCTGTAAAAAAAGAGTTGATAAAATTTATTACATATATTAATACAAGTAACTCCACAATAAATACGAATCACAAATAACGTTGTCAATTTTATCATACTTTTTTAATCGTATTATTTATAGAATATTTTCGATTATTAAATACCACTTGAACACTGAACATATATAAAATTCTCGTGTACTTACTTAACAAATGTAGATTCAAATAAGAAATTTCTACGACTTGCTTACACGCTTCACACTTTGTTAACATGGGACAAGTTCTCCAATAATGTATATTCAGACCTTCTTCAGAATAGACTTGGCCCTTTGATAGGCAAAATATGCACAGTCTGATAAACGAAACAGACGTCAAAAAAATTTCATATTTGTTACAAAATAACTTATGAATTTTAATTTGCATTGAACGTACTTATCTCCCTTATGATCAATACTGTTCTCGGACGGAGACGTGATACTCGTTGAACTTCCGGTACTTACAACCGGGCTCGACCTCGAGGGTGATTTGGTTAAATTAGCTACATTATTTTCTGTAGATTTATTTCGCGTAGGTGTCGTTGTTGCTTTATGGGTGGACTCGGCTTCTTTTTTCCTCTGCAATCATTTGCATATATATAAATTCGAAGTCTCAACTTTATACATTCGGACCTACCTGAAGATCGATTAAATCGAATTCGTGGAAGAGCTGACGATATAACAGATTTCGTCGAGTTATATCATCATCAGGCGGCAATTGCTTTCGCACCAGTCTGGGATTGACCTTGTACACCAGGACAAGAATCCTCTCGGAGACCTTTCGCACCGCCTCGGCCGGATGGTGCAGACCGGAAGAACCTAATTCGGATAACGTCCGACAAGTCAGCCCGCTACAACAGTTACAATACCTTATCAGAGTAATTGCGTTTTGATAACACATGATCTTGAGGAAGGACCTCTGCGAATCGACTAGATGAAGGTCAGAGAGACGGCGCTTCGACGGCAGAGGTCCAAGATTCCTCAAAACATTAGGTAATTCTCATGCAGGCTCGAACGTCTTGGATATATTGTTCAGAATCACCTTTGCTTTTCCGTGGAGATGCCATGACTCAGTATCAGTTGCTCCACCATCTCCAGTCTGCTCAGCGCTAGCCTTTGATGCGTGCTACTGTTGACGGGTCTAGTTAAATGCACCGGTATTATATGCAATTCTCGCACACACTTGCAGTCTGCCATACTGAGGATTGTATGCACTGCCATGTTGTGTATCCTGGGGGTGGTGTCACCGGACTTTGTCAAAAGTTCCGGCAGCAAACGTTCGACGCTTCTGGCGATCTCAGTCGAAGATACTCTGAATAAATCATTGATAAATCATCAGTTGGAAATTAAAAAATCAGTTGAAAGATTATTATAATTACATTAGGAATAATGACATCTTCTAATGAGAAGAATTTACCTATCCGCGGCGAACTCAGCGAAGAAGATCCTGATGAGTTGCGCAGCCAAACTGTACACGCTGAAGACCTTGTCCCTAAGAGCTCTGTGCAACAGTAGAATCGCCGCTCTGGCTGTTTTATTCGGAGAATGCTTCGACACCTCCGGATCGAACGTCTTTAGTTCTTCTTTCAGTTGCATCAGTCCTTCCTCCTTATCCGTAAATTGTTTCGAGTAGAACTTCTCCACCTGTATGCAATCTCTATTATTGCTTGCCTGTAGAGATTATGGAAAACAGCTTTTTGATAATGTTCTTACCATGTCCATCCCGAAGACCGCGATAGGCAATGCAGCTTGTTTTTTCTCCCTATCGTTAAGTTTCGAGGTAACTTTCGTCTCTGCGCTATCTAAGTGGCATTCTCTCGTGAATTCATTCGTGTGCGAGCTAAAAAAGATGTTTAAATGAAAGATTACATGTAATTTTTATGTCGTCATAATATTTCAACGTTATATCATCTTACTGTCTCAGAGCAGGAATGGTTCTTTCTTCATAAGCCTCGTAACTTGAGCGAAGAGTCGGACCCGCTGATTTAGTTTTCCGCCTGAGAGATCCCTTGTTACAGTTGCTCTGCTTTTCGAGGACACCATTTGTAGGACTATCGGTTACCTCTGGGAAATACCGAAATACAAGGATTTAATATTATGTAAAAATTTAACAAATCTAAAAATTTAAATTATGTTAGAAGAGAGAGAAAATCTCATGATATATTCTTTAATAAAAATTATACCGGGACTATTAGATTTCTGACGTAAAGGCGACACGGGCGGTTGATGTGCAGGACCAGTAGGTGACAAGGCACCATTGCGATTAGGTGGTATAACTAATCTCGGGGGAGATGTAATGTCATCGGGCAACGCCGCTGTTTTCGAAGTACACGTGTCAGCCGTTGTCTGTTCTGTATCCTCCATAGATGACAAATTGTTTTTTTCTACAGGCTGTATCATTTTTTTTTCAT
This sequence comes from Lasius platythorax, assembly GCA_963971435.1. Lineage (NCBI taxonomy): Eukaryota > Metazoa > Arthropoda > Insecta > Hymenoptera > Formicidae > Lasius > Lasius platythorax. The sequence goes on from OZ020546.1 coordinate 7,210,451, forward strand.
TATTATTTTGCTGATGAAAAGTTTCGAAAAAGTCGCTACTCACTCCGTGAACCTCGAGCAAATTGTATATCTCCAACGATTGATAGACCTGCTGCCTGTATTGTTGAGCTTGAGCCTTTTTAGCCTTGGCCTTGTCGTAATCTTCCAAAGCTATAGCGTACTTCTTTTCCAATTCGTACTTGCCAAGCCGCTCCCCTGCTTTTCTTAAATTTTCCATTGCCACTTTCAATTTCGAAGCGTATTCGAATCTCTCCTCTTCCACCGCCAATAATTTTTTCGCTTCCATTTGCCTTATAATTTTGGCTACTTCCCGATCGACATACATTTCAAACGCTAGATCGTCGTAAGGCGAAGTATAATGTGGATTATATGGGGCATCTCCCTGTCCGGTTAATTCTTGGCCGTAGGGTTCGCCAAGTATATTTATAGCAATAAGACCAACCTAATAGAAAACAAATAATTTTCACTCCTTTATTGCAAAGAATTAAAAAAAATATAAATCCATCTTTGTGCGTTTTTTTTTTAATTTTTCTTCTAAATTAATTTTATTTAGTATAGCTTATTTCATTCATTTTTACTAATCTATATTTTTATTTTATTTTACAGTGAGCTATCAAAGTAAAAGCTTGTACCTGACAGTAGATGTTGTGCGCGTTATTGTGCGGTTTGTGTAGCCTGAGCTTCAACGACAGTGCTTCCGTCTCAGGAAGGGCCACGCTTTTCAACTCCCTGCTCTTGTAAAGGGTCGACGCATTGTCGGACAGCGTAATGTAGCCCAGGTAACTGAAGTCCGTCGAAGTGGATGCATTTTCCTCCCTCGATGTCCAGATCTCCAACTTCTCAGCTACAATTAAAATAAATTGCAATTCACATTTCTTGGGGAAATTGTTCCTATAATTTTTATCGGAAAAGATTTATATCCAGTCGTAATCTCAGATTGAAAACTGACATGATTCTCTTGCTGCTCAGTACAGTTTCATTTCCGGCAGTGCACCCGGAACGAGCGAGCGAAAAAGGAGGAGACGATGTAGCCTCAGGAAATTACGGTAGGCTCGTTAATTCAATTTCCATTGTCGGCAAATTGCTTTTTAACTAGAATGTCATTTTAACGGACAATAGCAACTTTAATCGCGTCGAAAGAATATTAGTCTTTGTTTGTTTTTTTTAACATTACGTTTATCTCAATATATAGTTACTTACATTATACTTGTAACATAATTTGCCGACATTATTAATAAAATTTAGCAATTTTATCTTAAATAGCTGTTAGGACATTAAATTAATAAATGTAAGATTTCTCTCTCTTTCTTTCTGAAAAAAATAAAATTTTTAATATTTTTTGGTTGCAGCTCTCAAGATATTATCTTTTGCAGTTAGCTGCATTTACATATACAAGTCTTACTTTTCAATTTATGTTTGAAATATCTATTTCGAAATTATCAATTTAATATTAATATAAAAAATCTGTTATTTAAATCTTATTTTTTTAAAGTTAGATTTGATGAATAGTTGGATAAATATTTCGAATAGCTTTTTAAAATGCACACTTACGTATGAGATACTGGTGAGCCAGAACCTGTATCCTTGTAAGCTTCGTGGGCCCATGAAGACGTAGAATCAGTTCCTGAGGATACGTGCAATTTCTTGCACTTTGCCAACCTCTTACAGTTGGCCCGTGAACATTAAGCTCTAGCGACGAGTGCCTGTCCTCCTCGCCTAAAAATAGATTTCCAAATGCAAAATTTTAAGTTACTTAACTCTTCTACTTTGAAGGGAACAATACACATTACTCCAGAGCATTTTCTCTATTATTTTAAGTTTAATTTTAAAGTAAATAGATTTCTGTCAATGTATATCTCATATATATTATGCGACATATATAATGAATAACAATAAAAATTAATCTCACGAGATTAGAATGCAATGAAAAAATTGCTCTAGTGTAATTTGATTATTATCTTAGCTTAATAGGACGAAATTATTAAACTACTAAAATTAATAACTACGATATATAATGATAATTTAAATATCTAGAGTTACAAGCATTCGATCAAAATGTCAATCCAAAGCCAAATGTCGATCGAGCATACTCGAGGTGATTCTTATACTACACGTTACTTAATTATTGACACATAGTTGCATAGTGCTGGATATATTGTTACTTAATGCTTAGATATTTTTTCGAGTATTTCTTTTATCATTTTAATTGTCTATTTTTATTCACGTTTTCAGAATTTAAAAAGAAATCGGTATTTTATGTGCTATAATTTACTCTCTTTAGAATTTCAAAATACATCTTTGAAGAAAAATAGCGCAACATCGTCACGCAATACCGCAGTTTCGTGTGCAATTTATGATTGCATATGTAATAGAATGTGTATAGCAGAATTATTCTAGGACCGTGCTACTCTGCATTTACGAATATAACATTAGTAACATATTTTTTGTAATTAATTCTGCAGTATAACACACACGAAAAATTGCTTGCATCGATTAGACCGGAGACATGTGCTTTATCGCAAATTGAGAGAATTGCGGCTTGTCACGGCAGAAGAAATCAATGTATCCGAATATATAATGAGAGATGAGCATTAAAACGTGGCAATCTTTTGATAAAATTCTCTGACGAATCGTGTCCAAAATAATTGAAGCGCTGAGAATTATACCAACTCAGACCATAAAGGGTGAATTTCAGAACACAACGAGGAGAAAATTTTAAAAATTCTACAATTTTATTTAGAATTGTCCCCATAAATATTAATTAAATATTCTAGCTATAACTTCAACTTTAATTTTTATGGGATCACACACAATCACGAGAATCACACTATTTTATTTATTGTTATAACTGCTGCACTATCTGGGATACGAAAATAGCTAAACAACAACTTTTCGCGATGAAACAATTATATCCGCTTATATATCCATCTGTTGTAAATTGAATCTGTTGAATTTAGCTCCTTGTAATGTTCAGCCCTTTTCCGACTCGAGGTTAGTACGCGGTTTATTCCGCAATTCTGAATCTGGTCGCCTTACTCGTGGCGTAGACGACATTAAATCCGACCTTCCTGGGCATGTCGAGGGACGCTGATTGTGACGAACGATAAAGCGAACGACGGATTAATTAAACGACAGAAATATTATACCACGAAGGACGCGAACGAACGAACGAACGAACGGGGAGGAACACGGAGGGACACGTCAAAATCGAAAAGGCACAGCCATCTGCAAGCTCGATAAAGGGGGAGCTTGCAAGTTTCGCCCCGGCGCGCAGACCACCCCACTTGCACATCCGGCCGCGGCGAAGCTTGCGACAAAACTGGCTTCGTACCTAGAACCACCCCCTCTGCATGTCTCTACTCTGACGGATTAAGGGATTTTCCTTACGATAAGGCATGCGTGTATTCGCAAATATCCACACGTTAATATTACGCAAATATCAAAGACGCTATAATATTATTGCTATATGATAAATGGATGAGGCTTCTGTATAATTGACGAATATATAGTTTCGGAAGAACAGGGTGAAAGAATCAGCATATTAAAAATTTAATAGGTTTTTATTTCCTTCAGTCGTGAAAGGTCAAGGATTAACTTTGCGATTGAATTGCTTTCTGCTCTTTCCTATTCTTATCTCTTGATTTTAACTTTCGCGAGGAATAATTCCGAATTAAAAATAAGTCGCTGTTTTCGGTCTCGCGAAAACTAAAAATATATATCGTTTAAAGTCCTTAATTAAAACTATGTAATTTCTTTTTATTCTATATTTTTAATTACATCGCAGTAAATATATTAGGTTTAAAAAGAAAACTAAAAAAGTTCTTTTATTCTCGTTTCGAAGATAAAGTTTAATTTAACAGATAAATTTTTTCAACTTATTTTGAAATAGTTTATTTTTAGTTTTTTTTTTATTTAATAAAACTTTTATATCTCTAAAGATTTTTCGAGTTTAGAATTTTTCAAGAATTAAATGTGTTGTATGAATTGATTGAGGAAGTTGTCATAATTTGAGAATCCCTGAGACAAATTCACATTTCAATAAAAACTACTTCGTGTTATAAAGTTTGTTTACTATATCAATGCTCATATCCTGGTTGATCTAGTCTACTCGCGTCTTATATTCTACTCGAGTCGAAATATAGACTATAATTTCGTAATGGATCAATAAATGGAGGCTGCGTGACGTCAGAGGGTGCGGCGAGGGTAGACGAGCCCACAAGAATCGTTATATACGCACGCTCCTTTATTGTTTGCGGCCACGTGCAGAAGCACGTGCCTTCTTGAAGTAGCTTTATTTTTCTGTGAAAGTATTCACATTATAAAAATATCGCGTGAAAATATTCGCGTGAATCACCCCCGATATGTACACAGTAACCTGTGTATGTACATACATATAAGTCTAACCATCCATAATAGATATTTGCTAAGAGGTTTAATAATCAGCAATATATAGATTTGTTTTGTATTTCAGCATAACATATTTTAATAATTTATTGAGAAACGTATATATATTTTTTCTTTTTAATATATATTCATACATATATTGGTTGCACTTAGACGCTTACATAGTATAAAATAAGCTAAAATGTTTAGCCAGGAAGTTTGTTTGTAAAAGAATTAGAATTTTTCCTATTCTTAAGAGAAAATGCTCAGTTTCACGTGGTAGCAAAGAGATATAGAAGGTTCTTTGCAAACTGGAAAATCTCTGATCCACCAAATTTGGATTGACCATAGACTCTATCAACGAATGTAATTGGAACTTCTCCTATTGTATAATTAAATTGCCTAGCCTTGACTATCATTTCCATTTGGAATGCATATCCTTTAGACATACAAGATTGTATCAACTTTTTCAGTACATCCCTTTTGTAAAGCCTGAAATTAGAAAATCAAAAGGAATACATTAGAATCATTAGACATCTCATAAGAGTAAAAGTAAGTCGATGAAAGAATCACCACCTGAAACTACCAGTCAAATCGCTTGCACCAGGTCTCAGCAAAATCTGAGTTAGAAAATTTGCACCTCTACTGACTAACTTCCTCTTGAAATCCCAGCCATAAACACCGCCGCCTTGCTTATATCTTGTACCACTAACTATATCCAAGTTGAGATATCGTTGCAGTTCAACCATTTTCGGAATAAATTTTGGCTGGAAAATAAAGATTTTCTTATGGAAATATGCTTATCAATCGCTCTATTCATTTATCAATATAAAACATACATGATGCGACAAATCAGAATCCATGATAACAATAAAGTTTCCCGTTGCATATTTAATTCCATGCATGTAAGCAGTTCCCAATCCCAACTTCTTCTCTCTGGGCTTTAAGACTATTTTATCCTCGCCATAAACCCGTTGCAGTTGCTTAGCCATATCCAGGGTACCATCTGGTGAACCATCGTCTATCACGATAATTTCGTAGGCGAGCTCGCTGTAATGTTTTAGATTTTCGCTTGATAATTTTTTTCAATTTTAAAAATTTATTTGCATCTTTATCTATTTATTTTTTATTATTAATCAAATATTATTCCTGGTCGATTATAAGGTTATGCACAGCTATCCTTACCTCTCTTCCATATATTTCACAATAAGCCATATTATTATCGGTAAATTCTCCACTTCGTTGTAAGTAGGAAGTAAAATCGAATATTTGTCATTTTTGCACAATTCTTTTATGTCCCTTTTCACCTGATCTTTATTTACCATTTTGACATTTACTGACTATTTACAAAAGATACTGGAACAATCCGTGGCAACAACACAGAAATCTTTAACAGGTGGTCAGACTGATTTATCCTGTGAGGTTGCGTTCGGAAATCTTATCCGTAGGGTAGGCAACTTTAATTGACCAATCAGGAGTAAAGATTTCTTTGTCCTGATTGGTCAATTAAATACTACCTACCTTACGAGTCAGATTTCTGAACACACTCTGAGAGAAGATAGGCGCGCATATTGATCGCAGCGACATCTTAATTACTTTTAAACTTGTGATCTTCGGAACAAGAAATTGCGCGCATCTCTCTCTCCTCTTGCAAGGTATTATTTTTCATATATTTCTTTGAAGAACTTTAATCATTTGAGACTAAAATATGTTAAAGTTACAAACAAAAATGTATTTTATCCAATCTGAAGCATTCAAATAAGTGCAATCAATAAATGATGTTGAATAATGTATGCTAATATATGTGGCGCGAATAGTGAAGTTGGCACGAGAGCCATGTTTCCGAATACAAGATACATAACATTATTTTAACGGTCTAAAACGATGTTGTTTTATGAATAAAACATAAATAAAAGAAGAAAAGAACATATTTTTAAAGATAAAATATACGGTACCGTAGATATACGTACACGGCATAACATATCGAACATATTTTATACTTCGTCGGTCGGAATAATGGAAAGTACGAATTAAACGCGTGTAATTAAGTAATTATATACATCAAAGTATATAATTGAATAAGTCGTAGAAAAATAACAGGCGCTTTATAGAAATTGATAAAAATATATATGAGAAAACATTGAATAAAATAGCTATTTTATACATTACGTAATATTTTAATATATTTATCTTTCTTTTTTATTTTATATTTTTGTGTAACTCATTAACTTTGTTATTACATATTTATCTTCTTCAGCTTTAAAATATTATCTTATAAAGTTATCGCTGTAATGAGTTTACAAGTATTCCGCATATATCCGCGAAGATGCGTTTACATGCACATGTTCACACGCGTATACGCGCGCGTCGCACACAAATATATATATATATATATATTTCATATATATATATATTTGGTCCATTGGCCGTTTCCGCTGCGTGCGACAAAGGTCGACTAACCGGTAGTGCCGGTTGAATAATTTTTGACACCCTGGACAAAATGATTGGTGGATGTAAACTTTTATATGAATTAGTTTCAGGAATCCAAATATGTAATTATTATATGTAACATATCCATACAATTATTTAAAACTCACGCATTGACTTTTTTTATAATATACTAATTTTAATTAAGTTATAAAATAATAAAGAAGAAATAAAAATATAAAAGCTACATATTCTATTTCTATAAAATATAAAAGACATATATTTCCATTTCTATATAATTATTCATTTGATTTTATGGATTACATCCACTATATTTATATTTTGAATTTCACGTGCGCATTTTAATGATATAAACATAAATTATACGTATAAACTATTGTTTAAAATTTTTATATTTTTGAAAGAGAGAAGAAATCTCAAAATTATTGTTTTGACATCTCGCAAATTCCAAATGCTATGCTATATCTCTTTCTTTTCACAGCGAAGGGTGAAATCTTCTGGACGGCCCTGTCGACAATACACCCCCCATCCCGCTGAACAGCGTGAGTTCACACCGACGATCCCCACCATCGTCGACCTCGAGATAGCCGAGGAGCGAGGAGCAGCCGCCGAAGCAAACGACGCCGCACTCTACGGTCGGTCGTTCACGGATTCGGAGTGCTTGTTTCTCCGCTCCGATCAGTGTGTAATCGGCGTGTATATCTGTGCATCTGCGAATTTACAGGATAGTGTATCGGTACGTAAGATTAGCGTCGCGCAAAATAACAATTTTTCGCCGCCGTTTCGCTCGAGCCGAATCGAAGCACGCGGCAAAAATCGAGCGTCAGTCGATTTTGCAAAATCGCTCGTAGGTGTGTGTGTCTGTGTGTGTGTGTGTGTGTCTGTGTGCGTGGAACACATCAGCAGTGATCGTGCTCTGTGTGTATGTGTGCACGCGCCGATCTGTGGATGACTTAAAATGCCTTTTACTCGGCCTTTGCTCGGAAGCTGGGAATTCGGCAAGACGCAATCGCCGATGGTCGCTGAACCTCGATGGTCGCCTTTCGAGATGATTGATTAAGAATAATTTTTTTATCAATCGATTCACGAGAAAAATAAATTTTCAATTAAGATCTAGGACGATTATTTCGTACGCGTCTTTATGTGTGTGTTAATCGTTCTCTCAAACTTGAAAGACTTAGCTGGGAGTCTGCGTGGATTCTTTTTTGTCCGTTTTTTCTGTGTCTCATATGGTCGTAAGATTTCGTTCTTTTTTATCACAATGTCGCAGGATTCTTTTAGCGACCAATTCTTCTTCTCATCGTTCTCGATTTTTTCGCGCAGAGAAGATCAGCCGTTCATTACGAAGCAAATTTATGCGACTAATCTTCTTTCGGAATAGCAAAATATCATCTCCGTAATGAGCGAATTGCGATCTTTGTAGTCTCCGGATCTTCAGTTATTCATTTCCATGATTAATAATAAATTAATATTTTCGATTTTGTGGCTCGCTACATGTACATCGAATTACATGAATGTAACGACAATGACATATGTAGGTGCTGGCGTCATGTTTCGATTTTGCGATTCGATCAAATCAATTTCCGCGACAGACGTATCGATTGATATACCAGATTGAACAATAATTTTGGGCTTTGTTGTGGATTCTTTACGGGGCGCGTGAGAAAGTGGTGCTGATTTAGTGGGGGTCCATGTATGTACGCACCACCGTGGCCGCCTGGCTAGCTCCGAGTTCCGGATGGCAGCATGGCGCGCACCGTCGCGAGGGGTAGATTGAACCGCTCCGCACCCTGCGATCAATAAACTCGCCGAGAGGGAGCAGCCCCGTGACGAGCCGTTCAACTCCGCCACATTTTGTCTCCCTTTTCCCTTCCACGTCTTTTCATCCCCTCTCGCGATCGCGCTTCTTCCCCGCTTTCCTCCCCCTATCCGCCCTGCTCGATGTTCTTTAGCCGTAACCCTTGCTATCAGCGATTCAGCACGTGCATTTCTACTCCGTTTCGCAACGAGATAGCGCTTTCGCGTTCAGCTGCAAATTATCGCGGACCAGGAGGCGTCAAAGAGACTTCTGGCTTTTTCCTCTCGCTTTTTTTTTTAATCGTCATCTGTTCTTGCGGAGCATCGTTACTGCGGGAAGAGCAAAAGTTGTAGGAAATATTTCGTGGTTCTTTATATTAGACATTATTTTTAATTTCCAATGAGATGAAGCAATTAGAGAAGGATTACAATATTGTTAACGATCGGTCCAAAATTAAATTTTTTTAAGTCATTGAAATAACAGAGATTAGATATCTAAGAGAACTCTTCAATTTTTTTTATCATTTATTTAGTTTACGCATTAACAATTTTTTTTCTTCCCTTCTCAACATAGTTCTTGCCATGTGATTGATAACACAAATCTACAGACATCTAAAATAGATACAAATTTAATATTGTTCCATGCAATATATTAGTTATATTTCCATGTTAAGTAATAGTTGATCTTTGTCAGTATTCTCTATCTTAATTTTAATGACGAATTCTTTGATGATCAAAAAATCAAACTTTCTTAATATATCAGACATATTTTTTGATAGAATAGAAGAATTATTGAATAATAATTAATTAGTGAAATATTACTCCTGTCATTCTTTAAATCATATTTATGATTTCTACAAGCAGACAAAGATTGACCGATTACATGACACTTTGAAAGTCGTAAAGATTAGCCTACGTGAGCTGTTTAATGCATGTTAAAACGCCACACGCGTTGAAAGCGATCGTGCCTTTAACGGTTAACCAACCAACCAACATGAAATTAAATGAAAGTTTCTTAGTATTTATTTGCCAAATTTTAACGCTCAGCTTAATAATTAAATATCTTTCAAAAAACTTTTTTAATAGCTGTTGAAATACCATCGAGGCGAACTATCGGCGATTGTTTCACAGTCGATGAACGTATTGTTCAATCAGTGTATTTTATGTGAAATCAGGTGAAAATCAAAGAAAGAGAGAGAGAGAGAAAGAGTGCGCTCAGAAGAAACGAGATAAGGATGTGGCGAGAACATCCAGGCGGGGGGTATAAGATACCCGTCAACATCATCGCTATGTTCCTGTTAACTGCTGTCCTGGCATTGACAACGGGTGAGTCAACTTCGAACTAAAAGATCTCATTTACACTGCATTTCTTGGCGTGACTCGGCTATAATTACCGAGAAACATTGACGGATGCCGATCATGCGACTTGCATCAAAGATCGAAAAGATGTTTATACGAGAAAGACAGGCCATGACTTTTGTGTATCAAACAAGTAAAATTTTCGCTGACTATAAAGCTGTACGGTTTTTAAAAATCTTGCTAAGTTCGCGCGTTGAATGTCGCAGCAATTTCTGACATGTTTCATTGTCAGAGTTATTCCTTATGTATTAGTTATCTATTTAACATACATTTGAATATATCACTGCAACATCTAGTAAAATATGCATCTCAGCATATCAAAGTACTTCGTCAGCTGACGCTCCGTTCTCCATAATACACGTACTTAGTAGATGATACTTTATATTAGATATCTCCAGATTTTTCTAGTTATCATTAGCAAAATTAGCAAAAGACATTAATCCATTAAAACACAAAAAATTTTATAAATTAATAATATTAATTTTCAACTATCATATATATACATATATATATATAATATTTATAATCTCTCTTAATTTCCATCTTCAGTTCAAAGATTGATTAGGAAATTTGTGAATATTCAAGATCAATGCCACCTACACTTCATAATGAAATCAAAATGAAATTCTCTTGTTAAAGTATATGGAGATTTCTCGCAGCTGTTCCGTATATATATACAATATACATACGTGTGTATGTTTAGGTATATATCACGCGTACATTTGAATCTCACATTGCAGATATTTTCCAAAAAAAACACATTGAAAAAGATTAAAAATTATTATTTTTTAAATTATATATATATATTTTTTTTTTTTATTTAGTGTAAAGGCAAACAATAAAAGATTGACATTTGAAAAATATAATTATAAAATAGTCTAGGATTCCCGCGATTTTTAAATAATTAATTTACGATTTTTGTTCTCATTCTTTGTGATCCACTATAACGGTCCGCGCTGCTGCTTTTTTGAGCGTGATCTCACATCCGCGTATTTTGAACCTAACAGGCGGTTAGTTGGGACCGTGAAAGGTCCTGAGTATAGGTACGAGCGAATCACGAGGCGCAGCTGCCGACGGGAAGACTAAGATGAAGGGGATGAGGAGATCGAGGGAAAGGAACAGCTGCTGTTCCCAGAATGCAGGCTCACATCATGCTTTGGAGAGAATTGCATTCGGTCGCGAATGCTCACCACCAGGTGAATCAGCCTGTTAGGCGAAACCTCCATACTTTAACAAGAGAACTTCACCTATTATGAAATGTAGGTGCCATCGATCTTGAATATTCACAAATTTCCTAATCGATTGTTGAGCTGAAGATGGAAATTAAAAGAGATTATAAATATTTAATCAATCTCACCGAATAAAATTATAAAATCAAACATATGTAAAATATTTGATATTTTGATGTAACCGAATGATACTAATTATAAATATAAGCCACGATAAAAAAATTTGGATGACAGACTATATTATACACTATTAAGCAGATTTTAATATAACATTATTTTGTTGAATTTTAATAATCGTTATATTGGATCGATTGCATTGTCTGTATTTTAAGCTAGAAGAAGCCACGCTCAAAGAAACATTCGTTATTTTGGTATCTAACAGGAAGTCTTAGAAATAGACGCAGTCATAGAAGCCGTATAAGATCTGAAGAGTCTGAGTTTTATAAGAATTTCTTCAGACTTTCTCTACCTACGCGAAGATTATGTCCACCCTCGCAATCATCAATACATCTAGAATGTTAATAAAATATGATTTTAATAATTATATAGCAATTTTAGAAACGGTAATTTTTGTTTATTTTTTTTTAAATCTTTTGAGGAATAACTAGAAAATACATAAAAATTAATTAAAGAATTAATTAATTAATTATTTTTTTATTCGGTTAAATATAATTAAACAGTGTAATAAATCTTTATCATAAATAATATAACTTATGGCATATGACAGTTCCAGCAAAAATGAAAATATACGAATCTATTGAATTTTTCTTCTGGCGGTTCTAAGAAATTTGGTTTTAAACTGACAAAAGGTCAAAGCAAAAGTTTCACCGAAAGATTGCTTAATCTCGACGACTTTATGATTTCGAAATATTTCCCATTATTATGCACGTCACAATGTCTTCCGTTCCGACACATACAGGCGCGAATAAGTATGAATACACATGTGAGCCGCACGTGCAGCGACCACGCGTGCGCGTGTATGCGTGCTGGAAATATATTCGATGCAGCGTGTCCGGACGTTTCAAAGCTATCTCTATATATAGATTACAGAGCGGTTGTCGACCGAGAAGAATCTCGTCTTTCATCGGGGATGCATAAGAGTTCAATCTAAGAAAAAAATTTTACAATGTACTTTTGCGACCGATATCCGCTCAACGTACTATGACGTAGCCACAACAATACTGTGTGAGCCATAATTGCTCCGTATTCGTGTCGCAGAATGCATAAATAATGCAACCCTTGGACATAAATGTACAATTGAAACGTCTTGTATGCAGTTAATAATTATAATACCTAATATTAATTTAACCTTTTTGACGCTTTCGATGCCTGATACTATTGTAACGTTTAAACGTCGTCAGATTAACATAGAGATACTCAAGACAGAAGAAGAGAAAAGAGAAAGAATATTCAGTCCTCCCCAAAAAAGAAAATAAAAATATAAGCTATATACTTATATACTCTTTTTCATCAAAAACAGTAAAAAATATGTGATACTTCGTTTCTCTACTCTATTTAATCCATCTGCTACAATTTAATGCAACTCTACTCAAGGAAAGTTACAACTGGCATGAATTGCAAATGAAATGGATCACTTGCAAAGAAAGCACGAGATAAGGATAAGCGAGTGAAGTTTGAGTAACGGAGATAGCGCAGATCTACAAAAATTCTGAACACCTGTTCCTTATACCTGTGTATGTTTCCTGTCTTTCACTCCAACAACGCACGCTTCGCCCAACCGGTTCTTCGTGACTTGATTTTATACTGCACCAGGTTTATTTGCTCTCGCTTCACTGCAGCCGTCGTTGTAGGTGAATCAGTAGGTGGTTATATGCGAGGAAAGTAGCACGGTAAATTCCTGTATAAATTTTGGACATTTTATACAACAACGAGCGACTTGCATTACTAAACATTCGCTTCAACTTGTTGTAAAAAAATCTTTACAAAGATGTTGCAGTTAATTATTTTTACAGATAAATAAATAAAGATGGAGAGAATTTTCTCTCTGAGATGAGCCATAAGTTAAAAATTATAATTATGTGGATAAAAGGTATCATTATTTTTGTTATATTGAAATTACAAATAAAATTGCACAATTATTTTAAAAATTATTTGCTATGGTTTATAATATTAAAAGACAACATTCTTGCTTTTTATTAAATATGTAACGTGCGTTTAATGTTTATGCATTTGCATTAAGTTTACAATAAGTGGTACATAATCTTCTATTGACGGAAACGTTGTTGCTATCGATGATACCAGCAAAAGCCAAGGGCGCAACTCGCTATGACGGAAAAGGAATCACGCTTTACCGTCTCCCTTATGCTCTCGTGACGTTGATCGCATATTATTCAATAACAGGTCCGACAACCTGTTGTTTGCTACAATTGGCAACGCGCCAATTGAATGTGGGTGTCGCATATCCTGGTTGAAACGGATGATAAGCGAAACTCGAAGACACGAGACAAAAGGTCTCATCGTTTGCGATGCTTTAAATTAATTGACTTCGTACTAATATTCTCACAAGCTATTAAATGTTTCTCATATTTTGTTCTGTTTACAGAACATTTCTTTTTTATAGTTAAAACACTGCTATAGCTTTTGATCTAAAATTGATCGTTATATTTAAAAAAATTATTTGAAGTCATGGCATGTCATTTTAAAAATTATAAAACAAGCTCCATTTATCTCGAAAGAATTATAATTACAGAAATCTTTTTAAATTTGATAGATTCAAATTTATAATCTTTCAAAATTATATGTATACAATTTTCGAAATAAATATTTTCGTGGCAAGAATGACTTAAGAACAAAACGTTTTCGTAAAATTAATAGAAATATTTGCATTCTGTTTGCAGTTGTTTCGGCTGAAGATGTATCCATGGGACCGGTGTTCGTCAAGGAACCTCCAAATCGAGTCGATTTCTCAAACGGAACCGGAGCCGTTGTCGAATGCCAGGCAAGAGGAAACCCTCAACCGGATATCATCTGGGTTCGCTCCGACGGAACTGCTGTAGGAGACGTTCCTGGCCTGAGACAGGTATTATGTCAAGCTTTGACTTATTTCTTTTGTTTGAAAATACAGTAGTATAATCAACATTGAATTTTATTTACGATCGATTTCATCAAACTTCTTTATAATACTTGGCGTTTGTTAAACTTCTTAATAATGTTAGCAATGGATATTCTCAATAAAAAAGCAGAGGCTTTTCAAAAATTAAAAGTGAATTTTTTTTACACGTAGGATGATGAATTATTCTTTTAAGTAGCCACTAACTAGCCATTCTAATATCAAATATTTTTCTATATCATGTGAATGAAATCGTTAAACACTCATACCTTTCTACATTCATTCACGCGATCATAGAAGACTCGTCAATTATTTACGAGCTTGTTGCTACATGATTATACGAGTTTAGACTACATAAGGTTTTTGGCCCCTCGCAGGTTCTGCCAAACGGAAATTTAGTATTCCCTCCTTTCCGCGCTGAGGATTATCGTCAGGAAGTTCACGCTCAGGTCTACAGCTGTTTGGCACGTTCCCCTGCAGGTTCGGTACACAGCCGTGATGTCAACGTGAGAGCTGGTGAGTGTCATCTTTATATTCATCTATTAAGTATTTATCGTTTAGCCATCTACAATAATTTATAGAAGATGTTCCAGAAAAGCGTGGCAACTTTAATTTTAATTTTAATAAATTATCTGACGAATTTTTAGTATATATATTAATTTCTGACAAGAGAAAAATAATATCTACTTTTTTATATTTAATATTAAAATAAATGTGTATGCGCACATAATTAAATTTGCAATTAAAAATGTGAAAAAAGATAGAAGCAATTTTTGAATTTTAAAAATTGAATGCAATTTGATAAAAATAATTGTTATTAAAATTAAGGTCAATTGTATTGTGCGTGGGAACATTTCATGTAATTAAATTAAATTTTTTTTCAGCGATTTAATTAATCTATTCAAAATTTTTAGAAACAAGTAAATGGAATGCTAATAGGCAAATTCTTATTAAATTTTCAAGTTTAGTTTAAATTCAAGTTAATAGTAATGATTTTAAATGTTAGAGAAATTTTTTCATCAATTTTGTATCTGAAAATAATTATAATATTATATTTAAAGTTAGAGTAATATTGTAGGAATATAAGATGGCTAAACATAGGAAACTTTAAAAGATATTATTTTCAGCTATGGCTAATCGTGGCTCGTTTTATCGTACGTTCCGTTTCTTCTACATTTATCCGACGTTGTTCTTTTGGAAGAACTTTAATTCGGTAAAAGACATTGGAATTATCAGATAATTCGATTAATAATATTCGGTCAAAATGCTACATTGTATTGCTCTTTTAAATATCTTGTAATCTCTGCCGCCGCCGTTTATGCGAATGTATATTAGATTCGTTTTCCAGTCTCAATCTGCTCGCAAGTAATCAGGAAATTACTTTTTACGATCGATGTAATCACATTTCTACGTGATGTCATTACATTTCTTGCGAAATTAAAAATACTTCTGAATCACATGCAGTGATGTCATTAGACCTGACGTCACGTCGCTTTATCGACCAGCACAGTTTTCAGTAGCATCCGTATCTCTCTCAAAAATAAAATTTACATATAATAATAACATATATATATATATAATATATATTATAATTGCAAAGAATGTTTTTATATCATATATATTAATATATATAATATATATATATTTATATATATATATATGATATAAAAACATTCTTTACAGTGACGTGTTTTATTTAAATTATCTTTTTTGATGAGAATATAACAACAATTATTTAGTGACATTAGAATAGCAACATTATATTTAGTAACATTAGTAGTTACTAAATATATTGTAATTATAAATGTAGTAGAGAGAGAGAGAGAGAGAGAGAGAGAGAGAGAGAGAGAGAGAGAGAGAGAGAGAGAGAGAGAGAGAGAGAGCTTAAATTAATTAAATAAATTAAATTTTGAAAAAAATATTTGTTTCAAAAAATATATTTAAAAGATTCTTGTGGACTTCTATTGAGGCTGGAGCGAAACATGTGTTCGACACATCGTAAACGCTATTTTTACAAAATTATAGTGGTGGCGCAGTATTACGATACTGATGTCAATAAGGAGTACGCGATTCGTGGGAACAGTGCCATTTTGAAGTGTGTCGTTCCCTCTTTCGTCGCCGATTTCGTCAAAGTTCTATCCTGGCATACAGATCAGGGAGAGGAATTCGTACCTGGCGATGACTTTGGTATCATTTGAAGCATTCGATCAATGAACTAAAACCGATCTCCTTATATTTTTGCGAGCAGAGAATTTCGTTGTTGCATCTTTGAAGAGACATATAATGATTCACGTCTCGACATAAACTTAAATAGACATTACGATTCATTACGATTTTATAATTGTTTAAAAAATAGAAAATTTTGTAATAATATAAAATTTGCACAAAACATAATATAAAAGCGCATTTTTGAAAAAAAACAAATAATAAAATTATTGGAATCTCGAAATTATATCGACATTATTTCAATTGATTTATGCCGCTCACAGAGACAATTAAGAAATAATGTCGTTATTATGCGCTCGTATGTTCCATTTCGAGGCCACAAATGCATCGTGTCGTTCGGTTGAATAACTGACACCATCCGTGCGACTCGGGCGCTTCTCATATATTGATCTCAATTGCCACGGTGGCGAAATGCAAACCCATTTGGAACGCGAAAGTATATGGGTCGCTCACTTTCCACTTCCACGGTCAACACGTATATACGCGTGCATCGTCATCCGTCTCGTTAACGTTATTCCCAACTCGATATATCTAGCGCGTTACCCGAAACAATCGGATATTTAATCGATGTGTCTGTTATCTCTCTTGTTTTTCTATTAAACCACATTGATATTTGTTTCTGGCGCGTCATCTGTGTATTTTAAATGTGTCAGTTTGTTTAAATAATATTTACTTTTTAATTTAGTCTCTTCATTTGGGAATAGTATATATAGCACAATGCTAAAATTCATTTTAGCTTAATTATAATAATAATAAATATAATAATAAATATTTTTATAGTATCTTATAAATTAATTTTTGGCTACAACATATATACGCGAATTCCTTGTTACATTAATTACTCACTCAGTAGCTTATAAAATTATAAAGCATTTAAGTATGTCAATTAAGGCAATTGTAATGCCAGCAGTTTAATTTAAAATTTTTCTGAAACGTTATATTGAGAGACGCATCAATATGCGTACATGTGCGTATGTACATGTACACATGTATCGGGGTTGAACATCAATCGATCGTATACCCTCATGACGCCCGTTTGTCGGCGAGTGCGACATAAGATGCGACAACGCGAACTATTCTGCTCGCAAAACGATGGCAAAACGTATCACCCAAAGCTGTCGTCAACGTCGTTTCATTCAGTTTGAATGAAAAATTAATTTCTCGCGCGCGCGTATTTAAAAGTATCATTCGTCAATATACATCTTCGTATTGTAAAATTACATTTGAATCGAGCAGTTTCAAGCAGCGTTGTCATAAAATACAATTCGTCGAAAATATTTTGCAATAAATGTATTTCCAATCATTGGAAACTAAAATGAACACAAGTGGACGCTTATCGCTCAATGGCAGAAACTAGAACGCGCAGATTATTTCGCCCGTTTATTGCAGTGGTGCATCAGTATTATCAGTCCGAAGTCAACAATGAATACGTAATACGCGGCAACGCGGCCATTCTCAAGTGCAGTATACCGAGTTTCGTCGCGGAGTTCGTTCAAGTCGTTGGTTGGCAGGACGACCAGGGAAACTCTTTCGATCCGGATCAGGGCAACGGTACAATCTGAGATTTTTAGGATATTTAGGGAAGTCGGAACACGCGTGGGCAGCGAATGATAAATTAGTCAACGTCGTCGATACCGTTTTCTACGTAACAGATTTCTCTTCGTCGCAACATTCATCGCGAATCTTGCGGATATTTCGTTTAAATTGACCAAAAGTTCACATCCAGGACAACCTGAAACATATTAAACTTATTATTGCTATCTTTATATTTAAATAATTGGAAAGCTTTACAGATATTAGATCGTTTAACGTTTTATTTAAGAAAACTATATGTAACTGCTGTAATTTCTTAGATACTCCGAATCGCGAGTCCTCTTTTTATTTATTACCTAAGAACCAGTTTGCGTAATTACATAGCACAGTAGAGCATCAAATTGTATAATGTTAGCTGTCAGGCTGCAATAGATTGCAATCTCTTTGATCGCCTAATTTCCTCCAGAGAAATTCATTTCATTTTTACGAAATGATTAAATCAACGCGCATAACAAGATATTGTCTTACGAGTTTACAATGACTTGCGCATTATAATGATTGAAGAATGTGTGTTGCGGCGTCCCGAGCCGAGAAAATTGATTCTCCTCGATTAAGCACGCAGCAACGCAACACGATGCGATGTTAGGAAGTGTGCGATATGAGATATAGTTACACAATGCTCCATTATAATATTATCTTTGCCATTATCTTTCGCAGTCGTGACTCAATATTACGAGGCGGAAGTTGTATCGGAGTATGTAATACGTGGAAATGCGGCTATTTTGAAATGCACCATACCGAGCTTCGTCGCCGAATTTGTGTCGGTCGAATCGTGGGTGGGAAGCGACGGCTCAACCTTTAAATCATCTACTGATTATGGTATAGCATATATTTCCGTCCATTCAGTATACTTATTCTCCTATCCTTCCAGAGAATTCCTTCTTAAGAGAGATAATATGCCGGAAAGATTTTATACTCCTCTTTTATTCTGTTTACTTTCATTCAGTCATCATGAGAAAGCTGATATTTTTTATTAATTTAATGAAATAAAGAATGATATTGTATCATCATTATATAAATTATATAATTTCTATAATGATGTGTATGAAGTAGAAAATTCCTATAATTTCTGTTAGAATTCTGAAAGAGAAAAAAATAATAGCAACTGGCAATACATTGCCTTTTTTTCGATAAAAAAATTATTTTTCTAACATAAGATAAATTATTTTTCTTATTTGACAGTAGTCACATTCGTGTCACATATATAAGAGATTTTATACATATATGCCTTCTGCAAATTAAATTATTTGGATGCATTTTGATTGATTCATAGTGTGTAGGCGTTGCACAATTTGTATGATGACTATTATGTGTGTGATGAACATGTTGGCCGATAAATACACACAATAAGTACACAGGGTGAGGAAATTCTCTTTCCGGTCATATCACCCTCTGTGTCCATGCTACTCAGACACCTCGTCCCCTTGTCCAACTTTGTCAAAGTTCAAAGTGGCACGTGGTAACGATTCGTTTCCGCCGGCCGCGCGGTCTGATAATCTGACAGCGGCTGTGAACGGCGGCGGCAGTACATACACATATGAAGGTTAATGAACTATCCGGTGGCTCTCTCACGCCGCGAATTACGACAGACCTAAGAAAATAAGCCGACACCATGTTCATGACGAGCGCGAAAAATTTCGGGAAGCTTAGCCGAGAAGTTGCGCTGGGAAAAATTTTAGAATGAATTACGCAAAAATGTATGAAAGAACAGGAAAAAATATTTTCTTGGAATTGTTACGTTTAATTTTTGTGATTGCATTATCGTGGTTTATTACGCTCTATTCCAGACATATGAAAATATTCATGAGGCACGGAAATATAAAAGATTGCAAGCAGTTTCTTCCGCATTTAAAAAAAAAAATGTTACTGTTTGCTTCTAAGTTATTGATACACCGTAATATCTTTAAACAGTTCGAATTTTTTTATTCATGGGTGAGCGACGAATCAAACATCTAATTATATCTTTTTGTGATCCATTCGTGCAAACGTCTTTTCCATCCACAAATAATATGACAAACTAAGAATAACGAACATACTTTATTTTGCATACATGTAGAATGCAGACTATTTTTAAACGTCTCTTCTGCGATATTTTGTTATTGGTTTCATACTCGTTCATTTTAATTTATACTCTCCACATAGTCGTCACTCAGCCTTACAATCCGGAGATATTGACCGAATACGTTATAAGAGGAAACAGCGCGATCTTAAAATGCAGCATTCCCAGTTACATCGCAGAATTCGTTACTGTTGAGGCGTGGATTCGCGAAGATGGAGAGGTTTACCTTCCGGAGGATCCTGCAGTCGTACAGGGTACTGCAGATCCTTCCTCGATTATTTTAGGCATCCCACCAAAAATTTGTATATGAATTAGTGTATATTTCGTATATTAATTTTGTACAGTAAATTAGTTTCTTGCGATATTCATTTTAATAGAAAAGATATTGAAAGTAAATGATTTGAGAATTCAGAATGCTACAGTCATTTAATTCAATTTTTTAAAAATTTGAGGGAAAATTAATCTCAAAATCAAGAAGATTAAATTTCGATTAACTTTTTCTGGTTCTTAAGAAAATAAATTACACGCTATTGTGTTAAATTTGTTCTTTGTTGCCTAATCATATGCAAATTTATTGTGAAAGGCATCAGTCGCTTATTTATGTCCATGATGTCATTAACCAAAATAACATATTCACTCTTTCTCTTACAATCCTTTTGCGAGATTTACGCAGTACATATTCTATTGTCCGTCCATCCGTGAGCTTTAACTCCTTGAGAAATATGTATTTTTATAAAAATACATATTTATGAAAAAAATCGACAACTAACGTGAGATATCTCCTGTAAAAGAATACGAAGAAAATATTGTTTGATTGATTTATTTCGTATAAAGTGACATGAATTAATTCTGTCATCATTATGTGACCGGAAACCTATATACTCGAATTATCAAACTCTTAAAGAAAATGGTTCATTTTTCACCGCGTGTCAAAGAGTTAACACATTGCCCGCGCCGGCAGTCGTTTCGCAGTTCTACGTCACCGAGGCCGAGAATGAGTACGTGATCCGGGCTAACAGCGCGATCATGAAATGCAAAATACCGAGCTTTGTATCCGAGTTCGTCTACGTGGATCAGTGGACGGCCGACGATGGGACGATTTACACGCCCGGACAGGAGTACGGTATGATGCCGGTCGACGCCGATGTAGTATGCGTTGTTGTGACTCGGAACAATTTCTGTATTCTCTTTTTTTCCCCGTATTCTCTCATTTCCCTCCCTCAAATGAATTCGCGCACTTTCTTCTCATTCGCTCCCCGACAACAGCTGTCGGCTGCAGCTCGCGGTTATTCCGAGACTTTTACTTTCGAATCTGCTACAGTGTAATCGATGAGAAAGAATTGCGTTTATAGGCGAGTGTTGTTACGATACAAATGCTGAGATCGACATTTATGTAAAAGATTGCACCGAATAAATAAATCTGAAAGCGATGCAAAACACGATAGCCTTATAGAATTTCAATCTCTCGGTTCAGTTCGAGTAGCGCGCGTCAAAAGCAGATAAATTTGATATGACAAGTTACATGTCTGCATCATGATCTCTTCGAGAATTCGCGCATTGCAGTGGTCCAGCAATTCTACGAGACGAGGGTCATCGACGAGTTCGTCTTACGCGGAAATCCGGCAACTCTGAAGTGCCTCGTGCCCAGCTTTGTGGCGGATTTCGTAGATGTGATTGAGTGGCAGGCTGAGGATGGCTCCATGTATACTGCGAATAATCAGCAGGAAAAGGGTACTTAGCGTTATGCCGGTCACACGAAATTAACATTAACGGAGTAATGGTGTTTTAATCTTTCGACATAATTTTTCATTCTACAACCCTAAATTAGTTGTTCTGCAATGCAATTTTTTATTTGCCTTTTCTAGATGAATCATTTTTTCTTCAAAATATTTTTGTGCGCCCTTAAAACCTGTCAATATATTTACTTTCATGATGAACCACCTTGCAAATTAAATTACTATGTGCTCGGATGGGTAGAGACAGTTCACTCGTGCATATATGACACACATATACTCACGTGTTGTTCGGCAGGACGCGCATTCTCGGATAGTGGAAAGGAGGGTTCGTGGTTGATGGAGTGGAACGCGGATCTTGCCCGGAAAGTTTGCCCTTTCCGATTCAGCGATCGGTAAGGGTGAATAGAGGCTGGCAGTGATTTCGTTCAGCGTGATCCTTGGATTAGGTTAAGCCGGATTAATCGGGCCGCGAAGCGAATTAACGCCCGCGCGACCAGCTTGATCCACTTTTGGTAGAGAAAGAGAGAGAGAGAGGGAGAGAAAGATGATCGTTAAAGGGTTATTCCCGGCGTAATCGAATTTACTTTACGGCCGCGATAGTCAGTACCCGAAAATATTATGATATTAATTAATAAGGTATATAACAAATATTAATGTATTAAATTTATTTTATTCCAATCATGCTGCCGTATGAATAATCGTAATCTCGCTTTCTTATCCAATTCACGGACACGAATATTATTGCCTAAAGCATACTTTATCACATATTTCGAAAATAGGTAAAATTTTTTAATAAATCAGAATTTGTGAAATAAGAATAGAGAAATTATGATATAATTTTTAGCAGTATCAGACATAAAACTTGATTTATGATTGCTTTGAAAAATATTATTTTAAAACATGAGTCATCCAATGATCTCTCGTACTGATCTTCTGGATTGCAACATGTCATTCGCGGAATGAAATCGCCGTGAAATTAGAAGATGAGAGCGTAGGCATAATTTGCAATTAGATTAAATCGGATTAATCGGATCGGTGTCCATCGTGCAATCGGAATTTGCTACGCTTGATAGAGGCACGACCGGAAACTAGCTGCAGCAATCAGTTTGCCGACAGCCAGGTTCATTGAAATTTTAATCGGCGCGATCAAAGCGCGCGCCGGTGACACTCACAGCTAGAACAAACGCTGAACTCTTTTTTTCTCGCTTCATTGCAGTGGTCGCCCAGTACTTTGAGGTTCAGGTTTACGATCAGTTCGCAATACGCGGCAACGCGGCTATTTTCAAATGTCAAGTTCCCTCGTTCGTGGCCGACCACGTGGACGTTGTAGGATGGATCGATTCCAACGGCGGCAGTTACGTCGCCGACGAACAGTCATATGGTAGTCAAAAATTAAAGGATGCACGTTGCACCGTATTGTTTTCTTTTTTTTTGTTGCAAACCGGAAGGACACAGGTTCTCCTTAGAGAAGGCGCAGATCACCAAACAAGAGAACTGGCTGAATTATCGAGCTCGTTATTCGATATCTTGCGCGCACTTTCTCTCCTTTCTTCTTGTCGACGTATTATGTTTGTTTTATTTAAGCGTATAAAATGCATGTAGCATAAATAGATATCACATATTCCCGTGTATATTGTTGCGCTGTATACCTGCGCGCAACCTGTTTATTGAATGTATGCAACGAATTGTAATGTTGAATATCGATCGTGTCTATTTCAAGACCGGTAGTGCGACCAGTTCTCTTTGACAAACGCAGGAACGTATTCTTCACAGCTGTCCGCGACAGTAGGACTTATTTTAATTCACAGACATGACGGTGACGTGAATAAAATTGCGGATAATGATATATTCGTCTCGTCGAACGGAGTTTATCGAGTTATCGGAAACAGTTACGATTACGTACGAGTTTGAGAGAATAATGTCCGAATCGTTTGTCGAGCATCAACTTTCACCATAAATTCCGGTACAGTTTAATTACATAATTACTGAAATATTTTTGTGCTTAATTAAGCAAGTAACCGGATTTGTTACACACATAAATGATATTTCTTAGCATAAATTTTATTTTGTAATATAAATTTTGTAGTAATACGAAATGTCGTAACATTGGCGTTGCTCGCTGCATGA
Organism: Lasius platythorax; assembly: GCA_963971435.1. Classification (NCBI taxonomy): domain Eukaryota; kingdom Metazoa; phylum Arthropoda; class Insecta; order Hymenoptera; family Formicidae; genus Lasius; species Lasius platythorax. The sequence continues at coordinate 7,234,478 of OZ020546.1, forward strand.
ACATTCAAAGTGAATTCGTTAAAGCGTGTAATAAATTCAATATTTTATCGGCTAAAACAAATTGTCTGAATTAATACGATAGACGTTATGCAATATTTTCCGCTCTAACTTCTCTGAAATAATACATAAATGTTGACTTCGAAATATATCTAAACCAATTTTTTTATAATCCAAATTCGGCTAAAGACTGTGAAACATTGCGTAATAAACTGAAACTGAAATCAGGTTATTCGAAATAAAATGTTTTTAAGAACTCGCATATGGTTAAATGTATCGTAAACACATGTAAGAGATCAGAAACAGAATATTCAGTATTTAATACAAATATCTGGTTACTAATATTCAGCTATTAATAATTATTAATTAATATTATATGAATTATTAATATGATTAAAAATAATAAAAAAATATTTTCGAATATAAAAATTTAGTCATTAATCGCAACACTTTGTTTATCGTAAAATTTTTATTTCAATTTTTGTCTATTGCTGAAATCGTCAATCGACGAACGATCGACACGTCCTGCTAGATAGAAGATTTGCGTCTTATGGTAAAACCGGAAACCGGTGTCTGGTTGCAGTTGTCGGGCAGCGGTATGCAGTGAACGTGATGGACGAACATGTCCTTCGGGGGAACGCCGCAATTATCAAGTGTCACATACCGAGCTTCGTCGCCGAATTCGTCGAGGTTGACTCTTGGATCGAAGACGAGACTACTGATATATATCCTAGCGCCGATTACGGTACACGATGTATAACATTTCATGTTATTCTCATTCTGCTCGAATGTCGCGTGAATCTTTCATTTCGAAGACACTCGCAATCTGCAAAATTGGCACATCCGCAAAATTGGCATATTCCGCAAAAAACTATCGAAAGATAAACGCATGGAATGTGTTCTATCAATGGAATTATATTCTATTTTTGTGTTTCTTCTCACTTGTGTTATTCTATCATCAAAGTTATATTTTGTGAGATAATATTCCTGCAAAAATATTTCTACTTCTTTTTTATACATTTGCATTACGGTAAAACAAAACTGATATGTTTTTTTCGCATTATTCGTTCTGTAAGTGCGATGCATTTCGAGCGTTCGGTAAACTCAGAATTACGGTGTTCGGTAAGCTATTAGTATACCGCAATGTGGTTCAAGGATTCTCTCATGAGTCGTCCAATCATCATCCAGTAATGATACTCCGCTTGACAATCGCTTTCGTGTTTATGCAAAAATTATCCTCGGCTCGGCCGTGAGACATAACGATGCGACCTCCAATTACAAGATCTGCAACACGATGGTTTCACACAAATTTTAATATGGAAACGCATAGGGAAAGAAAGAATGACGAGGAAGGGAAATGAATTTTTTCGGTCGACAAGAACTTAGTTGCCAAGCGGCAGAAATATAAATCCAGGTCGTCTAAATCGTTCCATCGGCCTCCGCTCTATCGACCAAGTAACCAATCGAACCACGCTATTGTATCACGACACGCGTGCAAACTGCAAGATATATGTTTCCATTTGTAATCGGACGCCCCTCGTTTCAAAACTGCCGTGCAATGCGGGATTCTATATAAAAATTTATACGACGTTGACTGCCGCTGCTCGCGCTGTTCCAGACCTCTCTTCCCCCCTTTCCACCGATTTTTTCCGATCATTCGATCGGTCCATCCGTCTCTTCTCACCTGTGTCCTCCTCTGTGTGTGATAGTAGCTAAATGGTTATGGATACCGCTTGTGTATGATTGCATGTAACTAGTTCGCCTATCCAGGAAGTCTCGTTCGCCAATGAGAGTCGGCCGCAAAAGCGATCAGATTCGTTAGAGGCGTTGAAACTGCAGTTTCAACCACAATAGAGAATAATTTTAACGGGTTAACAAACGATTCGTTATATCTCGTTTATTAAGGTGAAGGTACAAAATTTATGTTAAATGTTACTATACTGTATACGTAGATATTTAATTAATTTAAATACTGAAGAGATTTAATGATAAATTAATAAAACGTCTTTAAAAACGTTTATCAATCATATCTATATTGCTAATAAATTTTATAGATTTTTTTTATATAGGTAGGATGAAAAAATATGCCATCTTATTCTCTTCAATTTCAACACAAAGAACAGATTTCCTGGATGGTTCAATGAGCAAGAATGTTGCGCGCCATGTATTTTCACTTGCAAAGAGATAATAGCGTGATTCCGCATAATATCTTTCTTATGCGACGCAAGATTCTTATGCTGTTGTTTGGCGAACGTGCTTGGGTTTCGTAAAGAATTCGTCGAATGTTGAAGCGGGAGATTGACGAAGGGTCCGTGGCGATTCAACGTTCGACGAAGGATATATCGCATGTTTATTAATCAAGACGGCATTGTGCTCGAAGTACATATCTCGCAATTTTATATCTTTGATATAAAATTATTTTATATCATTCGAGCATCGTGCGACCGCATCGTGCGTCGGGATAATCGATTTTTCCTTGGTGCTAATAATATGTGTGTGTACATGATTAAACAGATAATCAATTAAACGATTGGTAATGATATCATGCGATATCAAACGCAGAAATCAGTAGATCGATTATCCTGACGAGTTACGTAAGAGTGAGACTAATGTGCAATGACTAACGCGTGCGATTCTGAACGGGTTTAGATGGAAAATACTTGGTGCTGCCATCCGGAGAACTGCACATCAGGGACGTTGGACCCGAAGATGGATACAAGACTTATCAATGTCGCACGAAACACAGACTCACAGGTGAAACTAGACTATCCGCTACGAAGGGACGTCTCGTCATTACCGGTGAGTCAAAACGCAAAAGTGTCTTATTTCTTTTATACGGAAATTACGATTCTGATTCAGCATCGTTCTCTTTAGAAACGTTTCTCGATAATCCTTCGATGTAATCGGAAGGGTACAGTTTCATTAATCAGCGTTCCGCATTTATTTCTCAAACGAAATCAGAATCGTATTTCTAGTTTCGGACCTGGATACCATAATTCATACTTTCAACTTTATAAATTAGTATAATTGATTGCAGTGTTTATTTTATGTAGGAAAAATATTTTTATAATTATAAAAAAATAATTACAAAATAACTATTTTTTTTATAAAATTATTTTGTCGCGTATAACGATTCGTATATCTATCGATTTAATATAGATATGAAGACTTAACATTATGTAATACAAATTTATAATACTATATATAAATATTAGTTTATATATCTCTTATACAATTTAGAAAATTTAAAAATGTTAATTTCTTAATGCCTTTAGCATAAATTATTCATTACATTGCGAGGTGTCTGGGTTCGGAACTATCATCCAGGAGACAATTGATTTTCTATAAGAAGAATTTTACATGAGATTTTGATATTTTAAGCAATATCATTATTTAATCTACGTTAATTTTATCATTGTACAAAATATTTCCATATTGTTGGAAAGTCAGTTGTCTCTTCGGATCTATAATCACGTTCAATGAACGTGCAATCGTTTGGGCCAACGAGCTTGATCGACTCACTCGGTTTCTTAGAAAGTACGAAAGGTCAATTGTTAAGAAAGGCTATTCGATATTTTTACATCGGCCTTTGAACTTTTCGTTTTGAGAGAAGTCGAAACACATGTACGGCATTTAGCGCGATCAAGCTCGCGGGTGAACCTGAATGCTGGGACAGGGTACCCCTGCGGGCACGCGCCACCGCCCCGCCCAAAACTCGACTCTTGGCATGATCGGTTTCGAGAATAATTGTTTAAAGAAAGATAAATGAAACAAAAAAGAAGAAATATGTATATATATATATGATTTGGGTTGCGAAATTCTTTCGACGCTCCGCGGCGCCTTCCGCGATCTCCGGGCTCTGTCCTTCGCTCTCGCGTGGTAAGTTTACGGAACATGTTCTTTCAGCCGAGAACTTCATCATATGGACGTTCAATAAACGTGGCACTAAACACAGCTGAGCTGCGTTTTGTGCTGCTAATTAGGTGAAATCGATCGAATCATTGTTTGTCTTTACAGCAAATTAGCAATAATATTTAAACCGTTAAGTGCGACAGTGGTATCAGCTACGTCTCTCCTCATTAAAAAAAAAAAAAAAAGAAGTAGTGCTGCATTTCTTATTTTGCTATTTTTTATGAAAATTATAAACTCTAAATTAATTGCACATGGAAGTAATATATGTAAATATTTTATTTTTAATTATATCTTTATTCGGAATTTATATATAATTATACAGGGTGTCCGGTAATAATCGCCCCACTCATTGTGTGCAGGTAGAGCGGATTAAACCGAGTAGGAAAGTCCTCTACCATTTTGCGATCTTTGCAATAATTAATGAGAAATTAATTAAAAAAGATCGGCCAAATCCGCGCGAATATAAGCACGGGGCGAGAAATGATGTATATACATTTATTTTCTACGCTCGTAGAAAATGAATGGAACTACACCGACGTTATAATCGCGTGTGTGAGTAACTAAAGTGTATGAAATAAATTTGTGTGAGTAACTATAAATTGAGACATAAATCACATGCGATAAGAAACTCGATGACAGATGGACACGCGGCTAAACGATTATTATGACACCTTCGATGTGATGTGCGACACCGAAACAATTGAAGGTCGTCGAAAAAAGTATCAACAGTATTTTGTTTTACGTTTTTTCTGCGTACCGAGTTCGAGTGGTGCTCGCCGAGCATGCCTTATTAGAGTAAGAAGGATGCGAGGAGGATAAAGAAGGATACGAGCAGAGCTCGCTCGAGCGTGCCTTTTAAAAACAATTCGAGATAACGCGAGAAGGATGCGAGGAGGATAAAGAAGGATACGAGAAGAAAATCGAGAACGCCAGTAAGACACGAATCTCTCTTTTCTATTGGATCAGAGAATCGAACGACTTTGATTATTGGTCATCACCCGAGGAGTCCGCGTGGAGTATTTAGGTCAGGAAATTCGGCATGCCACCGATAAACCGTGAGACGTGTCAATGCATCTCCCAAACTACGATTTTTTTATTGAACTATAATAATAGAATGACTATGATTTGGCTACCAAGCGATGACTCCGCGCGGATTAATTAATATACATTAATACATATGCTAAAAAAACCCTTGCTTGCATCTTACCATCTCTATTCCCTTTCTAAATAGCAATTTTAATATTCATACAACTATTTGTCGATTAAAGTTTATATAATTATATGACAAATTGCGATGTTAAAAAGTTTTGCGATGTTAAAGAGTTTTGCGCTGCGAATCGATTGCGTGTTTAATACAATCGGCATTGTAAACTTCACACAACGCATCGTCTTTATTTCAATCAAATAATCAAAATTACTTCGAGAAATGATCGCAACTTTATCGCATCGTGTCCAGATTGGCAAGTGACAGAATCGCTTTCATTCTTTGAGCATACTGCACATAATGTAGCATGCTTGTTAGGAATTAAACGAATTGTACTTGTTATATTAAAATCATTCAATTAATTAAATTGATGAGATTTATATTGTGTTGCAATATTTATGATATTTGGCAATGATTTTCGTATTATACACGCTTATGTCTCTTCTTGCCCCGCGCTTATATTCGCGCGAATTGGCCGACCTTTTATAATTAATTTGTCATTAATTATTGCGAAGATCGCAAAACGGTAGAGGACTTTTCTACTCGGTTTAACCCGCTCCACCTGCACACGATGGGTGGGGCGATTATTACCAGACACCCTGTATATATTTTGCTCAACGGTTTATCTTATCGTATAATTAATTAAAAGTAAGATTCTCTTTAATATACTCCAGAGGATTCTCCGCATTACAATGAGACATTGAATGCGAAATCACTTTTGCTTCGCCACTCTCGCATAGCTATTGAATATTAGGATAATCGGCAGGATGACATCGATAAGCGAATCGCTTTGTTCGTACGAGGCGAGCCGCGCAATAGCGCGCAGGCAAACTTGTCGAGCCATTGACGGTGCGCGATGCAACAATTTAGGAGCTAACTAGAGCAAGATGCAATATAGCCGTAATAACGGCTGATTAGCGGAACGAACGGGGCGGGCTTGGCAAGGGCTTGACATGACTCTACTGGTTTTTCGTTATGCAGAACCCGTACGATCAAAGTTTCCTACGATAGGCAGCTTAAACAGACTTTCCGTGGATTTGGAAGGCAATATACCGCTTTTGTACCCTCCTCAAGGATTTCCAGTACCATAAGTACGATATTCTTCATCGGAGAGCAAAATAACTTGTGGTCGTACATGGGAAACTTAAATTTTTTTACACGAGACAACTTGCATCAATGTTGCTTAACGACAAAATGATAAATTAGATACTTTTCTTTATCTATACTGTAAGTAATAATGAAATGACAGGATATATAAAGAGGATAAAGATACATATATAATAGCGGATTAATCAAAATTGCGAGAGCAGATTATTCGTTGCTTCTGCTTAATAATGATGAAATTAATTGTATTATATTAAGGATAAACAGAACATTTTTTTATTAGCTAAATGATCCTGATATAGTATACTTTTTGATTTTAATTAGGTTTTTTCATTGTTAAACCAGATCTTATTTAAATTTAAAATGTATCGGACATCAATCAGAGAATTACATTAGAGAAAAATAACTTAGGAGATTTATATACATTAGATGTTTTTAATTCATATAAATAACATTTTTATATTTACGATATATAAAATTATTATAGCGTATCTCTTTGCAAAGTATTTTTCAAGATAGCGTGTGTATGTATTTATAGGGGTTCCCTGTTCCTTTTCACTTATTTGATTAGAATATTTAGAGTATCATCGGTCTCTAAGATACAAAAATTCTTTGTAATTAATTCATTATTCGGGAAGGGTGCTCGGGAAGGGTAATTTTATATCAAAGTTACAAGCAAGAAATGCAAAAACAAGAACGACGTGCTTTTTAGAGCCGGTGGGCAGCGTACGCCCAAAGATTCCGTCGACAGATGACATACGTGGCTTCCGGACGCTCGTCGGAGGCTCCCAGGTCCTGATATGCCCGGCACAGGGGTTCCCCGTTCCCCTGTACAGGTAGAGACCCATAACAGAACGCGAGTCCTTCGGGATGACCGTTCGCCGCGGACGCGCAAGTCCCACAATTATAAAAACGATATGATCAGAGCCGATCGGCAGCGTGAGGCCCAAGTTTCCGACGATCGACGACTCCAGGAGTTTTCGCACGACGAAGGACGGCTCGGTTACGTTGCTGTGCCCCGCTCAGGGGTTCCCTGTTCCCTTGTACAAGTAAGTCGCTCGGGACGTGAAAATCATTACGTGTTTTCTTTTTTCTTTTTCTTTCCTCTTCCTGGAATCCCATAATACGACAGAACCCGTGGGAAGCGTGCGCCCGAAATTCCCCAGCATCAGCAATATAAACGGCCTCGTCACATCCACGAACGGAACTTTGCCGCTCCTGTGCCCTGCTCAGGGCTTTCCGGTTCCATCACATAGGTATTATATCATCAAATGCCTTGGTGTCACTAGAGTCTCTTAAAGCGAGTCTTGGTTCTCCATTTAGGAATTGCGATTAAATATTCCGTACTTGCGGTGAAGCTGGTAATTAGCAATGATAGCACGCCTTATATAACGACGGTTTTCGTTTCACATTACGTATCTTTCTTTAATTAGTAATAGTATAGTTTTAATTTAATATGGCTTTTAATAAATGTTATTGTATAAATACATTGACGACTTTATTTATGATTCTATTTTTTCCTGTTTTAATATATTTTTTCTCGTTCGTAAAAATTTAATTATATCATAATATTTTTATAATATAATAATTAGAGAGAGAGAAAGAGACAGAGAGGGAAGACTCTGTTTCATTTTTTAAGACTAAATGTGAGGCGAAAATCATTTGTATTTGTAACATTTGTGCACGGAGAAATCGTCGCAGCGCCGAAAGATAAAATCGTGTCATATTATGCTTTTATGATCAATCACGAAATCTCGGAAAATTTGAAAGCTTCTTTAAAAGCTTTAGGGGTTCCCCGTCGTCTTGCAGATGTACGGTATTTTAAGAGACGATGGTATATATTTGATTAAATGATGTTTAGAGCCGGTCGGCAGCGTGAAACCGAAATTTCCGACGATAGACGACATCAGAGGATTTCGCATGATCAAAGATGGATCTGCAACTTTGTTGTGCCCCGCTCAAGGGTTCCCTGTCCCGATTCACAAGTAAGTCTAAATTCGCGATTCGTTTCATCGTTGTTTCCTCTCATAATTGTCCTCTTCTTCCCTCGGGCTGCGACTGACAGAGCCCGTAGCAAGCGCACGTCCAAAACTTTCGAGTACCATCAACTTGATTGGACTCGTGACGAAGATCAGCGAAAGCTTGCCGCTTTTCTGCCCTGCGCAAGGATTTCCGCTTCCGTCTTATAGGTAGGATAAATTGTCCCCCAAGTCGGTTTAAAATATAGTTAAAATATAGTTTTACAAATTCTTAGAATAATGCATTTTACGAAAAACTAAAAAAAAAACTTTAAAAAGCTAGGCATTTCTTATAATAATTCCTGATATTTAAAAAATATTTAATCATGGCATGGAAGTGTCTAACATTTGGCTCACGAACATCTGGATAAATAACGAATTTCGAGCTGGTTATTCTCTTTCAAGTACTTCAATGTGTTCAAGGGATTCCCTGTCCCCCGGCATACATAAATGGATCATTGTGATGTTGTCAGCACGTTTCTGACACACTCGGTCTTTTTGTAGAACCCGTAGGGAGCGCACGCCCAAAATTTCCGACAATGGATAACTCACGTGGATTTGTCTCACGTCAAGGAGACACTTTGACTCTACCCTGTCCTGCTCAAGGGTTTCCCGTTCCGTCGCATAGGTGGGACAAGGTTATATCGCGATATATTTAGATTTTTAGGAATAAAGAATGTGAAATTATAACGCGAAAGCGGTAGAAACAATACGCTAGCGACAGTGGAATTAAAATCGCGATTATTTTCTCTGAAATCGCTAATATTTTTTTAATATTACACAACGATTTAACAAGCTTATTTCTTATTATAATTTTTTTAAATTATTTTATCTGAAAATATTTGTCTATTAATTAATAACATATTCCAGTAAATGTAAAATATTAATATAACCTGTCTCAGCAATCAGTTTTATAAGAATTTAAATCAAAGGAAAATAAAAATTGTAGAAATTTCATCGATTTCAAAGATTGACCCTTCGCAGCTGTGGTAGTGCGATTATAAATTCGCGTTGTACGCTCGTGCTTTCTTTCGCTTTCTTATAGAACCAGTCGCCAGCACAAAACCGAAATTTCCGATGACAGAGAACTCGCGTACGTACACAGTTCACTGCGATCGGTCGCTGACTCTCATGTGTCCGGCACAGGCCTTCCCCGTTCCAGCCTTCAGGTATACAAAGCGTCTATATTATAAGAAAGTAAATACGTATAGACCATATTCCAGTTGGTGCACGACCGCAATGCGAAATAATGCGGAGAAAGAATGAGGGAGGAAATTGCGGACGGATATATATACATATATATGTGCACACGTTGTTCTTTCTTCTTTTTTGATCTCTTGCAATTTCTACAATAAATATATCCATTTATTATACACAAAATATATTTAAAGTGCAGCATATATGTACATATATATTATAAAAATATTAGTCGTATATTTATTAAAAATTGTTGTTATCGATTATTTAGAGTTGGAGAACAACTAAACTTAATTATTATTATCGCGCTATAATTTGCAATTATATTCTAGTTCAGTCTATATAATTGATAACATAAATAGCAGAAAGTAAATGCCGTGTTTTTTTTTTATCGATGCTTCTTCGGCATCTTGAAACTTCCGTAGAACCAGTCGCAAGCGCTCGTCCGAAATTTCCGTCGCTGGCGGATTCGCAGACGTTCAAAGTATATCTCGGCGGTGCAATGACATTGATGTGTCCTGCCCAAGGGTTCCCCGTTCCATCGTACAGGTAAAGACTTATCTGTGTGTTCTCTATCGCAAAAGATAATTTTTTACATCCAGAACCAGCGTCCAGCACGCGTCCGCAATTATCCGGCTCGAGTGATCTTCAGCGATTTAGCGTTTCTTCGCATAGAAGCGTTACTTTGCTTTGTCCTGCTCAAGGATTTCCGGTACCTTTCTATAGGTAGGCGTTCGTAGAGGTTATTAATTATTTTCAGGATATTAAGAAATCAAGAATCCATATTTTTACACATCTCAGCAGCATTCTACAACGATAATGTTATTTTATCGAGTTACTTTAACTACATATTTTTGGTATGATTTTTTCAAGACTCTTTTTTCATTCGACTTTTCATAATTAGAAAATTTTTAAACACTAGTATTGTTGCTATCTTCCTCTCTCTTCCTCATACGATAGTTTAATTCGATTAGATTATTCTTGGCTCGTTATCAATGCGAAATGTTTGTCGATGTTGATGAAAGGGGCAAACCCTATTCCAGCATATCTAGAATAACCTGGCGCCGCTTTGTGCGTATCGGACTGTCTAGCGTTCTGTTTTTAGAACCCGCATCGAGCACCAAGCCTCAGTTTCCATCTGTAAACGACGTTGGGTTGCGCATTACAAAAGGCACGGGCTTTACGTTGCTATGCCCGGCTCAGGCATTTCCGGTCGCTACGTATAGGTAGGTCGATGTATTGGTTGATCTCGCGTGTATTGTCGGGGGAAAAAGGAGAATTGCGAGAGGAAGTATCCGAGAGTTTTCTTCTTCCTAAGGATGCTACTCTGTCCCAGTATCGATTTCTTGCGCAAAAAACGAAGTCTGTAGTTTATCTCAGTTTTCAACTCATCGACGATAAATTCTTGTGTAGATTTATATTGTTTAAAGTTTAATTTATTTATTTATATAATTTATCTATATATATAATATTGTGGTTTTATTTTAATTTATATTTCTAAAAAAATTTTTCTTTTAGAAATTTAATTCTAAGTACTTTAGTAGATCGATATCAATTAATGAGATCAATGCATCGATTTTTGCTCTTGACTGCAAGTTTAATTTGTAGAACCAGTCGGCTTCGCGAAGCCGAAGTTCTCGACTATTGATAAAAGCCGTACATTCGAGATCGCGGAAATCAGAGGTCTGACACTGCAATGTCCTGCTCAGGCGTATCCTGTCCCAGTCTTCAAGTACGTAAGTTTGTGGCTGTAAAACGCGCGGGGGGGATGATCGGTTTTCTACGGCCAAACCATTTGATATTTGCCCGTGTGTATTTTTGATGTGACCTGTAGAACCATTGTCGAGCTCGAAACCGAAATTAACGGCGCTGGACGTGAAATCGACAAATCCGAATGCGATATTGGGCTCCGTCGCGACTTTATTGTGCCCCGTTCAAGGGTTTCCCGTACCGGCATTCAGGTAAATTGCTCCTTAATTTCACATTAGTCAGAGCTATCCTCGCCATCTGCTTCAGGACGGTCTTTGATCGCGCCTGTGGTGGGTGAAGTCATCGAGGACACGTCATGGCAAGTAATTATCCTCCCTAGTGTTTCACGATGGTTGCCGAGCACTGGATAGTCAATATAGCGCGTCTGATTGCCAATATGGAGTTACCTTGTCCCGGTGTATGGCGTTTCTTAAGCATTAAAATAGAAGAAAACAAGATTGTCAGTTTGCGGTAAATGTTGTTTAGGAATCAATCGAGCGATAATTTTTGTTAATTTACAATTCTCTGGATTATTTTTTTAGATATCGTAATAATCGATCTTGAGTGAATAGTTAGAATTCTTAATTAACTTTACTTTGATGATTATACGTAATAACAATTATTGAATCTTCGTAAATCTGGTTCCTCTTTTATAGAACCGGTTACCAGTACGAAACCGAAATTTCCAATGACAGAAAATTCTCGTACCTACACGACGTACACAGTGCAAAATGATCATCCGTTAACTTTGCCATGTCCAGCTCAAGCATTTCCCGTGCCGAGCTACAGGTATATCAAATGTTAGAGATTATCAGTGAGTATATTGTTTGATGCACAGAGTTACGATGCAGAGAGTGATTGAGTAAACGCGAGAGAAAGTGGACATTAAAGGGCAGCCATCGATTTTGCCTTCCGGCTTAATCGCGTCTTTGTTATTCAAACATTCAAGTTCCGTTTAATTCCTGCGCGGTCTCTTCTCGGGTTTTCTTTAGCGTAGAAATTTAATAACTGTCGTTTTCTATCCCGATCCAGGACTGGGTAGTATTTCAGATACACACATAGTTTATATAAACATAACACAGTTAATATAAATATAAATATAAAATACTACGCATTGCACTTTGTATTTCAAATAAAGTTGTTGAGAATAAAATTTTTTTTGTTTAGCTCTTGTTTGAAGTAAAATAATTTATTATATATTTTATAATAATCATTGTTTTTCTTTTTAGTCTTTACTTTTAAATGACATTCTACATATGTTGTATTTGAAATACAATTTTACTTAGTCCTGCCTCTGATTTTTTCTCGGGATACCCAGTCTCAGCATTCGTGAAACGCGTCATGCGATATCGACACGTTTGACATTTTAACGTTCCTTCAATATAGAGCCGGTGTCCAGCGCGAAACCAAAGTTCACAAACGCTGACATAAAAGTGGTGAGGCCGACACCGAGCTCCACCGCTGTGTCGATGACTTGCCCCGCTCAAGGGTTCCCTGTCCCCATTACGCGGTCAGTAACAGTACCAGTTTCCGTGCTTAACAATGCTTATTCTCGTACGCCTCTTAGAACCCACGTCGAGCGCAAAACCTAAATTGCCGAGTGTACGTAAAGTTGACTTCATGGAGACTAAATCGCGTGATGCGGTGAATCTGATGTGCCCGGTGCAAGGTTACCCTGTTCCAATTTCGAGGTGAGACGTGGATATATTTCGTCGATACTGTTTATAATTATACTAAAACAAGTGGAATTTTTAATTATACGTCCAACATTGAATTTCTAATTTACGATAATTTATTTTTATTTTTGCGTTCGCCGGAGACACCATTGTCAATTAATAATTTTCGCGCGCGCGCGCGTCATTGACGTCACGGGTTGCCACGAGCGATTGAATCATTCCGTCACGTTGTTTCTCGTAGAACCGGTCGGGTTTAAATCGCCGATCTTCTCTACTGATGATACTTCTAGAGCATATCCTAGACGTATGGGTACGGACGTGGTGCTTGCCTGCAACGCTCAGGGATTTCCTATTCCAATTGCCAGGTAATCTCTCGTAAGAGATACGCTTCTCGATCCAATTTGCATCGATTTCAGAACCGATAGGTGCCAGGTCGCCGAGATTAACGTCGGATGATTTAAGTCGTACGATCGGAAGATATGAAGGACAACCCATTAGTATTTTCTGCGCTGCTCAGGGAAGTCCTGTGCCCACTACTAGGTAACAGCTTTTAGTTTCGTGATTGACAAAGGTTGATTTTGTGAAAAAAAAAAAAAAACGTTTTGCATCGATACAGACAAAAATCGAAAGAAACAGAGCCAATTTATATATTGATTGACTGAGGTCGAGTTTCGTTTTTAAGGGGAAACTCTGTTCCCGCTATGTGTAAACAAAATAGCTTCCTACATAAATTAACATTCTTTAGAGCCCGTTGGCAGCAAAGCACCCGCTTTTGCGGGCGATGCAAAGTTGTCTCTATTGGTGCGAAAGGCGAACATGGACGTTAGTTTGCCTTGTAACGCTCAGGGTCACCCTCCTCCAATATCTAGGTACGAAATTTAATATTATTAATTGATAAAGAGAGAGTGTTATCGGAGGGATAGTAATATTTATCTACAGTATTATTTTTACTTTAAAAAAGAAGAAGCTGCTAAACTTAATCTTATAAAAGAGAAAAATATAATATGATATTCACATTCGAAATGCAGTTTTTCTGTTAAAAAACGAATTTCATAATGCATTGCGTGTAATAATTATTGTTGATAAGAGGAAGCCCTGTCCCCGCTTTGAATGCATGAATGAAAATTGGTCTCGGAGTAATGGCAAGTCGATATTCTTTAGAGCCTGTCGGAAGTAAGGCGCCTGCCTTTGCCGGTGAAGCAAAGATATCTCTATTGGCACGGAAAGCGAACGCAGAAATCAGTCTTCCGTGCAATGCCCAAGGCCATCCTCCTCCCGTGTCTAGGTACGACATTTAATAAGAATTCAAATAACATCGGGATCTCGCAAGTAATAATGACATGCTACAGAAACATTCTGCAGAGACCATTCTGAAAAACGCAACGAAAAAATAAAAATGTTATTTAAAAGACGCTCAAAATTCTCTTAAGTCTTTTAAATATCTCGCATTTTTATATCATTCGTAATATTATATTTAATTATTACTCACAGCGGAAGAAACTCAATTGTGATTTTTCTCTCGTATATATCTTTCACGAAATAATCGCGCGAAAAAAGTCGACGAGGGGAACCCTGTCTGAGGGTATTCAATCACATGAAACATATATACACATCTTTTGCGGCGCGTGACATCAATTCTTTAATTCTCTTATTTAGAGCCGATGGGCATCAAGGCGCCCGCATTTATCGGAGACGTTAAAACGTTTTCTATCGTTCGTAACCGCGGGTCGGAAACCAGTATGCTGTGTAACGCGCAGGGGCATCCTGTTCCTGTAACCAGGTACCAGATAATTGCGTTATGATTGAGAATTTCAAACTGTGATATTTGCTTTTGTAGTACATCTTCGTAATACTATTAGCAAACTGACAGTTCCGAGTATATTTACTCGAGTTCTCCTGCTTTTAAAATGTGTTGGAATTTGATATAGTTATGTGACGGTTACCTCTCATTTTCTCCCTCCGTGTAATTAGAACCAGTCGCCACGAAGAAGCCAAAGTTCTCGAGTGAATCAAAGCTGGCTTGGTACGATCGCGTTCGAGGAAACAATTTAACCCTGTCGTGTCCCGCGCAGGGGTTCCCAGTTCCTACTTATAGGTACATGTGCACAAATACTCTAAATCTGTAATAGAGCAATATATTATTCTCACACAGTATGCGAGGAGAAAAGAAAAAGTGTCATTTTATTCTCTCTATCATGTAATCAGAACCAGTCGCTACGAAAAAACCAAAATTTTCGAGCGATGCAAAGTTTTCTGGATACGATCGCGTTCGAGGGGATGATCTGACCCTGATGTGTCCCGCGCAGGGGTTCCCAGTTCCAACATATAGGTACATGTACAAATATTAGGATCGTAGTTAGAACAATACATGATTCTCGCAGCATGCGAATAAAGTTTCATTTTACTTCTCGTCGTATAACTAGAACCAGTCGCTACGAAGAAGCCGAAATTCTCGAGCGATGCAAAGAAAGCCTGGTACGATCGTGTTCGTGGAGATGATTTGACCTTGTTCTGTCCCGCGCAGGGGTTCCCAGTTCCAACATATAGGTATATACGCGCAAATATTAAAGCCGTAGGTTAGAACAATAGATGATTCTCGCAGCACATGTGTGAGGATTGTTTCACTTTATTCCGTGTCGTATAATTAGAACCGGTCGCCACAAAGAAGCCGAAGTTCTCTAACGATGCAAAGCTAGCGTGGTACCATCGCGTTCGAGGGGATGATCTGACTCTATTTTGTCCCGCGCAGGGGTTCCCAGTTCCAACGTATAGGTATACATGCACATTACAACTTACTAAAGCCATAAACGGAGTAATAGATGATTTTCATAGCATGCTCGTGTCTGTCTATAAATTGTTAGAGCCAGTCGGAAGCAAAGCGCCGACGTTGACGGGCATTTTGAAAGGAGGTTTTATGGAGAGCAAAGCTGCTTCCGATATTGTGCAATTTTGTCCTGCGCAGGGCTATCCAGTACCTTCGTTTAGGTAAATTCTTGTTGGCATATATAACTTTTAAATCCTTCTCTTAAATTTTTAGTTTTTATTTTTAATAATTTTAATTTCGATTAATAGCATAATTTAAATACATGTGCATACACATTTATATTGACTTTTTAATCTTTTATACAATTATAAGTTATCTTATCAATTATTTTAAAATTAACACGCGGATTTGGTTCTATTGGTTGTGTAATTCTGCTAATCGAAGAAGGGTTCCCTGTCCTTGCAAAACAAATGATGATTTTGCTGTCGTTTATCGCATGTTCATTTATAATTTATATATTAGAGCCTGTGGGCAGCAAAGCGCCAGCATTGACAGGCGACGTGAAAGGTGTATGGATGGAAAAGACAACAGCATCTAGTATTGTGTTACCGTGTCCAGCACAGGGATATCCTGTGCCCTCTTTTAGGTAAAGCTTTCATACATTTTATACAAAAAAAACAAACATGTGCGTTTAGCACATATAACTGAAAGATCGTGAACGATTATGTGTGAATCGAGCCCAAGTTATTGCTTCCTCGTTTCACATTTTATCTCTGCGCTCCGTTTTTTGCTCCGATTTTCTGCTCCGTTTCTTGCCAATGAAGGGGTCTCTTGTTCCATCAGAAAGGTTACATAAAAACACACGTAAGAGCGTAAGATATATAAGCGTTCGCGTTGAGTAAAAATATCAGCTTATTGAGCACTTGTTGCATAAATGATTAGAGCCAGTCGGAAGCAAAGCACCAGCGATAACCGGCATTGTGAAGGGTGTATTGATGGAGATCGGAGCTGGGTCCGCTCTCGTATTGTTTTGCCCGGCGCAAGGCTATCCTGTACCCTCTTTTAGGTAATGACATAGCACGTAAAAAACACGTAATTAGATCCGAAGAGAGTTGAAGCGTTCGTTTTCAAGCATTTCACAATTTTTATTTAGCTGAACTTTATTTTAGCAAGATTTTTGCAAGAGTTTTCATCAACCTAAGATAAAAATTGTTTACATTTTATTTTATTACTTTTAACTTTTTTGAATTGATTTCAATTTGTCGTCTATGATTATAAACGCGAGCGTTAATCTTTCACCGAATTCAGATAAAAAACTAATCAGGCTTAAATAATATTGTATATACAATTTATTTTATAAAGTTGGAGTTGATTTATCATGCATGTTTGTAATCGTCAGAGCCGATTGGAACTAAATCCCCGACTCTCAGCGAGTTAAGAGCGGGATGGTTGAAGAAAAGATCGGGCTTCAACGCCGTGTTGTCGTGCCCGGCGCAGGGATATCCTGTACCCTCTTTTAGGTAATGAGTAACATAGAAAAATACGTAATAATTAGATACGAGATATGTTTTGCGAGATCTATATCAATATAAAATCGATATTTTACTTTTCATTTTACTATTTTTAGATTTTTTTGCTTCGATTTATTATTCGTGAATAGGCGCAAGCATCGAATTATGCTTTAAATCAGATATAAAATTAATCGCGCTTGAGTAGTATGTACATACAATCACACATTTTACGAAATTTGAATTGTTTGATCGTATGCACGCTTGTAATCGTCAGAGCCGATCGGAACTAAAGCCCCGGCTCTCATGAACGAGATAAGAGGGGGATGGTTGAAGAAAAGAGCGAGCTTCAGCGCCGTATTGCCGTGTCCGGCGCAGGGATATCCTGTACCTTCCTTTAGGTAAAGTTGCCGCATTTAATGAACACGTGTTCCGTTGCGTTTTTTATTTTTTTTATTTTTGCGGTGGCTTCTGTCCTGCCAGAACCGGTCGGTAGCAAAGCACCGGCATTGACGGGCGACTTGAAGGGTGGCTGGAAGGAGAGAGAATCAGGCTTCGTGGTCGTGTTATTCTGCCCGGCGCAGGGCCACCCTGTGCCCAGTTTTAGGTAAATTTTTTTAATCCGTGAATATAGACGTGTGATTTTCTTAGGACGTGAAAATTTATGCAGCATGTATTTTTACGCTTCGAGTTATTTTCTTTCCTCTTAAAATCCCGACGACAATTTATGTAGTTTGTAATCATCAAGTAATCACGAAAATATGTACATATCTAGAGAAATTATTTTTGAAAAACAAATTTTTATATCTTATTAACGATGAAATTTTTGAAAAAAGTAAAAAGTTTCTAAATAGAGAGAGGAAACTTTTTACAGTAAATTTAAAAAATGTGCATGTAATAATCATTTTTTATGAATTAACAATTTAAAGAAATTTTTAAGAATTAATGATATCGAGATATGTGTTAATAGTTCCTGATAAATATAAACGGCGCATAAGTTGCACCCCGCGTAAGATTACGTTTCGTTTGAAACATTCGTTTTACGTATTATCAGAACCGATGGGAAGTAAAGCACCGGCGCTGATCGGCGAAATGAAACGCGGATGGAAAGAGATGATCACGAGATCCAATATTGTGCTGACATGCCCGGCTCAGGGTCACCCTGTGCCCAGTTTTAGGTAATGCTATTTTTGCGCGCGATCCATTCTCGATTAAAATATATTGTGCATCGATAGAGCCGGTCGGTACTAAAACGCCCTCGATTTTGGGGGAAAAAGGCAGTTTGATGGAAAGGCGCACCGACACACACATCGTAATTTTGTGCCAAGGGCAAGCTTACCCTGTGCCAACATTCAGGTAAATTAAATGTGGGCGAATTATATAATCGATTGAAGCATTTTTTCTCAATCGCACAAGTATTATGATACTATTTAATTGGAAATAAATTGATATACCTTAGGGTATAATTTTTTTTATTTTTCTAATATATCGCGTTCTCTAAGATGTCTGAAATGTTTTCTTGCGTAAAGAACCGATAGGTAGTAAGGCACCTTCCGTCACGGGTGACGCGAAACGATGGCTGCAGACTAAATCAACGACTGGATTCGCGATGCAGTGCCAAGCGCAGGGTCACCCGGTACCATCGTTCAGGTAGAGCGTTTACTGCGCCCTTTATCGATCGCCAATTTGTGCGTCATTAATAGGAATCCATAGTACTGACAGAATGGTTGTGAGGAGGCCATCAAGGCTCATTTTATTTTTATTGAGAATTTTATTTTCGTGTGAATCGAAAACGCGGATTCTTCGGTTTAGCTTGTTTTCTTTTATTCAATATAATTCGTATTTTGGCATACGATTTTTGTATTGCTAGAACCGATGGGAGCGAAGGGACCGAAATTCTCGAGTGATGATCGCGTTCACTCGTTTATACGCGCTGCAGGAAACACATCGACTTTGCACTGTCCTGCGCAGGGGTTTCCCGTGCCGTCATTCAGGTAATTAAGAGAATGAAGAATTCTCAGAGGATTCAGAGAGAGCATTTTCTTTCATTTCGCTCCAGAGCCCGTGGGATCGAAGGCGCCCGCCTTTCAGAGCGACGCGAAAAGTAGCACTTACGTAAGAAATGCGAAATCATCGCTCGCGCTAACTTGTGCCGCTCAAGCATCGCCACCTCCGAGTCACAGGTAACGAGCTGTTAACGAGCTGGACATGGATCGCGTAATTAAAGTTTATCTGGTAGAAGTTGCAATCTAAATTAAAGTGTTACGCAATGCAGTATGCTTTTAAACTATAGTAAATAATTGATATTTTTTATATATATTTGTTTATGTAATTTATAATCTTTTAATCTTTTATAATCTTTTTTTCAAAGCAAAAAAAATATCAAACAATTTGTTGATTATATTTACATTCCTTCACAAATACAATATTTATTTTAATTGATTTTTGATAAATAAATTAATTAAAAAATGTAATACGGCGGTGGCGCGTTCTGTCCTAACGCAAATGTATCATTTTAAGAGGAATAACAAATTTTATTTCCACTGGTTAGAACCGGCAGGTCGTGTGTCCCCAAAATTCCCGAAATCGGCAAAATCTGATTCTTTCGAAGTGGCGAACGGTGCCGTGATAAGTTTATTGTGCGATGCACAGGCATTCCCTGCTCCCGCATTTAGGTCAGTCCATCAGTATATTTAAATATCATATTTAATTATCAGCTTTTATTCTTTTAATTCAGTTTCAATAAATTACTATAAATATAAACATAAATATATATATATACATATATATTTATACAATATACATTTTTTATTTTCATAAAAAAATATACGTATATCGGCGGTGGCGCGTTCTAAATGATACGGATGTGTTATTTTAAATAATAAATTTCGTTTAAACGTTAGAACCAGCAGGTCGTGTCGCTCCAAAATTCCCGAAAACGGCAAAGTCCAATTCTTTCGAAGTAGCAAATGATGCTGAAATCAGTTTATTGTGTGATGCACAGGCATTCCCTGCTCCTGCATTTAGGTCAGTCGATATACTTAATTTAACATGTTTGCGGAGTTTGTTTTTGTCTTCGATACAATATACAATAGCTTCTATAACGTTATCGTTCTGTAGAACCGATAAACGGTGCCAAACCTAGAGTCGCTTCCACCTCTAAATATGACGTTCTCGCGAATGTCGTTGGAGCAGCTGTAACGATGCTGTGCCCTGCGCAGGGACACCCTCTTCCAACTTATAGGTACGATTATTAATGCTGAGAATTGTGGCGGTGAATCTAATCTCTTTTATTTCGTCAGTTCTATTTGACTCTTGCATAAAGATATGTCTTCAATATAGCGTTCTTTCCTTGGAGAGAAAGCTTTACTCGCTTAGGAGAGATACATATCAACATAGAATATCTAGAATCCTTTCATCGCATTATTGTTTGTGTATGTAGAGCCAGTATCTGGCGCAGCACCGAAAGTGCCACCGACAGCTAAAATAATTGTCCTCTCGATCGCGTCGCAATCTACCATGGCGATGTTGTGTCAGGCTCAAGCGAATCCACTTCCTGTCTTCAGGTATGTGTAGATTCGATTCAAAGATTGGCCGTTGGTAGAAATTTTTTTCAAATGAAAAGTAATTAATTAATAATGATTAGGTGGTTCTAAATAAAATTTACATTCGCTATATATTTGTTCATGTGTAAAAAGAATCTTTTAGACAAAATTCTCTTATCTTTATAAGAAGGAACTATTATAAATTCTTAATCTTTGAATATTATTAATTTAATTAATCTTGTTAAATGTCGGGAAATACTGAGATTTGTTTTTATTGAGACAAAAAGTGCATCTTGCAAACCATATACTCCGGATTGAAGCAGATTATGTGAAGATATCGATTGATTCCTTGCTAGATGGTGAACCATTCACTCTTTTCGTTTTTAGA
This sequence comes from Lasius platythorax, assembly GCA_963971435.1. Lineage (NCBI taxonomy): Eukaryota > Metazoa > Arthropoda > Insecta > Hymenoptera > Formicidae > Lasius > Lasius platythorax. The sequence goes on from OZ020546.1 coordinate 7,255,540, forward strand.
ACCGGTTGGAAGTAGTCCGCCTCGATTGCCGCCTAGATCCAAATTTGATGAAATGATGAAAATCGAGAATCAAGCAGTAACATTGCTCTGCGATGCTCAAGCCAGTCCCTCGCCTTTGTTTCGGTGAGCAACATCAAGCAATTTAGCTATCAAATAATCTGCCAGTTATTTTATCAATTTTTGGGTTCAAAATTTATAAAATTTATAAAATAAATTTTTCAAACTTTATGATAATTATCACAATTTGATAAAATTGGATAAGAAATTTTTTACAGACAAAATAACTCGATCACGATCAATCGATAAGCAATCGTTATCTTCACATTTTGCGACATCTGCAATTTGCGTATCGTGCATCAATGATAAGTTCGATAATGATGACGACGATGGAGAAATCGTTGCGTTTCCTATTTTTCCACTATTTGCGCAGAACCGCGAGGCAGCGTACGTCCAAACGTACGAGACAAAGATGTAAACGGATTGAGGAGAAACATCCTAGTCGAAAGAATGGTCGGTCTACCGTGTCCTGTTCAGGGTTTCCCAGCCCTTGCATTCAGGTATAGACATTTATGGGCCGATTAATTAAACGTGATGCGAATTAAAATTGTCTGACATAAAATATACAATGTATAGTTATTCCATTATCGTTATTATAAATAATCGATATTAAATTACGATACAATTACTACATAAAAATAAGATCCAATTAAAGAAAGATTTTCAAGTCAATCTTTGGATTTGTATGATTTTTCGTTGTTTTATTTTTAAAGCTATTTTTATATTATTAAATTAAAAAAAGCACAGTTTTAACAGCATATAACGTAGTAAAGCAAAGTCTTTTATTATGCTAGCTCGTATTTTGCATCGACCCTATTTACAGAACCGACTAGTAATGTCGCGCCACGCATTGCCGGTGAGCGTTACGAGGGTGGCAAATTAGTAGATGTACTAAAGACAAGTATGGCGGCTTTGGATTGCGCGACTCAGGGTTTTCCTGTCCCATTAACAAGGTATATCAGCAAAGATCACCGAAAATCTTCTATATTTTTTTTACGATTTTACATAATCCGATTTCAGAGGGTACAAGTAAAATCGCGCCGCGATCATCGGGGAAGAAATTTGAGGGATGGGAACTTGTTTTGACTGCTAGAAATCAGGACATCGCGTTGAGCCATTCCCTTCAGGGATACCCTGTACCTTTCACAAGGTAGACTTTGTACCAATCCTTCGTCCGTATCCGTTTTCATTTTTCTTCCATTTTTCATCGTCGTCGTCTATGAATGGAATAAAATTATAGCAAGTCCGTAATGTTGAGTATTCACACACGTGAGAATGTTTTTTTATGAGTGATAGAAATTAAAAATCACAAATGTACACAACGAAGAAATAATCTAAATTCTGTGCTCAGAATTTCATTATCGTGAGTGGAATTAAGTAGTCTATTCGGTCTATAATATAAGTTTATACATAAGTTTACATCTTTCTTGTTTGACGCTTGTCATATGCAATATATAAAAGGTAAATTCTGAAGAATTTTTTGAGATATATTATTCAGATATAAGCAACATGTAACAAAAATATCAGATGTAAACTTATATTAAAACGCTCTAATCGAATGTGCTCACAATCTGACATCATAGTAAGGTAAGTAAATTGCATGTGACAATTCTATTGAATCAAGCCAGGTCAGCAAAATGGTATAACGGGTACGTATAATCAAACTTGTTAATCGCTCGGATTCTCCCTCGCGCATCGTGTTTTCGGAATGGAATCAAGAAATAGAGCGGATTTGAAACGTTACAAGGAGACGAAGCTCTCACTTTGGGCAATCTATTTATTTCAGAGCCGTCTGGTCGTACTGCCCCGAAGACGACTGGAGACGGCCTTAATAAGTACCGCGGGGTAGAGGGCGAGTCTCTGGCGCTGGCGTGTGCGGCACAAGGCTTTCCTGCCCCGATAACTAGGTACACACCTCCGTTTAGATCTCAGTTCTCCCTGATTTGGACGTAGTCTCACGCTCCGCGGGGCACAGTTCCTATGTATTCACTTTTGATATTTTTTCTCCTTACCCTCTACCCCGTGTCGGGTGGCGGTACCGTAAGATACGACAGGGGCAAAAAAAGAACGGATATGTTTTCTGCAGAAAGATAGGGATATATTGCAAAAGAGCCAGGACTTTCTTAAGACAGGAAATATAAAAACTATCGTTAAAATTCGGTGCAAAATGTGAGAGAAAGATAGATAAAAATGTAGAGAGCATTGATAAGAACGAAGAGAGAAGAAGAGAACGAGAGAGAGAGCATAAATTAGAACAGAACTTAGGTGGCAGGCATCATCGGCGAGAAAGCTGATGCTCTCGATTTTCGTCCGACGATTCGATGATCTCGACGGGCTTTCAATTCTGAAAGTAACTACGCGATACTTTACACGAGTCACACAAGAGCGATAGCGATTAATCGACGAAATGCATATTCCTGATTCGGGGTCAATCGGACGTGTTGGTTTTCAGTGCCAACTGGATCCTACCCCCTCGGCGCAACCTTCGAGATAGGTGACGGAAGCGCGACCTCAAAAAGGATGCGGGCCCTCTGCTCCCCCGGTATCCTCGGTGCTGATCCGGGTGGTCCGAGAGGGTGTCACCCGATCAATGGGCCGGTCAATGTTGCCCTACACCTGCACACCTCCAAATAAGTCCCACAATATCTGGCTGGTAAGTCCTCGCCACCTTCTCGTACCTCCGTTCATCCGCTCGTGTTTTAATTCATAATTCCCCGCCCTCTCTCTCCCGCTCGTTCACGGAAAAAAAAAAAAAAAAAAAAAAAAAAAAGGTAAAGAGAAGCAGATCGTTTATTCATGTATACGCGTGTGTGAATGATCGACGAGGATCGAGCCTTAACGTTTTTTCACATCGTCCAGTTGCACTATCGCTATTAAACGTACCGCCAGTTCACGAACACCACCACCACTTGTGCTTCCTATCCGTCCGCCTTCCATCACTTGTGATTATATATATTCGACAATATCTCGTAATCCCAGTTAGTAGGTCACTTGTTCACGATTCTGAAATCGATTAAATCAATGCCAGAGAAAAAAAAATTGTCAGATGATTTTATATATTGCAACGTCGTTATTTGAGATATTGTTGCCTGAAAAATTACGAAAGTGACCCTGCACTAGCACCTGCGTCCAATAGCCACGTCAAAAGACCGCTACTGCGATCGTTTCGTTACATCATTTTATGTTCTGGATTTTATTTTAGGCGTTTCCGCTCTCCCTGCCTTAGTCTAGTCAGCGTCGTTGCGAATAATCGCATATCATGAAGAATCAAGTAGAGCCGTTCGTACTTGCTTTCACGCTGCAGTCGCCTTTCACCTTCTCCTTCAGGGATTTTTGCGGCAAGACACGCAAATATCCTTTTATATATTTCTTTTTTCTTGCTTTTAATCGTCTATCGTCGCCGCCAATCTTTATTCTTCTGTTGCGCCCCGCCTGCATCGCTTCTTGATCGTGTAAGGTTACAGTAGAGATGTCTTGTTTTATTACTGAATTATGGTTTTGTTCTTGTACGAAATTATCTCGCGTGAGACATATAATACCGATAGATCGGTGAAAGAGATACAAAAGGCCGTGCCCAGAGACGCCCAAAGCCCCGCATATAGAATAAGCCATAACAGCGTAAAATGGAGCAAACAATGTATCCGCCAAAATTGCAACATTTATTCATTCATTCTTATTCGATTAAAGCTTCATTAGCATTATATTATGTGATAAAAGTATACACGCGAAACAAGTATTTTTTTATGGAAAAAGAATTTTTTTAAATGTACGTATAATAATAATCTAATAAATGTACATATAAATATATATAAATATTTTTATATAAATTTATATAAATTTTTTATATAAACTTATATTAATTTTTTATATAAATTTATATAAATTTGTTATATAAATTTATATAAAAACCATAACTCTTTTAAAGTTAATTTTTATGTCAATATACTTGTTCCATTTTGCGATCTAAATTTGGATTTAGAATGATAAGCGAAAATAATAAAAGGTACGGAACGAGCGACTCTCGTTCCGGCGTTAGCGCAAAAATCGGCAGTTTTTATCCTCTTGTTTCAGATGGTACAAATTCATCGAGGGCACGTCGAGACGTCAGCCGGTCCAGCTGAATGAGCGCGTACGTCAGGTTAGCGGCACTCTGATCATCCGTGAAGCGCGAGTCGAAGATTCCGGTAAATATCTTTGCATCGTCAACAATTCCGTCGGCGGCGAAAGCGTGGAGACTGTTTTGACTGTTACGGCACCGTTGAACGCGGAGATCGAACCGAGCACGCAGACCATCGACTTCGGAAGACCTGCGACCTTCACCTGCACCGTCCAAGGCAACCCGATCAAGACCATCTCTTGGCTCAAGGATGGAAAGCCCCTTGGATTGGAAGATCGCGTGCTGAGGATCGAGAGCGTGAAGAAGGAGGATAAGGGAATGTATCAATGCTTCGTTAGAAATGATCAGGAAAGCGCGCAAGCAACGGCAGAACTGAAACTTGGCGGAAGATGTGAGTTAAATTTTCTTATATATATATATATATATATATATATATATATATATATATATATATATATATCACATTTCTCCGAATTTATAATCAAATTAATTATGTACAGAATTGACATTGCAATTAATTTAATTAAAAATTAATCCCAACTTTGTTTGTAAGATAAAGAATTTTCATGAATTGATGGAGAATTTTCTTTGATATAATAATTAGTGATTCTCATTAAAATAATACGCTTGTAATTAAAATCAAATTGCCAATTAAGAAAATTGACTGAGCAAATATAAAAGATAATATAATGATTGTGTGTGTATGTATGTGTGTATCAACGGAATTATCCTTCTGTCTCTTTGATTATCGACAGTCGAGCCCCCCCAGATTCGTCAAGCCTTTGCAGAGGAGACTCTTCAGCCCGGACCGAGCATGTTTTTGAAGTGTGTTGCCAGCGGAAATCCCACCCCCGAAATTACCTGGGAACTTGATGGAAAACGGCTGTCGAACACCGAGAGACTGCAAGTGGGACAATACGTCACCGTCAATGGTGATGTCGTGTCGCATCTAAATATTTCGAGCATTCATACCAATGATGGTGGACTATACAAGTGCATTGCTGCATCAAAGGTTGGTGGTTCTTCTTTATAATATTTTTTTTTTATAAAAATACATAATAAAATTTAAATTTTTCTATCTATTAATCACCGTCAATTATTAACAAATTGAAAAGGTTTTAATTTTTATTTTTATCGTAAAAATTTTTTTATAAATTTAATGTCTTTTAAGTACGTTTTAAATAAAATGTGCAATGCGTAATATTGTTATAGGTTGGAGCTGCCGAACATTCTGCCCGTCTCAACGTGTATGGTTTGCCGTTCATTCGTCACATGGACAAAAAAGCTATCGTCGCTGGAGAAACTCTGCGCGTCACCTGTCCTGTTGCTGGATACCCGATCGAAAGCATCGTTTGGGAACGAGACACCAGAGTCCTGCCGATCAATAGAAAGCAAAAGGTCTTTCCTAATGGCACTCTTATCATCGAGAATGTTGAACGAATGAGCGACCAGGCAACCTACACTTGCGTAGCACGCAACGCACAAGGTTACAGTGCACGTGGAACACTGGAAGTTCAAGTCATGGGTAAGTTTGAAACTTTATATTTTCTTATATTTTTTTGCGTGGTCAATATTTCGAAACAAAATTGATCGTGTAATATCGATACTTCATAAATGTTATGACAAATATTGACTTTTATTCGGAGAGTTGTAAAATTCGATAGCATCTTAAAAGTTAAATAATTTTTTCTATTTAATAGAATTGAAATGAATTTCGACGTAAAATTTATTAAATAAAAATTTGAACGCGTATAATACTATATTCAAATCAGGAACATTTACTTTTGTTTAATAATAATCTTAAATACTTTTAACATGAGTAACATATACTCAAAACAATTTGTCTTTATGATACATTTAATTCTTAAAATAACGAGTCTTTTAGTATAATTTCGAAAACGAAAAATACATTTACACTTGCAGCCATCAGCCGAACAGTTGACCAATCGACGAGATAATTGTGATAATGTTAGAATAGTAAACATTTTATTTACAGCTATTCTCCCTGCAACAGATTTTCGTGTCTGTTACAGCCGTTATTAAATTTTATGTCGCACTGCCCTATATTGTACGTAATGCCATGCCGAAGGTGTCGGCAAATTATTTTTTTTTTTTTTTCGAGGGTGTCATTCGCGCGTGTACGAAACGAGACATAGATTCTAACGGGTGCGACTGTACATAGGACACGGGCACGGACTCGGACACGTGCATGGACGATCTCGTTGCTGTCGTTATAATTACTTAATAACATACGTCGACCCATAGAGAGGACACGCATTTGTGGAAAGTTTTGGGAGTTGGTATGGCGGTGGCCGATTGTGAATCGTTAGTAAGAATTCTGATACGCTTAAATGAGATCTCTTCTTCCATTGTCCGTCCGTCTTATGCAATAATAAGTGCCATGCGTCCATGTGTGTATTATAGACATAGTTTCGCAATCAGACGAATAAATATCTTTCGCATTTATGAAATAAGATTATTGAAATACAATTTTTTACAGCATCGAATTAATATATTTGGGATAAAATCAAACTTTAATTCTCCGTTAACCAAAGAATAAAATCATATCAAGAAGCATTTTTTAATATAAAAATTGCGCAGGAATATTTCCAAGTTTAACGTAACATGTCTATGATATCCACGAGCATGGCGCATGACGCGGACGCATTTACGGGTATACAGGCGATCTAATTACGCGATCTAATCGTATACATCCATACATCGCTCCTCCATCCTCAGTGCCGCCCATCGTTCAGGAGTTCTCGTTCACGAAGCTACCGATGAACGCCGGGGAGTTTGCGAATCTGCAGTGTATCGTGCCGGCCGGCGACCTGCCGTTAAACATACATTGGAGCTATCCCGGAGAAGAGATGGGCGGTTCCTCCGGCGTAATCGCGAAGAAGGTCGCGGATCGCGTTAGCATGCTCATGATCTCGGTCATCACCGCGAGACACGCGGGGAAATACGTTTGTAGAGCCGAAAACGCGGCTGGAACGGCGTCCCACTCGACCATCCTCACCGTCAATGGTTCGGGACTACGATTCTGTTCCTAGAGAACACAGAGTCTTTTTCATTCTTTTCGTTTTTCTCACCTTTTTATCTCGTCCTTGCACAAGAACCTTGCAAACAGCATCATAGTTAAATTCCTTTCGTTTGTCATGCTCGACCCCCTCCTCTCTCTTTCTCTCTCTCTCTCTCTCTTTCTCTCTCTGCGTGAATGTTATTGACTCCTCCGTTCGTTCGAATCCATCGAAAGCTTTAACGCGACTATACGACGAAGCGATCCACGATTTCACAGACGCTGCTGCGAATGAAGCATTTGTTTGATGACACCTCTAGTCGGGCCGCAGCTTCTACCCATTGCTTTCAATGCCGAGATCGCCAATTGGGGAGATTCCGTGTCCGTGCCCTGCTCGATCCTGAAGGGCGACATGCCCATGGATATATCGTGGGCGTTTAACGGTGTACCGATCGACACGTCGAAAGATACGGGTATCACGATCACCAGAATCAGCAAGCACTTGAGCACTCTCAGCATCGACGGCGTTTCGGCGCGCCACGCCGGAGAATACGCCTGTTCCGCGTCAAATTTGGCCGGTTCTGTCAGTCGATCGACAACTTTGACCGTTAACGGTACGATTCTAATCCCCCGTTGCACGGTTCCCGTTATATATTTACAATAGACTTGTGCATAATTATTGTCATAAACCTGAAATACCTCCATCTCATCGAATGTCATCCACCATCCTTGCCGAAAAATCTCTCGACGAAACAGATACATATTCCACCGCCATACCAACCTTATCTCATTGGTTCACGTTGCCTGAATCGAGACGCGAAAAATGCCACCGAGTTTCGATTAGAGTATATTCTTGAAGAAACATCGCGAATCGACAGTTACTCTTTCTTGCCCCGTTTCTCCCAGTCGCTCTTTCCAGTTGCCCCGCAAATACTGCCTTTCGCTTTCGGGGACGAACCGGCCAGCTGGGGCGAGTTGGTCTCAGTCACTTGTTCCGTCACGAAGGGCGATCAGCCCATCGAAATAACTTGGGCCTTTAACGGAACGCCGGTCGACAGTCGCGACTCCGACGTCGTGATAGGCAGCACGAATCGAAAGAACAGCGTCTTAACTATCGAATCGGTCGCGGCCAGACACGCCGGTGATTATACCTGTACTGCGTCAAATCGCGTTGGTGCCACGACACACACGGCTCATCTGGCTGTAAACGGTACATATATAATCGATTCCCATGGAAGAAGTGAATGCTCGCCCATCTTTATCATGCACATCGTCTTCCTCGTCTTCCTAACATATCGTCCAAGCATATCATGGATTATAGCTGATTACTAAACATTTACAGACACGGCTATGCAAATTTTCTTTTACACCGACATTTACATAATATCCTTAATTAATCATCATTATTTGCTGTTACGAATATATTACTAATAATTTAATAATTCTCTAAAACTCTGTAATCTAATAATTATAAATTTCTATAATTAATTATGTCATTATTTCCTGTTGTAAATGTTACTAATAATTCTACAATTCTATATACATTTTTATTTTTTCTCTCTTTTTGTTACGTTAAAAAATTTGCCAGAAAATTTTCAATTTATATATTTATATATACATTCACACATATACAAAATACCATAATTTATCCTTTTGCCGATCATCATTTTCTGTCTCTTATCACACCCTTCCGTCTATGCTGGGTGTCGTTCACGCAGTCGCGCCACAGATCCTTCAATTTTCCTTCGGCGATGATCCTCTCAACTCCGGCGAGATGCTGTCGGTCTCTTGCACGATCGTCAAGGGCGACTTTCCCGTAAAATTGACATGGACGTTCGACGACATGCCGATCGACTCGAGTCGGCCGGATGTTAATATTGTGATCAATAAGAGGGTCAACTTCTTGAGCATCGACAGCGTGGCGGCGAGACATGCTGGAAGATACAAATGTACTGCGACCAATGCCGCCGGATCTGACAGTCACACCGCTGTACTCTCGGTCAACGGTACCGCGCTCTCGTATATGTAAAAAAATTTATTGCCTCACACCTGTACACACATTATTCTCTTGTAACTTCTTGTATATCTTCGCAGTAATATCGATTGAGTAATCACCGCTCGCGCTTACTGTCGTTGTCGAGGCGATAATCTCGTAAGGTATCCTGAAGCAGCGAGATTATCGTTGAAGACGACGACAGCCAGTGACAAAGGTCCATCCTGCAGTGACAGCGAAACGATGGCTCACGTTATATATATATATATATTTTTTTTTCTTTTTATTTGAATCTTTTTCCCGTATCGCTTTATCGTTACATTGTTGTCCTCTATTGAAAGTACCATTTTTCCATTTCCCTCCCCGATTTTTCCTCTAAAGATCCACAAATATACTATTTTGTGAGTCGTCCAGTTTGGTTCTGAATTTGGTTCGGCTACGTTCCCTACGTTATTCGGAAGCCTCGACGTGGTTCACGAGTGTGCCCTTCGCGGTTGCAGTGGCGCCGCAACTCGCGCCCTTCACCTTCGGTGATGAGGCAGCGAATGCCGGGGAGATGGCGACCGTTCAGTGCGCCGTGATAAAAGGCGATCTACCTATCGACATAATCTGGTCGTTTAACGGGCGTGTGATCGACACCGCGAATGGCGCATTCGACGAGCATAATTACGACAATTCCGATACAGTGATAAGCAGGGGTAGCAAACGGGCCAGCCAACTGACGATTGAATCGGTAGCCGCAAGACACGCGGGCGAGTATTCATGCACTGCGAGCAACACGGCCGGAACCGCTACCCACTCCTCGGTTCTTTCGGTGAACGGTACGCTTGTTCAGTTTGAATCAATGACGGTTGGGTGGTTGGTTGGACGCACGAAACACACCAGGCTACGCTTCTCTTATAGCGCTTCGTGGCACCACCAAAAGGAAAGATGCGTGTGTATGGCAATGCGCCGCAGCTTTTGAGATGTAGCTGATAACAATCGCGTTATCACTATAGTTGAATTAAACTAGTTGCCTTAAAAAAAAAAATGTCAATGATACACGCCAATTATATTACATATTCTTTTTGTTAGAGTTTCTATATTTGAATGCTTTCAAGCAAGTTGCATCTCGAGAAAAAAATTGTCTTTGGAGGTTGAAATTTCTATGATCTATAATTTTCAAGCTTCTTTTTTCACTCGTTGTCTCACTTATATCCCGCTTCCGGTTCGGTATCAAATAGCGTTTCTGTGAACAGTACCGCCGCGCATAGCTCCTTTCGAAATGGCCGACAAGGCGGTGAACTGGGGCGATTCCGTATCGGTGGTTTGCACGGTGGTCAACGGGGATTCCCCGTTAGAAATCACGTGGGCGTTGAATGGAATGCCTATCGAGGAGAATCATCGAATATCTGTGACCACAACCAAGAGGAACAGCCTGCTGTCCATAGATTCTGCAAGTCCGAGTCACGCGGGCGCTTACACTTGTGTTGCCTCCAATGCTGCTGGTGCAACCACTTATTCCGCGGAATTGACAGTTAACGGTATCTACAATAGTCGTTAGAAAAGAATGTCAGTTTTTCTCTGAAAAAAATTGCTCCGTTTCTATTTTCCTCTCCCTTTTCCATCCCGATCAAAATTCGAGGATGCGATCGAACGTCTAAAGAAAAGACTAACGGCAATTATCCCGACATCTTCATTCATTTTCTTTTTTTTCTTTAATTCTCTGACCTTGTCGCGTCGAGGATAATTCGACTATCGAAACGAGATTGACGATTTGCGTAAAAGAGTAATATAAAAGGAGAGGGGGAAAAAGAAGCATACGAGAAAACTCGTTGCAGTCGCACCGCAAATCGCACCGTTTGACATCGCCGAGGAACCAGCAAACTGGGGCGATTCTATTTCCGTGGTGTGCGCCATTCTCAAGGGTGACTTACCGATCGAGATCATGTGGGCGTTGAACGGCGAGCCGATCCGGCCAGATCGTTCGGACATTAATATCCTGGCGACGACGCGGAAGAATAGCATCCTCAGCATCGAGTCCGTCGCCGCGAGACACGCAGGAGTGTACACGTGTTCGGCATCGAATAAAGCCGGAGCGACCAGTCATTCAACGACTTTAGCTGTGAACGGTACATCTCGTCCGAGATATTTCCTGTGTGCATTCGCTCTTGAACCTCCGCATCCCGTCATCGCCCATCATTGTCCGTTATTATCCGTCTCCTCTGAAATCATCGATGGTCAATCGCGGTCTTCAAGGCGTAGATCAGATCGCAAAGACGTGTTATCGTATTTATACCGATGTTACATGATTGAACGGTTTTCGCAGTAGATTAGTCGTATTATACGATCATCTGTCCACTTTAGTTGCTCCGGAGATAGCGCCTTTCGTGCTTAGTGAGAAACCAGCGAATTGGGGAGAAACAGTCACTGCGACGTGTACCATCCTGAAGGGAGATCAGCCGATACAGATCGAATGGGCGCTCAACGATCAGCCGATCTCTCACGATTTTTCCGATATAACGATTGTCACCAGCAAACGTGTCAGCTTGCTCACGATCGACGCCGTTACGGCTAGCCACGCCGGAGAATACACTTGCGTAGCTAGTAACGCCGCCGGTGGAACGAGCTATTCCGCTTCCTTAGCCGTTAATGGTACAATACGACGTTCTTCGAAACTCTCATTAATTCTCCGGTGCATGCACGAGTCATTCTCTGATGTAGCTTGACATTAACACTATTCACATACTTACTCCCCAAGGATCCCATCACGTTCCCCTTCACGTCTAACGAAAGTGACAGGCTGAGCTGACGACGTTACGAGATGAAAATTCAAGTATACATTATACATTTTACAATGTATTAAAATTCTATTAAATTTAAGGAATAAAATATGGATTTTAATGCGTGAATCCGTCGAGAAATCGCGCTTAAAATTTTGTGCTGAAATTAGAGTAGAATAAAATTATAATTGAGAAACACTTCTATAGTTGCCCCTGAAATCATGCCGTTTGTAATCGGCGAGGAACCGGCTAATTGGGGTGACACCATCACGGTAACTTGCACAGTGTTGAAAGGCGATCATCCAATTCAGATTGGATGGGCACTCAACGGCGAGCCAATTTCTCGAGATCATTCTGACATATCGATAGTCAGTACCAGCAAGCGCGTCAGTCTGCTTACAATCGATGCCGTGACGGCACGCCATGCTGGAGAATATACCTGCACGGCTAGCAACGTTGCTGGTGGAACGAGTTATTCCGCATCACTTGCCGTGAACGGTATAAAGGTCTTCCCACGTCTTGTGTTTCGCGTAGCTATTCTTACTTTTCCCTGTCATGCATGTGCAAAACGGTTTATCACTCCCACAATTTCCTTCAATTTCCTTTTTCCATATAAAAGTGTAAAGAATCTGTTGCACAAAAAAAAAGTCGATATCTTTTCCTTCCATTTCAGCGATGCTAGGAACAATTACCATCAAAGACGCAATTTGCGCGTTGAAAAAATAATTTTACGCGAACAGGGTTGTGATACTTTATTATATATATATAATTATATATTTATTATATAATATTTATTATATATATATAATAAAGAGGTTTCTAATTTATCATTTTATATAAATTTAGATTTAACGTGGGAAATCAGCTGATTTTTGTTATCATAATATTATAGTTGCGCCGCACATAGGGCCTTTCACGATTAGCGATGGACCGGCGAATTCGGGCGACATGGTTTCCGTGACGTGTTCTATTACGAAAGGCGATTCTCCCATAAAGCTCACTTGGAAGTTTAATGGCCATACGATTAATCCGCACGATTCGGATATCACGATCACGAGGATTAATAAACATATGAGCGCTCTCAGCATTGAATCCGTGGCCGCGAGGCACGCGGGCGAGTATACGTGCGTAGCTACAAACAAGGCCGGCAACGTCAGCCATTCGACGACCCTCGCCGTCAACGGTACCTACTTAACTCCAAAAAAAAAGCACCCCTGCACGTCAAGCTAAACGTCGTACAGCACTTGCTTAACCCCATCACTGCGATTCATAATTCATCGTAAACCAACCCTTATCATCGCATTGTCTCACGATACGATACCTCTGCTCCCGATCGCCGTAATCACTGCCGACGATTTCGCGAGAGAACCGCGAGAGGACCGCAATTCGCGAGGGAGAGTTTCATCGACGTGGGTATTAGCTGTTCGTCCGAGTTTTTCTTTCTCACGCGCGATCCGCGATCGCAGTTGCTCCGCAGATCTTCCCGTTCACGTTCGGCGACGAGCCGGTGAACTCGGGCGAGGCGATCTCCGCGACCTGCTCCATCCTCAAGGGGGACTTCCCGATGGACATTGCGTGGGCGTTCAACGGCGAGCCGATATCCGCCGAGAGCGCAGATCAATTCTCTATAACGAAGGGCAAGCGTCTCAGCGTCCTGTCGATCGATGCTGTCGCGGCCAGACACGCCGGCGAGTACACTTGCACCGCGTCGAACAAAGCCGGGGCTTCCAGTCATACAGCTGTTCTAGCTGTGAACGGTAACACGCGCGCATGCACACACACACATACACACACACACACGCACACACACATACGCGATATCGCTCGTCTCGCGACTATTCTTTCTCCGCCGGGCATAGAAGACAAAATGTCCCTCCTTTTCATCATCCCCTTCAACTTCCTCACCCATGTTCACGATCTTTTCAACATTCTTTTACGCCTTGTCGAGTACGGGGGACGATGAGGACGCGTCTGTCTGTCGTCTGGCTTCTCATCGTGTATTCACGGTGACCGCGGAGATTTTGCAGCTCGCTATCTCGTTGCATAAAGTTGACTTGAAGCGATAACGATACTACGAGAATATTCTCTCATGCTACATTTTTTTACATCTTTCTCAAAAACTCCGTTTTTTATTTTTTATCATTTATATGAGAAACGTGTGCAACAAAATCACATAAATATAGCATTAGAAATATAGGAGCGTGAAGCAATAATGAAACATTAATTAGAAGATCATTTTCCAACGAATAGCATTTTCTGATAGGCATCTTTACATGCAATTTTTCTCGCGTACCAGATGCTGGCACGCAGGTATTCGAATTCGATGAGTCTGTGAGTAGATTTGACACGTTTTGGAAAATATCGTTTTCAGTCGCTCCGCAGATAGCACCGTTCTCGATCAGCGACGAGCCCGCGAATTGGGGCGAAGCAGTCTCGGCGGTCTGCACGATCGTGAAAGGCGACTTGCCGATCGAGGTGTCGTGGGCGCTGAACGGCGAGCCCATCACCAAAGAGAATTACGCAGATGTGTCTATTTCAAGTACCAGCAAACGAGTCAGTGTAATAACTATCGAGACCGCGAGCCCGAGACACGCCGGGGAATACACTTGCACGGCCTCGAACGCCGCCGGAGCGACGAGCTACTCCGCTACTCTGGCCGTAAATGGTACAGCATTGCATGAAGAACGAAATGCATCTCGCTGAGATCGAGAAATTCAGCCCACTAATCTGCCTGCAAGCATATATACTTAAAAATCGTTTCTCTTTTCCTCGCGTTAATAACGATAATATCGGTATCCCTTTAAAACTGTCCCATCGAGTGAGGTATAATTGGCAATCGCGTACGAATATAATTACCGAGCAAAATACATATCTGAGACAATTGAAGAATCTAATCAATGGATTGATTGATCTAGAAAAATTGACTATAAAATCAAAGTACGTTTGCTCGATAAAATGTATATAATTCTATGATTCTTGCCGATCGAAGAGTTTATATATCGTTTATATGTGCGATAGTGTATATCGTTTGTTTTTTTTTGCGATTGTTTTTCCAGTCGCTCCACAGATCGCTCCATTTTCCATCAGCGAAGAACCAGTTAATTGGGGCGAGCAGGTCTCTGCGGTGTGTAGTATTTTGAAAGGAGATCTACCGATTGAAATACGTTGGAGTTTGAATGGCGAGCTTCTTACGCGTCTCACTCATCCTGACATAATAATTACAAATACCGGAAAAAAAACATCCGTTCTGACTATTGAATCCGTCACCGCCCGCCATGCTGGCGAATACAGCTGTGTCGCGAGCAACCTGGTCGGATCCGTCAGCCGTTCTGCCATTTTATCGGTCAATGGTACTAAAAAATCGCATGTTAAGACGTAGTATCAGCACTTTATCCCGTAAAATACTTCAAATTCTATCCTTTCCAATAAATATAAATTGCTAAAGCTATTGATATAACAAAATCTATCCTCGAAGATCCATATAAAAATTCGAAAGATCCATGTAATTACCTTCATTTCACTCCCCCTGCTACGTCTATTCTTACGTTTTACGCTATTTCGAGCAAAAATCGCTCGTTCGTCATTTTTCTAGATTCTGGACGCCAAATATTAAAAAAAAATGTCTATTCATCGGACTTTGCAAATAAACGCACGTCGTTTTCGTATTCTCTTCGAGTCTTGCTTTATCTTGCGTTCGTATCGCAGTCTCTCCACAGATAGCACCGATCTCCTTCGGCGAGGAGCCCGTTAACGCCGGAGACTTGGTGTCGGTCCAGTGCGTTGTGACCAAAGGCGATTCTCCTCTGGAGATCACGTGGACCTTCGATGGCCGTCCTATACAATCTTATCATAGCGACGTGATTGTGTCTGATACTGGAAAGCGCGTCAAACAACTGACCATTGAATCGGTAGCTGCGCGACACGCTGGAGAATATACCTGCGTTGCTTCAAACGCGGCTGGATCAATTTCTCATTCGGTCACCTTGGACGTGAATGGTACACCTTTCGACAAATCTATGCTCGCGACTCGCATTTGCATATTTAGTCATCTTTCTCTCATCCGAGAATAATCCTTTCCATCCTTTAGGTATTTTTTTCGTAAGTTTCTCTCTCTCTCTTTCTCTTTCTCTTCTCTTTCAATCTTATTTTAATTTTATATTTATATTCTACATTGTTACTTTTTTCTCCAAGTTTTTCTGCAATCCGTTTCCTCGCTTTTCATATTATTCATAGCACGGCGTGTGTCTGTGTTCTCTAGAATCCGCTATTATTATTTTAGCCACATACGAATGTTATTATTGAACGTGACATTTCTCGAACTTCTTGGTTATATATATAGTATATATATATATATGTCCCCTTTTTATTAATTTTGTTGTTGATTAGCATCGCGAAACATATAGCGTCAGAAATACAATATAAAAAAAACGACACACTCGCCATAATACAGATCGCAAAGCAGGAGCAAGAAGAAATGAAGAAAGAAGCGAGGAGGATAATACTTTCTACCCTCTATCTAAACCGCGCTGTTTCATCGACGTTGATTTTAGTTTGCGGCTTCGACGACTCTTTCTCTCCTTTTCTGATCTCTTTTTCTCTCTTCCAGTCATTCCGAAATTATTACCATTCGCTTTCGGCGAGGAGCCGCTTAACTCGGGTCAAGTAGTAACGGTACCGTGCGCAGTGGTCGAGGGCGATCCACCCTTGAAGCTCCGTTGGACCTTAAACGGTCATGCGATCTCGCCGCACTCTGGAATCTCGATCGTGGATCTGGGCGGACGCGGCGCTATACTGAGCATAGGATCCGTCCAGGCGACCCACGCTGGAACTTACACATGTGTCGCGGAAAACCTTGCCGGCAGGCACGAGCTCTCGGCCGATCTCATTGTGAACGGTGCATACCTGATCAGCAAGGATCTGCTCGATTTTTCGTTGAGAAAATACCTTGCGAATCTACCTATCCGAGCGATTCTCATCCCACCTCCTTCGTCCGTTATCCTAGATTACCGCTTCTCCCGTAGAAAACATTTTATCGAAATCGATTTCCGCTCAAATAATCCGTCGTGCTCTTATCGATCCCCCGTATAATGAAGATCAATCGCGATCGCCTATTTTTGCGGACGCGAATCAGGCACGAGAGCAGGCTGTTATTAGGGATCGGGCTAATCGCGTCAGATATCGCATTCATTCTCGCTCGCGTGTCTTTCTCTTTCTCTCTTTCTCTCTCTCTCTCTCTCGGTATATTATTGCCTGTTGTCTCTAGCCTCTGTCCGTTCTCTATCTCTCGGCAGTCGTTCCACATCTGCAGCCGTTCGCGTTCGACGAGGCCAACTCCGGCGATCTGATAATCGTCCATTGCGCGGTCGTGAAGGGGGACACGCCGATTTCGCTCAAGTGGTTGTTCGAGGGCCGCCACTTAGAGGTAGGCGACGGAGTGGGTATCACCGCGTTGGGGGATAGAGTCTCGGCCCTGACGATACCCGCTGTCAGGGGAGATCACGCCGGGGAGTATGCTTGCGTCGCCGATAATCCAGCGGGCAGTGCACGGCACAGCGCCCATCTCAAAGTGAACGGTACAGAGAAAGCGTTAAACACACGATCACAGAAGCATCCAGTATAAAACAGAAAAAAAAAATATATAAAAAATATATAAAAGTATACACATATATTTTCTTTAACATAAAGCGAAACCGCGCGGCATGATGATGGTGTTTAACGGGCGTACGCGTAGTGAGAGTACTACCGTTTTGTATGCGTGTTACTATTTGAGCGGAAAGCAGTGGTACGTTTACCTTTTTATTCGGTTGTAGATTTATATTTATACATATATATATATATATTTATTCAATATCTCAGTAGAACGTTTTTTCGATATGTTAGATTTGTTACCCTTGCTGCCGCTTTCGTATACGTCGTAAAATCTCCAATCTGTCCGCTCTGACTGTTGCGATGATAATATTATTACGAGATATGTGTTGTCTGGAAGTCTTGCATTGCTCGGCGCATACTCTTTCCTTCTATATATAGAGAATTGTCTTTCTTGTAACGAGGTTAAATCGTTTAACTTCGCATAGGCGAACGTAGTTTGTGCCCACGATCGTTCGAATTGAGATAAACCGTCGATATTACGAGACGAGCCGTGTCTCCCGTTCTTTCCCGGCCCAGAACTGTCTCTCACTCTCTGTCACATTCTCTGTCATTCCGCATCCCTTCTCTCATCTCGATAACTCGTTTACCGAAATAATATCGCATTAATCAACTCCATCGAAGAGTTAATCTCGATTATCCCATATAACTAGTTTAGGACCATCGATTATTTATCGATCGCGTCGTATAGAGAACAACGACGCCGAAAACAAAGAGGAAAGGCAACGTTAGATTCTTGAACAGACGAGCATATTACGTACGGAGAATGAGCACAAATAACGACGAACGATCGATGCGATCGTTCGAAATTGATCGCGAAGGATTCGAAGAGAAGGATCGTTACGAGAGCATGGATCTACCTACCGTTCCGTTGCAGTCCTGCCACGAATCAGTCCGTTCGATTTTGGAGACCAACCGATCTTTGCCGGGCAGGCCGCCCAATTGGCATGCATGGTGCCAGTCGGCGACACGCCGATCGAGATTGCCTGGACCTACGAGGGCGATTCATTGTCGCAGTACATGGGATACAACATCGGGAAACTCGGCCCACGGACGAGTATACTACTGATCGAGCCGGTAACACCGGAGCACGACGGACGTTATGCGTGTGTCGCTAGTAATCGGTCAGGAAAGACGATCTACGAGGCAACCTTACGAGTCCACGGTTAGGTCCAGAATAAAGAACGGAGCACTGAGAATGACACGATAATTGATAATTGATAATGATGGTTGAGCAAAAGTTTTGGAATGAAAAATGCAGCCGTGCGCAGATGCCGCGAAAGTATTATATGAGCGCAGGCTTGTGATTGGATTGCATCTTATTCATCGTTGCTGTTGAAGCTGATCGTGTGTCTTTCCCTGTTGGCGAAAAGCTTTTCTGAAAATTTCAGTTGATTCGGCGCTCGCTCCACAATTCAACTTGTACGCAGCGCGTTGCTTTCGTCGCCGTTGATGACCTTCTCGCGCGTACTTCTCTCTTTCTTTCTCTCTCACTGTCTTGCCACTTTCTTTTCATACTCTTTGTCTCTGTCTCTTTCTTGCCTCTTGTCTCTATCTACGTTTACTTTTATCTGTTGTAATTCTCCTCATTATGTATCCGTTGGTTTTTTCAAGCGAGCAAAGATCAAATCCGAAGCCCTTCGTGGTCCAAAAAAATCAATAGCTTATGCCGAGCCGGTGGCCTTTCCTCGTTTTATTTTGCCCGCATCGTTATCTTGCTCTCATCGTCAGCCGTTCTTCTGCGAATTTTTACGTTGGCTTCGATCATCCCTGTGGCAAAAATAACGCGACGCTCAGGATGTATCTTCCTTTCGCACGCGAATCTCATCGCGTTTTCTACATCCTTCATAAACGCGTTCGCCATTCCCGTAGCACAAACGAATCTAAGTACTACTTTGCGATCGCAGAACTGCATAGGTCTGACACATGCGAGTTGCATATTATATTCGTGTGTCGTTACATTCGAGTGTCGATTTATACCTCACCGTACCCCCATCGCGCTAAAACGCGTCCTTGTTCTAAGATGACCGACCGACCATCCAACCAGCCGCATCTCAGAATTCTCACCCCTTGATAAATTCATATCACAGCCCTCTATCCACGAATGAATTCCCCCTAACACGTTTCTCCCTCCTCGCCCCCCTCGCCACCTCTCACCACACGTCTTGCCTTGTTCTTTTTGTAGACGCGTATGTAGCCTAGTAAAGAGACATTTAATACGCATGCACTTATACTTGAACGAGCATAATATCGAGTATTATTCGTAAACGCGGTACAGCATGGTGCACCGCGCTCGAGTACAAATTTAATAACGCTTCGTGCATGTTCGCCATTGAACTCTTTCAGAGCTGGATCCGTAGTCTCTCTTTCTGCCCGCATCACGTCTCTCTCGCTTTCTCTCTCTTTCTCTCTTTCTCTTCATGCATAAGATACCCGTATAATCATTTCAAAATCCCGCATGCTATACTATACTCTATTCAAAGCAGTAGCGGGAGCGTGTCGCGTTTTGTCCTGCACGCGACAAAACTGATTGCCATAATTCGAGTTCTCGTTGATTTTACAACAATATTAAAAATATCAATAATATGCAACTTTTAATCGACAATTTTATTAACTTTTTTCGGATAAACAAAACTTTTTTATTTCACGAATTTCAAGATTGCTTGTTGGCTCTACATATTCAAATTTATTATTAGTATTTTATATTTTATGGAATTTAAAAAAAGAGAAAGATATAATTATTTATTAATATAATTGTAATATTTGACTGCAGTTTACATAAGAAAATTATTACAATAAATAATAACTTAATTTCTCAAGAGTAGACGACTCGAGTTTTTACAAGCGACTGGCTCCTGGATACTGCAAAATTCCATATTTCTCGATAGTGCAACGCGACTAATCTGTTTATTCTGTAACAGTACCTCCTCGTTGGATTCTGGAGCCCACTGATAAGGCATTTGCTCAGGGATCTGATGCACGAGTCGAATGCAAAGCCGACGGATTCCCCAAGCCTCAAGTCACGTGGAAGAGAGCTGCTGGTGAGTGCGTTTGCAGTCGCAGTTTGACAAATATGAAGGACTTTTCAAGCGTGCATTAATTGCGTTTGTTCTATTTTACAGGGGATACGCCGGGAGATTACACTGACTTGAAATTGAGCAATCCTGATATTAGTGTAGAAGACGGCACTCTGTCTATTAATAACATCCAAAAGACGAACGAAGGCTATTATCTTTGCGAGGCTGTTAACGGCATTGGATCAGGCTTGTCGGCTGTCATTCTCATTTCGGTTCAAGGTACTTTACATTTTTTTTCACGTCTTTTAACAACATTCAATATACCGTTTACGTTTTGTGTATACTGTTTCTTTGCATTTAATATCTTATATCTATATATGTATATATTAATATCTTTATTTTTTAGCTCCTCCGCAATTTGAAATTAAATTAAGAAATCAGACCGCTCGTCGCGGAGAACCGGCTGTGTTGCAATGCGAGGCGCAAGGAGAGAAACCAATCGGCATCTTATGGAATATGAATAACAAAAGATTAGACACAAAGAGTGATCCTCGTTACACTATTCGCGAAGAAATCTTAGCCAATGGAGTACTATCCGACTTGAGCATCAAACGAACCGAGAGAAGCGACTCTGCCTTGTTCACTTGCGTAGCTACGAACGCCTTTGGCAGCGATGACACTAGCATTAACATGATCGTACAAGGTTGGTTCACGTAATTATGAGTAATGCGATGTCAACAGATGCTCGACGAAGCACTTGTATCTCATTTCTATAATTTTTTTTGTAGAGGTGCCGGAAGTTGCATACGGTCTCAAGGTATTGGATAAATCAGGACGTTCGGTGCAATTATCATGGGCCGCACCTTACGACGGAAACAGTCCTATCAAACGATATGTCATTGAATACAAGATTAGCAAGGGTTCCTGGGAAACTGATATCGACAGAGTGCTCGTACCTGGCTCGCAACAGAATGTAGCTGGAGTGTATAATCTGAGGCCCGCAACTACGTATCATCTTCGAATCGTCGCTGAGAATGAAATCGGCACATCTGATCCATCCGACATGGTCACTATTATTACCGCCGAAGAGGCACCCACTGGTCCGCCAACCTCTGTCAAAGTGGACGCTCTCGATCAGCATACGCTCAAGGTAACGATCAGAATGCGTTGTGATCGCTTCTGAATGTGGAAACGACAGCAATAAATATTTATTGCATATTATTATGAATATTTCGTCAGGTAACATGGAAACCGCCTCCACGCGAGGACTGGAACGGCGAGATTCTCGGCTACTACGTTGGATACAGACAGTCGGCGGACAAACCGTACATGTTTGAGACTGTCGAGTTCTCCAAGGAAGACGGAAAGGAACATCATCATCTGCAGATCGTTAACCTCAAGACTTATACGCAATACGGCGTGGTCGTTCAGGCATTCAACAAGGTCGGCTCCGGACCGATGAGCGAAGAACGCAGACAGCACACCGCAGAAGGCGTACCCGAGCAACCGCCACATGACACCACCTGCACGACTCTCACTTCTCAGACTATCAGAGTGTCCTGGATGTCACCACCTCTCAGCGCGGCTAACGGTGTTATCACCGGTTATAAAGTTAGTGAAGACGCGATTCGAGAAGAGTAGACACTTAGCAAACATTTTTGCAGCAGTGTCTTTAAATATTTGTTTCAGGTTATCTACGGACCGTCCGACACGTGGTACGATGAAAATTCGAAGGATACCAAGATCACGTCTTCCAGCGAAACCATCTTGCACGGCCTCAAGAAGTACACGAACTACAGTATGCAAGTTTTGGCTTTCACTTCTGGCGGAGATGGCGTTAAATCCGCACCGATTCACTGTCAGACCGAACAAGATGGTAATTTTAAAAATTATTCAACGCATTTGAACAAATATGCAAAGGCATATTTGTTCGAATAATATATTATATGTATAATATATTATAATACATTATAATATAGTATAATATATATAGGCAAATCCACGTCAAATCGGACAAGAAATGATCTCGTATTTTTTAAATCAATCAAAACTTTTTTTACGTAAAATATACATAAAATAAGGAGATACTACGTATTTTTGTATTTGTTCAAAATATTTTTTTTTTGCCGAAGTTATAAACAATAAAATTTTCGTGAAAAATAAAGAAGTTGTCAATTTTAAAAATGAATATCTCTGGTTATATTTGTCGTAGATTAATTTTCAAAAATGCATTTTAAAGCTAAGGAGACAACTTTTTTTATAAAAATAGTTTAAGTTACAAGAAATTGCTAATTACAATTGTTATAAATAATTAAAATGTTTAATAATTTTTTTCACCAAAAGTACATTTTAACAATTTTTTGAAATAATGCTATTTTATTCTCCATTTCATTCTGAAAGTGTACATATTTTTTATTTTATGGAGAATCGATCGATTCTATTTTTTATATATATTTAATAAATGAAGCGCCGCGCTGTGTTCGCGTCACTGGCTCAACCAAGTAGTATGCTACGCGCTATGGCGCGTCAGAAATCGGTCGAGCCAGTGACGCGAACACGGCGCGGCGCCTCATTTAATAAAAATATATAAAAAATAGAATCTATCGATTCTCCATAAAATAAAAAATATGTACACATTCAGAATGAAATGGAGAATGAAATAGCATTATTTCAAAAACTTTTTAAAGTGTACTTTTTGATGAAGAAATTATTAAACATTTCAATTATTTATAACAATTGTAATTAGCAATTTCTTGTAACTTAAACTATTTTTATAAAAAAAGTTGTTTTCTTAGCTTTAAAATGCATTTTTGAAAATTTTTCTACGACAAATATAACCAGAGATATTAATTTTTGATGTTGACAACTTCTTCATTTTTTCACGAAAATTTTGTTATTTATAACTTCTGCAAAAAAAATATTTCGGACAAATACAAAAATACGTATCTCCTTATTTTATGTATATTTCATGTGAAAAAAGTTTCGTTCGATTTAAAAATTACAAAGTCAAAAAAGATCGATTTTTGTCCGATCTGACGTGGAATTGCCTATATGTATAATATATTATTCGCGTTTAAAAATACAATATCAATCATGCAGTGATTTTCGCATAAAAGCAGCGAAATCGTCGCGCTGCTTTTATTTTTTTATTGTCATAAAAACAGCGACGACTTTGCCGCTTTTAAGAAAATAATTGTCAATAAAAAAAATTTGCAATAATTATTTTCAGCAAATTAAAATAAAATTAATATTTTTTATAAATTTTCTCAGCACCCGAAGCTCCGATTGCTATCAAAGCTCTGGTCATGTCCGTGGAATCCATTCTTATCTCGTGGCGACCACCTAGCCAGCCTAACGGAGTTATTTCTCAGTATACCGTTTATACGAAAGCTGACAATGCCGAGGAACCAACTAGCCAAAAAGTACCGCCAAATCAACTCACTCACGAAGCATCTGGATTGGACAAACAACTGAGATATGAATTTTGGGTAACTGCTAGCACAAATATCGGCGAAGGTGAAGCTTCTAAGATTGTGACTCTGGGCCCAAGCGTTCGAGGTAATTTCTTATTTCTTAATTCGCTTAGAAAAATTCGCATTTTAATTAAATCGAATTAAATTAAATTTGTAACTTAATTATGATTTTTTATAGCTAATCGTGAATTAAAAAAATGTTTCTAATTTTTACATTTAACGCGTATTCTTACAGTACCAGCCAAGATCGCCTCGTTCGACGACAAATTCACCGCGACATACAAGGAAGACGTAAAGCTGCCGTGTCTCACCGTTGGCGTGCCCGCACCGGAAGTAACGTGGAAAGTACGAGGCGCGATTCTTCAACAGAGCGACCGACTGAGGCAATTACCCGAGGGATCACTGTTTATTAAGGAAGTCGATCGCGCGGACGCCGGGGAATATTCTTGCTACGTGGAAAACTCCTTTGGACATGATACCGTAACTCATCAGTTGGTCGTACACGGTACGTGAATATTTCGAAACATGAAAATTTTATCTGTTAATATTAAATTTGTCGAGATTATATTGAGATTAACATTACGTTCGCAGCTCCTCCGCACTCGCCGCAGGTCACACTTACCGCTACCACTACAAATTCTTTGACGATGAAATTGCGCCCGCATCCGACCGACAATGCACCGATTCACGGTTATACAATTCACTACAAACCCGAATTCGGCGACTGGGAAACTGTTCAGATCAGTTCCACGGCACAAAAATACACTCTTGAGAATCTGTGGTGCGGTTCTCGATATCAGATCTACGTCACGGCTTATAACGGGTATAACTTTATCATCAAAACTGTAAATTAACAAGTGCGCGACGATAAATTTTATACATGATAATAACAATTTACAGAATTGGAATCGGCGATCCTTCGGATATCCTAAACACGCGCACAAAGGGCTCCAAACCGATCATTCCCGAAGCGGCGAGATTCATCGAGGTATCCACGAACAGCATCACTCTGCACTTGAGCGCCTGGTCGGACGGTGGCTGCCCCATGTTATACTTTGTCGTTGAACATAAAAAGAAGTAAGATAAAGAGATAAAATTCTCGGCAAATTTATATGTACGAAATTTGATCGAAATCGACAGTTAAAGACGCATGTTTCTTCAGGCATCAGCAGGAATGGAACCAGGTCTCGAACAACGTCAAGCCGTCGAACGGTAACTTCATAGTATTGGATCTGGATCCGGCTAGCTGGTATCATTTGCGCGTTACGGCTCACAATAATGCCGGTTTCGCCGTGGCCGAGTACGAATTCGCGACATTGACGGTGACTGGCGGTGAGTATGTCTGTATGAGTCTGTCTGACGTTCGCAACGGCGCCTCGTAGCCGGTGCCAATGGTGGCTGGATTAAGGCCGAAACATTTTTTATTCCAGGCACCATTGCACCGGCGCGCGAGCTACCGGATGTGAACGGTGGTGGCAACGACGAGGACCCGATGAAAATTTTCATGGCTAATTTAAATCTGGTCGTGCCAGTGGTAGCAGCCACTCTCGTTATAATCGTTGCCGGCATCGTGGTCTGCGTAGTCAGAGGGAAGAGCCACGATAGCGACAAAGGTAATCGGCATCCGTCTAATCTCCCTCGTTCCGTTTCTTTTCTCGAACAGGCACGATCGCACCTCCCGTACGTAACGGCGGTAACGACAATTCCGCGGATGTAAGACGTTACTTTCCGTGGTTACCCAGCTGGCTCGACGTAAACGTGGTGGTGCCGGTCGGCGCGACGGTCGTTGTCATAATAGTAGGAATAGTTGTCATTTGCGTGGCGCTCTCGAGGAGAACTCGAGGTCCGGAACAAACGCGGCTGCGAGGTATCTCTTCAGCCGACGAGAAATATTACGAGGGACAATGTATACAATTTTTTTTTCTTACTTTTACCTGTTAAGTCGCATAAAGACGGTGGAGGTTCATCGGGAAAATTGTGCTAATTAAATGCAATAATCTATATACAGAGATATTATAATGTAACAATATATACATATACTATTTTGTAATATTATAATAATTTCCCGACGATCGATCCACGCGTCGGCCACCCTAGTCTTGCAATCCTCTCGAATTCCGCTCAATTATTCCGCTCTCTTAATTTTCCTCTTCCTTTTATTTCACAAGCGTGGGTGATGGCATAATCAATGTAATTTATATCAATTAATAACAAAAATTAAGTCTTACGCGCGTTCACATTTATTAGATTGTTTACGGTATTATAGATGATGTAGTCTATCAGCAAACCGGCGTTGGCGGCGCTACCCTAGACAAACGCAGATCCGATCTTCGCGACGAACTGGGATACATCGCGCCACCGAATCGCAAGCTGCCACCTGTACCAGGTTCCAATTACAACACCTGCGATCGTATCAAGCGAGGTACAGTTATAAGTAAGCCACAACTGCCAACACTTACCTTTTAGACGAGTTTCGACTACTACTTGTGTAGTTGTTGTCGCATCGGCACGATAGTTCCTTCTTTCATCTTTTCTCAGGAAATACACATTTCTTCGCATATATAATACATTGTTAGGCTCCCGACCAGTGTCACACAGTGTCCTCAGATCAGACAGAAGCCGTACACACGATCATACATTGCCAGTTTCTTTTTTTCGTTCGCCTCTTGCTTCCAAATGTTCTTATATATATACGTTATGTCGAGATGTATATGTCCCTCCAGCGAAAATAACATTCGTTTCTATTTGTTTGCGCTTACCACGCCGTTGGTGCCTAACGAGTGTCGATTGCACCGATTCGTACATATTAATCGTGCCTTCAAAAAAAAAAAAAAAAAAAAGAGAGAAAAAAGGAAAGCCCTCCCTAGAATCTCCAATCCTCCGAAGAGAACAAGTTGGTCAGTTGGCGAGAATGAATCTTGATAGGCGCCAGCGTGTCGTACGACCTTTGTAGTATGTGTTCGATAGGTGGAACTGGCTCGTTAAGGAGTCACTCGACGTGGGACCCGAGACGGCACATGTATGAGGAATTGAGTCACTACGCGCCCAACAGAAGATGCCCGCCGCCACCACGTATGGGCAGCGCAGACGGTCTCCCGCATAGAGGTTGGTAAAAGAGTAATTTTGATTAACGGGGACGTCCGGCATTCGTCCGATCGTCCTACGAGATCGATAATCGCAGGCCGGAGCCGGCGATGTTGCTGGCGGTCTTCGTAAGTCCCCCCTTTAAATTCCATAAACCTCGTGTGTCGCTTTAACGACACGTTTCTCGATGTTGCACGTTTCTCGCATGCCTGCGCTCATAGCACGCCGACAAATGACACGAATCACACAGGAAAGAATTACATTTATTTACTCATTGTCATTCTGGGACAAAAAGTCTGGAAAATCTCCGTGCCCGTTTTCGTCGTATCGATTTCAGATTTCTAAAATGGATAAAAAATTATTTAATATCTTTAAAAATTATTTAGATTTTATTCAGAGATTTTTGATTTATTGCTCATATATAAAATTTAAAATTAAAATAAATAGATGAAATTACGTCGATTAATTAATTTAAAGAATAGCATTGTTTTATATATAAAAATTGCGTGATCAATTGATAAGACGACCGGGCGTTAATAGAAGCAAATCTATTATTACATTTTTAATACGCATGAGCAATTATTGAAAATTTAATAATTTAAAGTAGAATGAGAATCGAGGAAAGAAGAAACGTAAAAGTGAGTAAAAAAAATATTTTTTTGCTCGTTTCAATCTGAATAGAAGTAGCATGTAAAATCAATAGAGGAAAAGATTGCTTACAATTTTTTTTTCGGTTCTACTTTCAATCAAGCTCAACTCAACGTAACAATTTTGTCATAATGGATTTCACACGCGAAAAGCAATCTTTAAAGCAATCTTTATCGTTCGACAAATCATGTTTCGTAGATTTTCCGCCCATAGCGGCAGAGTCTACCCTGGTTGATTGCCAATTTGCAGGTATGGAGGACGAGATCTGCCCGTACGCTACCTTCCACCTTTTGGGATTCCGCGAGGAAATGGATCCGAGCAAGGCTATGCAGTTTCAGACCTTCCCCCATCCAGGAAACGGCCATTCTGGCACTATGGGACCGCCTGTAGGACATCCGACTAATGCCTCCGCTCACAGCCGTTCTGGATCTCAATCTATGGTACTTTTATATCTCTCTTACGTACATATTTAATTAAACAATGTAAGCAAGTTTTTGATTGTTTCGTTTTTTAATTCTTAAAAATTTTTTAATTGCTTGAAAACAATTTACTTATATAAATTATATTCCTTCTATCTATATTCCTTCTTGCAAATTATATTCTTTCTGCAATCGTCGCTAAAATCGCGGCAAATTTTTTTCACAGCCGCGTCAAAATGGCCGCTATTCGCGGGTACCATCCCAAGGAGGTGGCAGCGGCACTCACAACGTCTTCTCGCCCGAATACGACGATCCGGCTAATTGCGCCCCCGAGGAAGACCAGTACGGATCGCAGTACGGATCACAATACGGGGCACCTTACGATCATTACGGATCCCGCGGATCGGTCGGACGTCGTAGCGTAGGCTCGGCTCGCAACATCCCCATGTCCGGTTCGCCGGAACCGCCCCCACCGCCACCGAGGAACCACCAGGATCAGAACAACTCCAGCTTCAACGACAGCAAGGAGAGCAATGAGATCAGCGAGGCCGAGTGCGATCGCGATCAGCTTGTCAACCGCAACTACGGCGGTCAGTAGAAAGATTCGCGGGATAGATCGGAGAACGAGTAGAACGAGGGAGTCCATGAAGCTGGGACTCGACGCGATCCGATGGGGAAGTCGAAGAACCTCGCCTCTCCCGTTTCGGATCTTATTTGATCCAGCGACATGCTCCCTCTTGAGAAAAAAAAAAAAAAAAAAAAATACGATCTCGCTCCGATTCAGCCCTACTACTGATGCTCGTTTTCACATGCACTAGGCATTATTAGGCGTACGACGGCTCGCATTATGCGGATCGTATCGCATGGCGAGCGAGTCGTGAATGGAGAAGACTCGCCGCGCGGACTATATGTGTTTTTCTCTAATTTTTTTTTTTTAATCCTAATCATTTATATAGCTTCCACGAATTGCATGCTACGTGTTGTCGTAGTAGTTTAATCGTTGTGTCAATCGTGCCGTGTGTTTTTCTATTTCAGTGAATGCTCGCGGCAAGGACGGCATGACCACCGAGGAGATGCGTAAACTCATAGAGAGGTCAGTAGAGCGCGAGTGAGCTTGGTTAACGGTGTGAACAGTTTAATGACGATTACACCGTTCCTGCCGCTGTGTCTCGAGCGTCATTTTATTTTCGCGCGAGAGCAGTTTATTACCGACGGTTTATTATTGCGACAAAATATCACGCGACGTGTTTTCCGAATTGAGCGCCGTTTCACTATCGCTCGCTGCGGCTCCGACCGCTATCCGATTCATCTCTATGCGTTCTTCTTCATAGGATTACGCTACCGATCGATCCTTTTAATCCTCGACGTATATACCTTTATTCGGAGTTACTCGAGTTTATTCGCACGCGATCGAATTATCGGTAACGATGGTATCGAGTGCGCGGTGGTTCACTAGCGACTTTCGAAGAGAGACCCTCGAATATCTCATTATTTAACCATTTAACATACATCTGATCTTTTCTTGTTTCATGACTAATTACGCAGGAAGCCGTAAGTTCGTTAAACATAATCAAATCAGGGTGTACAAACGTTTAAAGATATGTGAAGAGCTTTTGAGATGCGTCATACCATTTTTCGCTGATTTTCATCATCCCATTTGAAATTCGGCTATCTGATTTGTTTTTGCGACGAGCAGAGTAGACGACCCTTCGAAACGTTGCTTACGGACATGTCTCCAATCGAGAGAACGCTTACTAATACAACATGTGTTTGCATGTAGCTTTGAATAGTGCCATGTGTAACGTGTAGTTATGTAACTAATTTGAAAGTAGAATGTGCAGTAGAGATATATATATATAAGTTTCAAATGCTAATCACATTTCCACTGTTATTAACACGCAGTTATTAACACGCATCTTGCTATTATCACCGCTATTGAATCCGCTTTACGAGCTGCTGACGCTACTAACGACTAATATGCGTCTTCCTACGATCGTCATCTTTATATTTTATTTATTCATGGCATAATTAATAATCGTTGCTGTCATCGCTGCCCTTGCTATTGTTATAGCGCATGTTTTTTTCGTCGTGTAAATTCGCATGCAGATCTCTTATATCAATTTCTACTATCGCCGCGCTAAACAGACTCTCCATTCGCAAAGTAGAAGTTGCTAATGACGAAAGCAAGTGCTTCTATTTTTTTTCTAATGTTAAAAAGAAGAAACATTAAAATTAGAAAAAAAAAGATATCTGCACGCGAGAGTTGTTGTTGAAGTTGCGCGTGGAGAGAATGTCCGGCGTGGTCGGATGTGAAAGAATGCAAATTCCTGTTGCAGAAACGAAGCTCCCGGCCGGCAAACCGGCGGCCCCCACGGCGGTCACGGGGGACTCCTCACACCCTACGATACTGTGGCAGTGTAACCTGTAAATCATCATCTTCCGTGATCTTCCGCCTCTCTCTCTCGATAGCCGGCGGCCGCGAGGAAAGCAGCCGAGAGACGCGGAAATGAAGCGCACGCTAATTCTTCCCCCGGTGCTGTCGTCGGTCCAATTTGCAACGATTTACGATAGAAATTAGACGTCGTCGCGAGTAGATAGATTCGATTTACCGTGATTAAGGTGTACGCGCAAGTTGATATCATCTCGAGATCGGTGAATTACCGGCAAAAAGATCAAGCCGGTCCCGCCTTGCGAAATGAGAGATTGCCTCCTTCGCTCCTTACGACCAAATTACGCGATTCTCCTTTCTCTCTCACACACAAACGCCCTTCGGCCTTCCTTCATTTTTCCCTTGTACTTCCTCGAGTACGTTCGTTTACTAATTGATCCTGGGGAAGGCCAACTTCGAAACTGCCTTGTTTTTGATACGATTTTTCGAACCAGTTCAGTCGATTACGCACATCTAGGAAGGCCAGACTCAAGACTGTCTGTATCTACTGCCCTTTCGCGAAGGAGGCACAGCGGATTCGTAAGGTCAGTTCATGCTTCGTTCGCGAGTCTTGCGAGTCCCGAAACTCTTTGTACACGTTCAATTATGTCGACTGAAAATCTTTTTATACTGCTTGATACAGAGAGAAGAAGGACAAAATTTGCGTTCTGACACGAATCTTCCTCGATGATACGCATATAAACATGATTTAAAGATGTGATATAAACTTGTTAATTAATTATCTTTGGTACGAAATATTTCGATTATGAAAGAGACGATTTATAGATTTTTCCCTGCACCCTGTCGTCGAACGTGTACGCGGGGTTCACGAGGCTCGCAGCTGCCGCTGTGAGGCGGTCCTGTAGGAAAGCGAGCACACAACCGGAAGTCGCGTGTTCGCGGACGCCCAGCCGCGGCAGAGAGACGCGGCCCGGATGATGGTGCTCTCGGCGACGGTGGATTTAACGGGGGTCTTCTGATATACATCCGGGGTATAATTCTAGGTTACAACTCGTCGCAGGAGTTGCGTATGTAATGGGGAGAAAAAAAACAAACGTATATACGATATATACACACATACACACACACACACACACACACATACATATGAGATTAGTTGGTCGCTTTTTGAGTCATGGTTGTGCCACACTGCCGCTCCCTGCGGGCGTACGAGATATATAGACATACATACGTACATATACTATATACATATACTGTACGATTTATAATTTCGTAACGAAGGTTGTGTCTGTCCCCTCTGTCCCCCTTTTGACGATCGGCGATCTTGAGTCTCGACGTCGCGGAGAGCAAGGTTGATAGGGTACGTCGTCGCTTCTCGTCCTTTGTCATTGTTGTCTGTCGTCCTTTTTAGCGATTCGTTTAAACGATCGATTAATTACAATCGCTCGCTCGAAGGATAAAATTTAACGTATACAAAACGCCGATCGACTGTCCGTAGGAAGAACAACGCGGCAAGCCATCGAGGGAACGCTTCGATATATATACACAGCAGACCAGCCACATATAAATTAAACATATTATACAACATTTATCGCCACATACACGCGCTGGTGCGTGCACGCAATACACGCCACACCACATACACACTTGCTGTCGTCCTATATATGATATAAATATTTAGTCCGCTGTAAACATCTAATTAATCCCCCCCCGTGCTAATCTTCTTCGATCGATTACGACGTACCGATAAGATTCATTCTGATATCGCGACGATGATCGTTAAACAGATATAAGCGATTCGAGTAATATAAAAGCTGATTTAACGTAGATAGCTCGTAAGATGGACACGTGGTCGCGAGAAGGCGTCGTTGTATCTTTGCGACGAGGCGAGAGGTCGGGACGGGAGGTCGTTTCTCTCAAACGCGTATTCAAGGGATCGATCGGGCGGGATGATCCTCGCTGGATCTTCGAACTGAATGAACGGATGCTTTCTTCGGCATCCTCGGATCGTGCATCCCGACATCCCGCGACGCCGCGATCATGACGCCGCGTCTCATAGTTCGTTTTTATCACGATACTACTTCTAGATATATACATACAAATATAAATATATATTATATATATATATACGCTAACTATATATTATACATACGTTGTAAGTAGCTATTTCTAGGTGTCGCATTTGTTTGCTGAGACGATGCACGAGCCGACTCCCAGTTGGGCGACTGGGCGAAGGAGCACCCTCGAGAGAGGATCTGTCACGAGAGAGTTACAGCACTTTCAGTCATGTTTCGAACAAACTATCTTGCATTTGTGTATTTTTCGCTATTATCTTAGCATCAATTTAATTCTCATCCAATTAATTAGATTTATTTAATTATTTATTGAAGAGATAGAAGAGCTTTATTTACAGCATTTTGTCACTTATGTTTTGAACAAACTATCTTGCATTTATGTATATTTCGCTACTATTTTAGCGTCAACTTAATTCTCATCCAATTTATTAGATTTATTTAATTATTTATTGAAGAGATGCAAGAAATTTATTTACAGCATTTTGACTTATGTTTTGAACAAACTATCTTGTATTTATGTATATTTCGCTGCTATTTTAGCATCAACTTAATTCTCATCCAATTTATTAGATTTATTTAATTATTCATTGAAGAGATACAAGAGATTTATTTGGGATATTAATATTCTGATACTCGATGCATCTCAATGTTAATTCAATTTGTAAGTCGTAATTAGTACGTCTTAACATTGTTATCATCTCATTTCTTATTTACATAATGCGAAAACTAACAACATGCGCAAAAAATTTTCGTGATCGAATAGTACTTCAAGGGGGTGCTTTGTCCTCGTGAGTCGCCTCTGCTTTCGCAGAGGAATTCCTACCCTCTGCCTCCCTTAAACTGGCCGCGGCTCGACACGTCGACGCACTTTTACTCATCGATGTGATTTTAAAAGGCTGCGCAAAAGCCTCGTGTCTCGTGTATATGTTACGATCGCGCTCTTACCGTAATTAAACGTAGCCGTATCGTCCCAAGTCACCCTTTACGACTTATATAGTATCACGTTCTACTCACTTAACTCGCCCCCGCGAAAACTTTGTCGCTTTGAATCGCTTCCGAATTTAACCAGAGCTAATACATCGGCACAGGCCGATTCGATGATAATGATGATAATGATATTAATGCATTCGTATATATAGTGATGTGATCACTGTCCGCGCGCTATTTCGATCGCGGCTCATCGTTTTGTCTTATATAAGCGAAGTGGACGTCCGCGACGTCGCACAGGTGATAACGTTATGTTAAGCGGTCCAGGGTGCTTGGCAAGAAGGGTAGTAAATGAGACGATTTAGCGATGATCAGTTAAATATTTATATTTAATATATCGGCTAAACATTGAATGTCTTTTTCAGCTGAAAACATTGTTAACGGGTGACACAACTTAAAGACTGAGAACTTAACGTCCACATATTGCTTTATTCACTTCTTGTTCGCGCGCGGTTGCTTTATATTTCTTCATACATTCTTAGCATTCTTGTAAAATTAATACATTTGCCATTTACTTGTGTTACTCTTCTTGCTAAGCACCCTCGAGCCCATCGTTCGCTCGTCGCGTGATCGACGTATATTGTGTGGTAATTCCTTTGCAGGATTCGATGTTACTTTTTGAGAGACGCCGCGAAGCGTGTCGCTCGCTTGTGTATGCTTGATTGATAATATGCGTTGAAAGCATTTGGCTGTTCTTTTCGTACGACGGCGAACGCGGTTCTTCGAGCTCGTACACCCTTCTCACCGTAAGCCTGTAAGACTCGAAGCGTTTCCCTTTGCGTTCCTTTTCTTTCTGATCCCTGCACCCGTGAAACAGACGCGGGATCGCGATGTATTGTCTAATAAATGGGAAAAAAAAAGCAAAGAGGAGAAAACACGCGCAACATCATCCTCCGCGTTTGCGGAGAGACTCGAGGACCCGCTCGCAGTGTGTCGTTTCCTCTCAACGCCACTATTTTATGTTTTTGTACCAAAGTTGTAGCGTCTAACTTTGCGTTAAATAAATAAATCTTAAAACGGTCGCCGACTTGTCTCTCTCTCTCTCTCTCTCTCTCTCTTTTCAGCTTCGTCGGGTTTTCTTTGATTTCCGGATTTTATTTGCGCGCAAACGAGAGTATTTTACGTACATTTTGATTATACAATACGCGCATATATTAATTCAATTCATTTTCTATACATTACTTTAATGTATTATGTATCAATCATAGGAAAACATTAATAATTGCGATTTTTTAATTTATTAATGGCGATTAAAATATAATTTTGATATTTATAATGTATTAAAATATCCCATATAGCATGTAATATAACAGCAATATCACAACAATATTATATTTCCAAAGCAATATTACGATGAAATAAAGCATATTGTTGGAATTATAAAATAATATATTACGTAAAATAATATTTAGAATTTTACGTAATATTTCCACAGTATATTGCAATATTGCTGAAATATTTCTGTAACATTACGCGCTATGTGGGATATTACAGATTTGTATATCATCATATATAAATTTTATAATTATTTTTAACATAATTATTAATATTGTATATAATATACATTTCATTACGTCATTATTATTTAATTACACAAAATATTAAATATATATATAATTATTAGTATATAATTATATTGAAAATTATATAGTATATAATTATATACAATATTATATTTTAAAAATTTAATACATTATATAATAGTTAAATAAATATTTAATTTAATGCATTATATAATAGTTAATAATTTAATATATAATTTAATATATTATATAATAGTTAAATACAAATTTAGATGAAAGAATCGCAAAGAGAGCAAGATAAGATCCAGCTTCATTGATGAGGTTCATTGAACCCATTCATTCACCGGGCTTTGAATGGGAAAATTTATCTACAGTTGCGCGTATCTCTCTTTAATCCATCTTATCGATGGCGCACTTTACCGGCGTGATGTTAGCAAAGGATTATCGCGGCGCAGTAGTTCGATGTCGGTTGGCAGTGACGGTTGTTTATACGATGGCGTCCGGCGGTGGTACGTGTCCGTTTATATTTTCCATTTTTATAATCTCGGAGCCTGTCTAATGACCGGACTCAACGCAGAATCACGCATTAATGTAATGATCATTCGCTCTTTCTTTTATTTCATGCAACGACAGAGAACGGAACCGAAGAACGAACGGAAGCATCGACGCCGGCTCAACCCATCGCCAATGCCGTATCCGAGACGACTCACGTAAGTAAATTCATGTAACTTCAGCTCGTTGGCGAACAGCGTTATTTCATTTGAGGAATATCAAGAATCGTGTTAAATAAATACGAACGCGCGTAGAAAACGCGCTCGCAGTGCGAAAGTAAGGTTAGGTTAGAGCTTGACTTGTGCGGCATCATTATCATTTATTACCTGGTATCTGTCGACTGATCACAACCTTGTGTTAAAGCCATAATATTCTTGCAAATATAGAACATGCGTTTGCACTTATCCAATTGCGGATTAAGTCAACATTTCTAAACTAGCTTGTGTAACTTGTAAGTGTATTGAATCTAATTACATTAACGTCGGAGTTAACTAGTAAATTAGATTTTGCTTGTATATATTGCTTTAAAGCTGATATTGTGATTCAGGAATCATTAAGTCAAGTTAATCAGTTAAAGTTATCGAAGGAATCAAAGTTATTTATACAATAGCATGCAAATTAATGTTGCGAATATTGCTTATTGATCTATAAATTCTATATTCTTTTTGTTTACAGAAAGTAATAGGAATGGATAAAGATGGTGATATGTCTGGCGTACCAGCAAAGAAATCTCGCGTCGAAGTGCAATCTCTTCCAACCAGACAGTATTTGGATCAGACAGTAGTACCGATATTACTACAAGCGTTGTCCTGTTTAGCCAAAGAGAGACCCGCTGATCCTATAAGCTTCCTTGCTGGCTATTTACTTAGAAACAAGAGTCAGTACGATAGCGGCGGCTCGCCGCCGACTAGTCAGTGAATGCTTCCCTGTTCATGTGCGCATTTCGTGGTAATATATGAACTTTACTTCCTAAAAACCTCTTTTTGATACTTCAAGGACATATTTACGTTATACACGTATTATGTACTTGCGTATTTTCGAACGAAATAAAAATGAATTAGCACTATTGTATGGACAATAGTGACTTTTTAGCGGAATAATATAGTATTATTCTGTGAAATGCAAAACATACGTTTTTTAAATATTGAAATTATTTTAAATAAATATTGTTTTTTATATAAAAGTAGTAGTAACATCAGAATTAACCTGATTGCAATAGCAGTTATAGAATTGATATTAAATCGTTATTGACTAATATGTATTAAAAAGAGTTGCCAACTTTTCTATGCGAGTACATAGATAAAGTAAAATTGAGAAATACAATAATGTGGCTTTTATGAAAGAATACCTTAAAAATACATATAAAAAAAGCATATAGACTTCTTTGGTTTTCAATTCTTTGCAAATTTACGGCGCGAGGGCGAACAAGAGAAAGGGCGGTGAGAAGGGCCGTTGCCATCGATCCAATAAATCGTAATGAACCTTCCGTGCTCGTGTCGATTTTAATTGGAACGGCGATTTAATTGGAGGCAATTAAATGTAATCGCGCAATGAATCGGCGTTAAATTTATCTCGCGCTCCAATAAAATCGATAATTTACATCAGACGTGCAACACTCGCGAGTCTTGCCGTTGCGAATAGAGAAAGGGGAAAAGAATGTCTAGACACACACACACACACACACACACAGCGCTTGGTTTTATTATTCTTCGTGTTCTATTTCGTCTTTCGCTGCGGTTTTCGTCTCGACGAAAACTCGTCGGTTGGTCTTACCGAGTCTCGCCAGAGTAATTGGGCTCCCTTCGGGTCGTCGGCGAGGCACAAGGAAAAGAAAATCCGTGTAGCGGCGTCCGATTGTACCGCACGAGCTCTAAACGACGACGCGAGAAGATATCGGGGTAATTTCGTGACCGACAATTCGCACGGCGACATCATCGGACCCGGTCCAATTAACAGCGAGCTATCCTCCTGCTCGGGTTCTCCTCGTATATCCTCTCGTAGAATTCTCGACCCTTACCCGTACACACGTACATTGATCGCGAACTCTTAGTTCTTTGTTTCGTACTCGTTCAGCTGGGAGGGTCGGCGCGTTTCTGTCGTGATAAGATAAAGGCACTAAAGCAGTATTTTGCTAAACTTGAGTTCCTCGTGCAAAGTACTTTACCAGTAATTTGTTCGTCTTAGAAACGTACAGGCTGTCTCTGGAAACCAGCAACAAATTAGATAATGTAAAATTAAAAAAGGGAATGTGTGTAACGATTTTGAATATGTCTTTTTCTTTTTGCGGGAAGAAAATAAAGCTTTCACGCGTTTATTATTCACCACATTTAATAACTTGAAAAAAAAAAAACTGATATTATTTCACAATAACTCCATTTTATGCGCATGTGTGCGTGATATAAATTGCGCTTTTAGCATGCGATAAAATGCTGTAGGAATCTGAATTTCACTAGATGAATGGAGGACTGTTACATTTTAACATTTTATATGCTCGCTCATTGTCGAACGACACACTAATATCGGTTCTGTTTCTGTGTATTCAGAGTGAAATTCCACGTTCACCACTCATTCCCGCAACGGATCGCGAATAAATGCGCAAAAGTGAAAAGTCCACACTCGCGGCACACGATACAGAAGTTCGATGCGACTGTTGACGACGCAGCAACATCCACCTTCACATTTTTTTACTTTCCTGCGCGCGAGAAGCAATAGTTTCCACGTCGAGTTGCTCCCATCTCCTCTCCACATTCCTGTCTGCCGTGCTTTTCCAACTTCAGAACTACGTAAGTAGCTTTATGCAATACTAGAACATGAATATACGGAGTGTATCTCGAACCAAACGGTTTTTTTTTTCGATCATGGATATAATGCAGATTTAAGTGACATTTCAGCTTAAATATGGATCATTTTTAAACAATTATATAATAGTTTGTTTTATAAAATTAACATTGATTATTTTATCTAAAAGAGTCCTATTATGAAAATGTTTTGCATTTTTACTAATTTAGTTTTACTTTCTTACATTTATATAATGCCATTTCTAAAAAAAGCTCTACATAAGTTTCCTTTCATTGTTACATATATCCATAGTAAAAAAAAATCGTATATTTGAATAGAGATACTCTATTTCATGGATTGCAGTCGGTATAATTTTTGCAAGTTTAACGCTACAAGCACACGTAATGAAACGCGACGATTGACGCATGATATTGCCCTTTTATTTATATATACATATATATATATATTTATATATATTTAAAATATATATATATATATTTATATGTAAATACATATTTTAAATATATTATATATATATTTTATATATATATATATATCATTGAATCTATATCTATATCGAAAATTGTGTGAACTCGCCGAAATTGTACCGGTTTCAATACTCGCCCTGTACAACCCAGGCACAGATATTCCGGATATGGATATATCTGCCTATTCTCTGTTCTATCCCTGCGTTATTCTCGTGCGAGTCGCACTCTCGATACTCACATCAAACATCGAACGCCGGATCAGCGAAGTATTTCGTAGTTGTGCTAACAGTGACCGTGATCATGTCGCGTGTCGAGCGTGCAAACCGAAAGGTAGGCAGATAGGTAGATCCCCCGAGCGTGTCCTCTCCAGAGGCGACCCTTATTGCGATTTGCCGCGCACATATGCGCGATACGCATATAGGGGCAAGCGTGCTGCACGCGTGTGTACACACGCGTGCGTGCACGTCCAAGGAGAGAGAGAGAGAGAGAGAGAGAGTCGATAACTGTGGGCCTCCTAGCTAATGGCCGAGCCGTGTCACGATTTTCGTCAGGGCGTGCAGGTTCGGAACCCTGCAGATTCACGGTTGCACGCCCGCACTTGGGACGACTCGGTCCAATTGGCACGCATATTGGAATTCTATTACCGGGATTACGGCCGGTAATTGCTCGGTTTAGCGCAATATCGCACGGCCGTCTGTCCTCGTCGCCGACGCTCCGGCAGCAGGTCCAGCGCGTGCGGATTAGCCGCGCGCCTAATCGTTGCCCGCGCGCGCACGTGATCCCTCGTTACGATCGGCGATTAATTGCTGCTGGATGCCGAAAACGTCAATCCCCCGCGTTACCCTCTTACCGTATTGTATTACCTCTTCAAACAGCGCGGCCCTGATAATTATAATGAACCCCGCTGTTTATCGAAGTTACTAACTTTAAATGCCATTACTATTACAAGCGCAAACATAACTTGTGAATATACATACAAGAGACTTTTTTTTTTTGTAAATCTTTAATTTCGTCATTTATATGACGCAAAGTATTCTGCGTCAATATTTCCGAGATCGCTTTTATAGGAAGATATCTAAGATCTGCTTTTATAAGAAGAATTAATTAATGGATTAGCAGGCTAGTATAAATATAACTGTGTGTACTTGCTTCTCTCTCTCTCTCTCTCTCTCTCTCTCTCTCTCTCTCTCTCTCTCTCTCTCTCTCTCTCTCTCTCTATCTCTACCTCTCTCTCGGCGTTCGATTTTGGTCTGCGTTTCAAGTGCGCAGCTTGAGAGCTCAGCGACTCGAGATGTTTACGATGTACGTCCTTTGTGGAACGCAGTTGGGGAATCGCAATTGCTAAGACGGATCGGGACGGCTTTTCAAGGCTAAGATTGATTAATTAATACAGCGGAATAACGCCGATAATTAAATAATGCCAGTCTCTACATTATTCACGTATAGGAGTCAAAGGATCGTAATATTCGCGATTAGAGCGCTGATAGATGGAAATTATCCTTTGTAGCCCTTTCTAGGAATAGAATTTAGAAATCATGTGTGAATTTACGAGTATGAAGTATTCGTGTGCAGAGACATAATTAGTAGCTAGATAAATTTTGCTACTTTAATGTTTCTAAATAAATTTTATAGAAAAAAGAATTTTTTATATATTTTAAGTATTTAATTGTTGCGAAAATATATAATTCAGTACTTTTTTCTGTAGATAGCATAAAATTGTATACGGATTCAACATTACATTTTTAATTAATACAATGATATATCAGGCAATATTGTACACAGTACAATGATAAAAATTTCCGAGAAATGAACGTTCAACGCTCATACTGTAATATTTTTTACAGTTTGACATTTCTTCGTCAGGTTTTTTTTTTTCGAGAAATCACCGATTTGTAGAATGATTTTTGTTGAAAGTCTCGGTCCAAGATAGAGAGGACGGTGAACAAAATCGCTGACGTTCCCGATCGGCCAGTATAAGAATACAATTCTTAAGAAGCGCGACGGGATTTTTAGAAATTCTCTTCACCGATGCGGCACAGGATTATATAAAATGTTTCTACATAACTGAGAACTCCACCGCAGCTCTTTGCTTTGCCGGGGTGTCGGGGAAAAATCGCTTACCCGGCAGATTCGTGCTGGCTAAAGCCCTCCTTTCTCTCGTATTTTTTTGCCGCTTGAGTTTTATCTGATAACGGCAAAAATATTTTTCGGTCTCCCCCGCGAAAGGTGATACACGATCTTTTGTTGTCACAGCAAAAAGCCGAAGCAATAAATACCGATATGAATTCCGGGCCTCTATATATTTTTACGATTAACTGCATTTCGGATTTCGAACCCCAGCTATTGCACGAACAAGTTTGCACACTCATGCGTAAGAATTTATAAAATATTGATATCTAAGTTTTTCATTTAGGAAAGCAAATTTTTTTTTACATAATTTTTACAATAAACGTTTACGAGAAACGTTGATTGGCGTTGTTTACAAATTGCAATCTCAGTATTTCGACATTAAATGAAAAGTAACATAAATAATTGCATACTACAGAGAATATTTCGAATAATTATTTGGTACTTCCGTATTGAAGTGTTCGAATATTCAAGTTTCAAAATGGAACTGTGTGATGCCATCCGAATATTTGAATATTCGAAAAACTTCAAAATTCAGATTTACTTTGCTAATGCGTTTTGCTTCGACAAAGAAGGCAAAACGTTTCTGCTCGCTTCGATTCAATGCGAGTCGGCGCTTTTGAACTGGTTAATCCATAAAGTGGCATTATTTCCGGCGAGATGGCCACGCTTCGGGCAGGGTCACTTCGTTATCGGGTAACGCGCGCAGTCAACAATCGCGACTTTTCCACGAGGGTGCAACGCGCCGGCAAAACTTAAATATTTGTCGGAGATTATATTCATACTCTCTCTCCGGATTCGCGGGTCGACTTTTTAATCAGTTTGTCGACCGTTCTTGTGCTCGCGCGCGTTCTCTCCGTTTCCACCGAATTATCCCGCGGGCCTGCCACAGATTTTCATTTCAGATCTGGCTTCGGTACTTTCTGCGCGGACTCTGCGAGAGAAAATAGAAGCTCTCCTCCGTTCTTCATCCCTCTTCTTTCGCCCCTCCCTCTCTGTCTTGATTTCAATCTGTTTGACGGTCTGCCTCTCTTACCGTGGCCGCTCTAGCGTATGGCGACGACGGCGTCTCGGTTCGAAGACAACGAGACAAGACCCGCGGCGGAGAGACGTACGTTATCAGGTCGCGGCATCGCTCGAGCATCCCAACTTCATCTTATTCCTTCCTCTCCGCGCGTTCAGGTCGAGTCCTCCAGATTTGTTGGTACCCTCCTTGAAAGACCCCTCAAAGATCGTCCGGGCAGTAATTGCAGGAATCAGTCATGTTACCTCTTGGCCAGACGATCTATCTGCCGGAAAATCTCCGCGATGTTGATCTCTAATTTTCTTCGGGCGATATCAGGCCGCCGTCTTATTTGTCCGCGATTCTATTCTTGTATCTATTTTATAGGAAATTTGTGAGTTATGTGACATCTCTCGATACGCGACACTTCGATTAGTAACATATTCTTTGACATAAATGTATATAGATTGAATGAATTCTAACAAAATATATTAATTAAAGGTGATCTCTTCTTATATAAAAAAAAAAAACATTTTTTTCTTTCTAGGAAGAATATAAAAATTTATTTCTCAATTTTGCTACAGAGAATGGATTTTATTTTACATAAAAACTGCTTAGTTAAAATATACCTGCGATTGAATTTGCACAACTTGTTTAATTAATCTTGGCTATATATAAGTTAAAAGCATTATTTATAAATATCGTTTTTTTTTTTTTAAGTATCTAAAATCGATACGTACTACTCTGTATCACGAAATAATGGCGCGTGATTATGACTGGGAATATATTTCAGAGGTATACACACACACACAAATACTCTGTGCCATCGCAGCGAGTTATTATTACCCGATCGCGAGACCGTAAAATTCGATCTTACGAACGAAACTGCGATCGGTGGGGAGACTTTCGGAAACACGGGCAGCCATGAGATGTTCTCGGATGGCGTCTAATGGCTGGAACTTTATCGGAAATAAATATTTTTTGCTTCTGTGCAGCGCGCGCGCATCGTGCCATTATGGCAAGAGCGGTTAGTAAGGCGATATCGGCATCGCCTGCGCAGCCTGCATCGATTCGATGAAACATACCCACGAAACATTACCTTTCTT
This sequence comes from Lasius platythorax, assembly GCA_963971435.1. Classification (NCBI taxonomy): domain Eukaryota; kingdom Metazoa; phylum Arthropoda; class Insecta; order Hymenoptera; family Formicidae; genus Lasius; species Lasius platythorax. The sequence goes on from OZ020546.1 coordinate 7,298,803, forward strand.
TTAATGGAGCTTAATGCACAGATCCACCCCGTGGGCTTCGACTTTCGATCGCGCGGAGTCCCTCCTTTCCCCTTCGCCCACCCCATCCTTTATCGTCTTCCCTCCAGCAGCAGGTCGGCGTCTCTCGGCAAAGCGCTTAATCCTCCAACGAGTCGAAAACCCCGACGGTATTACCGCAAACGTTGATTTGTGGTCGCAATAGCGACATTATTTATAATTTGTGGGTATTAATAGCCGGGCTTGTATCCTTGCGTATAGCATCTACCGCCACGACCCTTCCTCTTTCATTTTTGCCGTTGTCCTTACCTTCATCTTTCTAGTTTTTCTTTTTCTTTTTTATGGGAACAATGTCGTTTATAGAACGGAATAGTATTAAACATGTTGATATAAAAAGATTTGATCTTGTTTTAGATAAAATATTTTTTTTTTTTTTTTCATTAAAATTGTAATTGTTTTTGAAATACTTTTATTAATAATTTTTTCAGATATATTAATTTTAGAATTTTCTATTTTTGTATGGAAAAAAGCAATTATAATATAATGTATGCCAATTAATGATTAATATAGTTATTATATTATTTTAAAAATAGCCAGGATACTTGATTTAATAAATCAAGAAACGCGCGAAATATACATAGGTACACATATTACATAATACATATTATAAATATACATAAATATATATAATATATATTATATAATAATACAGTTCTGTAATAGAAACGCCATTAATATACATAATATAATAATTAATATACATTCTAATAATTAATGTACATAAACAATATATATAAATTTAATAAAAAATAAATTAATATCTATATTAAATTAACATAAATTATTTATATGTATGTGTGTGTGTCTTGCAAAAGTAGCATTATACCATTACATAATTCATTTACTTTGGCATTCGAATTGTCAAAAAATGGAACGTGTTCACTATGATTATAATAATTATTCGTTTCTTGTCGTTCACTCGATCGTGGACGGTCTTCAGACTGCATTTTAAATCCGGAAACTTCTTGCATATGTATGAGTAGCCGCGTTTTTTTTTTTTCGTGTTTTTCGTTGCATCCCTCGTCTTCTCTTCTCGCGACAGCAACGAAAGCAGGGAGAATATCGAAACGATGGAAAACCACGCGGTGTACCTGCGAGCGCAGAGTCTCCGAATACGTTATTTCTTCGGACTGTTATTTTCACAGTAGAATCTATGCGGATATACGGCGCATAGATAACGGAATCAGATTGCTGTTGTGCCATCCCTTACCACGGAATAATACCTTACCGTCGTATAACTCACTACTAGCGGACCGATATTTTTGTCCGATACGAAGGCTACACACGGCTTTGGATGCCTCGACTGCGCAATTCGTTCCTTTTCTACTTGCGCCTATTGTCCAAGCATTGCCAATTGACAAATTGCGAGATATTGCGCAAATTAAATCCTTATGTTTTTTTTTTTCTAAAAATAAAGCATATGATTATTTTTTTATTTAATACTTTTAGAATGAAAACAAATATCGGTTATCTATTCTGGAAAAAATGGCACACAAATGATAAAAAAATAATACACTATAGTTGCTTTATCGAATTTTTAAAGTGTCATTTTATTATTAGTATACTCCCAGTCGAGTCGTTCCGACATTTCGATAGACGCGTTTAAACATTTAAAGTTAAGTCTATTGCATCTTGTAAAATGTTAACGACTCCGGTAATGAAAATGGCTGTTGCTTCGTTTCCGCCTTTCTTCCTCAATGTATTTCGCAACGCCGAGCTGAGAGTGCCAGTCTTCTGTCACATTGCAAACGACCAAAACAAATTAGCGGATATAATGTAATTGCACGGCACCAATTTATTTCCGCTGCGCGGCGAAGCGCAACTTCGCGTTTCGGGCATTCTGCCGTAAATGAAATTAAGATTAGCACGAAACAGAAAATAATCGCGACTCGTACGCGAAGATAACGAAGCGATCATATCTTTGCAAGTTAGGTGAAATGTCAGAAGGAAAAATGAGTTCGATAAAACTTCTTTGCCTATAATATTGCGAGCCGGAAACGATTGATCTTGATTGAATTGTACATTCAGAATTGATTCCCTGTCGATATCCACTGCATTCGCTTTTCCCGACATTCAGATTAAATAACGTGATCTGTTTTCCTTATTCTACATGCGAGCTGACTGCGTCTTTTCTATCGACAAATTCTTTGACGAATATTGAATGGATTCTTTATTATTTGTGTGAATATGTTATTTTTTTATATGTATTTTTTATTTTTTAATATTCATTATCTGGCTATTATACTACGATTAAAGATAAAAAGATAGCGTTACGTATTTTGTTTAACGCAACGTATTATTTATATTAGTTAAAAAATAGAGAGAAAACATCGCATTATATGACATTACAAAGTAACAAAGCTTCATGCAGTTTTTACAAAATTTCCGAGCAACCTCCGACGTTTAATTTAACTCAAGAGCTGTTAAAAATACTCGAAGAAATTACCATTGCTTCTTTCGGACGCAATTCGCGTTTCAACTCGCGGTAAAAGTATTTCTATCATTCGAACGTGCGCTTTTAGAGCGGTGGTACGCGATTCTCGAGAAAAATCGCGGATGGAAAATGAATTGAAATTTATAATGTTCTTGGAGAGATTAAACGGAAATGCCGAGAAGGGGGAATCGAAGATGTTTACGGGATTCGACAGCGACGCGACGCGCAACCGAGTCAGACCGCGAATTGGAATTCTCTACCTAATAAATCACCGTTATATATGTGCGAGCACGACGAAGCGACGTATTCACAAGGCTCTCTCGCCATTTCCCTATCTCGATATTCATTGCCCGGCATGAGCCATGTCTGGTTATGGACTTGCCGAGAAAGCCAATACTGTTTCACGCGGAGATATGCGTACAGGATGAGACATGAAATCGACAAATTAATATCTTTTAAAGTATGGATTCTAGAAAAGAAATGCATCGAATAAAAATAGTTTCGGTTATGCAAGTTTTGCTAGGAAAGAAAAAAATCGACTTCTATTCTATTGATCTTGAATCTATGGAACCGAGTTCAATTGGATTACACTGAATCAGTAATGAATTTCGTCGATGCGTAAAAAAGTAGAGTGCATCGCAATTATAACGCACGACTTTCGCTACTCTGCTTCCATTATCACACTTTTTCGGCATTTAATAAATTAGCTGCCAATTAGCTCCGTTCACGATCTCCACTCATCAGTTGCATTTATGTGCAATTGAATGAATAGCCTGCCTATCGAAAATATATCACGTACATTTAATTTGTTTAATAACATAATATATTTTAATCACACAACTGCAAGAGAACGTATTTAAATACAATTTTTTAATTTCAAATCAAATCAAATAAATAAATAATTTTTTATCGGAAATAATTTTACGTAAAATTCGAACGAACATAAAAAGAATTAAGCGCTTTAATAATTCGTAGCAATATAATTGCGTATTATAAATATCCCATGCGAATAAAAGGCGCGTAGTCTTTTCAGGTAATATAAATAACGCCGTGTCTCGGTTCTGGAACGTTTTTCACAGCCTATCCGTTCGCAAAATCGCGTTTGGGACACTCCGAAGAGAAACTCGTAAACCATGCGAAACGACGGCCGTGTTTCTTGCTTCGTCATTCCCTCGACACCAACCCCTGCCAACCGTTGTTGTCGACATTCTGATTCGCCGTTAAAGATGGCCTGGCACTATCTTAATGGATATCTAGCCGGTTTTCCGGATTCGTGCTACAACACACGCGGTACCCTTCGAAGCTTCCCCTCCCCGATCGCTGACGACTGAAAATCTCTCGGACCGAACCAATTCTGGATAACAAATTGCGTCGGGAAAATAGGTGCGGCAAATTTACATCGTCTCGCGAGATTTAGATAATGTGTCTGTTTCTCCGATTAGCCGATTGTCATGCCCGGATGGAGAATTACTCAAATTTTAAATACTTGTCTGCCAAACGCGCGCACAGTGCTGTTAATATTAACCATTTTTCATCTATTTTCGTGCGGTCAAAATTTCCGATATTGGCCCGGATGTGATACGATTTCGATATTTAATCTCCGTTAATAATACACACACACACACACACACACACACACACACACACACACATATATATATATATATATATATATAATGTGTGTATATATATATATATATTTATAAATAAAAGCTGGATTGCCGCGTGTCGGATGTAATGCATTCGATGTGGATATGCGAGTTAAGAACTGTAATTTAAAGTTAATCAGCATCCACTTTAGAATGACAAAAATGATACTCTATTGATAGAGTACAACAAGATTCGGATCCTTTTAATTTTAAAATTTCCTTTAATTTATATTCCAGAATCAGCACATTAGACTTTCGAGATGAATTAGTCAGCGAAAGTTAATAAATTTAAATTAGTATTTTTTCATACATACACTTAGAAAATTAATTATTAATTAATAAAATAAAATACACACATACAATTGTTTAGGTTCTAAAAATATTTCGCCGTTCGTAAGTGTTTAATCGTTCGGGGAAAGATCGAGCAATAAAGAGAAATGGAGCGATTTTTTCACAAACGTAATCCAGAAAGGCGACATTATTGCGATGGAATTGTTTCGACGAAAGTCCAATCGAAGCGTGTGTACGCGACGGTGTCGTCGATGACGACATAGGGATAGCGGCGGGTGATTTCATCCATGATAGGTATATACCTTTTATCCGCTATGCAGAACGGCCGTATTAAAATGTAAATGCGCGGTAGCTAGTTATTATGCGGAGCGGCCGATGCGATCTCCACTGGCGGCGATGCGACCCCGGTCGTCCTCGTGTGTGCCTCGTACTACACCCTCGTCGTCATCCTCGTAAACACCCGATAATGGTGAAACCGTGTAGCTGGCTATACGGCGCTATGCGATCGTTCTGAGGAGCGGAAGACGACAGAAGGTGGGATTCCTGATCGCGCGATCAAAACAAAAAAAAAAAAAAAATCCGGAGTGTCCTGTATATCTTTTTTTTTTTATAGTATAATTCTTGGAGAACAGCTGCTTTATTTATATTCTGAGATTTGAAACTTAAATGCGTTTAGAATCTACCCCAGTAGAGGGGTAGTAACCTTATTTTATCACTAAAATATTAACTCTTGATTAGGGGTCTATAATATATATAGATAGTAGATATAATATACTTTGATGAGAGAAAAGTGTATATATGTATGTATATGTGAAGAAAAAAAGGGAGGGTAGTAGTTCATTCGCTCTCTCGCGGAGAGAGATACTCGTACATGTTCAGATCTATTGTTGCGAACTTGTTCGCGAATGGTTTAGTTCCGTCTGTAGAGACGATTCTCGTGTCGGATTCGTTAAAACTATCGGTATCCGTTGAAAAGAACGCCGTTATGCTAGCCGGCGCCAAACGGTTTATCTGAACGAGGAGTTGCGTTTCTGAAAGGTTTGTGTCGCGCAAAATCAAATTTTCGTATGCTGCGTTTTACGCGTCCGTTAAGTGCGAGGGATCGATGTTACACGGGCAACGGTACGTAACAACAGCCATTGTAAAGATATATTATCCGCCGTTGAATTTGCTCGTAGTGTGCCGATACGGTCGTCGAGAAAAACGTTCCAACACCAACGGCTTTTTCCGGCAGACCGACTTCCTACATTGTACGGTGTCGCATTGGGGAGATTAACGGAAAACGTTCTCCCTTCGGAAAACGGATGTGCGCGTTAAGGTATACAGAGTGTTTCTAAAAGACCACAGTCTTAATTTTAATAACAATAATCCGCAAAAGACTCAGATTGATGTTTCGTTCATTAAGTTATAGATACTTCTATAGATATTAAGATTCACAATAACTTTCTTCGTAAAGACTAAAAAAATTCTTAGTAATATTATATATATATATATATTATTTTATATATATATATTATATATATATTATATTATATTATATATATATATATATAATTATTGGAAAACAGACAATCTACCAGGTACTATCTAATTTTGTAAACCATATACGCCGTTGGCGCGCCGCCCGATTGACAATTTTGTAAAGATAGTAGATATCTTTACAATTTTGCTGCTGTGACTCGTAATGTCTTTCATTGCTGTGCTCGCGATATTATCACCGCCGTCTGTTTTGCGGCGCGTTCGTATTATTTGTACATTTTCACAGTTATATTCCTCGAGGTTTCCATATAATAAAATCCCTCCCGCGCGGCATTCTCTCTCTCTTTCTCTCTTTCTCTCTCTCTCCCTCTCTCTCTCCTGTCTGCTTCTATTTTGCTCGCCAATCTCCAGTATTCCGGGTGCACAGGGTGCGTCGAGGCAACGCGTGACGACGCAGCGCTTCGACCGCGGGAGAGGAAGTTGGTCGGAGAATGCAAGACCGAGGGTGCAACGCGAACGTGAGAGGGTGGGAGAACACATAGCGGGGTTTGAGTAACTGCAAACAGCAAATACCATCAGGTAGCGGCGCGTAGCGTAGCCTCCCTTTCTTCTCCCCTCTCCCTCGCCGGTATGTACACACATCGGCGAGCGAGATACACCGCGAGTGAAATTCGTAAGCAGGAAGACCGGCTAACATCCCGCGTCGATATTTGTCGATCATTGGACCACGCATCCGCGAAAATGGGCTAATCAACTATGTGTTACGGGCTCTTGGTGAGTTTCCGACCAGTTTAAGGCCGTGGGAAACTTTGTTATACCAGTCGAGCTAATGAACCTGAATAGCCAAGTTGATCTGCCAGAGAGCATAGGGCGCAAAGGGTTCCTCGTGGGAGAAAACGAGAGGTGGTTAGAGAAAAGGAAGAGAGAGAGAGAGAGAGAGGATAAACGACAAGGTTACAAAGTAGCCTTGACTAACGCCAAATTCGCAGGTCGGGTTGCTCCATCAAAGGTCAAAGGATATATTTCCGACGGCGATGGTATCGCGTAAGGACATTTTTATGGCGCACTCGGTATCGTTTGAGGAGCTCGCCTCTCTCCGCGACGTATATGTAAATATCCGCTTAATAACTTATTGTTAGACGTCATTTATTGTCATTTATTCGCGAAGTAACGGAAGCTACAACGAATTTTTCTCGCATAGCCCGAAGCCCGGAGACGCAAATTATTGGAATATCTCAATAGATTTCATGGGAGATTTGCCAACGAGGAGAGACGCATAAAGATCGGGGAATTATGATGATAACGTTCGCCGGGATAATTTTGTCGGGCTCCTAATCGCGATACTTCTTAATGCGATCTAGGATTTCCTCGGATTTAATAGCTTCGAATACGATTGTTTGATCGAATCAGTTTTTCGAGGAGCAAATTCGATGATAGCTATTGTCATATATTTAATTGATCATGGTTGATGAAGTTATATATGAGTTATATATCAAGCTATCTTGTACACAAGCTTTCATATATCTGTGAGCATAACGGGTAGAGAAATAAAATTTAAAACACTGCATCATATATTTTATTAGAAAAATATGTTTTTGTAAAAAGCGCTTTTACAATAGATTATGAAGTTTGTGCTACATTTGCGACAAATTTATATAAAATTCGAAGTTTACGTTTGAATGTCAAATAATTTGTTTCATTGATAATCTTTCCTATAAATATATTTTTTTCTCCTTTTGATATTGCGATATTGTCGATACGCTGACGCAATGCTTTATGCTTTTTAATTACCATTTTAGATAATAAAACTGATCAGTTATAAAGTTACAAAGCTAAAAAAAATATTTACAAAAAAATTCTAAAAATACAGTATTTACAAGAAAAGAGCAGCGAAGGATCATTTTGTAATCATTTTGTTTTACCGTGGATTATTATTACTCTTTTTACAGATTGCATTTAAATTTTAATTTAGAAATTTTAATTTAACCTCTCTAGTCTGTTATTATAATATCTAATACTTAATTAAAAACTGATTCTAAATTAGAGGGTTAATAAATTTCACTACATGAAGCATGAATGTGACATTTTAGTTGTGTCTAATATACGTGTGTATTAGAGTAAATTGGCGTATCGTTCGAAAAAAATGTTAGACTTCAAAGCGTTCGACTAAATCGCACATTCCATTAGAGCGGAAAATTCAAAAGCCGATGTAGGTTACTCGATGTAAGTCGCTCGTTACAATGGCCTACTTCGCGGCGAAAGGTAAGGTTGATCGAGTCAATGATGCGACTAATCGGAAAAAACTCTATTTTTTTCCTATTGTCAGTCTTTGTCAGTATCGGTGCAACATGTACATACAGATAACTTCGTTCGAACGGCGCTGATCATATCATCATAAGAAAATCGATGTTTCGATATTCTATATGAAAAATATATTATCGCATGAGCGATATCGTTAACATGTCACGCTTTTAACGAGTATGTAAATTGGCGGTAAATAATATCTTCTCTGTGTTAAAAAATAACGCGAGTTTATGTGGTCGCCGTTTATCGATATACAATCTTCAATCTTAAATCCCTAAACAACATTTTTTATTCTTTCTTTTAATTGACATATAGCGCGGTATCTCAGAAATCTTTCCAGAAATCTTTCTTTATTAGAAAAAGTTTCTTGTTATTAAAATTTTTACTTTATGAATCATACTTAAATAAAATTTTATAAAAGAGAACTTAAGGGATTATTTCTCTATTAGCTCTTTTTACTTTATTCTTCATAAAACATTTCACAATAAAGGCGGATAGTCTAATCTAACAATCTCTGAAACTGCTGTATGTCAAATAAAAAATATGTATAGAAAACAATATATTTTAGATCTTTTTCTATCTTTTTATTTCCTCGAATTGCAACCCTTTACTTCAAATATGAATTTTAATATCTCGCACAAAGACAAGAGGGCTTCTATGCTTCTTCTCGATCCTGTAATCCTCGAGACTCGTAACTTTGCACTCGAGCCTCAATTAATACCGACTTAATTGTTCGACAAAATTCTTCGCCGTCGTACGAAAAGAGATTCTCTCTCTCTCTCTCTCTCTCTCTCTCTCTCTTTCTCTCTCCGGTATTGTCCGGTCTCAGCTGGCTCCGATGGTCTCACGAGATCCCGCGTTTCATACATATTTCGAGCGACAACGGCAAAGGGAGCGTATTCCGCCGCTCTGGGATATCGCAGCACCGCTAAATATTCGAATCGCCATTCGCGATACAAGAGATTATTAAAATATTTAAACGAGCCCGTCGACCGGTCGTTACGATGGGCGGTCTGTAGGGGAAGGTAGGATACTCTTCCTCCCCCTCCCCTCCTACCCCGCGAGGTTCTCAATTAAATGCTAACGAGCGAAGAGCTCTTTCCACCTGAATACTGTTTCGCTGGAGGCTGCAGCAGTCACCTAGCTCGTCCCTCTTTTCCCTCCCCGCGTCTGTACCCCTCTCTGTGCCCTTCATGTCGTTTCCCACCTTCCCTCCCTCACTCTTCCTCCCCCGCCTTTTACGCGACGACATTGTTTTAACGAGACTGGGAACGTGCAATTTGTTCGTCCCGCGCCCGGTCTATGGCAAGAGAGCTGTACTCGCCCGCTGCATTCTCGCACTACTCTCTTTCTCCGTATCTCTCTTTCTCTCGACTCTCTCCCGTGCGTTCGCAAAATCCGTTCTACTTGTTCGCAACGGCGCGCTCTCTTACGCGCGTGCATATCCACGTCGCATCACTACTGTCGCGTCCGTCGTATGGAGTGTTGCTCCGGCGTGAAATAATTTTTTTTTTTTTTTTTTTTTAAAGACGCAAATGCGCGCGTTGCACCGTTGCACTTGTTATGAGTCTCTCGACGCGCCGGCCGCGAAATTGCGAATAAAATTACGGTCCAGTTTGGAGAACGCAGCTTCGTTAGTGCCTCCACGCGTCCTGCAACCTCATCGAGGATGGAAAAAATACGGGAAAATATGTACGCCGTCATTTAGCCGCAACGTAATCCCGTTAAGTGCGTTTTATCCTGTGCAAGAATGAGTAAAATTTTCGAGTATTATCATCTAGCTCTAGCATTTATTTAACATGTACTAAGTGGACAAAGATTAAATAAAGACTTTTATATGAAATACATACAATAACGTTATAATTCTACTTTAATTACATTAGTGAACGAAAACTCATATATATCAAGGTTTTATTTTTGTTGATTTATACCTTGTGACATACATATATTTCGAGAATTTTCTAGTCTCCATAATGACGAAATTTCACACCCAGTATCCATAAGGATTTTCGTTTGAACTTCAAAAAACTACAGTTCTATGAATGAAAATGATATCTCACAATCCTCGATATTCATACATTATATCGAAGTAAGTGGCATTCGCTTCATTTGTCAAATATAATCCGTGCTTCATTAATGCGTCGGAGGATATCTCCTACTTTTTTATACGACTGCCACGTTCATTATTAAAATCCGGGACATAGATTAAAACGGCTGATGAATAATTCAGCCGAATTATAAAGAGTATCGACGCCGCGAAATTTTCCGACTACGCGAAATTAAGCTACGCGCGTCGATTTCGCATTGTGATGTAAATGTTCTCGCGCATTGATCATAGACGACGTTTACGCAATACATTTTGGTGTAGGTACGCGTGTGTGTATGTGTTTCTGAGCGTTCCTGCGCGTGTCTATGTTCCAATATCGTGAGAACGCAACGGAACTTTTCTCGTAAAAGTCTTTATAAGATTTCTTGTAAAGGTTCCCAACTTTTCCACCGCCTCTGATACTTATGTATATTTATGCATTATTTATCATAATGTATCTCGTGCAGTTTATGTATATTTCTGTTACCGCAAAGCCTCCGTAGCGAGAAAAAAAGGACATCCGCGCAGCTACCGTTTTTCTCGGCGAACTCGCGCGTTCCACGACGACGAAACTTTGTCACCGTCGCAAAAATCAAGTAATTACAATCACGAGTACGCGAAGTTGCGCACCCGCAAAATTTCATCTTATAGTTATCTCGAAGTTACCCTAAACTAGTTATACACATTATTAGGTATAATGATTTTTTTTCGACGTACGAGAAATTTGTCGTAGACAAACTATTTTTACGGTATATTTTATATTTTGCATATATTTTTTTTATTAAAAATGTTATAGAGAATTACAAAAGGAAAGGATTTATATTTATCAGTTTGTGAATAATTTTTCGTGCAATTTTTGATAATTTCAAAGTAGTTTAATCTTTTAAAGGAGTGCTATGTGTAATGCATTCTGCTTGTCAAAGTTTTGTGCGATAGATTACAACGAATAAAAATTCCGAAGATACTTTACTGAGCGAGATTCTTTTAATTTAAGACCCCTCGGACATTCGTGAAACTTCTAAGCTGTCGTCTCGTCTTCTCTGACAGATTTCCCCGGCATTAGCTGCGACCTTGGAATGCAGCGGATTATGAGAATATCTCCGCGACGAGAAGAAGCCCGTTTTCTCTCTTCTCTCTATCTCATATATCTCCCATTCTAAAATTGAAAAAAATGTAATCTCGACTTGCCGGCATTTTTACTCCCCGAGAAGCAACGCAAGTTTCTCCAACGGCGAAAATTTCATAAATCCTTATATTTACGCGCAAAACAAAAGAACAGCATTTGTTTCTTATGCGTGGAATTCGGTAAATTAACTGAGGGCTCGCATCTGTGTGTCGTATTTATCGTTGTGTTTTTGCTTGCGAAAGCTCTGGCAAAATAATAGAAAAACAAATCAATTTCCTCAAAGCGGAGATGAAATACCGAATCGAGAAATTCTAGGAATTTCAACAATCTTTTATAAAAATTTTAGAACTCTTAATTATTGATATCGATAAAATTTCATAACATTATTAATGCATTATAAATACATAATATATATATACAAATATATTATATATATACATGTATATATGTATTAATTATATATATATAATACATATAATTTGTTAAGAGAGTTTATTCGAAAAAGTCTTTACTGAAATCAGGACTTCAACCAAAGGTTATTATAATTTTTTTATCATTGAAGGAAATGTTTAAAAGATTTAAGCATTTTTCACTTTTTTCCGTATCTTATCAGTATCCCTTCGAGCAATCCGGCAACTTCGGTTCTAGAAGTGTTTCACTGAGTTATAATGCCAGAAAGTGCCGAACGGCGGTGAGTAAGAGGCGAGAGTGGATACACTGGAGTTAAATTTTAATTCGCAACTAGTTAAAAAGTTAACGGGAACGAAGTGCTCGCTGGCGCGATGATAATATAAGAAGGAGCGAACTTTCGTCAGGTGGCTTAAGACATCCTTTTAGCAAAGGACATTTTTCCTACTTGCTTCTTTTCAATTGCAGAATCACGCAATTTTGCGACGCATTGATTGATTAAACTTGAATCGTGCTTTTAGTGCGGCACGTATTCGATAGATTTTTTTCTCTTTCCTATGAAACGACGTATCCAAGTATCTGAGAATTTTAAAAGTATAAAATAAGGATTAAAAAGCAGCCACGCGAAGAAAAATTGTCTCATTGTGAAACAATAAGTAATGTGATGTAACTGTAATAATTGGACGCAGATGCTGCAACAACGTGTCGAGTGTCTCCTTGTATCTAATAGACGTTGAACGACCTGTTTGGCTCGCTTTTCTTCCTAATTGGTCTTCAGCGATGGTCGGAGATATTTTCTAAAAGAGAATCGTACCAGCCTTTGTAGCGTTGCAGAAAGCAACGATATTTTATATGGCATTGTATAAATGAATCTAGAACATTTGTATTTACGAATTTATTGCAGTTGATTAAAATCTTTTGTTAGTTTGTAGGAAATTATATCAGAGCAATGATCTCCCCCTCCCTTTCCCCCCTCTCTCTCTCTCTGCTTTGTAGCAAAAATCGATGGTTCAGAGTGTTCGTTAGTGATATGTAGATAGATAGAGAGAAAGAAAGAGAGATAATACTTAATAATTATTAATATATTGAAACATATAAAATATAAAAATACCTGCTAAATTGGGTGAAAACTGGATATGTAATAATAAACTGCATGCAAAAAATATTGGCGAGGAGAAAAATGCTTTTATTTTTAATTGGTCACATAAACGCTTTTGCGCATTGTTGTAACAAAGTGCGAAAAATATTTATATAATTAATTAAGGATCAAAGGTATGTTTTTCAGTAATATTTCTGCTCTGCTTTTATTAATTATTGCAATTGTCATAATAATCAACGAAATAAAAACTTTTATAAATGAATATTCATCATAACGTCGGCATAACTTAAACATTAACATGCAGACAATATGTGTAAAAAAATATCGTGCTTCCTATTCCGTTGATGACTCTATTATCTTAATTTATATCTCTTTTTATATTTGTATAATAAAAACGAAGTCCTCTCTTACGTCACCTCTTTAATAGCCAATGAAGGTCAACATATGACGATGAAACGGCGTAACTTTATTGACATTGCGTGGCGAAATGAGCTGTTTGTGTCGCGACAAACGAAACAATCACCAATATGAAACACAGACGGCAATTGACGTGCGACAGTTTATATGAATGAAAAAGAAAAGTAAAGGATGTGTGTGAGAGAGAGAAAGAGAAAAAGAGAAGAAAGAGAGAGAGAGACAGAGAAAGGAGAGCAGCAACAGCCGTCGGACAGAAAGCGGGATGGCGATGGAGGAAAAAAGTCGCAGGCCGCGAGAAGATGAAATTTCCTCTTCCGGTTAAATCGTCGAGACGCGTACGGTCGTCGTCGCCGCCACGACGACGGAAATATCGGTTTTCGTGGACGACGGGTTCATTGTCTCCGTCCTTTTTTCTTTCTTCATTTTTCAAGGAAGATCGTCGAATAAGACAATCGTCGACGCTTCTTTGGCGCTACTTCCTCCTATCCCGATTTTAAAATCTTAATTATAAGATTATTTGGGGAACACTTTGTTGTTACATACTCGATGCTCGATGTGGATACGTTTTATAACTAAAGATGAAGGGTAAGCCAAAACAAAGCAGAGAGAGGGAAAGAGAGAAAGTAAAAGAGAGCGGTTTGAGAGGGAAAAAGACTCTTATTAGTTATAAACTCAGAAACGCAGCGAAGGGCATTTGAGGAGTGAATTTATCGCGCCAATGCATGAGTAAGCTGCGAGTAAGCTCCGGGCAAGTAGTTACCGCGCGAGTCGAGTTTGTTATAGAGAGAGACCGTAATTGCATCCCACCCTCGTCGACTGTACTCGGCGAAGTCGCTTATCCCGTGACGTTACAAAGGGATAGTGGGCCACAAATGGGGAGTGGAAGATGAGTCGGGTGGGACGGTGGGACTCTTTCGCGGAAACGATCGAGAATCTTGTGATTCCAATTAACCGATAACGAGCAAAAGTAATATCCCGGTTTCTTTTCTTCCGCCCTCTTCGGCCTCAGCCTCCCTCTTTTTCCCTTTCCATCGCCACATCGCGTTCTGCTTCTTCATCTTTTTCGAAGTAGATTGATCCCGCGGTTCACCGTCTGCGACTCCCCGTGGAAATAAAAGAAAAACATTTCCTCCATATATGCGTACAAAGTGTCCCGAGTTTTTTTTAAACACGGATTCTTGACTTTTCTAATTTGAAATAGGTTTGTCTTTAACAACAGTATCAGAAACAATTTCTATACTAGGATGCAAAAAATAATCTATTATATTAAAATAATATTTTAGCATAAAAATAATCTAGGACACCTTCTTCTGGGTTAAAATATACTTATTTTTTATATAATTTTAAATTCTATTTTAATAAAATTTTACAATCTATTTTAATAGAATTTTAATTTAATATATTTTATAAGAGTGAAAACTGGAACTGCAACGTCTTGCTATTAAAGATTTGAGAAAGATATATTTGAAATTATTCTTGTATAACTAATCGGAATTATTGCTATCCAAGATCGAATGTGTATTTTTATCATTGTGCATAATATACGGCGATTTATTAATGCAGGCCGATAATTATCCGTGAACAAGCACGAAAAAAAATAATTTATTACGATAGTCTCTCGCGAATCTGCAAAGTATTCTCTTGCACACGGTTTTATATCAAAAGTCGCTCACTTTGTTTGCTTCTGTTCAAGACTTATCTGAGTTACTGATAAATAAATCCAATGTTTGTGACACTGGAATAAGTGAGCAATAATTAACGGCACTTGTCGGATTTGGAGCGAGCGGGAATTTTGCGCCCAACGAACGTCAGCGAAACTCACGAGGCATGTATAAATACTTGCGGGTTATCGTTTGACCGGTCTGAAAAGAAACTTTGCATGCTATGTGCAAATGTCTCATGATGCTGCTGTAACGAAAAAAAAAGAAATTTGATAAACATTTGTTATGAGAAAAAACATTGTTAGAGACAATCGATGGACTGCATAAGACGTACTATCGATTGCGATCGCGAAATATATGTTGCGATGCATCTGTCGATAATTTATTTTCAGAATGTAGGAAGACAAATATTCTATTAATCCGGAGATGTACGGATTATAGACTCTCTTTCCATTTTCAGCGGAACATGACACTGATTGTTACATAATTAAATTAAACTCGATGAAATGATATACTAATTTGGAGTTGATAGGAATTTTAGAGCGAAAATTTGACAGAAATTCGATCGAAAAATCCGCGTATATTAAATGAGTCATATTCGGGTCACTCTGTTCGTTAATGGCATGTCGTGTATGAATATTTCACTCGCGGTTCAAAATTGCTCGAGCGCAGACGAATCTTCCGCAAAGGACGGCCGAGTATGCGAGCGCGTCCTATTCGGCAAAAGCTCTCGCTCTGTGAGCAGTAGTGGGCTTGTAGGGCACTTCCTGACTAATTGCCGGCGGGTTCGCTGTTTCCCGGAAGTCCCGTGGAAATATAGCTTCCGCGGGTCGAAGCACCGAAGACAAACCACGGGAAGTCTCGAGCCTATCCCATAGCGCGGAACCGACCTCGTAGATTCTCCCAAATACATTTCTCGAGCACATACCTACCGACCTTCCGTACCTATACACGAGCTGCTTAAGATCCAAGAGCCTTAAAACAGCATTGTCGTACTAAATTCTCGTGTTTAATTAGTGATTACCGTAGGAATGTGTGCTTAATCGCGGCACTTCGTAGAGAGATAGTAAAAATGTCAAACGCGAGAATTAAGTTTTTGCATGCCGCTCTTATCTCAGAGATTTATCTCAGGAACGGATTTAAATCTTCTGCAATCTGTGAAACCAGAAAAAGTATTTTTTGTCATATATATAATGACTGTAAGGGAGTTTTTCAAGACGATATTAGCAATAGTGCTGGAATATTAATCGCTCGTTAATGGCTCGATCGGCTACCTTTAGCGATCTGAGTTACGGTGCAGTTTCTGGCGTTCAATTAGTAATTAGCGAAGGGACCGACTTGCTTTCTATGAAAATTGCCCATTTTTACGAAAGCACAAAGCTTTTGCATATTGCACGTTACTCGAGAAGAGAATTGTTGTAATGGCGCATTACATTTTACTCGAGAATTTGATATTAACGTCTGTTTAAACAAGATCCTTTTAAACGATATGATATAATGGTACTAATGCGTATATAATAGACTCAAAATTTAAGGAGATTTAATTGTTTGTGAAAAAATAATTTGCATAATCACTGTATAAAAAAATGGATGATTTTTAAGTGATTCTAAAATTTATATTTTCTACACATTTTTTATTCATATTACTGATGGAAATTGTGAGTGGAGGATAACATTTTATTACTTTTTTATTTACATGTGACAAGTTTCAATATCCGACGAGTTTTAATATTAAATCCATATAAGTTTGAAACATATTTCAAATTCCATATAACCGTAGTGAAATTGATGCCAGATTGAACTCACAATTTTCCCTTGAGAAATTAATTCAACATCTCAAGGCAATTTTCCGTTAGATGCGACCTGACACGTTTTTCTCATTACGACTTGTCCCGCAACGTATCAAAGCCTCATCAAGATCGCATAAGACCCGTCCCCTTGCTTCTGCATTAATTAATTACAAACGCGGAGCATGATGCTGCCCGAGGTTTCGGTTTTTAATTCTCATGAATTCGGGGTCTGCTTTTCGGTCTGCGATAATGGTGCGCCAAATGAGCAAGGAAAGAAACATAATGTTTTACTGTTCACTGAAAATTTCAAGAGAAGAAAAAAGTAACGTCATGAATACCAACACTCGCGTGGGGATGCATCAAGTCTTTTCCTATTCAAGTTTTGACAGTTACAGAAGAGATTATTACTCGGACAGAAATTTTTTGTCGACACATGTTTATAGAAATTTTTCTTATAATTAATAGGAGAGGGATAAACCCTATTAATAAGACGGATAAATCTTAAAAAGTTTTAGTACCAATTTCCAAACATATATATATTTTTCGTAATCGGGTAAAATTATCATAAATATTCAATACACTTAATTATTTATTTACATTTTCTCCAAAACGATATCGGATTTCAATTTAAGCTCCGATTTTAAGCCTATCAGCTTAGTGTAGTCAGAATTTTCGCTCCGAATGAATTTTTGCAGCAATTTTTTCTGTCTCTCTCTCTCTCTCTCTCTCTCTCTCTCTCTCTCTCTCTCTCTCTCTCTCTCTCTCTCTCTCTCTCTCTCTCTCTCTCTCTCTTTCTCTCTTCTCTTTTTCTCTCTTCTCTCGTGCCCTTCATTTTCTGGATTTCTAGACGCGCCTCGTCGGCGGCCGGGCAATGTCGCGCCTTGGGACTGACGCGTAATCGTAATTAACGAGACAAAAATGGAACCGTGGCGGCACAACGCGGTCGCGCCAAGTGAAAACTCATATTTACCGGTTAGCGAGCTCAGACGTCTCTACAGTGTAATACCGTGGCATTACGCGATGCGTCGGGAATACCCGACTTTCCGCCACCGGCGGACCGGTGGAAATAAGCCGCCCGGGTTGGGAGTGTGTGTCGTGAAAACAAACGAGAAAGGAACCTGATAAAAAGGAATGAGGGGAAGGGGGTGCACCAGGGGGCAGCGGCTTTGCTTGGCTATAAACGATCGCATTTGCTTAGATGATGGTTTAATGCTAATTCGAGTATTAGTTTCAGGCTATCGGACTATCGTGTAAAGCACTTTTTTATCACTGCCATTTTTCAACTACATATCTGCCCTTCATATCGTTCGTTTAATAATGAGATTAAATGGGATTAGAAGCAGTAATAATTAAGTGACTAATTTATAATAAAAGTTGTGAAACGATAACTCACGCTATTCTTATATTATCAAGTTTATACTCTGAAAGAGATCTTTTTGAATTATGTGAAACATGAGATTTATATTACGATAGAAAAAATAATTTATTATTATATATCAGAAAAAAATATAACGTCACATACATAGTTAAAAAATTGCGAATGGAATTTATATGCTACTCTACAGTATATGTGTGTATAATAGAGACGAATAATTTTGGCTTTGCTTTGATATATTTTAAAATCTCTCATAAATTATTTTCGATAGAAACGTTGAAAAAAGTCGCTAAAATCTCAATAATCTTTATGTGGAATATTTTATAATCAGAAATATTTTTAATGGTGTTTATACAAAAAGTATGCATATTCAATATTTTATTGTATTCGGAAAAATAATGTGCGTAATATGTGTATACAGAAATATTGTATATAATATTTCGTATATAATATTTTGCTGTATTAGTAATATCCATTTTGTTATCGAAAAATTCAGGCAGCAGAGAGACACTATACTCTCTGCTGTTGTCGTAAAAAATGCAATCCGAAAGAAAGAACGTACAAAAGTTCACCGAGAGAGAACCCGGAGGGAGGGAGAAAGACAGGATCGATAGACATTAACGGTGGACGGATTGAGGGAAATAAAATAAAAATTATAAGCCCGAGTAATCCTCTTCCGGCGCATTCTCGTTAATGACAAAATTCCAGCCCGCGTCGGACTACCTACGCGCTTTTAACGAGTTCTCGCGCTTGCGCTCTGTAACAGAAAAGTAATACAATATTTTCCGCGTCGCCTAAGAGGGGTTCCGCCGGCGCTCGTCCCCCTCGCTCATTTTCTCTGTTCCTCTCTCTCTCTCTCTCTCTCTCATTTTCTCTCTCTCTCAGACGGACAATTAAAAGGAACGCGCGAGGGATAATTGCTCTTCGTTTCGATGCGAAAGGCAGGAATTTCTAGCGGGGAAACCCGGACAATAAAGCCCAAGCCGTAGCTGCGTGACAAGGGGACGATGTGATTGTACCGGAGCGACAACCCGGTATGTCGAACGACCAAATGGATTTTACGTGTACACGAAAAATAGAGGTCCGGCCTCCGGGTAGCATTGTACTCGATATAACTCGCCGGTAGGAGACAGAGAGGAGTCACACGTGCGCGACCCGCATGTTGTACGCGCGTTACACCTACATTTACAACGGCCCCTGTAATCCACCCCCGCCTGTGTGACACTGCCGTGGCGCGGCACAAGCGTAAGTACCGGACGAACGACGTGATAAATTTATTTCCCGCCGTGTTGAAATGCATCTCGTGTCTCTCGTCTTCAGAAGTCACCCTGCAATTCCAATTGCGCATCCGCGTTTCTCGCGCTTTCGGGAGGCACTTTTTTTTACCTCCCTTCCCCTTCCCCTTCCTTTCCGCGCGAACGAGAATGAGAAAGGGTATGTTCAACCGTCTCTCCGATGCGCGATCCACAAACTGTGAAAATGTAATTAGCGCGAAAGACCATCGCGAGATAGCGAGATGGCGAGATTTATTGTTTGTTTAATAGAAGGTGCCATTTAATAGCCAACCAATTTTGCAATCTGTTTTGTTCGCGAATTTCCTTTTCCCGCTATTCGCAAAAAGTTACTGTATCTTGAATTGTTTCCTCATCTTAATGTTGTCACATTTGTAGAAGTGGATGTGAATGAAATGATGATTTTTTTATCGATCTGCTGGCATTAAATATGTCCGTTTATTTTTAAGATTTTTTCTATCACTGCAAAAACTTTATTTGAATAAAATCTTAACTTTAGGGTCTTACACAATGATTAATCAAAGTGCTTTTCGAAATTAAAATTTGCAGGAGACATACATATCTAATCATATTCACGCTTCAAAAATTTCGTTTTTATATTCATGTATTTTAAAATTTTACATCAATCTCGTAAAATGCTCTATATCTTTCTTCAGCGAAGACAAAAAAGTCACTGTGGCGGATGATATCGGTGATCGATATCGCCCACTATTTTCTATACGGATATTTTGGGCCTGATTTTGCGAAAGACACGTCGGCGCAACACAGTTGTAATCGCGGCGGAAGTGAAAGATCGAGATACTAAGCGCGTGACCTGCGTATCCTGCGTTAAAACGAAAGCGTCAATTTTAATTACGCGCTCGCACTGGTCTATCCGGAATATCGGGATAACGGTAGCGCATATACAGTTATATATCCGCCGGCGGGCAGGTGCGATATCGGCTATCGCCTCCATTCGCTTCTCGTTGCACGTGAAATCGGGAAATATGAGCACATGAGCACGGTACTGCTAGTCCGATACTCTCATCTTTTTCCCTCTCGTCTCGTTTCTCTTTCTCTCTCACTCTCGCGATCATCTTCTCTATCAGCCACGTCGACACCCCACATTTTCGCATTCGTTAGTGTCTTTGAATATTGGATATAGAATGGAAGCTTGAGAAAGTTTTTCGATTATCACGCAAATGGGGAGCATATTAGAAGCGAGTCGTATCATATTGCATTTGTCTATTTTACTTTTCTTTAGCGGTACTGTGTATGATTTTAACTGAAATATTGTAATCTAAAACTTCTTTTAAGATAGCAGTAATTTAAATATACTGTGTTGGAAAGAATGAGAGAGTAATAAATATTTTGAGCACAAAAGATAAAAAAAATACGTAAAAAGAAAAAGATTCTAACAAAAAATCTCTTTAAACAAGGTAAAGAACATTGAAAAACACCGCGTCGTGTTGATGTACGTTTTAATTCAATTTTATATAATACGTGGAATATAATAAAACATCTTAAGTCGTTTGTGACAAAATGTCGTAATGCATGTTAGGTGAATTAACATTTCGAGTTTGCATTAGGTCGTCAATCTAATAACGTAAGAATACATTTATCACATCTTGACTCTGCGTGTCCGCTAACATAGTTTGTAGTATGTACACGTTCGCCTCTCTCCTCTTCAATTACCTCGAACGCAATTTCTCGCATGACGCTGTCTGCATCTGATCTAGATATACCTGCCGTCGCCGCCCGTGTCTCATTACGGTCCGTCGACGTCCTCTGATAATATTAGCTGGTTGCGATCTCGATTCCCTACATTTTCTGCTAATGATTCTTAATTAGAGATACTCGTACAAAGAATTGGTGCTTCTGGCAAATATTATTTGCCCTACCAACGTATAAATTATGGCCACATAAATTATTACACGGCGCAAAGTTGCGAGGGAAAATTAAGGCTGTATGCTTTAATTAAAGCTTGCAGAGTTTACCAATTTGGCGTAACGTCTACATTGATGTAACGCAAACATTCAACAACGAAGGATATACGTAAGTGTCGGGGTATCAGAGGCATTAACAAACATTACTAAGGGGCTCCAGCGGTCGCAAGCAAATGAAGGGTCAATATTAATTCATAATTAATTCGCAAGCACATCTCTCCCTTTTTCTCCTTATCTCTGATATGTGTACAAAGTGACCTTAATTAATTCACCGAGTCTTTTCTCCCATCGGGCTTTTTCGCTTTTGTATTCGCTCTTCCCTCTCAGCCAGGGATACCGACACGTCCACGGGATGCAACTCGGGATCGACTCGTATTGCGAATTTAAAGCACGGAAAACGAAAGGGAGTTAATTTCGCGCGGCGTTGAGCCGCGATGCGGCGCCATCGTGGAAACTTGGCGAATACAAGACGGAGCCGTGGCATCGCAATGTGTCTTTCGGCCAGTCAACGGCCCTCGCCTTCGCCCGAGGGGTAATTGCGTTTGTGTGTAGCCGGGAAGTTTTATTTGGCTGGCATTTATTCGGCAACGAAGAGACAGCCGCGGCCCACTTAGACGGGGGAGACAAATGTATTTACGTCGTGAATCTGCCAGGATGCCCGCATCCACCTTTCAAGCTTACCCCGTTTATCCCGGGGATTGCCGCGAAATTAAGGGTTCCCGTGTGTTCCTCCCTCGGCTTTTTCTTCCCGGTGGCCGGCGGGAAGAGACGACGTACCGCGTCTCTCGACGAACGGCGGATCGAGTAATCGTCGAACACTCGATAGTATTAGCGAACAACGAGGTAGTAGATAAATACTGCTGGCTAATGGCTACAGTTGGGTCGATTACAGCCAGCAGTGTTTTCTTTGAATTTCTGTTATGTCCCGGTCCAATTAATTGATTTGTTTGGTGGAAGGAAACAAATGACTTGCAGAGTGCAGGATGTTGTATTGCTCCGCTTTAAATTTTCTATCTCGAATTTGTTAGAAAATACGCTTCTGAGAGAAAAAGATTGATGCGAACCTTACGAAACACCCCATGTTTTTTAAAAATTGATTGTGTACGTCGAGAGGAATTAAAGGAGAGAACACATTCCGAGCATTTTTACTTTTACTGGGTAAATGGTCTGCGTCTGACTGAGTATTATTTCCTTCCTGTTTCTACTTAGGTTATTTATAGCCTCATAAGTTGTATCTGACTCGCATATCTTTGTATCGTTTTAACGACGGAGATGGCTGGCGTGCTTTCGTTCAAAATATCTCGTAAAGAAGAGAAAATTATGGAGCGTACAATATTTAACCATTCATTGCAAAAGGGGAAATGCGTATCATAAAGCAAAAAAACTTTTCGAGTGTAAGGACAAATTTTCACAATTGAGTGAAAAGGGAAAAATTATTGAAAACAAAAAGGAACGGATTTATTATATCTGTTTGAATGATTTTCTGTAAAGGAATCGAACAAATTATTTACACGCAGTCGGACTAATCTTCGCTAAGAGGAGTATCGCGCGCGAATCAAGTTCTAGTTTTAAAATATTCCGCGATGTATCGCGACAACTCGACGACACAATCCGAGATGTAAGGGACGCAGCTCGTCGCTTATGACACGACCGGGGCTGGCAACGCGCGCAAACGAACGTGTACGTGCAAATGCTTGCTCCGATAATAGATTCCCCATTTGGAGTTCAGAGTTCTACGGCGAATCTGTAACTCCGGCGATCAAACTGCTTGCAAAGTTTGTCGCTCGAATCGAATGGGAGTTTGGGTAACTCGTACCTACCTACGCTCGATCTCACTCGTACACGTGCGTATCCGCCTGTACTTTCGTATACGTATACACACGCGTTGCATCCTATTTTCCTCCCTTCCTCTTTCTCTCTCTCTCTCTCTCTCCCTTTCTCTTACTTTTCGCGTATCTACTTAGGAATATATAGATGTAATATACATATCCGCATGTACAGGGTATCCTAGAAATCGCTCTCTCGCTTAGAATTAAGAGAGTAAGAAAGTTATCGGCTGAATTACTTGACATTTCAAAGTATAGACAATTAAGTTTGCTCTCCGATTAATTTTAATTCTCATTTCATGAAAATCTTAATATTCATTATTATTAATTTTTTCTCTGCTAGTATTAAATTAATATTAACATTAAAATCTTCATCGTTTTTCATATTTATGACTTTTCAGACTTTTCAGATAAGATTATTGTGCATTGGTATTAGTCGGCATACATTCATCTAAAAAATCGCACTTAAATATGTACAGATACGGCGTATTCTGCTAATCTTCGGCTGACTTGAAGACTGCGCGTTTGATTTTACAGATAATCGATAATACCGAAGGGAAGCATCCGAGACTTCTTTTCGTTCCTTCATTCCGTTCGCAGTTCTTGTCGTTGCAGAGTGTACTATTAGCGCGTCTCTCGGCGACGTGTCGCGATGCCACGCTGTGCGTCGCGAATAAGTAACAGCGCCGTCGAGTTGTACCCGACAGTGTCGTTTCCTCCCGATGGGAATGGACTCGCGCACGGGAATGACATCGCGGAGAATTATTGTTTTCCTCGGACGAGCCACGTAATACTGGCAAGCAGACTCCGTTGAATACGCGCCACTTCGTAACTGCGCGACGACGAAGTGTATACTTTTCTTTTCCCTCTCTTCGAAGTAATGTTATATCGGTATTTGTAGTTTGTCTCTGGCTAGACAGCACCGTCGCCGTGTTTGTTTTCGATGCGTCGAAGATTGGAAACGAATACCGAGCACTTGTATCGCGCCATGACAAATGTCACTCCGCATGTCGCTTCGCAAATGATAACAGATCTTTCTTCACATTTCAGAAAAGTTGGTGATTTGCATCTCGCTTTTCTCGCACGATTAAATCATTCTATATATTGATAGAGATATGTAGTAAAAGTGAAATTTAATTAATTCTATTTTCGAGTTAATTGTCACGATGAATTAACAACTTTCCGGAGAGAAAGCTCATCGAATCTATAAAAAAATATAAATACAAATATAAAAAAATATAAATATAAAGTTGTAATTTGAGCATTTTGTACTATTTTGATTTTGTTAGATAGTAACGTACTTAACATACTTAATTTGCAAAGCTATCCGTCTATCATCGATATATATAATTTCTATCGAAAGAGGAAGAGGGAGAGAGAGAGAGAGAGAGAGAGAGGGGGAGAGAAAGAGGAAGAGAAAATATACATATATTATAGCATCACGAGAATCGATAAATCTATTCATGAATTTTTGGCGCATTTATGAATCGGTCGAGTAGATTCACGAATATTTTCTTGACTTTTCGGCATGTAATAATAACTATATAACGCTATGATTTCTGCATGAGAATTTTGTTGCGAGTTCGACCAAGTGTAAAAGTTTCCTTCAAAACGCAATTTGAGCATCCGATGATAGCGTAATGAGAAAGGCGTTTGAGCAAGGAATACCTACTTTAACGTTCATCGCCGAATACTGTCTGTCCCGAGTCTGTCCTTTTCTACTCACGACGATTTCACGCATCGCGTAATTTATCTCGCTTCTAAAAATTTTTTTAAAAATATGAACTCAATTTTTCTGTAACAAATAATTAAAGCAAAACTTTTATAATTCGGATATTTATATAAAGTCTTTTGACAATTGAGTTGCAAATCATTAGTCTGTTAAAACAAAGTTCATTTGAAATAAAATGACGAAAAATATTATGTATTTGTACTACTTAAGTTTAATTAAAAATTATCACTGTTTAAATATCAATACAAGCGTCACCTTTTTAATAACTTGTTTTTTAATATTTTTTAATATCTTGGGATACCCTGTACATTGCGGTAGCTTGTTCGTGAATTTGACACTGAAGAGCACTTATCGCTCTCTTGTGCTCTCCTCGAGTCGCGAGTAAATCGTACTGTTCGACTTCAGGGATGTAACCCCCCGCAGCGATCTCTTTCCCTCATTCAATCAGTCCTCTTTAGCCTCTCGTTTCAGCCTCTTTTATATTCGTCTATCTTTTTCTCTCTCTTGCTTCTCTCTCTCTCCCTTTCTCTCTCTCCCTTTCTCTCTTTCTCTCTCTCTTTCTCTCTCGCTGAAACTTCGAATATCGCGTAATGTAGTCTATAACGCGGCGCGAAGTACGTAGTCGATAATTATGTCGAGTCCATTACATCTTCAAAAATTCTGGCAGTGAGATTATGAGACGTCAGAAAAAGAGGGTGGCGGGTTACTGGCACTTTCTCGACTTCCTCGACTTCCTTCCATTTTGCCCAATAACGACAAATGCGGTTCCTAAAAGAAAATCCTTTTATATCTTGATTATTAGATGAAAGGAAGAAGAGAGAAAGAGAGAGAGAGGGAAGAAACATGCGCGCGTATAATTTGATATCATCAAATATAATATAATATAACATCATTTAATATTTTTATTTGATAATATCATCAAATATAATATAATATAACATCATTTAATATTTTAAATATAATTACTATTTATAATTACTATTATTATAATACCCCCTTTATATATATATAAAAGTGAAATGTTTCCATAAATATGATATAATCGTTCTTCTATAAACTTTTTTTATGAACAAATATATTTATTTATTTACTTTTTGCATCAAAACTCAAGATTTCAAGCACGCACTTCATACGCTTACTAAGAAATTGTGAAATCCATCACTGATTTCATCGGCCATTCTTTCCGCCTCACTTTTTTTTTTCTTCTTTCTTATGTTACCTGTCTATTCATCTCTTTGCTCTCTCGACGGCCTCCACCTTGCCCGCGTGATTTACCGCGCGCCCCTCATTTTCCGCCACCCCCTCCTCGCTTCAATCTCGTTTTGCCGGGTAAAGGATTCCGAAGAAATTGAGAAAGATTTGCCGATGCCGCCGAGCAGGAAAGCCGATGAAGGAAGGAACGGTAGAGAATGCGAAAGGCAAGAAACCGGAAAAGAAACCATAGCACATCCGATCCGAGAATACGCCCGTATAAAGAGAGCTAGAACCCCAATGCGTTCTCTCTTTCTCTCTCTCTCTTTCTCTCTGTGCCGATAAAATAACATTAAAGTCACGAACGAGTCGAATTAATTACAACGGCACCCTCGACCCCGGGAAGATGTCGTCCAGTATCGTGTAATAGAAACGCGCAGAATACTCTCGTAATCTGCATTATAAAATTGTCGCAGCGGCAATGCAGCTGCGCGTGAAACATAAATACGGCTTGCAGCTCGCATTTACAGAGACGGGCTCTCGACTTGGTCCGTTCGCACTGCTTTGCGAGAATTGGGATCCTGGAATAGGGATTGAGAAATATTGTCGCCGATTCTGATTGTGGCCCCGCCGTGTCTCAACAAAACCGACGCTTCCACGCAATGTCGCGAAGCGATGGCTTTTGGAATTGTATATCGCAATGTGACGAGAAATACGGCACACACGGCACAACTTAGCTTTAACTTAGCTTATCTTGGAACTCTTATTAGAGGATTTTCCTACGGGAACAAGCAAAGGGACGATGTCGCGCAATTCTCGACAGTGTTACTGCCATTGGGCAGATTACTTTTTTGCACCTCCGATATTCCCTGTATTTCACGCGTGTTCGCGAAAATCTGCCGCGATCCTTATTCCGTTATTACATGGCTGCGGCTCCAAACGAAAAGCATCTTGCGGGAAATTGAATTGACGTGCATCACTCAAGCGCGCATCCCATATTTTCACAGCTGGAAATGAAGCTCCCTCTCAAACTCATTGATTATATTAACAGTTTCCTGTCGCAAAAGACTGACGAAAACGATTGCTGGTGATATTCATTCTCTGTGATTAATTTAATCATATCATCAAGCATTTTATTCAAATCTATCCTGCAAATTTATCCTGTATTACAAAAAGTTAGAATATTAACCTGTTGCGAGACGCTATTATTTAAAAAAAATATATATATAACTTTATCTTTTTTTTTTTTTTTTTTTTTATAATAATAGCGTCTCGCAACAGGCTAACATTCTAACTTTTTGTAATACAGGATAAATTTGCAGGATAGATTTTGACAAGAAATATCGTTCTATTCATCTAAAACGATAATAACTCTGGCCAAAAACAAATGTTTCTTTCTCTGTTTTACTAAATTAGTGACGCAATGAAAAAGTTATCGTATAAAAAGAAATGGGAACGCGCCTAAGTAATTAGAAAGCGAAAGCGAATTAAAACGGAGCGTCAGGTCGCTCGCTCGATACGCGGGGATAACGAATGAAATAATGCCGCAATCTTTTCCAATCATGGACCAACGATACGGTGCGCGCGCGCGAAAGTCGAAAAGTCGATGTTTTCAGGACCATGTACCGCGTTGTCACCTCCATAAATCAGCCGAATTCCCAGCCGTGAGCGGCGCGCATCGCCATCACGATCGCGGAAATATCAGCGTTTTACGTCTCCATCCTGCTCCATCGTCAAAAAAGCCCCGGCAGAATCGAGTTTTGCGACGCAACCGAGCGTCGGCTGGCTGACGCATCGCGTCGCAGCATCGGGTATCGATAGTCGAAACATCGTTGCCCGTCACGCAAACGGCAATATCGAAACGATTCGCGCGATATTTCGCGCTCGTACAGCCACTGAGCTTCATTAAATGGACAGCTGCGGTTGCGATCTTTGCGCACAATTGAAAAATTTTCCTAAAGTGCGAATCATGCGTTATGGATGAATACCGATATAAATCCTCAATAAATTTTTGGCAAATAAAAATAGTATAAAAGAGCTACAAAGTCAAATAATAATATACTTAATAATTATTTTACTTGCATCCGTTTTTCTTCTCGAGAGAGTGAGAGAGAGAGAGAGCTACTCTTCATATATTTCTCTCTGATTATTTATTTTATAATAAATATATCGCTTAAAGAATTATTATGTCGCAGGGAAGTTTTTTTTATCTGACAATCCTAAGTGGTCTAATTCTCGTTAAAGTGCCATCCATATCATTTTTAAAGCCTTTTTTTATAGAGTTGTCCCTTGCAAAGTATTACGTTGCCATCATCGTGGTTCTCCTTTCGTCACGAGGTCCTACGCAATTGCGCGGACCTTTCGAGACGCTCTTGGAGTGGTAGTGCCGTTGCGGGGTCGGACAGATTCCAATTTAGATCCGAGGGCATCGGTGCCGGGAGCGAGTCTCTCCCCGCCGGTGACGGCGAACAAGCATCGGCGTCGTTATCGGCACAGGTCGCCGTCGTGAAGAGAAGAGAGAGAGAGAGAGAGAGAGAGAGAGAGAGGGAGGAAGAGAGAGAGAGAGATGCTTCTCGTTCTCCTAGTATAGACTACGGCCAAAGTCGTTTGTATACAAATATGCAGGCGAACAGGAAATTAAAGAGCGTGGCCGAAGGGGTGCGCCAAGAGAAAGTGACGGAGAGAATCGCGTCTCGACGACGGTGTAATTTGTGATACCGTCGTCGCGACGACGGTGCGCCTTCACCCTTAAGCCGATTAGCGATACTTATTCGACACTTTGGTGTTTAGCGATATTTAGCAGCTAATTGGCAATCGACATTCTTATTAGATATTTTTATTGCACTGAGATAAAAGTTCCGGAATCTGAATTTTTTACCTGAATTTTTCTTTTAGCGTAAAAGTTTTACTATACATGTGAAAAAAATATGCATGATTTTAAAATTGATTAAATTTTGTTCTGAACGTGTGAATAATGTTACAATTAGATTTATATTGCTTTTCGGGAAGTATATTTTTTACATCTTTCTTGTACTTCCAGAGTTTTTGCTCCGCGCATTAGTGTACGTATCACAATTTTATAAGATACGAAGTGGTAATTGCATCATCGTACAAAGACGTAACGCGTACGTTTCCGCATACTGTAAGAAAAAAGTTATTACGCGGTTCTCCGTTGAACTCTCGAGTTACGTCTGTAACGACGACTACGCAGTATATCTTCCGCCAGTTTAATCCCACGGTTTCCCTGCGTGCGCCCTTTTTTCTCCGGACTGACTTTGGGAGGGGGTTAATTTTTTCATTTCCTTTTTTCTTTTTTTTTACACTTAATGTAGATCCTCGCTCGCGAGGACTAATCCTTTATTCCGTTGGAACACTCTCAGCTGCTGGTCTCGCCGTTATTACTTTGGCGCTAGAAACCAGAACGCGCGGACTGAAACGAATTGTATAATTGGGTCGCAGAGATACTAGAAGCCAAATCGAGTAGAATGATGATTATTTAAACATCAAATGTCAATACTTTGTGATAAAATTATATCTCATCACAAATTAAACGATTTCAACCGAATCGAGCTTTGAGCATGAGTATAACAAAACGTAATTTTAAAATGTTAATATAAAATGAATTTTAACTTGATAAAGAGAATTACAATAGTTTGTATCTCTTTATTTATTCTCCCACAATCTCATTTTATTAGTTTGAAGATCTGCAAGTTGAAATTAAACTAAATTGTTAAACTAGGTCGCACGGCTGCTAGAAAAAACATGAAGCAGAATGATGATTATTTCAAAGTCAAGATATTAATAGTTATGAAATTATCCATGACATTGAAATCTTTGTCATTTAATTGTAACTTTGCCTTACTATCGAGAGAGTAATCACAAAACATTCTTCATATTTTAACATATTCTTCAAAAATCTTAGGTCTTTTTTTCTTTATTCTTACGTTGTAAAAATATTTATGATGAAAAAGTAGAATCATCTTTCAAAAGAAAAATCTTAATATAATTTTAATTTAATTTAGAAGATTATTTAGATAATAATTGTATTACATGTTGATATAAGATTTTATATCCTACTATTTTTATTTGTTAGAATTACGTTGAGTCAATCTGAGTATTTATTTCACCCAAGCTGAGGAGTCGAGACTTGAACGGATTTTATATCTCGGAAATTCTCGTTTCGAAATTTTGATAACATCTATTAAAGCCAAGTGTCGCGTTACCGTTGCGGCGGTGTCGGGTGGAGACACGAGATCGAAATGGATCACGCTGGCCGATTGGATCGCGTTCGTTAAAATAATGAAGCGGATCCGTCGAGAAATATCGCTCCCTTAACGCAAACGCGTCCGCAATCTGATACCGATCGCGCGAGCGCGACACAGAGGAATTGTGAAAAAAAAAAAGAAAATATTTGCGTATCGACAAACGATATAGAGAGAAAGAGAGAACGGTATGGCGACCGGGTTTGTGTCCCCCGACATACGATCGCCATAGAATGAAAAGGGGTTTGCTGGGGAGGGTTGCGAAAGAATGGACGATAGGACAGACGGAGAGTAAGGTAGGAGGGGGCGATGTACGCGGTGGAGGCGGACAGATGAGAGTGTGAGGCATGACTGCGATATATCGTGGCTAAGCCTTTATTAAAACTGCTTTCGGTATTATTGCTTTCCGGGCAACGGCGGGCCTCGAAAATGTCATTTCCGCGAGATAGGTCGTGTGGTCCTCCGTTGCACCCCCGAAAATATATACGATATATATACGATATATATATCGCACCCCCTCACACGGCATTGCCATCCCTACTACTGTCTCTCTTGTCCGGAGATCGTCGCAAGCCTGATCCGCAATAGCCGGCAATAAATACGCTCGTCACTATGTACAGGTCGTGTACTTCCTTATATTACGTCCTGTCCGCCGGTTATTGTCCGCCGACAATGGTCGAGTGGAGCTGTAATCCTCGCCGGGAAACGAGGGTCAACTTCACGTCCCGGAAATTTGGATACGCGAACTTACACCGATGAATATGCTCATGATAATATAATCTCTAAGATGTCATTATGATCTTTATTTTTTTGACACTTGTACTTAATTTTGGAAAATTTATTGAAGTTAATCAATGCAATTGAAATGCCATTTTCCTTAATTTTTTTACTTTTATTCGTTAACCATTCTTATTTCCACTATCCATTGAACTATTTGTGTAAACAACTTGATTATATATATATAACTTAACTAATATTTGATTTTGATATTCTCTATGTGTGTCGTAATGTTTTTTCTGGCAATGAAAACATAACAATAATAATATATAGATTGATAATTACATATATATGTATAAACACATAATGTAGAATACTATAATATTTATGTGATGGCTCATATTAACTTCATAGTATTAGAAGTTGAAATAAGAGTCTTAAGGGGGGTGAAATCAGATGAAGTGAAATACGAGATACGAGATATTTCTAGTGTATAAATAAATGGATGGATATTTCTTTCGCAACTTGAGTTTTACGATTATGATCGATAGCCGTCAAAGTAACATTGATTCAAAAATGTGTTACTCAATCGGAATTGGCATACGCGCACAACAAACCGCAGTGCGCCTCTGTTCAATTTTGCGAATTTCTTCGTGCACACCGCGGCGAGATTGTAAACGCATACCGAAAAGTAGACAATTGTCAGTGGAATGCAATATTTTCCCTGAGATACGCCAAACGTCTCACATGAGATTCGTTTCGTACTGTTCGACACACACACACGCGCGCGATAACTCAACGGCATGCCGTTTTCCCGTTTTCCCGTATGCTCTCTCAACGCGGCCATCGCCCGCGGCTGAAAAGGCGGCCAATAACGTCGACCTAGATCATTTTCCTATGCGCGCGAATACTACGTGCGAATGCTGTACATAGTAGACGTACTTGCGCATCCTCGCCCGCTGCCGAGGAAAGTTACGAGAAATTTCGTCGACATACAAGGAGAGATAGAAATCTTTCATATCCATCGATATAGGACATCTCGCGATAGGATGTTCGCGATTCAACTGTGATTTAGCTTTTAGGGTTATCTTGAAACGAAAAATTTAAACAAAATGTTTCATTATATCTGTTAAATTTGAATAAGATTGTATTCAGGTAGAGCCATACACTTGAAAATGTGAAGGATCCACGTATAAATGGTTATTAAAAAAAGAAAAGTATTTTGGTAATAAAATTGACAAGAAGAGAAATTACAAAATTAACTAGACAAAAATACTATAAATTGAACGGAAATTTGAGGAGAAATAAAATAAAACCTTTTTTAAATTTCTGTTATATTAAAATCAAAGTATTTTTATAATAAAATTGAAAGAAAAGAAACTACAACATTAACTAGACAAAAATGCTATAAATTGAACGGAAATTTGAGAAGAAAAAGAATAAAATCTTTTTTAAATTTCTGTTATATTAAAATCCTGTAACATTTAAACGTGACTCTGACAAGTTACATACACTCATTTTTCTATTTATGCAACGCTTTTTCCGTAGTTTTACTTTTGCATGATAAAAAATCGCTTAAATAAATATGCAGAATAAAAGTTTTGCTACTTTATGTATTGTGCAGAATCTGAATCTCAAAAATTTACCATATAAAATGACGTATAAATACAGTTACTATTACATTAAAATATAGATGGCTGGAAACACATGATATGCCTTTTAGCGATCTCTCGGGGAAAAAACTATTTTATATGTCAAGACTATCACTGTTGTAAAAGCTCATCTCGACGCATGAGAGTGGCAACGGTAATAAAGACATCATGACAATAATGGATGTCATTGGCAATCACTTTCTTCGCGTTCGACACTTCTACATCCCGATACGCTCCTGCGGTGAACACGTAACAACCGGTCGAATAGTTTCTCCCGGATCGTGGTGAATGCAAATTGATGCGGAATCGATACCAGGCTGCCTGGAGTTCTAATAAGATTCCCTTGCTGCGATGCCGCCCCTATAACTTCGATCGTATTGACTAAAGACTATTTCGAAATATCGTATATCAGATCTAGATATTGTTGAAATATCTCTTCATCTCTTTTGATAATATATTTTACTTTACTCAGTTAACAGATATTTTCGCATAATTATATGCTGTGATTTATTTGGAAAAAATTCTATATAATTTCTTCTTAAATTATACTGTGTTTTTTATTTGATTTCTCAGAATAAAACCCTAGCATATTGTCTTCTAAAAACTGTAATTACTACATGATTTTCTTACATCTTGACACACTTGTAGAAATCTTTAGCACGAAAAGTAAAATAAAATAATTAATTTTATACTTCACATAAAGCAATGCAACTTATTATTTTGAGTAAATTTTTGTCTACATGAAATTACTATTGCATTGAAATATAGATGGCTAGAAACATATGATATGCCTTTTAATTATCTCTCGGGGAAAGAGCTGTTTTTTGTGTCAAGAAAATTACTGTTGCAAAGGCTCATCTCGACGCATGAGAGCGACAACGGTAATAAAGACATCATGGACAGTAATGGATGTCATTCACTGTCAGTTTCGTGTACTAGTTATATGTTTTTTTTTTATAATAACTTTTTATTTCGGGCTACATACATATCAGATTTCAGATGTTCGCGGAAAAATATGAGATATAAGGCATGTGCATAAACATTTTACATCATGTGGCCTGTTTTTGAAAATGACGGAGAAGATTAATATCTTACTTACGTTATTGTCAATTTCTGTTTGGACAGTTTAGTTTCTAGATTGCAGTAATATGTTTACATTTTTTATTTTTACACACATGTTCTCTTATAGAATTGAAAATTAATCACTCTGATTTCTCTACATTTATATTTATATGATTTCAAAAATATCGAAAAATCGATTAACATCTTAAAAAATAAACATTCAAAGCACATAAATTAGACTGAATATCTGGAAATTATTCTTGATTTATTTTTAAAGTTCTTCTCATTAAAGCAATGAAAAAAATTAAGGAGAAGTTTGTACATGCAAATTCTGTCTGCGCGTCGGCTTTTTCTACTGAAGTCTGACAAATATCCTCTCTTTCTACTATTAAATTTCTATAAAGAATAAAAAACAGATTATAACACGCAGAAGAGAGATATTTTCAGACACACATTCGCGCGAGAAGAAAAAGCCTTTAATAATATTTTGCGCCATTATATCCAGAAATATCTAATATGTAATAATGGGATTTCAAGGATTACAGATATACGCTAAATTGTTCAGCTTCCTATAAGATAATGACATAAATAACGGACACGATAACGGCCGACATTACCTCGATGGCATCACCTCGGGGTAATTTTTCAGCACGTTTCGCGGTCGATCACGTCCGTGTCCGGCCGTTTGCAATCAGTCGGTTAACTGGGCGGTCGGGAAGTCTGACCGGGCACCACGTAACGTCCTCATTATCCGTAAATTATTTCGCGGCCGTCACGTCGAAATTGGTCGCGCAACCGTACGACGATCGCGATAATATAGAGCGTGCGTGTTCCATTGGTTCCGTTTCCCGAAAGCCGTTACACTGAGCGCGAAACGTTGCGGACAGAGCTCGATTGTGCAGATTCGGAAGAGGGTCTCGTGTAAACGCGCGTCGTTTATTAGAGGCCGATTAAAGTATCATTTATATAATGATGTACTGAATATATCGGATTAGTCAAAGTTTCTCAAAAATATATATGAACTCATGAACTAAAATATAATATAATAATAATAATAATAAAAAATATAATAATAATGATAAAATATAATAAAGTAGAGACATCCCCATACTAGATGCGGAAAAGATTCTCTTTTTCCTTACAAGAGCATCAGTTATCTGATAATTTTGTTTGTAGAGTTTTTTTTTTTTTTAATTAAGCAAGAATGATGTGTTTCTTGAAGACATAATATCGTGTTTAAGTATAAATGGCGACGCAGGGGATGCAGCTTGTACATGAAATGCCTGCAGGCGGTAGAAGCGTAAATGCGCCGGTGCGCACGACGAGAGATCGATCAAATTATCTCGTTAAATCGAGGGAGAGAGAGTTCGTTTCCAACCCCCTTCCCCCTCGCGCAAACCCCAGCGCACGTCGATCACTCCCGTCGTACGTGGTATTTTTTCAACCCGGCGGCGATCGAATTATTGCGTCGGTTTCGAGTCCTCCCTTCCTCCCTCTTTCCCCCGCGTGCCAAGGGCGCGACGCGTCTATTTTGCAAACATTTCGAGACTACGTGTGCACACAACGGCGACGCGGCAAACCGATTGATCATGTGGGCGTCCGAGAGCTCTCTACTTTTTGCGATGCCGCGCGCTCAAGAAGAATTGCTCTCGCGGAAAAGTTTCGCGGAATTTTAGGAAGTTGAGTTAGCGGCAGACCTCCTTCTCGTTTCGGCTATCGATGCATCGCCTGTCTCGAGAGCTCCTCGGAACGATCTAATCCTCTTAATAAAGAGTAACGGAAAGAAAATAAAGTTTTAATTTTAATCAAGTTCAAACTTCTTCTATGATGTAACTTGGAATTATCGTCGCGAATGGAAATTTGTGAACATCGGAATGACATTTAAACATTTAAACGAGTTACCTACTGTATATTTGAAATAGATGGATTTTTTCATCGAATTGTGTGTGTCTTTTGAAAGGTTTAACAATATGAACTTATCGGCGCATTAAATTCTTGCATTTAGGGATCTACAAATATAAAATTTTCTCAAAATTAGAGAGAAATGGAGAGGGGGAAATGCGGGGACGTCGCGGCTTGTACGGTCGGTGACTGTTCAAGCAATCTCTTTCTGTATGGAGTGCGGAGGTAATTAGCCAAGCTCTCTACTCCATCGTCGATTCAAACTACCAAATGGGTACGGGTCAGGTCATTAATTTCCCTGCAGTCAAACACTGTCCACGTTGATCCGTCTCCGTGTGCAGGTATCCCGATATTGTTATCCGCTTCATTATCTTTATCATTTCTCCACGCAAATGCACGTTCAAAGTCGAGAATTGATTTTCGATGTAAGAAGTGATTGATTAAAAACCTGGTTAATTCTTTAAACTTGCCAAACTAAAAAGGGAACGCAAAATTATCATGAAAATTAGAATACAGTTATTGACATATATATATAATAGAAATATATAATAAAACTGATAAAATATGAAATTTGACAAAAATGTGACAAAATGCTCTAAAGTTTTATCTTTCTTCTACTGTAATCTTTTCGTAAGGTACATTGTTTATGAAAATACGATAATAATCATTATAACAAATTAGAATAGAGGTATAAATATAATTTATACAATGGATTTTGTTGCCAAATTTTTTTGCCAGTTAATTTATAGAATTTATGGACTGCGGATAGTAAAATGTCACCGTTCTTCTTTCTCTATTTCTTTCTCTCGTTCTCCTACATGTCCGTTAATAAACTACAATGTGGCGGCATAGGTATATATACCATACGACGGACAATAATCGACGGGCGTTATATTTCAGCCGGTTGAATTGGATTCAACGAGTCGTACGCACCCAGTCAAATTTGCAAGCTACACTCTCCTGGTAATTATACCACTTCCGTCGACCGGCTCGAAGTTGCTCGCTCGTGTGTGTGTGTGTGTGTGTGTGAGTGTGTTCATTTGATACCGAGCAAGCGCGTGCGTGCGTGCGCACGCTGCGTCCACACGCGCGCTCGTACGTATTTACGCACGCAAGCAAGCAAGCGAGCGAGCGATTCCACCCGCCAGGCTTATTTCGCAGTCGTCCTGGTCCCGCGTTGTGAATAATGATAAATGGGTTAATTAAGCGTTTCGAGTTTCATGACTCTAAAAGACATTGTAAAATTTCGTGCTTTCGATCGATGAACACGCTTTTAGATCACTCTTAAGATGTCTTCGGTGTCTTAAGTGTTAATAAAACTAAGCGGTTTAATCAAATAAAATGCAGATGTATTTAGTATAAAATTTAACTTTAAATTTAATTAAGAAACCATTCACATCTGTAGGTTTAAACAGATACGTTTTTATATAGATAAATGTGTGATATTATAATAAGCGATAGAGTCATGACTTTTAAATTTTTATTTTTTCCTAACGATTTTAATACAGTTTTATTTTTTTCTTATAAATATTTCTTTAATTATTAATTTTTTTCGTACGTTGAAAAATTATTTCGACGTATGCTCAACTAACTGTTGTACGATTACACCGATTTATTTTATCCTTACGTTTATAAGACATTCTCGTCGCGCAGAAAGTGACGATATCGGCATTCTGTTTCGTAACCGGGAGACGGGAGTCTGCGTGATAGGCGCCCTGTAATTTAATCGGTAAGGCTGCCTGTAATTAGCCGTCGGCTTGGGATTAAACAAAGGATGTTTAATAAACTCGTCGTGGCTCTGATAGCACGTTTTACATTACGCGAAAGCGTACGCGCCCGCGCGATCACCTCGCGCGATCATAAATGAGATAACACCGTGAAATTACTCTACTAATTACTGCGGACGATTACGCTAGTATGTATTCGCGTTTCAATTAGCGTAATTATTTGGCACGTGTCGTACGGATCTCGAATGAATGACGGATGACCCAGCTCGAAGCGACGGCATTGGTCAGGTTGCCGACATCAGATGTTCCGGTGATGCCGCAGATGTTCCTCGTTCCCGATAACATTACTATACTGATTATAGTTTTGTCGTTTGTTAATTTCGTGGCAATTAGCGCCGTCGTGAAAGACCGTTCTCCGGATTATTAATAACGTTTGCGCTTGCGCTATACGTCTGAAACTGTAATAAAGCTACTACTCACGGTAACTCGCAATAAAAATGCGACGACGCTCGTGTATAATATTAAATCTTTTGAGATCATTAAAAGAGAGAGAGAGAGAGAGAGAGAAAGAGCTGCGCAAGAGAAAGGTTATCATTCCTTTCATCGATCGTCTCTGTCTGATTAATTTAAAGTCGATTCTTACCGTATGTACAGACTAACGATTATTAAATCACGTTTTATATATAACGTCAAACGTTATTAACAATTCCGCCGGTTACTCGATATAAATTCCTTCCTGAATTACGTTTTATTATCTCTCTCTTTCTCTCTCTCTCTCTGTCGCGCATAGAATTAATAAACTAATAAACCACTACACGATAGAATCCTGCGCGATGCGCACCAACATTATCTTTATGGTAATTATTTCTACATGCACATACCATTCAAGCTTCATTGCGTTCTCATTTCTGACATAGTATGTCGATAATTTCTGGAATGTATTCTTACATTAATTATTTAGTTTCGATTTTCATATTTTGCTTTATTTCGTATTTCTTATTCTTCTTATGAGATAATAGCTCCTACAAGATAATAAATATTTCTTGAAGCTATATCTTTCCATATACCTGAGATCTTTTAACTTTAATAATAAATTCTTCCAGCTTTAAAGGCAATTTTCTTTTTTAGATAATATTTCAATATTCATTACTTGTTACAATCGAATAGTATTTAACATTAAACTTTATGAGAAGCAAAGCTCCAATTGAAATTCTATAGTAATATAGACCGGATGTAAATAAACAATGAATTGGAATGCTTTTTAATTTCGATTGCTCATAATTCAAAAACTATTTATTTTTGCAGCAGTATTAGTTTAAGTAAAAGTTGAAAGAATTATATTATTGAGGAAAACCCCCCAGATTCGAAATCTGTCATTAAAATCTAGTTAAATCTAAGTTCAGTGTGATTCCGGTATGCCGTATATAATTCATCTATGTAAGTCGCAGAGACGCGCTAATTGCCGTCGCCAAGTTTTAGTCTAATTATCATTTCGGGCAGCCACCGGGCGGCACTGAATTTCTAAGCGCGGATGCTCGGTAGAAAACGGAAGTGGGAAGCGTACCGGCGCATTCAAAGAGAAATTTGACCGGCGTCCTCGTCCTCGGATATAATGCCTTTCTCCCACCTTCTTCCCGCGCTGGGCGTTGGATCGAAATTAAGACGCTCAGGGCAACTATAATCGCCGCGTCTCGGGATCCCGTTGTCGGGTCACGTACGGAGATCCGGGTAGCTAATTAGCCTTCTACCGCTCCGGGTTCCGCCCTGGTCAATCAGCGGCGGAGATTCGGTCTTGATTCGATCCTCGGAGCCTCGTTAGCACCGCTGTATATCCTCTCCGCTTTCTCTTTCTCTCTCTCTCTCTCTCTCTCTCTCTCTGTCTCCCGCTCTTCTTCCTCTTTCTCTCTTTCTCTCTCTCTCTCTCTCTCTCTCTCTCTCTCT
Source organism: Lasius platythorax (assembly GCA_963971435.1). Taxonomy (NCBI): domain Eukaryota; kingdom Metazoa; phylum Arthropoda; class Insecta; order Hymenoptera; family Formicidae; genus Lasius; species Lasius platythorax. Next base: position 7,338,208 of record OZ020546.1, read on the forward strand.
CTCTCTCTCTCTCTCTCTCTCTCTCTCTCTCTTTCTGCTCTCCTCAGTTACACTCGCGAGAGAAGATATAACGTGTAACCACTTGAAGTTTCGCACACGATTTCGGTCCATCCGATTTAATTATGTAATGCCAACTTTCCGGCAGCTCTATTCTGTTCACCGCGCTTATTCTCTGAAAATTCTCTTTTGTTCGGCATAGCTGGCGGCTGACGATTGAGAAATTTTTTTCTGCGCGTGTGTTTGGAGAACATGCGTTTATTGGAGTAACAAGAATCGTACGAATAATCAATGATCTCGGTCATGGAAAATTATAATTTCCACGAATCGATCAGAAAATCAAGATGAAGTTTCGATCGAATACGCGCTTAGCAGAGAAAATAATAGCAACTAACAACAACTAACTTTATTAAAATATCCATTGCGCACGTAATTATCATTATTGTTAAACCACATAATTTATAAAACGTGTGCTGTATAGTCTCTCTAAATTGGGATATATTGCTTAAATCAAAATAATAATCAAAAATTAACAGGGACAACTGCAGCAACCTGCTGCAAATGGCTGTACAACTGTACTATTTATTATATTTATATCAATAATACGTGTGTGTGTTTATATATATATATATATATAGATCTACATATGTTGATTTCCTCGTGCATTATGGAGTTTAAACAAATGGTTTTTTTACGAGATATACATACAGGATTATATGTCCGCGCAGAGAGAGAGAGAGAGAGAGAGAGAGAGAGACAGAGTTGGCCGCTCACGTGCGTTAACGAGCAATCCATTACCTGAATTAATATCTGGAGCAAATTGCGTTTCTCGCGATAGGCATCCGCGCGGCGCGGCGCGGCGCCGAGCATCACCGAGAGAGCGTGCGGCCGTTGTCAGCGTGCCATTACTAATTCAGGAGGCGGTCGCGGCGCCGCAACGTTATACGCCAGACGACGCATTCTGCATAGCGTATTCAGCTGCACAATGGGGGCCGTGGGGAGGAGGAGGAGGGGGAAGGAGGGTTACGAGTTTTGAAATATGAATATGAATACGCGCGCGCGGCTGCACGGCTCGCGCCCGCCGACGAAGACGGTCCTGCGAGAAACGACGATCGATGTCCACCCCCTCGCCCCCCTCCCCTCGCCCCCTTCTCACCCCCGTCTTTCACTATGCCGCATGATTTTCCCGCGGGTCCTTCCGCCACCCCCCTCCTCCCCTCCTTCCCTCCCTCCCCCGCTCAGATGAAACTTAAGACTGACTTTCCTGACCGAATTTCGCCGCGGGAATTGTCGCCGAGAATTGCCCGCAAAATGCAGCGGGAGTATTGTATTCGACGATTATATAACTTACGGCTTTACTTACGGACATCTCTTTCGCGCGGTGGCTTTTATGGAAAGTTATTACAAAAGATTCCCCCCGTGTTGAGTTATATACCAACTAAGATTCTGGCTTCACATTATTAAGATCTATGAATTCCATCAGATTTTATTGCGACATTCATAAGACTTATCATAATTATATTGATACATGCGACAACATATGAGAGTTTTCAAAGATGTATGAGAGAAATAAATGGCTCTCTTTCATTGTCGTAAATTTCTCTTTATTTTAGCACGAAAGAGGTTATGCAGTGCATTTATTTATACAGCAAAAGTTGTATTTTTTATTCAATTGGAAGGTTATTTGGTTGAATACACATTACTGATTTGGAAATCTGAACGATTCGTGAAAAATTTATGAAGAAATCGTGCAAATTTTATTGCACGTTCGTAAACTGTTTTCGTATTCTCTTTTTACTAATGGTATCCAATGAATATGTTTGATCGTCAAGCGTTGCTGAAAATTCGCGGAACGTGAACTCGAACGCGGCTCTCTTTTGGCCCTGTTTGAATCGAGGACGCCTTAATCGGCTTGAATTTGAAACGCATGCATCGTTCATAAGCTGAAAGCTGTTTTTTCGTAATATTTCTCTTCGTTGTCCAAATATTTATTAAATTGAAATATTTCTCTCTATTCTCTCTATTTTTTTTTCAGAATTTATCAATAATGTCTAATGCTTTTCACCGGACCTATACGTGTCTCTCTTTTTTTTTTTTTTTTAATACCAGAACTTTCATACGGTTGACCGAAATCGCAGATGGTCGAAATCTCAAATTGCGACGCGCCGAAGACTCAAATGCACTTTCGACCATCCGATTCGACGGTGAAAGCACTTTGCGAGAAAATTAATTAAACGCCCTATCGCTGTCTTTGTCATTGCCGCGATGCAATTCACCCTCGTCGTCAATAGCACGTTGTACGTTGTACGTTTTTGTAGTGCTGTGTTACGTATATGCCGTAGCTTCCATTGTACAACGAAACTGTATACATCGACAGAGGTACACTTCCCTTACAAGCGACAGATGCGCGCGACCGATAGAAATTGTAGCTGATCTCAGCGGTGCACAATGCGCCCTTAAAACTGCGTTACTGGCGACGTGACCGGACCGTGAAAGGTATTTTGCAACTGCGATGTAACGACATTACTCTCCAAATTTATTTTGTCAATGACGATTTAATTAGAAGGAGTTGTTAAAAAAGTGTTATAAAAATTAGTATTTTTTTATATTAGTATTTTTCATTCGCATAACGATACTTGGAAGAATAAATCTGTAACGCGTATTACGCGTTATACATCGATCATTACAGCAATCTTCAATTATTTTCTCTGACATTCTCCGTTTTCTTCACTAAGCGCGTCGATTCATTCAACTTACAGACAGCAAACAACGGAAGAAGATAAACGCTCCTCCGTCGTGCAACGTAAAGTTTATATCGTGCAATAGAGAAGTTTTTATTAATAGTTACGCAACAACGTCTCCTCCTCTGTCCGGCTCCTCTCGTGCCGGTTATCGTTGGAAAACGATCGGAATCTTCCGCGCGTTGACATTCTCGAGATGTGGGCGGCGGGCGAGACGCCGAGAGCAGTTCGCGGCGTAGTTCTCTTCCGGTTATTTGAGAATTTACGGTCGGCCCCGTAAGTTTTCTACCAAGTTTCGATATTTCTCGCCGGGGCCGCGGTATCTATTAACATCCATCTCCTGACAAATAGCGAACCGCGCGCGCGCGCGCTCACGGAGAAATATCATCGCGGGTGCATCGCGTCGCGTTGCATCGTCGCGCTCGCGCCCCCGCCCATCGACCCCGTTGTTTACAACAACGCTTAATCGTTTTTGTCAGAAAGTTGTTCGGAAAACGCTTCGATTCCGCTCGAGTTTCAACGCGACGCTTTTTGACTTCCACCGACGATCGGCAAACTTCCCCGTATCGACGAGCGAACTTCGCGGCGCGCTATCGTAGAGAAGCACGACGAGAAAAAAAATCGGTGACTCTTCGTCGCTTCAATTCGAGACGATTCACGCTGACGTGATGGAAGAGCATGCGAACTCGAGCCGAACAAAGCCGATATCGAAATCTCATTTTCAAGGCGTCGAACTTCAATGCAATGCAATGCGAGATGCCCGACAACAATACCAAAATACGACGGCGATCAATAGCTTCAGTCCTTACTGTAACTAGTTAATTCTATATTTATATACTGATTTGTATGCCTTGATTCTTCTGAATATTTTTGATAAATAGTCACGTCTTTAATAATGTCATTGATAATATTTTATAAATATAAATAACTCCTTTATTACTCTCCTCCACACACACACACACACACACAAATATATATATATATATATATATATATATATAAATATAAAATCCTAATATTATATACATATATGGGCAATTCCACGTCAAATCAGACAAGAAATGACCTCATATTTTTTAAATCAATCAAAACTTTTTTCACGCGAAATATACATAAAATAAGGACATACGTATTTTTCACGAAAATTTTATTGTTTATAATTTCTACAAAAAAAATATTTCGGACAAATACAAAAATACGTATCTCCTTATTTTATGTATATTTTACGTGAAAAAAGTTTCGTTCGATTTAAAAAATACGAAGTCAAAAAAGGTCGATTTTTGTCCGATTTGACGTGGAATTGCCTATATAATAATATATATAATAACTTATATATATATATAATATATATATATATATATATATGTATATTAGAATAAACGATACAATTTCTCAATGCGGTAAAAAATACGGTCGCAAAAGCATCGGGGAGAATAAAATGAAGATCGGATTCCATCGGCATTCAAATGTGCACATTCCCGTTCTTCGATCGGAAAGCGCCGTTATACGTCGACGATGTTCATCGGTCGTGCGGATTTAATGCCGCGGGGGGGAAGGAGAGGGGGGGGGGGTTAACAATCCCAAGATCGGTGCCAATTCGCGACCTCCGGACGATTTATCGACGAAGAGGGAACGGCGCGATCGCTCTCGACCGAAAGATTTTCCATTCCGCCCAGCGCTTTCCCCCTTAGCCTTCCCTATCGTGCCGTCGAAAGTCGCACACGGTTAATTTCGCACACGCGTATCCTGACCGCAAAATCGAGACGATATCGAGGATCGCGACTGACTGCGTGCATTACCGTCCCTTTACCTCCTTTCTCCCTCCTTGTGCGATCCCGCGCGGCACCGACCGTCCGGACGATTTCGAGAGAGGGTTGCTCTCGGCAAGATGCTGCCGCCGGCAATAACCGGTAACGTATTACCTCTTCTGGTCGGTTGAGCGCATTTAGATCGCCTATTTGGCAAGGCGGCGGAATAACTTTGCGTTTTACTCTCGCGCCGCGCCGGCACGAATCAAGCGCGAGAGAGCCGCGCCAACCGACGAGTTACGACGCGCGGCTGGGTTTAGTGCAGGGCCAGATTTAAGAGTTGAAGTGGTTTATCTCAAAACGAAGTCTCCCTCTCCGTCGAAAAACAGCCACTCTATTCTCGGTAAGCTTATATATTCGAAAACGCCAAATAAAACTAAAAGCGCTAATCGCTCTGCTTTTGAAATGTGACTTTGAACATAAATTCTTAAAGCCTGAATTCTCACACAACATTCAATCTGGAACACTAAATTTTCAATTTTCTCAAGATATAAAAAATTTGAGAATGATATAAATGATATGAGAATGGTGCAACTAAAGAATTTTTTTTGCATGCATGTGAATACTGTTCTTTATTTAAATTTGAAAGGGTGGGCGAAAATCTGAAGCAACTTTATTATAAATCGTGATAAGCCAAGGAAAAAAATATTTACAAATTAAAGAGTGCAGTCAATTAGAGATTATACAACAATATTTATCGAAAATAAAAATTTTCGTTGTATCTTTTAGCTCGTGTTTCTTGCTATTTAAATTTTCGTCAATTTATTAAATGTGCTTTATATTAACCCTTCTGTCAATGCATAATTTTTTATCTTTCCATCAATGTATGGATATCAACTGCGTGTTTTCGACACATTTGCACTGCGACAATTTCTTTATAGCAGCTGCTGGGCATCGAACATTCTTTCCCGTTATGTTTTAGAAGGTTTCCGAATACAAAAAGGCCCTTTGTATTTTGTTTTCAGAAAAGTTCCGACACATTTTTAACATTTAAAATTGCTTTGGGTATCCGTCCATTGACAGGAGGATTAATGTTCAATGTTGTATCTTCTCCAGAGCGAGAAACCTTGTGATTGCATTGAACGGTACATTAATCCGAGTCTGATTTATTATCGAGAACGACGCAGGGTGGGCGAAGGATGCGGAGGATCCAGCTGGGATAAAACTTGACCCATTCGCGGGTGAATTATTCGTCGTGCCGCTCGCTGTGGCCGCGAACCGCAATTACGCAAATTACGCGAGCTGGCAATTCCGATCGGCCTGATACAACCTGGCCGGCGAACGGCCGTCGGCCCGATAGGACGCTTCGTCTATGACGCGACGATGCGTAGCGCTGATAAGCGTGAGCGTAGCGCGATAATGGCGCGAAAAATATCGATCGCTACTTTGAGGGGGAGAGGGAGATGTGAATAGATAGATTTATTCCGCGCGGAGATATCGCAGCGAAACGAAGAATTTATCGCATAGCAAAATTCTATAAATTATTGGACGACTTTATTATATTATAAATCAACTGTCACAATTTAGTAATTTAGAGAGAGATTTTCAGATTATATCTAGTAGCTAAAGATAGTTATTTTTTCGCGTACGAAATTTGTTTGGAGAGAGATACTCAAATATATTTCTTACTTCTTCCTAAAAGATTATCTTTGAACCGTATGACATTGAATTAATATTGATGGTTTAATCGAAATCAAATTCCGGCGCTTGGTCAAATAATGCAAAAATATCGATTCATCACTGAGGTATTCGCGTGTCGAATATTAGTCAAATGGATTCACGCGGTATGTCGCATATTTGTTTTATTACGTACAAACTTCCAAATGATACTCGTTTCTGTTGTGAGTACGTAACGCATTGCCTCACAGCGACGTGTCAGCATTAATTATACCGGCCCCAAACGTAGACGTTCTTTGTAACAGTCGAACGCATGTAATTTGCTCAGGACGTGCGTCACGCAGTCAAAGGTATGTCAACCGAGAACCGATCGTCATCGGAAATTAATTACTCGACCGCGCGCCGCATATTTGTGTATTCGTGGACGTCAACGTGGATGACAATGCATTCATTATATTACTTGTTCGCTCGCAACCTTTTCCTATATACCCTTCTCCCCTTCTATTCCCCCTAATGCCCTTTCCCCTATTTACCCTGCTACCATAATCGCGTTGTGCACATGACGGACTTCAATTTTGCAGTTGATGTTTCACAAGTGTTTCAAAATTTCTAAATAATTGTATTTAAAATGAAAGAGATGTCACAAAATTCTTATTTTACTTCGCGAATAAAATAGTTTTGATAAAAAAAAAATAAAAAAAAACGAAGAAAATGTTGGCCAAAAATTGAACAATAAAATGACGAAATCAGAGTACGATGCGAAACTGATACAACTGTTGATACATTTACGTCACGAAAGAACCTCAATCACATCCACACGCGGTCGGCGAGACTTCTATAGAAGTTCATCCGATTCGCATTACATTCCCATTTTCCACGTACGTGCCGACGACACCAGTCATCGTCGCCATTGACGTCGTCTTTTCGTCGCGCAAAGTGGGAGACAATCTAACCCACCTCCTCCCCCGTCATTGTCCCTTCTATGTAGACGGAGAAATCCCATTTCAATATTTCACAACTTACGCCCTATCGCTCTTGGTCGGGCGCGCGTCGTTAATACGAGACACTCTCGCGAGGGAAACACTCTCGGCCGCCGCTGCCGTCGTCGAGTCCGCCCTGGCCCGGTCCGTCGAATGATGTATAGATGCCACCCTTATCTTGCTCTCGACTCTCGATGAGAGAGGTGCTCCGGAAACTGCGCGAGAATCGAATCTCTCCTTCGCCGCTCCTCCGATCCCGAGAACACATGGAGACTCACGGCGGATTACACGGCGGTGCCATGCCTCACCGCATGCCAAAAGTCCGTGTACTCGGGATATCGTCGTGGCCAATTACCTCCTCCCCCTAAGCTGCCGCCGCCCTATAATGGAGCAATTATGAAGCCACCGCGTTACACATGGGGGGTACGATTAGAATTATTAACGGTTGCGTCTCGCTCAGCCGCCGGTCTGTGTGTGTTTAAGAACTATCGCGGTATATTAGCTCAGAGGGTAATTTTCTCGGCGAGAGAAAGAGAGAGAGAGAGAGAGAGAAAGTTTCGTCTCACCCTTCCTCTTTCTCGTGTCGACGTCGCCTTCGGTACCGATACCCTCCTGGGGATTATCGGTATAACGAAGTCGGTGTCATGTTACGTCGCGCGAAGATGATTCTCAGTGGCTTCTCACCTGTCACAAGCTTCGCAGAAAACTGCACAGAGGAACTCTCAGAACTTTTAAATTTAAAGGGATAGATCTCTTGATCTCCAAATACAACAATATACTGGCTTAGAACTCACTATTGTGACAAAGACTTTGCTTGCAAACAATGCGAAATGTTTAAACGAAAAAAATATATATTAAATATAAATATAAATGTTATCCGAGAAATTTTTGTACGAAAAACCAAAGTATAAAACGTGTTTTAGAACTCGCGAGCTTAATTTTAGTTTACATTAACTCCGCAATAATTAGAGAATTCGCCGCTGTAATTATGATCGTAAATTACGGAACATCCGCAGCGTCTATTTTATCTTAAATTTGAAATAATTCACGTTCACTAGAGTTTTACGTTGTTGCGAAATATAAAGCAATATTGTTGAATATTATAAGAACGAGATATATATAAGTGGACAAAAGAAGACAGTAATTTATTTTTCGATATATTTCGAGTAAACTGTCTGGAAACCTGTTATATTGTTTAGCAGTATGATCGATCGTGTCTGCCACTTCTGAAATTATCAAAGTTTTATAAATGCACATAGTGCCGATATCTATCAGTTAATTCCGATATGCATACGCTGTCTTTCGCCGCATCGATAGCGGAGGAATTCAACAGGAAAATTGTTGCCCTGGGGCAGGTTTTAGTGCACGCCGAAAAGTTACGTCTACAACAGCGCAAAATTGAATTAGCTCCAAGCTCCGGGCTCCAAGCTTCAAGAGCAGATAACCTTTAAATTATGCAGTCGTTGTTGTTCTCGTATTATTCGATCAAAATTACAGCCTCACATTGTGTATCAGTTATTTAAACTCTCCTTTCGGAAGAAACATTCACAACTTGGTATATATATATAAACGCTTCGTGAACTTTTATCTCGAATTGGCTCGTGCTTCGAAATAAAATCTTTTTGAATCTGATATTGAAATATATCACGTTTTTAAATATTTAACGATTACATTTCTCCTCCAGAGGTCACATTTTTTATTAAAAAGATTAACATCGACCACGTATCTAATTTTCTACTGACCAGGATAACTTCGAAATGACACGCGACACGTGTATCGTATACTTATTTTGCTACTATTTTTACGAGTGATCTTGATCGCATTTTCCTTGATAAGAATTTAACGGGACGCTATCGTGTTTGATCCAAGATCTGATAATTGCTTTATTTTAAAATTAAAGATGATCCTTCTGAGATATTTTTCGTGTTAAGATTAAATTTAGGATGCCACCATTACGAGAGAGTATCGATACGTGAGAGCCACGACAACGCTATGCTCGATTTCCCCCAAACCATGTGCCATCCCGTGCCATCTCGCAGGAATGACGAAACATCCGGGAGGAATCTGCGTATCCCCCTATAAAAGGGCGCGATTTTTCACGCACCGGCTGGCCGGGATGTCGCGCCCTTTTTCTCCGTCTTTCTCTCCTCCTCTTTCTTTATCTCTCAGAATTTCGTATCTCACCGAACGTAGCAAATGACTCGTGTACGTTGTAGCCGACTCGGAGAAACCCAGGGGAGGAAATCACCCTCGGCTTTAGATATATCAGCGCCCGGAACGAATATGTACAATAACAATAGCTACAAAATAAAATATATATATATTAACACAATTAACACTTTCTAGTCTTTGATGCAAAATAAGCTTCAGTTTTACTAATTTAAATACTTGTATTTATCAATATTAACTGTGCTTATATATATATATATATATATATATATAAACTGAAAGAGTAAATAGATTTTGTCGTTCTCTCTCTCTCTTTCTATTTATCTCTTATCAATAATAATATCTCTTATTAATAAATAATTGTGATTATACTTATTACAATAAAATATCAATTAAATTAGATATTTTTTAATGATATCAGCTATTGTTTCTCGGCCTTTTGAAACGACCCCTCTCGATTCTACCCCTAAAGCCAGTACTGGACGAAAGGTTGGCGGCGAGGATACTCGCATCACGTACGCCGTACGTGCGTCGGATACGTTAGTCGTAAACGGTCAGGGAATCGCATTCCTGGATGGCAGGAGACGTGGTGGCCGCTCGCGATCCGATCTAGCGACGTGCACGGTCATGAAGCAACGCGCGGACCGAACGTTACTTAAAGCGCACTCCGCCGCTGCGCTTCCGGGCTTCCGGCGCCGCGGGCCGCGCGCGATCCAGGCCGAAGGCCATAAGGTCGAAGAATGCGCGCGGATGGCCGACGTGTACGTACATACCATACCATACATACATACGTGTATACGCTGCAGAGAGCGTATCGCCAACTAAATCCCCGCTGATACAATCTCCGCGGATGAACTCCGCGGGCTTTTATGATGCGGCTGTGCAGTTACGACACTCGTTTTCTTTTTTAGATGCGCGCAAAAGAAAAAAGTGGAGGGAATATGAGATTAGAGTAGAAACGTTCGGGGAAAAAATGTGTGTGTGTATTGTGATTTTAAATATGTAACTATGCAATTTTTTTTTTAACATCTAATGGTCTAACAAAGCGGCAACTAAAATCTGCTTCGGATGAGAATCGATTCAGTATCTTTGAACGATTTGAAGGAAAATTTATAGGAACGTATAATATTGTCTTATTTCTAAATTACAAATATCTTTTGTTAGTTCTTCAGTTTGTATTTTTCCATCTTCTCTAAATACTTCGTTATCTGAAAAAAAAATATAAGAAAATTATTTCAAGAATTTAATTTCCGGGAATATTCTTCTTTTTATTAAAATGATATAAACGATATATAATAATCATTTGTACTTCTATATTAAAGTGAGCTACGTGTATATCGCGGGGAAAAAAAAATATTTGCAGAATATAGCACACATTATTCTATCCCAATAACTACCGCGGGTACTATGATGCCTTCGTTTGATGCAACGTTCAGAAACAGTCCGCCAAGTTTTAATGGATTCGCGGGACGTGATGCCGTGCACGAGTACGGACGTGTGTCGGTAAATCCGCGGTTTTGCCTCGTATCGATTAACGGGTTCGATATTCGCCACCGTTACCGTGGATAAAGCTGCGTTAATGAACAAAGGACTTTCCGTCGCCGTTGTATGATATTTTCCAGCTCGTGTCTTTGGAACGTTTCTATCCGACACGACGGCGACGGCTCGGGATATCGAACGCGAGCGAGCGAGCGAGCAAGAGATAGGACGCACGCGGCGTAATTCTTAAAGGAACACGTGTTACTCTTACTCGATATACCTATCCCCTTTTACCATCTCGGTAACGGCAGATCTACTGCGAAAGATGATTAAGAGGCGATGCACGGTCTAAGGGTGCAGCCGCGGGCGTGCGGCATGATCTATCGCGACAGGACGAATATTGCGCTTCGTATTATCCGGAACACGACAGGCTCATTTATGCCAAGTGGCTCTGTACGGTGGCACTCGATCCCTGGATCGGTATGCATGGACACTAATGGGTCGAAGGATTCCTCGTAGTCCCTGACACGTACTCGTTAGTGAGGTTTGCCGGATATAGACGGACAGGACGAGCAGAGAGAGGGCGAAATAGATGCAAAGGGGGTGAAAGGCAGATAGGAAGGAGCATTGAGCGGGGTCGAGTGGATGCGGTTAGGGTATCCTTGACGTCAGTTACGCGCGTGGACGCGGCGTGGCTTCGACGGGAAAGGGGGAGCATCCGCTAATTAAGCTTGATATTAGAGAATTTTGGATGACGTGGTTGCCTGAGTGGTTGCTTAAGATCTTTCCCCGCAACAGACGCCGTTTGCGGCTGTTTATGCGCGCTCTTGTTAAGTAAATACGTAGACAGAGATAAACAAAGGGAAGCTCACGAATGCAGGAGCAAGCTGTTCCTCCTGAGTCGAGAAGTAACAATACGAGCGTTAACTGCTCTCCGATTACATTTTCTCGACGATCGCGAAATTTACTTTGATTTACAGAAATTATTTCAAATTTACAGAATTTTATACACAAATATCTTCTCCCATAAAATTAGCCCTTCCGATTTAGATGTTTATATTACTCTCGACGTTTCGCATCAACATCACGTACGAGGCGCGAGCCCCCTCCAATTTTCTCCCTGCTGAAGAAACCGTATTATCGTATTCTATCCGAGTCGTCGCGTGGGACGGAAACTTATATTCGCCGACATACGCGACAGACACGCGTAAAGTATAAGTCGGCACGGCATGTCTCGCTGCGGAAATAGCAACTAGTTAACGCGCGAGATCTCGCGGCGAGTGGATAGGTAGTAAGGTAAGACGAGCCCTGGACGTAATCGAATAGCGGATTGAAATGACATCCACCACTCACTGGGTAACTCGACGAGACCTCAAGTGCCGTCAGCCGGAGTGGCTGGTACTCTAGCCAGAGCGTGTAGCGTACGCGCACGCTTCTAGACAGCTGCACACGTTGACCATTATCGGCGCACGTTGCACGTAAGAAACGACTTTAGTGCACGGGCTATATCGAATCTCCGCGCACGGGTAAAAGGAACCCTCGTATATATCTTCCATCTACGTACGTGGATAGACTTTCCTTATTCTTTTGTTAGCTTAACTTACTCCTTATTTTTCGCTATTATGATGAAATGGCTTTCTCTTTTCGCCATTATAGCTAAAATAAATTCATCAATCACGAGCATTTATCGCGGGATAATCACTGAAACTATATTGATTTTTACTAACTGTATTGATTTTTGAGATCACGTAAGATAGTATAATTATAACATTGAATCTTCTTTTTGAGCGATTAATGGCTTTAAATTAATTATAACATAATCATATATTTTTCAATACTCGGATAATATGATGTCACTAGCTCTCAAGCATGTATAATTATAATGTAAAGTCATTCTTCTTTTTTATTAGTGATGACGCGAGATGGATGATAGTTCTTAACATGACAATTCATTCGCCTTATGTAAGCTATCAACTGGCTGACGTGCTGCGGAAGGTATCCGCGTTGTCTAAGTAATAATATATTACCGCGGATGTTGCGGCTCACTGCGTTGCGCTTTATCTCGCGGCTATCACGGCTGTCTCTGAATAGTTTATAAATTGTTCATCCCGGCGTGAGAGAGCCGCCGGTAGTACGAAACGAAGCGACATTGGTAAATCCAATTCATCTGAACAAATTCTCGAACAAAATCAGTCTTTCCAACGAGCCAGTAATACTGTGTTACATTTTTCTGCCGTTTTATTTATTTTGTGTCGATAGAGATCGGTACATAACTTTTCTTTAAATCTTACGAGGAAACTCTTTGAACTGAGAAATTCAGAAAAAAATGTCATTACAACTTAACATTAAGCTAAATTTATACATGTTAAGTGATGAAGTATATGTATATTCGCAAGCTCTTTGTAAATTCAGCTTTTTTACAAAAAGGTCTAGGCTTTATATAAAACTCCATTTTACAAATATTCGATAATTTAAAAAAACGTTAAATCTTTTTGTAAAAAAGCTGATTTTACAAAAAATCTGCCATATACATATGATATTTAGTTAACTATATAATGTGCGTATATAAATTTTTTATTCCGATATCACATAGAGACATAGAATATAATAAAAAGTTGTAAAGATAATCTCCTCGCAGAAATATAATATTCTTTTTACAGCTTTAATGTGGTAATAGGAAGACTCTTCCCGCATTTTTGCCCCTATTTTTGTTCCAAACTTGGCGCGCTAATTCATTCAAACGTGCTGCACAAAGTGGCAGCGTACGATGTGCAAACACAGCCATGATACTTGAGCGTATAACAACCGTTTCTACCTCGCGTAACATTACGCGGTAGGATAGAAGCTAGGATAGAACAGGGCGGTCAGTAGTTAAGGCCAGCGCGCGGCGGCCAGCTCTGCAGCCCTTATCCATATTCCAAGCAGCTGCTATCAAAGCGCTACTGGAACTGAAAATAGCTGCGAGCACATTTCAGTCGGATTATCTCCATCGGTCGGTCTATCGTGTCGGGAACATTCGTCCAGGAAAGGAATGAGAAACAAAGCCGCGGATAATAGAAAGGGACGTTAAGACGCTGTGACGAATCATACGGAGATATCGTGCAATTCTGTCCGTTACCAGAATCTCGAAAGACCGAGGGCTTTGCCGGAAATCGTGAAAATACATGGCGCAATAAAGAAATAAAAAAATATGTGTACGGAAAAATAAAATAATATAAATGTACACACGCCGGTATATTTTCTTCCGTAGGTTTTTTCTATTATTTAACATTGACAAAAATAAAAGTTGTGTGATCCATATGAATCGTGTTTCGAGGAATTTTTTATTTTTTTTTTTTCAAACTTGCGAAACTGTCAAAACATTATGTAAATACATATACAATATTTTTTGTTGGTACCTGACACCATATCCGTTTTTTCAATTTAATCCAACTATTCGGCAGATGTAATTTAACCAATATTCTCTGTGAACATTTTCGAACTGTAAATTTATCTAATGATATTTTTGAACAAAAACGCGAGTTTATTTAACGGCCCTTTAACCAATACAAATACTGCTGTCAAATCCCGTAGCAATATTGACATTTTCCGTTCCACATCATCCCTTTGAGAAATGCCGCCCGTGAAAAATTTCCACCGTTTTATCAGCAAACAAAACCGTATCCAACGTTTAAATTTTTCCACGTACGGCGGCCAAGTAACATTGATCTACCGTCAGTGTACGTCGGTAAATAACAAAATATATTTTTCACGATTATGGATATAATAATCAATCTACTTCTACGGTTTATATCAGTGTTTGATCTTGTTGTAGATCATTGCTTCGCACTTCATTTATATTCTCCCTCACGCGCGCGCATGTTGTCGGAGATAACAAAATCTTGCATCGCACGATAACACGCTTCACGCGAACTCCGTGATGCGCTTCAATCCGTTAACGATAACGCGGTTGTCGGAGCCGACGACGACGACGACGACGACGGGAGAAAAAAAGGCGAAACGCGCGCTTCCCGACCGAGTCTCGCGCACGGATGAACGCGCTTATCCCTTTTTGCCGCTGAACTATTCCGGTCCTGCAGCACGGCATTTTATCGCAGCATCTTCGTTGACTACTGCTACGATGACACGGCGCGCTGCAAGTACGTCAGAGTGGAAGATACGAGTTTTTACGGATGGCAGCAAAAGAGAGAGAGAGAGAGCGAGAGAGAAAGAGAAGAGATGGAAGGGTAGAGACACGGCGACAGATAGTGCTCAACAAGTCGTGCCGTTGCCCCGGGCTTTTCTCTCCCCGGCTTGTACTCTGGTTTCTTGTCTCCCTCTTTTCGTTACACTCGTCGTCCTTTCCCCTCACTTCCTTCTCTTTCACCCTCGATGCAGCTTTCTCTCGCCGGCTTTCTCCACCTTCGTTAATGTCGCCATCCTTTCGTCAGACCCTATTGCGGTCCGCATTTCCAGGCGCCTAATAACACGGTATTTATCAGCCGTCGTAATTTACAATTTTCGCTGTATAATTTTCGCCATTTTGCCAATTAATTACTCCGCCGGAATCGCGAATATGATTTGGTGCACTTTGTGCCATAGTTTTGCGCATTCTTCAATCTTACTTGTTAAATTTTATCACTTACGGAACGCATGGATGTGTCGTAATGGAAAAAGTATCAATGCAATTTTATTTATTCTTTTCTTTGATTCTTTCTTAATCCTCTCTCATAATTATTCGTCTTCTTAAAACTTACTCTTTTATTCATATTACTACTTTTCTTATATTTCTATATTTTAAACACACATACATGATGATCCTTTTTTCCTTTATTATTTTTATTTCTCAGTTATAATTTTATACGCACATTGTACATATTTCTCGTAAATGCCAAAGAGACAGAGTTTATTTAAATATATTATCGTATATCTTTTTTACTATTACTATTAAATTATATATCAGCGTAAAATGGGGAATTATAATATTTCATATTTCCTGTGCGCTACAACGATATCAAAGAAATACTTTCATATAATCTTTAAATTTAGATGTTAGGTCATTTTTATTATTCTCCGAATTAAGGAGAAATGTGCTATCGTATGTCTAAAAAGAAGATTTATTCTGTAATGATATAATCTAAATTATCTCGTGTATTAAGCCTACATCTCTCATATATCTCTCATATATCTATACTTGACACCGTTCGCCAACGATGCGGGAATACGTGAAATTTGTTAACTTGCTTAATGAAGAGAGCTGAACCGCGATATTCCATTACAGCATGCGGGGCGCAAAGGTCAACTTGAGTTGTAGTTTACACGAGCGATCGATTACGACATCAGAATTACACAAGGATTTTCACGAAACGATAGACATAGTTTTGAAGATTTTTGCGAGAGTCACGTAGAGCCAACTGTCAAAAATGAAAAAAAGACGAGAGTTATTTGAAACGAAGGAAAAATATATTCCGGCATGAATATGTATGTATATTTATATTATATATATATATTTGTTTACTCCTAATGCGCTTCTTTCGAGTGCATTTGCATACAATTTTGCTACTCGTTACGACAATGTATTGTACATTTATGTGAAAGATAATTATGTGACATATTTATGTGACGAACAAAATAAGTGAATTATAAAATTCATCATATTTTGTCTCACTATTGTCTATTCACTCTAAATGTATACCTTGTAGCTTTAATCCGCGCGATTCTCAGCGCGTTATTGCACTATCCAATGTGTGTCTAATCACGTATCAAGCTCACAGTGCTTCACAAGGACTTAGTCCTACAACACAGGATCAATTCCGCTCTGCTTTGCTACAATCTGTCTTCTTCTCCTCTCTCTTCCTCTCTCGCCACTTTTCGCTTGCCGTCGATCCGCAGCAGCGTGGCCACAACTTTTCCCGGCTGGAGCCCCACTTTCTCGTCGGAGTTTCGGTGGACCAGCTGTTGTAAAGTCGCGGAAGCTGCGAACGAGATAGTGGAAAGAGAAGCTGGTCGCTCTTGTGCGCGGTATTTTCAACCGCGCGATTAACGAAACGAAATTTCAGCGTGTTCTTCTCCAGTCGCTCGTTAGGGAAATTGTTGTCGCGCGATATCGTCTCCCTCCCGTGGGATATTTCCCGCCATTGTCTTCTTATTATCTCCGCGATCAAGTGAATTTCCCAACACCGCGACAACGCGATGCGATATTTTAATTGCTGTAAACATCCTCCGTGCCCTTTCACCACCGCGGGTAAGCCATTTGCGGATCTGCAGCTTCGGGTGTGGCATCGCTCTAAATCTAATAAGGCGTTTAGGTCGCTGAACTAACCGACCGATCCAATAACGGCGGCGTTTGGCGGTCGCGGCGAGCAGCAAATAAATTTCGGTCGTTCGATTAATTAAATTTCAGCAGGAAATTAATTAACCCTTTAACCGTAATGAGGACAATATCGCCCGCTGGGCGCGATGCGCGCATGGTGCGCCAGGCGATAACTGAATTAATTTTGAGACACATTATTCTCTCGCTTTAGGTGCGAAAATCGCGCGTAGATATTTCCTCGCTAATGCTATTGAAAACATATGAAAGAAACGGCATATTTTTTTTACTTAAAATAATACAATACTTATTAAACATTGTATCATTATTAATAAGCATAATCATTTTATTTAAATTACGTAATATTAAAAATAAATTAATTCGATGAGAATAAGGAAATATGAAATGCATAGAACAAGAGAGAAAATCGAAATTTAATTCCGCAATTATTTACATTGATGATTTGAAGAGAAAGGAGGGGAAAATAAATCTAAGTTTGATTCTCTGAAGAAACGTGGAAAGAAAGTGATGAATTTTATATACGTATCTCTAAATTATTTGGTACATTATATCTTTATTAGATCAACGACATTTGAGAATGTCAAACGTATCTCGATGTAGCGCGGCTCTCATGAATTAATTTTCAACTATCGAGTATCAGCCGTCCGCGAGATTACGCGCAGATGCGCACGTGCCTTCAACTGTCGTGTGTTCTGACACCTTGCGGATGAATTTTCCATCGGTGAATATCAATTTTAGAGAAACTTCAAAAATAATCTTTTGGTGAGATTTCTCGACGGTATTAACGATATAGAACACGTACCTATTTTTTTTTTAGTAAGGAAAATTGATGAATTAATTTATTGTAATTGATATATTTGCGAGACGCGGCGATTAAATTATTTCATTTACAACGGAATTTCATTCGTTGTGAACATTATATTTCACTTCAATTCCGATATCAACGTTTTTACTTAATTAATATTTTTGCCGTTGTCAACACATTCGCAAGCATTAAAACAAAGTTTATAATTTTCCTTCCCACCCTCCCTCGATGTACATTGGAAAATTCTGTCAGAGCGTTATAACGTTTACCGGTTGAAACTATGGTCGAACTACGTCAAATTCTCACGATGACGGTCCGGTACTTCCCCCGTCACCGGGGGCACAAATTCGTCTTGCCTTAGGGCGACCGAATAATTGCCCAACTATCTCTGGAGTTTCGTCTGTCTCGCGGAAAGTTGTCACTTCCACGTTACGAGCACCCATTCCTCGCGGTCTCGTGCGCCGTCTAATTTCTCGTGAAGCGTCGAAGGTCGCGAACTACCACGGTCTGCGAAGCACGCTACCTGTTGGTCCTCACAGTAGCGAAGCGACGTTAAACGATGCATACCTAACACAAGTATTTTTATCTATCTACGTGTGTTCTCTCTCCTTTTCAAATATTTGAAAAAGAAGAGTATAGAAATATAAAGTAAAAGAAATTTTAGACAACCAGATGTCATCTTTGACAATTTTTAGACTAATATAAATTTTAGATATTTACATAGATTATAGTTTTAGAATTTGGAGAAAATTTTATATATATATAAAATTTTCGATTCTTTATTTTAAGAATATACATATACAGGGTGACCCATTTTAACTTAGGCAGCCAAATAACTCGAAAAATAAGCACACTACGAAAAAATGTTTAGAATCAAAATTTCGTCATTTCGAGGGGGACGTACAATGACGTTAAAATGAGCCCCCCCACCCCTCCCCCTGGGCGGTGAGGGAGGGCAAGTTTGAAATCTTAAATAGGAACCCCTATTTTTCATTACATATTCTTGCAGCTTATCTCGAGAGCTTTCCAAAACACTATAATTAAGTTATTTTTCATTGAGTACTTTTCGAGTTATAAGGCTTGAAATTTACAGTATTTTGACATAAAATACAAAATATCGTGTAAATCATTCAGTTTTCAGTAACCTTACCTTAATACTTTTATGCATAAAATAATAAGACCAATCTATTGGTGTAAAGAAAACACATAATTGCTTTCAAAAAAAGTATGCAGTTGCATGTTGCAAATTACATACTTTTTCTTAATAGCAACTATGTGTTTTTTTTACACCAATTGATTGGTCTTATTATTTTATGCATAAAAGTATTAAGGTAAGGTTACCGAAAACTGAATGATTTACACGATATTTTGTATTTTATGTCAAAATACTGTAAATTTCAAGCCTTATAACTCGAAAAGTACTCAATGAAAAATAACTTAATTATAGTGTTTTGGAAAGCTCTCGAGATAAGCTGCAAGAATATGTAATGAAAAATAGGGGTTCCTATTTAAGATTTCAAACTTGCCCCCTCTCACCGCCCAGGGGGGGGGGTGGGGGGGCTCATTTTAACGTCATTGTACGTCCCCCTCGAAATGACGAAATTTTGATTCTAAACATTTTTTCGTAGTGTGCTTATTTTTCGAGTTATTTGGCTGCCTAAGTTAAAATGGGTCACCCTGTATATAAAATTATTATTATATATATATTATATATAAAAATTATTTTAATAAAGAAATCATATTTTATGAATATTTGTATTCCTATCTTTTGTTCTCTCTCTGTATTTAGATCCTGACAAAGGGCCTTTTTACGTCATTATATGGAAAGATGCACGTGCGTTCTACTACCGTGTTCGCCAGCCTTGCAGAGTATACGGTCGACATATCGTCGTCCGTGCCACGCGTCCATCCGTCAAGGTAAGCGTGCAGGCACGAAACGTGCGAACGCAAATTGGAAACGTGAGGTGAAAGTGCTTCGGAGTTGCCTCGTTTACGGCGATTTGCATCGACTACGAGTGCTCGTTCGTTCGTTCGTTCGTTCGTTCGTTCGCTCAACCCTCTATCCGCGACGTCGACGTCGACGTCGACGTCGTCGAGTCACGATCGAGCGTCAGAAGAACGAAGGAAGGTGTTCGTTCGGAGAACGTCGCGGACGATGACCCTGACAGATGAGTGTGCGGAAAATTGCGATAGATTATCGGTCGCAACGGAAACGAGGGTTGCCGGTGTCTTTATATACGTTGATGCGACTCTTAACGCTTTAATGCATAATTGCGCATGTTGTTCATTCAAAAAATTGATTATTCAGAGAAATGACGCACATTCTAAAGTTCTCTTTTTAATAATACTTATTCGAAATTCTTGCATAAATCATCTGAAAGTGAAATAACGATAGAAAAAAAATGTCTTCCTCAAGTTTATACGATATTCGATATACGTTTTTCTATATAAATCTTATTACGTTTATCTTTGAGATATGCAAATATGATGTTTTATATAACAATAATAATTAAAACTTTTAAGTAAATAAATAAAGTTTTTCTGCTAATAAATTTTTTTGCTTTAATATCTATATTAAAATTTCATTTTTTAAATAATAGAGAGAAATAATCAATTTAATAATTTTTCTACATGATTTTTAAATCTGTACAAAGTATCGGTACGATAATCGATCATGCGAAACGATACAATACAGTAGTAGAGAGAATTTAATATCCTTTTCCGTTTATTCTCTTCCTACGGATTCTGCCCGTCGGTGCAATTTAGGAAACCCCCGGAAATGTTCCATTTGAAAACCACCGTCGCTCGAGAATTTCACGCGGTTGCTCGTTTCGCGACACGCATTCTCGCAACCAGCGTGTCGCCAAATCGTGTTTGCTTATCGATTGGAACTGCGAACGGCCCTCGAAAACAGCAGGCTACAAATCATTCTTGCGAAACGCTCGCCACATCGTCAATAACAAAAACGCGCGGACAGACTAACGCGTTGAATCTGCTCCCGATACCGATTGTTAACCCGCGAGTGTCGCGTATCATGAAACATCGCCTCCGTTGTTCGCGTCTGAGGGTAACGGCGCAATGTTTCCGGAGATAGCTGCAACGTTTTCAAAGCTGCATCACGAAAATCGGAAAATGCAATTGCGGTCGGTGAATATATTTGCCTCTCTCTTGCATAAACGTTGCTTTAAATTAAAGCAGAAAATAGAAGGTATTGAAAAAGCGGCGAAAGTCAATTCTCGAGGCAGAGTGCCATATCGAGAGGATGTATAAATATTTGTCATTTTAAATTCAAAATATTTTTTTTTGTCACTCTTTTCTTTGAAAATCACGCATATTATAATATCGATGTATATGCATGCTCGAGAAACACGTCGCATTGCTGATTGATGCTTCGATTAAGACTCGCATTATAAAAAGAATGGCATTGCAGTCGCGTGCGACAACGGGAAAGAATTTTTTTTTGGCGCCGGGCGATATCAGATCTCTGGTCTCGGATAACGCGGTAGTTTCAGTGGATGAACAAGCCACGAAGCGTTCTCGCCGCGGCCGGTTTCACGGCAAAAATACGTCGGATGTAGCCCGACAATCAGCGGGCCCTCCGCGCCAGTTACGAGCCAATCTTTTTCGTTTGCCGGGCCAATTCGATGATTAAAATGTATTCGGCTCGAAGGGGATAGCCCGGGGTGTTGTTACAGGGATATAATAGCTTCAACACAGAACGTCAAACGCGCGGATTTGATTGGCGTTTCGGGTTGCTTCGACGTTTGTGTTAAAAATGAAAACTTCGCACCAGCGGACTCGCGTGTCACAGTGTTAGCTTATCAATTGCAGCGCGATACATCTTCATTTATCAAACCTCATAGAATTGCTAGGTATGTCAGGTTTCCGCGCTCTCGTTATCGGAGTAGGTTTTTTTTTATCAATTGATCTTTCCTTCGTGAGAAAGTTTTACTGGGTATCACACATTTTGGAATCTGTAATAAAAAAAGAATTTCGATTCAATGGTTTTGTGGATGAAAAAACCTAGGACGCTCTGCGCGCAAGTATCGCAAGTATCGTCTTCGTTACAATATAATCTGATTGTAACACGTCTCATCTCGCGTAACATCTCGCGCGATGTCGGCCGCCGCGTTCAATTCATTTATATTCACTGCAACTTTACTCCGTCACGTATTTTCGGAGACAATAGCGCGGGTTTGCGCCATGCGTGGAGCACGATACGCTATGTCCACGAATTAACGACTTTCTGACTGTACTCACGTGGCCTGAGTGCGAATTCCGGCGAGCAAAAATTCGCGCGATAGATGTCGAACGTTTATCGTTTCATTTAACTTAGCTTTAAATATCATATGTCAGAATTGCACAATTTCTTATTTAAGATTAAAAATACTTTTTGCGATTTCTCTTCAAGATTTATATGTAAATTATAGTTAGATATTTCTCTGGTATCTATATAATTTCTTGTAATAACTGTCATTCGTTTTAAAAGCAATACAATCAAATCTAACAAACTATGAAATTCTAATCATATATTTGAATTCTATCTCGGTCCTGTCCTTAGTTTTGACCTTTTGCTCCGCTTTGATAAATTTATTATCGTCGAATAATCTTCACGATACATTGACGAATTGCATATACACCGCACACTATTGAATATTAAATTAAACTTTACCAAATTAATTATTTAAGCTAATGTTACTTATGCTAATAACGTTGAAGTTATGCAAGTTAATGACATATATAGTTAATAACACAATAGTGTAAATCAGTCAATGACATGGATTAAAATTTTTCTTGTGCGATTCGTAGGCAAATCAATGAAGATATCCTGCGGTACATTTACGTGCATCCAGATAGTCTTTATCGACAATAATACGTTTGAAGTATAATCAGTATGTAATTGTTGCCAAGCGATATTAATAACCAAAGAAATTTCATTAGGATGCGAATCGAATCACAGAATATTGCGCGCTGAACCTGCGTTGTTATGACGCGATAAACCGACAAAGCGGAAGCGCCGACCTCTCTTGCATGTTATACGCAACGAGTTTGAAAGGATAATAGCGAGCACACGTCACAAAGATGATCACGAGCAAACTGCGAGTGCGCAGATACATAGGATACACACATACACGCATATATACATACATATACATATATATACAGGATGTATCATAAATGTGGGCCGCTACTTCGGGAGAGCATTCTATTCATCCAAATGAGCAAAAAAGTTCATATAAATATGTCCAAAAATGCGTCTTTTTCACGTTACAGTCATGTTTGGGTTGAAATTTAAAATAATTACAAAGTGTATTAGATTTTATTTTCAATAATACATAATAATAGAAAATAATTCTTATATCTAAAAATAATTCATTCTCAAGCAAAATGGGCAAATCGATTTCCAAAAATTGTCTGTAAGCAACATCTGTCAATCACCTGTCAAAATCATTTTTGGACATAATGTGATGAATAGAATACTCTTCTGAGCGGCCCACATTTGTGATACACCCTGTATATATGTTCAACGACAGATTTTGAAGAACGTCGATCAAAAAAATTGATAGAGAAATCGTGTCAAATTTTGGGATTATCAATTTCCCAAATAAACGTATAGTTAAAACAATACTTGCGTCCACGTGATATAAATATATATAACCTAAATATTATAAAAATACAAAAACTAAAACGCGTGCTCGATATTTTATTAAAAATTATATTTTTTATCTCTTTTTTTAGAAGTATTTTAATTTATAAAGATTTATTCTCATTGTTTTTCGCGCGGAGGGCTCTCCTACGCCGATGCTCGCTGATTCTCGCTGATTCTCACTGCGCGCAAATATAGTGCGTACAAACATAGTCATAACGCATAGCGCACGCAGGCGTCATCGCGTCACGGAACAAACTGATTGCCGGCGCATGCTCGACGATAGGTTCGCACGATAATTCTCACATCGGACTGCGTAAGCCTCCTGTGGCTCGCGTCCGGCGAGATCGCGTGGTCGCCGGTCATCCTATTTGATGCCCTCCGGTCCCTCGCCCTTTCTAGTCCGCCTTTCCCGGTCCGATGACCGGCGCGGCACAATGCGGCCTGACGGCTTCGCGTTAACCCATTATCTTAATCTGCCAGCGGGACAAATAACAGGGTACCGGCTTCTCCCGCCTGGTAGCTGAGAGCGTTATGATATCTGCCACTCGATGCTTTGATGTTCGGATATTTTAGCATAGAAATTATCCCCGATTAATAACGCTAGAGTATTATTTTTGGTCGTAACAACACCATCAATTACGCGATCGAAACAATGAAGTGTGAAAATATAAAATAAAGAATAAAACGCGTAATATATTAATGAATATGAAAATAATGATTATTTGAAGCAAAAACAAACGAAAGTTAAATGCGGAATCGAGAAATATTGATTTTAGAAGCAAGAATAATTCTGACAGTTAGAGATACATACCGAGTATATATAGCTTCGAGATTTTGATATTGATATTGATATAAAGCATTGATATTTTGTCTCAATATAGCACAACTCCGACAGCGGAATAACCGAACATCGCGCGTGCTACGTTGAGGAACGAGGGATAGAGGTCACCGATGTGTCCTACAACTGCGGGATGCAGAAGGGTTTTCTATCCCTGTTTCTATCCCTATCCGTGGTGGACCCCACGCAATCTTCGCTCCCCTTTTCGTAAGCGGTATTGTTTACTGTCAACCTCGTTTCGTGAGCCGCGAGGCTATATCTCGCACCCCCCGAGCGGCCCCTCGTCACCCTCGTCGGACCCATATGGCCGGCTTTAGGGGAGTTAAGCACCGGGGCGGGTAATCGCGGGGTGTTACGAGCGCGGTTAATTTGTATTTCTATGGCGTTGTTACTCGTAGATGGATTACCGTCGGAGCGGACACTGGGCTTTATTGAGTCCGACAGAAAAGAAAAGATTGCGATCCTTAAATTTTATTTTCTATCTAGGGTGAGAAATCACAGTTCCTCTAATTCTAAATTGAGAATATTATAGTGATCTGAGTATGAAAAGTACGTGATGTATCAGTTGTCTTCAGTGATATACATAATTTTGCAATTGTATGAGAAAATGCGTAAAATCAGTCATAATTATGAGACATTATGACGAGAAGCAGAGAGGAGAGAGATACGCGTACCGTAAGGTTAATTAGAGAGATACTGATATCACACGTTCATATGTTATCATATTCTCGCTCTCGACTCAGCCTGGCTGTCAGCCGTTCCTCCTCGTTTGTACACAGCGCTAACCGGTATTGTAGTTTGCGTAGGAGTGAGTTAAGCGTTTAAATGCTTAATTACCACATTAGGAGTAACCGCGGCGGGATCTTTAATCGCGGCTCATCGGAGCGCGAATTACTTTTGTTACGCGCTCGGAATAATTGAAGCGTTTACGGGTGGCGGCCTCTTGTTCGCGATACAATAGCGTACCGAGGAACGTCTAAGTCCAGCGTTAGCACAATAATAAGAGAGAGAGAGGGAGGGAGAGAGAGAGAGAGAGAGAAAGAAAGAGAGGAGAGATGAGGGAGAAGAGAAGCCGTGTAATACGCGTGATAAATGCACGCGCGTTTCACGGCGTCGGTCCCGACGATTAATTACGTGTAGGTACTTAGTGACGAATCGCCGTTATGCGCCAGCGTGTCGACGGATTAAACTACTGAGAGTGACGATACCCTCAACACAACCTTGTGTTGGAACCCGCGCGAAATACCGTGCGAGTTGTATTTGCGTTCGTCGTATGTTTATAAGCGTTACAGCGAGAATAAATTTCACATTAGTGTGGAAGGACTACGAGAGAGGTAGAAGTTTATGTGCACGATGGTATTACAAAGCTTATCTGTTGTATGATACTGCGGAATTTAGGTATATGGGTTCCCTGTTTAAAAGTAATGTATAACTCAAATTTAGAGAACATTTTCTTAAAGTAGGAGAACGCTTTTTCCTCGAGCGCGCATATTAACTTGATCCGATTTCTGAATTTCACCCCCTGTCCTATTTCAAAAATTAACAGCATAAATAAGACATAAGATCCACGTGCCTTTTAAAAATGATATAAAAGATACATGTATGTTCCGTTCGAAATAAGCGCGAGTCCGCGACCTACACTTGGTACTCTTACCCGCGATTCTATTCGACATTACTAATTCCTCTCTCGAAATAGTTTTCAACATTTCACATGATCCCCACGATGACATTGCAACTGTCCCTGCAATTGTTCGCCGCGGCATCGTGGGACGGCTTAATCGCCACGTGGGTAGGTGACGACAATCGCCGTCGGATGCAGCCGGTTACATTCCCAAGCTAAACGTTTCCTCGACCGCACCAACTCCGTTTACCCCCGTCGACGATCTCACGGAGAAAACGGAGAAACGGACGTTGCACACAATTCCCTCACGGTCCGTCTGTCCGGCGCCAAAACGTTCCACGAGTCCGAATTTTCCTCCGGATCCTCTCGGTCCGTTTCTCCGCGTCGCCTACATACCACGTGCATCCTGCGCCCGGTTGAGCGCGGTGCCGGGGGTCCTTATGGTGCCGCATCATTTTCTCTAAAAGGACGTCCATCGGTCAGCATTGTCCCCGGGGTTGCGGTTAATCCGGCCCGTTGGTCGCGGTTGCGCGGTCGTGGTCGTTGCGAGCGGTCGTAGATGCGTAGCGAGAGGGAAGGATGAGGAAGAAGAGAATGAAGAGAAGGGTCGGGAGGCGGGGGTGGAGGGGGAGGGGGGAGGGGGAGGAAGGAGAACGCTGGAGGAGGATGAGGCGGAGGTGGAGAAGGAGGACCAGGAGAGCGGGCGAGCGCAAGCGCCTGTCCGATCGATGCCCGTCTCCCGCGTATAAAGCTCTCGTCCTCGGGGGGCGCGCGACAGTTGGCGTTCCGCATCCGGAACATGCGTCGCGCCGCGTGCCGATCGCGCTGGGAACATCTCGTCGTCGTCGTCGTCGTCGTCGTCGTCAGTGCGACTCACGTCAACAGCGGTCGCGAAAACAACCGTCTAACCGTGCTCCGATCGAGGGCGCCGATCTCGCGGATCGTCAAAGAGCGGCGCGTTCTTCGCGATTCGCCCCGCGAATCGCTGGATCGCCGCAGGACACTCGCGGGGACGCGAAGATTTCCCTGTCCCTTGACCGATAAGGAAGAGGCGACGAACGTAGCGTCGGATCGACGACGCCGCTTCGCCTCCCGGTGAGGATTTTCTCCCCCCGTCGAAGTTCTTCCTTCCGACGCGAGTCCGCTTGGTCGCGGAACGAGGTATCGGAATTCCAATTCGCGAGTAAACGTGCGTCAGTGAATGGTGAATTGAAATTGCATCTTCTGGCGCGAGCAACGACCACGTCGCCGTCGACGGAAAGAGAGGGGTCAGCTGGTACGAGGAAGCAATCCTCCCGAGGATCGTGGATCGGTAATCGTTCTCGTAAAGTCAGAATGCCAATTGCCCTTTGCGGATAATTACGCGCCGCATAATCATCTCTCTGTCGAGGAGAGTCAGTTCTCACAGTCCGACAGGCTGTCAAGCTGCTCTCTGACTCTGTGACGTTCTCCTGGACATCTCCGCGACATCTCTCGCGAGTAAGATCACGTACCGATGTAAGATCACGAAGCGAGGCGTCGATTTCCCGCTGTCGCGTCGGGATAGATCGGGGACCCGGATTCGGCGCCGGGAACAGCTTCGTCGCTGGATCGTATCCGGGGACGCGTCACCGACATTCATCCCGCGCGGGACCCGTCATCCGGGCAGGCGACGTCAGATCGGCGATCGTTCGATCGTCCGGCGGACGTCTCGGCCGCCGCGCGAAGAACCGGCGGTGTCAGACGGAGACGTAGAGGCGGCGGGAGAGGGGGAGGAGGAAGAGGAGGAGGAGGAGGAGGGGGAGGAAGTGGTAGTGGTGCTGGTGCTGCTGGTGGTGGCGGCGGTGGTGCAGGAGGAAGGCCCGCGGACGTGCAACAAGTTAAGAGGCCGCCGCCGTCGACGTCGCTGTCGCCGCCAGCGTCCTCGTCACGATGTGACATGGATATCCTCGCCGTAGCCTGCGCCCTCGTCGCGACGGCACTCTACTGCAATACCCTGCAAGCGGGTTTCGTCTACGATGACCGGTGAGTGAATAAAATTTGCCGTCCCCCTTTCGCCGGCACTGAGATTCCGAAGCGCGAGCGGAAACGAACGGAATAACGTTTTCTGCTGTTATAAAATAAGGTCTCAAATTGACGTAATGTCGTTGAGCTTGCAAACTTCGATGTCGCGGACACGCTTCTATTTTCATTCGCGACGAGAAAAATGCGAGGGATCCCTTTTTTTTGCGTATCTTTATGAAAAATTGCGCTCGTGAAATTTATAGCGTTCTCCATAGTCTTGATTACCAGGTTCGAAGCTTGAGAGCTTCCGGGAAGTCTCGATCCAAGGCTTTCCCTCTGACAGGGAGTTACTTTAGGACTAGGTCTCGGAAAGCGACCGGTGACACACTTGGCGAGATCGCGTGACGAGATTCGCCAGATTAGAACACGGTGCCGCGAAAGTTTCGAGGGCGATACCCGTGAACGATAATTCGCCGTCACTTGGCGATAGCGGGAAAGCTTTGATTTGTGTATGTGGATGTATATGTAATGGAAAGCTGGTCGGCGTGAGAACACAAAGTTGTCGATGGGCTTATCGAGACTTATCGGCTCGTATCGAATAAATGAAATTTAAAGGACAAGTGTATATCAATTCGTTCGAACATAGCGCGATTTGCTGCTCGACTTTATTTACTTCTTGAAAGATCGGAAACCGTTACACAGTTACATAGTCTAAGTAAGAGCAATTCTCGTATAGACGTTAATTAACTAAAGTTTAACCAACTCTCTGTCTATTCCTAGAGACACAATACCTACCACGAGACAGAGAATCAATTAAACGTCATTTAACTTGAACTGAATGTTTACGACAACCTAAAACGGTTGAATTATTTTGAGAGGTAAGATTTATACTAAATTAGAAATTTCTTCTCAAATCAAGATGTCCAGAGGATTTGAAAAATATATATCTCAAAGAATATATATCCTTTAAAGATCGATAGCGACTCGAGCTTGATCGAATATCCTTAATTACGCCGACAGACTGTCATCCATCGTCTAGAAAGAAGAAAAAAAAATTCTTGTCGGTCGACACGTTTCCAAAGGGCGATGAATGTCGCTCGTAAGGACTCGAGCTTGCCGTGAATATTACTCATACCTAGGGTGATATACGATAGATGACATTCCTCGCGATATTTCAGCCGTCATACCCGCGCCGCGCAAAATTGTTTCTGCGCTGCCACCGGCTCGATACTCCACCGCCGCTATGGAAAACAAATAGCTATGAGCACGGAGTAATCGCAACAAACTGTGTACCACCATATCGTTCGTTCGTTATTTTGCTTCTCTTTCCGGATCAATAAGACTGCGTCAGGATTTGTACGTCGCTCTCTCTCTCTCTCTCTCTCTCTCTCTCTCTCTCTCTCTCTCTCTCTCTCTCTCTCTCTCTCTCTCTCTCTCTCTCTCTCTCTCTCTCTCTCTCTCTTCGTCGACATCTCTCTCAGCGAAATTTTCACGAATGCCGTCCAATGCTTTAATTTTTCACCGACTTTCATACGTTCTTTGAACAATATTACGCAATTTTGTTCAATATCGGACATTACTGCGAAAGCTCTGATTTATTACTCGCCCAAGTAATTCAAAAACTGTTGCACGTCGAATATGAAAATGAATTTTCCAAAGCGCCATTTTGCACGAAAGCACTGTGAAATAACAAATTTTAATATTTACGTGGATTTACGTGGAAAAATCTCTTTATACAATATTTGCTTAAATTATTTTAAAAAATAACTATTATTCACTTATATAATGTAATATTGTCAAAGATTTAGATTTTATTTTATATACATAAAAATAAGAATTTTTCAATCTCCAGAGAATGAAAAATATGTTGCCTTTTTTCTCATTATTTACAATATTAATATTTGCAAATTGAAATATAGACTTCATACTAAATAAAGAGTTAACTTATCGTGCAAAATAATCGTTACGGTTTTAAACAAACGTCAAATACATACAATCAAATTATAAAAACGCCCGCGCAGTTTTACGGTTTGCCGCTTGCAGGGCAGAGAAGGCGATTTCCTCGTCGATGTCGTCCAACGATTCGCGACATCTTTCGAAGCCTCGTTCGCGAGCCGTATCTGGTAGATAACGCGGCCGAAATACGCGGATCGCGAAATTGGCGCGCGGCGCTATATAATCCAAAGTTACTCGCACGATAAGGGCCCTTAATCCGGGGCTCTCGAATTCTATGACACTGAATCCCCTAATTGAGTATTCCGTAATCTCTCGAACATCGTGGCCAGAACTCGATCGTGCCGTGCTCTGCTTCAGGCCGAGTGGAGGCTCGCGTCGAGATATCGTAAGATGAAATTGGATTGCATTAATGGGAGTAATCTTGCATCATACTGAATGTACATTGTTATATTGATCAATATAAAAAAAAATCATTCCTCTATTTCTACATTTTTAATATTCAGAGACTAGAAAAGTGAATGTAAATTTAAATGGGCCAATTAAAATATAATTAATTAATTTTATTTCAAGTAATATTTTCTTCTCTCTCTCCATATATATATATAATAATTTTCTGCATCCTCGATTCTATTTTCATTTTATATTTATTTTGCACTTTGATAGCGCGTATAATTGCTAACAAACCTACTGTTGTTAGAAGACGATACACGCTGCACTCGAGAGTCGCTCGATGAATGGAAAACAAGCCGACGTTATTTACACGACCGGTGTTTGGAAAACCCGGCTATGCTTCCGCCGATCACTTCCGCGCATTCGCGCCCGAGCGATTCGTTTACGGTTATCGGAAGCGGTGCGCAAATAATCACGTTTATATATCTCAAACAGAACAGCAAACTTTTTGTTGTAAAATTACGTCGTAAAAGCCACACTTGATACATGTATAGCACTTGCAAAAGTTACCTATCGCTGAATTATTTGCTGCTGCAAAAGTTTTATGATTCTCTTACGGAGGCGTAAGTTTCTGATGTAACTAGCTATAAAAGATTAGCCGCCGTTATAAATCGGATGTAATATTGCTCGTTGCACGTGGTTCCCGCGAGATCGTGAGTGCTAGTCCGAAACATTCTTTGAGTTTGACAGTCGCGTACCTTCAGTTCGCGCGCGTGCGGGAGCGTTTATTTTTTTAACTAATTAACCCAACGAGTAATTGTGATTTTTCTCTAGTTTTACCAAAATGTTGTTTTATAAGCTTCAATCTTTCTCAGGTATGATCAATTATTTCAGAAAAGAGATTATTTTATTCTTCTTAATTCAATTTTTTGGAAACTACAGATCTGTCTGTTTTTATTAGTCTATTATATATAGATGAATAATTACTTACTCATCAATTGTTCGATGAATCGATATGTAAAAGAAAATACGAGATATTTACAATTAGTATACCCTAAGTACAATAAAAAAAAATGTGTGTATCAATTATCTCAAAATGTGTGTGCGTTATACATATATGCAGTTAATATTTCTTAACATAAATCGTGTAACACTTCTCTACATAAATCGTGTAAATTTACAGAAATTGCGATGTCAAATATAGGGGAAAGTTTAGTTAAACACTTTTATTCACTTTATTATTACTTTTTTTCGCGTCTTAGCTTCAACTTTATAAAGAATAATTTAGATTTATACTATATAAAAAAAAGAATCTGTAGATCAATTTACATAGAAATTAAATTAAAACGACGCCTGTCCAAGATAATGCAATACAAGTTTACGAACGGCGATAATGTCGAAATATCGCGTGACCGCCACGCTTTCTTCGCGTAAGGAGCATCCGCACGATCACTGATTCGGCGCGGTTAATCAATCATTCCGTTTACGTTATCGGCCGCACGAAACCAACGTTATAAACATTTAGGGGAACGGCGTGGGGAAGAGTGCTCGCTATAAATTAAATTATTCCGGTCTAGGCGTCGGAAATCAACTGTGCCGACCGTTCCGCTGGAAACGCCCGGCGCGATTAGTCCGATAATCAAGCGCTTAATTATGGAACGAATTCGGATAGTCAGAGAGACAGACAAATAGAGAGAACCAGACAGACAGAGAGAGAGAGAGAGGGAGAGAGAAAGAGAGAAAAAGAGAGTCCCGGCAGCAAAGGGAGCGGATATCGCGTTGGTTCCCGGCGGAGCCTTAAAGCTCGCGTAATAACGAAAAACGGCCGTGTGCTCGCGCGCGCATTAAGCCGAGATAATTTTTCATCCATATCCGGCCCATTAGCGGCTACCTCGTTCGATGCGACCGCCGAGGCTAAAGCGGCCGATGTGCCCGCCGGTGGCGACCATAATCAAGTCGAGTCCGGTTATTAACGAGAGCCCCCGGTCGACTCTCCTCCATCCTCGTCCTTTTTGTCAGCGATTCTCTTTCTCGTTTCCCTTTGCTCTCTCTCTCTCTCCCCCTCTCTCTCTCTTTGGCTATCTCACTTGTACCTATTTTCTCGACCCTTCTCAGCGTGACCTAGCAAAATGCTCGCCCGCCACCCATGGCGTCGGTAGTCCTGCTGTTCTTGGTTGGCTTGCAATTTTGGATCTTTCGAGACTTGTGCTCGATCGTTTATTCGATTTGTATCGTGATTTTATCTCTTTATCCATCCTAATTTCTGTCTAGCATTTAATACTAATTTTTAATGTACCCGTTTAATTTTGAATTTTTTTTTTGATTTCGCGTCTAATGCTCTTTAGAAACTTTAGATACACGATACTGTCTCCCGTTTTCGATGCTCAACCGAAAAATAGAAAACACAGACACTGACACACGCAAGAAGCGCGAGAAGATCCCAACTATTTTATTCCACGACCGTAGGTCTTGCGCGAAGTTTACCGTGTGTCGTGAGTTTATTCCGGCCGCACCGCTGCGCCTGAAACTCATAGGATAATAAAAGCCCCGTATTTTACCGCGACGCCTCGACCACAATGGCCGTGCAAAGAATACGGGACATATTTATTCGGCTAGTTTTTTTTACTGGTGGCGCCGGGAACGGAGTCGGTAGCAAACGAGAGAAACGAGGACAGAACGGGAACGGACGCCAAGACGGAGGAAGAAAAGCCGAAACGCGACAAAGTTGGAAGGCATCGCGGGCGTTTCTCTCTGTGTCGCTTTCCTCTGGCATCTCATCTCAAGCAAATTGCGAAACGAGAATATCTAAGCTAATGTATGCGCAAACT
The DNA here is from genome assembly GCA_963971435.1 of Lasius platythorax. NCBI lineage: Eukaryota > Metazoa > Arthropoda > Insecta > Hymenoptera > Formicidae > Lasius > Lasius platythorax. The sequence continues at coordinate 7,371,380 of OZ020546.1, forward strand.
ATTTTTTTTTTTTTGTTTATTATTCATAATTTATATAACGTTTATTTAAATAAATCTTATATGTTTTCAATCTCTTTCATCTTTTCCAATATATCTGATTTGTAAATGTATACTATGAGAAATTTGCATTATAGTTTTTGCGCAAGAAGAATTTTTTACTACACCCAGAGATGCAAATTGGAAACTTTCAAAGACGTATTTCGGTATGTAGATGCGGAAATTTCGAGTACACATAGTATCGTTATACATTGTAAATCTTCGCATCTCCGTAATCTGCTTGTGATGGAAATATTAGCTAGCAATTTTGCTGTTATATCGTATGCGGATATAACGATCCCATTTCAAAGTCACTTTATTACATTTACATTTACTAACCTTGCTTTTAATACAAAGTTCATTCTCTCTCTCTCTCCCTCTTGTATTTTTTTGTTACATTTATTAATCTTACGCTCTAAAAAGCTACTTCCATCGCTACTGTGTTCATATTTTATGCTTACACTCAGTTATTCATATCTTATCCATTTCTATTTTTTACATCTCCTTCTTATTTATTTTGATCTTTAAAAGAATATAATTTTCCTAGAATAGATTAAACATCTGTTTTCTTTTCTGTCTCTATCTATTCTCGTATATGTTAGCTAATCTCACGAACGTACTGTGCTGTGTCAATGCACGTTCGCGCGTAACTGCAGCGGTGCCTCGATGCAGCCGCATCGAGGACGAGTTCGGAATAAGAAAAGTTGGCGGTCGAGGCTTAGCTTGTTCCGTTTCCGCCAGTGAATAATACCGGCGGTATTCGGCGAAGGTGCGCCTTCGGTCGCATGAAATGTAAAGCACGGCATTACTATTTCAGTCGATGCGGTGCATTCGGACTTACTACGATGCACGGTTTCTCAGAGCATGCGTAAATAATGGACGCGCTCCGGAACATGGCTACGACGGTGAAAGAAAGATTGTGCCGATTCTGCGAGAGAAACGCGCTACATCATCGGGCATTCTCATTACGAGAAAACCAACGGAGCCATATGATCGATCAACGCGTTGATTGATCTGACGAATATTCGGATCGTAACTTAAGGATGGGTTTACATAACTTATTAATGTTATAATTATTACGCGTACGCGTCCCAGGGATTTCACCGCAGTTTCCCGTTTTGCATTTTTAAACCTTCATTATAAATCTGCCCTTTGGCGTTCATTATATTGTAATATAATTTTTATGTAATATGCTCTTTTCTCTCGCTTTTATTTTTTACTGTTGTATATTTCTTTGTTTCATGTGCTTTTTACATCACAGAAATATGACAGTGGTAATAATAATATTAATAATATTAATAATAAAATTTATGTAATGAGAAAATATAATTTTAATTAGATAAAAGATATAATATTCAGTCATTATAAAACGAAAATGTAACTTAACTCTATATAATTTGACAACATACAATAATTTTTGCAGTATTAGCTGACACTTTTATCTTTCCAAGTTTTGATTAATTGCTATCGGCATTAAAAAATTGTATTGTTATGGTATTGTTTGCGTATAAAGAGTTTGACAGACACCTATTAATCTGTATAACATCGCTTTTGTGCATTTATTACGTATTTCGCAGCCGGAATATGCAATCATGCCAAACACAATTCAGAGCAACATCCAGACGAATCGCGAAAAATTTATATTCCATCGGAACACCATCGAGAAACGTATTCGTTTTGCGCAATAAATCTGTACTCCAGATGTAATTTATAAAACAAATGCGGTTAGAGATAATAATTTATGATCATTGTCACGCAAAACCAGCGAACATATAAAACGGGTTAATATGATTGAAATAAGCGTACTGTGTGGCGCGAGAGATTTTGTTAAAGCCAGCTCTCGATGCCGAAAACAATTAGCAACGAATCAGAATAAAAGTTTTTCTCACAATTTATTTTATTCCTATTTTCTGTAATTTTTTTTTTTACGAATTTTTATGCACCTTCCGCACATTTAACGTCCATGCGAATCTGCCAATATATAATTTTCTAAATTGTATCTATTAATAACGCGTGTCAAAACTACATTGATTAAGAGAGCTGATATTTAAATGCATTTCATGCGCAAATTCGTTCGCGAGTAGAATTTTTATTTCAAGTGGGAGATGAACAAAAATGTCCGTCAATAATTCTAACGCGCTATACGTCTCTCGCATTTTAATTTAAACAGAATATACCTTTCGCACATGGAAATTTCCCTCTTTTGCGCTGTCAGCTGCGACTGACTACGCTTCTCTCAGGACAGATTTGTGACGAACAGGCTGCGATAGGCACTCAGGAAGGGGAATTCGGATTAGAGGTGGAATTAAACCATTGCCAAGTAAATTCGAAACAGATGGAATGTACAGATGAAGGAACGCCGCAACTTCTAGGAATTGCTTCCGCGGAAAATGACAATTGAAAAAAAGTAGGAGATAAGAAAAATAGCCCGGTGAAAAATGGTGCTATTGTTCTTTGATGTACAATACTTTATTTCGACGTCACATCGTATTTGCGTCATTTTTCTTGCAGGAGCGCCAGATCGTTGACGTAAGAATGGCAATTTTGCATTTGTGACTTTTTCCATTGGCTTTAGTAGAATTCAAATACTAATTATAAGAATATTAAAATCTCAAATCATATACACATACACAATTTGTCGGGTTTTTTTTTTTTCCAAATTACTGTTCAATTCCGATATAGAACACGACTCAGAGATCGCGACTACGTCGAATTGAAAAAGAATTGAGATTCGCGAATACGCGTATCGACCCGTTGCCACCCCGAGCGTAGGTGGACGTTACGTGGAAGGGTGGAACATTATAAATCCGGAATTCGCGTCAGTCACGGAGGCGAATGGCCAGCTGCCGGGATAAAAATGACGAGCGGGCGAGCTCACGTCCTCCCCTCGAATGGCGGGCGGGAATCGAACAAAGAGATCGACGCTGCTGGTAAAGCGGAGCATCCATACCGAATTCTCCACCGGAACGCCGCGTACGAACGTTGCGTCATCGCGCGAACGCGCAATGTCCGCTGGAAATTCTTGCAATTTCGCTGCAACCGGGATATCGGTCCATTTTGCTCGTACGTGGTCGCGCACGTGTGTCACGCGTGAGCGCACGTGCGGCTGTGTGCCTCCATCGAACCGCTGGGTGCATCGTCCGCGATCGAGAATGCGTGCAACCGCGTTCGGGCATTTATCCTACGGGGCCGAACGGCATATAGGATCGATGAATTTTATCGCGCCAGAAGGCAAATGCAATGATGCGGGGGATAAAGAATGAAAAGCCAGAGAGAAAGAGAGAGAGAGAGAGAGAGAGAGAGAGAAGAGCGAAAGATAATTTGCGGCTATAGACTCTCATTTGGTCTTGATAGGACCTTACTGTAGAAACGAAAATACAACGCGCGACTGACAACACGTCGCTGTAAAGATCGGAAAAACGGGAGCGACGTGCTAGCGCGTACCCCGTTCGAGGGATAGTTAAAGAGGGTAGTATATCACTGGTCGCGAACGGGGTGGACGCGCACGATGCCCGGTTGTCGGTGAATAAGGGTATCCCGTAATGGCGACACGACGCAGTAAATATCGCCTCGCGAATATACAAGCCGGACGGCGAGCGAGAAGTTGAGGCTTTGCGAGCGAGCGTGTACACGTCGCGAGAATTAATCGGTGATTTTCATTAGCAACGCTGCGCCCCCAAGACAGAGCGGTAAAGAAGAGAGCGGAGAAAGATGCGAGCGCGAAACAATAAAAATGTTAATATATATAAATAATCTTCAAGTACGTAAAATTTATTGTTTCGTGTACATTACTATCGTTTAAGTCAACGTAGGACTGAAAACATGCACACTTCTCTAAGCAATTATAGTTAAAGCAAACATATAACTTTTGGCTTTACCTGGATTAAATAGATCAGGTCGCTGAATATGATTTCCTTAATAAATGTAAATTTTAGATTTCTCTACATATTATATAAGACCTATCCTGAGATTTTTAACTAGAGAATATGACGATTTCTCATAAATGTGTAATACTATCTTATGAGATAATTTATTCTATTAATTTTACAACGCGATTTCATATGACTGCTCACTTGAAGAAAACACGTAAAAGAATATTTTGAGATACAGAATTCATATGTCAGCATGCGCTTCGCATGAGGATGAAGGGGAGGACATTCGCAAGCTTGGGATTTAACCCGGAGCGAGCTTCCACCGTCAGGTTTTACGGGTAAGCGACATGCACATTATACACTGCTATGTTCATATGCATAAAAAAGGCGCACGAATATTTTCAAATGCTGTTTTGAAAGGAATAAGATTTTTTTATAAAAATCTTCGCGAGGAGATTCTTTCGTTAATCTTCAAGCTTCGCTTAAATACAAGAATAGATAATACATATGACTATGGATCAATTAACATATTAATAATCGAAGTTCAATACGAGAAGCTTTCGATTTAATATGAAAATTAATAATTTCAAATTTGTTGTATTTACTAATATATCTATAGTAATGCAGAAGCAGTTTATGAAATTTAAATTTTTCTTTCGACAGAAAAATATACTAAAAGCACTCTGAATGGAATTCAATTGTATCCGATCGGTTGAATCAGAAGAAACTTTTCTTCGAAACATAACGCGATTCTTTCTTCTAGCAAAAAAAAAAAAAAAAAAAAAAAACAAGATATTAATAATATAGCTTCCGCAGAAAACAATGATTACTAAAGTGACGCGCGTTTCCATCGAAGGCACAATTCGTCCTATTCGAATGCTACACGAAACGTGCTATTATAAACGTCCGTTACATAGACGCGGTGAATCCGGCGAAGTGTGAAGGGTGAAGGGAGAGGAAGATGGGGTTGAAAATGGGAAGGAAATGTTTGCGGAGTGTGCACTTGTACGTTTAATCGGCTCATTACCTGCGTCCCGAAGTCAGGTAAACCGCCGCGGCACGCACGCACGCCCGAGTGCAAAATTCTAACTACCCGATTATTGTTGCACGGTAACGCGTGTACGCTCGTCGTGTGCCGCCTTTGCCCTCGTCGTCGCCGCCACCGCACCTCGAATTAGCCCGATTAGTGAACGAGCGATGTAAGCACAACGCAATAGCATCGATTGCGTAGAAGAGTATATTTAATCGGCCGTGCGCGGAATTAACGCGTGCACGCACGCGATTATGGATCATAATGTAATACGTTCGGGTTACAACATCGGTATTAACGCCGCGACCCCTAGCAATTAGGATCTCTGAAAAAAATACATTCTTCTTTTTGGGAAATATAATTTGGGGAGGATTACAATTCACCGGAATACGCAACGTTCGAAAAAGTACCATTGACCTGTATATTGATTTGCATTAATTTTACAGCCTTTGACTATATAACACGATTGCATACGTATATGCGAAGAGATGATGTACATTTATCTTAATTAGATGAAATATCGATTTATGATGTCTTTTGAATATTGATGCAATATCGTCGCCAAAATTTACGGCATAATAATGATTTAAAGTTCATCGAAAATTTATTATCTTTTTGGCTGCTTTTAACAGAAAGATTTATTTGGTGAAACGGTGCGTCTCTCTTGAATGTGTTTTCACATGTTAAGATTTTTATCCACAAATATATTCTTTGTCCCGCATAATTCCATGTCATGTTTTACTTTCATAAGAAACTTACGCGACGACGGCTCGATCGAAATAACCGATTGTAACAAAAAGATTTGATGAAAAATATCGTATCGCCGAGGTGATTTGCACAAATGGACGCGATAGTTGGCGCGATTCTGTGCAAAGTTATCGATAATAATCGTGGCGATGATTCCACGCGCCAGATGGTATCTGCAGCTCGCTTTTTTTTTGCGGCATCAACGCTCGTCCGCGAATTGGAACGGATCAACGAGTGGCACGCATGGCCATTTTTATGCTCGTCCGCCGCATCGTCGCAAAAAGCGACGCGCAGTGAAACGGATTTCTGGCGCGGCTGTATAGGTCGCGATAACGCGCACAACGATTTGTTCATTTCGCATAGTATTTTACACGGTAAATGCGCGTAATGCGAAGAGAAATTTGCTTTACGCACGAGGCACTTGTCGGAAACTCGTCCTGTAAATTGGCGTAAACGTTAAAACAGAAGGATTAACGACCAATGTGAATTTTGCTGTAGATACTGTAGATATCTCCCGTTGAATCAGTTCAACAGCAAATTGAACAAACTTCAATGAGAAATATTTACAGAAAATATAAGACAATGTTCGACAAAAATTCGTATTGTTTACACGTTTAAAACCCAGCAGCGTTAAATAATAACCTTTCAATAATAACCTTATTCATTTCTTTTTTCCTATTGTAATTACATTCGCGAATTTATGAATGATAGTATACGACACTCAGGCTTTCAATGAAACTTCAAGTTGGATTCGATTTAATTTTAGCAGACAATACGGTCTCATTATTTGATAGCTAGGAGAAACTCAGCTCGCTGCACGAATTTACAGTCAAGCAAAAAAGCCAGATTGCATCAAAAAATTTATTATTAAAATTATCTAGTAGACTGTCCTCTCTCTGAATAAAAGTTTCTGCGCCACTCTTTCGATGAGAAACTACGAGAAACAGTACGCAAGTCTCTCTGCGCGCTCTTTGAAATTAGTTCAAAGAGATATCATTCAACGCTTTCTCGAGACAGTATTTATCTTTGCAGCGGTGCTCACCCTATCCAAAGAGATTCATGTTAATCACTCGTCGCGTGCAACGTTTCTCTCTCTCTCTCTTTCGTGTTTTACAACGCGCAAATACCCTTCATTCCTATCCCGGTGAACTACGCTCTTTGCCGTGATGGCGGTCGTACCGGCAATAGCGCAGATAAACAGCGGATTCTTTCTTATCGTCTCGCGGCATAAGGGTCTTTTGCGAGAGACAACAATGTTTCGCCATTCAGCCGGTAGCGAAACCTCAACCTTCCCCCTCTTTCTCCTTTCCTCCCTTCGCCCATCCGCCGCCTTTCCATCATTTCTCCTCCCGGAGATTTCCCTACATTTTCCTTTGTCTCTTCGTCTCGCTGCCAAAGTCCCGCCAACTCCCGGAGTTTCTCTCCAGAAACTGGCTGCCTCGTCGAGATATCGCGGCGCGATAGTTGGAAGGGGATAGGGAATTCGCGGATAGGACGCGTCGTGGCAGGAGAGCTCGAAGGGAGTCAAGCGGAATGGCAAATCCCGAAACAAACGGCGCGCAGTCTTTGCGAATCGAGCGAGCTTAGCAGTGGATTATCTTCGACGTGTGTATAGGTATACAGAGCGCTACATGGAGAAACAGAGAGAGAGAGAGAGACAGAGAAACAAGGTGAACTTCGCCCGGATGCTGGGTAGTGTACGCATAAGAGCTCGAAACCGTGTTTCCCGGCGGTTTATACGTCGTGCTTTCTCCTTGCCGAGAACGACGCTGCCGCGAACGACGTCGAGATATACTCCTCGTTTGTCGGAAAAATCGAAACAAATCGACTGCTGGCGCTCTTAAGCGGATTTGTAACGCGCATGAAAAGACGATTTTTTGGATCGTTATTGGTCATCGAGAGAAAATAATTATGCTGATTTTTTTTTTTTATATTATTACGTAGTTGACTCGATTATCAAGTTATATGCGCGTGGAGTTAATTTTTAATGTATTATTTAAAAAGAAATCTTGTATAAAATAATACCTACTATACTTTATTAGAAATGCAGTATTTTTCGCGACGTATTTTTAATTTCACAAACGGCCACGGTTCACCACTGTCGAAAGTGAAACGTCCGGATCGATATCCATAAATAGAGAAGAGAAATGCAACCTGCGGCACTGGCACTGGTCTGTTGTTGTTGCGATGTCCGTCGTTGTCGTAATCAAATTAGTCCGGCTGAATCGAAGGGTGGAAGAGGAAGGGGGACAAGTTGCGAAGCGGAGCGTCCGAAAATTACGACGTTATGGAAATGCATTGTCTGAATACGATTTCACGCGCAACAGCAAATGATTTGTTTTACATGAGTTTCGCAGCGCAATCGATTGCACATCGACGATTGCGAATAATGTCGCTTTGTTTCAAACATAAACGTCATCTTTTCCACGGTCGCGCAATTTTTGCCCCATTTCTATGTTGACTGCGAAACGTTATCCGAGTTATCGTTAAAATCCGATAAACGTACAATGCGCAGCGATTTCATTCTCCCGATTAATTACTGTCGAACGTAAAATTCGGTAGAGGAAAACTCAAACAAATTGCGCGGCGACAACGTCGCACCGGTGAAAATTGCTAATAATGCAACGATGCCGGTGCGACATTATCCGTGGGATTATAATGCACATTATAAAAATAACGTTCACACAGCGTCAAATATTAAAGCGACACAGAATGTGGAAAGCGATGAATGAAAAAGAGATGGTATTTTATCGACCCTGTGTAAAATATTGTTTCATCAAATTTTTACATTAAATTCAACAACCCGCGACTAAACTATACGTTCGATTATTGCCGTAATTAATAATAAAACAGATTGCTCTAATCGAATATATGCAAGAATAATAATAATCCATCCTCTCCACCATCCTCGTTTAAATCTTGCACAAACTCTCATATAAGATGCTGTGTGTGTAGCGAAATAATCTGCCATAAAATTAATGACTCGACCAGATTTAGCAGATATAAGCCTCCGTGGAGAGCATACTCTAGGGTACGCTTTACGTTTCACGAAAAATGGAATTTTTCTAAGCGGCTCGTATTAAACCTTTACTACGCCGCGTTACACCTTTACGGCGTGAATTTCAGTACTCGTGCAACAGCCGGCAAGCGGGGTTGGGAGATAAATGTACAGAGCCTCTCGATTATATCGCACGAGCCATCTAATAATTTCTCGTAGCATACGCGGGAAGAACTCTCCCGGAAAGCACCGCCGAGAGATTTTTAAGATGCCTGACGGAAGGGAGGGGCGGAATGTTTGCGGTAAAATTAGAGCGCCGTTCCTGCTACGGAGGTACAACGGAAAATGGGCGCTCTTGGAATTCTTCGGATTAGAAAACGACTAGAGCGTAAGATAGGGGAGGATAGCACCTAAACGCGCTATACGGCGCGGTGATTTCGTGGCATTAGGAGTCGCCAGAGGCGCTCTCACGCGACACCGGGACCGCTGCAAAACCGTGGGACAAAAGTGGGACGCCCGATAATGGAGGTCCTTTTCTGCCTCCGCATCCTGAACTCCCATCGCCCTTTCTCCTCCCTCTTCCCTGCTGCTGCGCCGCGAAGTCCTTTCACGACCAAGACACCCGGTGGATGCGAAATCGATGCCGGTGCCGGGACGTGTTCGCGCAAAAAACCTCATCCCCAGGCCACGTTATAACCCGGTGTCGTCCAAGTGAGACTGCAGTCGGGAAGAACATTACAGGCGACATAGCAGGTGTTTGCGGGACAGTGGTTCGCAAATTCGTAGGATACGCGATCGATCGTGGATGGCTAATCGTCAATCGAATATATTTTCGGCGACACGCACGGTCGTTTTTACGAATATAGTATTAATATTTAGAAAAAGAATTTTATCCTTTCTTATAACGATATAATTTTCTTTAAAAGGTAAATTTAAGCGCAGTGAGAAAGAGAAAGAGCGAAGAGTAATTGGCTATTTAAATTAGGTGCAGATTATAGAATAACAGCTTGTGCGTTTGCGGGATGATATAAATCGCTAATGCTTCGTTGGTAGGATGTTTAATACAGGGTATTAGAGGGACGTCTGGGAACGCCAAAGCCCTCATTCGGGCTTTAAGCGACGTTCTTCGGGGATTACCCAAAAAGAGATATATATGGGATGACGCGAGCAAGCTGCTTCTTATCGACAGATAAGATCCGACCTTCATTACTCTTACTGACACGAATCACGCGGATATGTTCGCACATCCGCGAACTGTTCGTATGAGCTAATGACCGATGTTTCTCTATGTATGAATAAAAAATGCCTCGCGAGTTAATCGACATTATAGTTGCCGGAGATAAATATTAAAATAATGATTTTTTTTTATGAAATTGCACAATATAGAGAAACATAACAGCAAGACATATTTAATTAAGTAATAGAGATAATGGAAGATTTTGTTGTCTCTGTATATACACGAGAAAGGGAAAGAGAGAAAAGAAAGTAATACTAATCAATCTTCTATAAATTTGTTGCAAAGAAAGAGAGAGAGAGACCATGAATTGTTAATACTAAGTGTGTTCTTAGTATCCATAAAATTGTGTATTGATATATTATTTATTATAAATTCCATTTGTGTGTTTAATTATTTATTATATCTTAGCCTTGTATTTCAATTTGATTATATTTAGTTTTATTGTTCTCTAATCGTTCACGCAAATTGGACCAACTTCCTCATTACACGATCGGTGGAATATTACGTTAACAATCTCTCGCTGGGGTTTACCATCCGAAACTTCGTTAAGGTTAATGATCTAAGAGATCTTCTCTATGCTCATTAATCCCTTCTCTAATGTGTTGTTCCTCGCCGTGTTGATTCGTCTTTAGAGGAAATTCTCATTATGATAAACTTAATCAATTAAGACTCGATCGTATCAGTTAGCGTTGCGATTATCATCCGCAATACGCGTTTCATTAATATTATTATAAATTGTTAATGTTTAGCAATATATGTACAACACGATTATTAAAATGCCGATAAATTTGAAACAGATTTAAATCGCAAAACTTTAGTTTTACAAGAGAGCAACACAAGATTTAAAAACTTCTATATATAATTCAAATAAAAATAACTTGTTCTGTCTTGATAACAATGTTATATGCAAGAAATGGCTGCATCGTTTTAATTCAATAAATATAGCTGGAATGTGTGTTATTTGATAGTCTTGTATTAATTCATTTTTGTTATATAAATGTAACGTTAATTTATGATTTCTCTGATTCTTCGTCATAAAGTTTCAATCCTAAAAGTATTAAGCACTCTGCAAAGTTTGAATTAAGGTGCATAGTGTTGTACCTCGTTTCTCCTATAATTTTTCCGCAGTTTGTTTATGAAGAGCAAAACGTGCTTCGTATGAAATCCGTGGAGATCTGGAATTATCTTGTTTTATGTACGCGTATGTATACGTCGCGTGTTCTCGAGAGACTAGGATTTCACGAGTATCGAGTTTTCCAATAAATCCGTATGGCGTTGCCACGGGTGCCGTTTCGTATAATATTTGCATGGTATCATTGTTTACGGTCACGGCATGCGTTACTCACGTGCAACTCGCGCAATTTCACGCGCTACTTACGCGCAACACCATGCGTTGCTATTCAGCGTCATGGGGATTGAAGAGGCTCATGGGAAACAGAAAATTTCCTTCGAAAATGGTTCCGGATTTTCAATTAGCAACTTTACCTCACACTTAAAGTACTTTGATTTACAGTAATTGAGCCACGAATGCGGAACAAGTACACATTGAAATTAAAAAAAAAAAAAAAAAAAAAAACTCGCGTCGAAACAATGCAAGGCTTACGCGATTGACATACTCAAGCTAAGTTGATTGAGTCAAAAGGATGTGTAGATTGAAATTATAAAAGACTTATTTCCACGTCATCGTACACACAATTTCCCTTTTCCATTTCTACTAAATTCTGAAAGAGAAATCTGAAAGAGAATCTTGTTTAACTAATTAACTTGTTTAACTGATTAATTAGAGAACTCGCCTATGGTATGTCATCGCGAAAATGTTATACCGTATCTCTATCCATATTAATTTGGATACGCGCGCCACTTCTTATGTATCATCCTTTAAAGGACACGATTAAACATAGTGCATCCCTATAGCAGTATGCAAAAGCAATAGCGTGTGCGTTTAGAGCATGACTGGTGGGAAATTACACGGAATTAACACAGAGGATTGTTTGTAATAAAGATTAATAGCGGGCTTTGTAACGACCGCGTTTGATACTCGCGGCTCCCACATCGCCCCTCTCTCTCTCTCTCTCTCTCTCTCTCTCTCTCTCTCTCTCTCTCTCTCTCTCTCTCTCTCGCTCTCTCTCTCTCTCTCTCTCTCTCTCTCTCTCTCTCTCTCTCTTACTCGCTCTCTAATAAATGTCTCTTTCTCGCTCTATTACCCTTTCTCTCTCTCTCTCTCTCTCTCTTTCTCTCTCTCTCTCTCTCTCTCTCTCTCTCTCTCTCTCTCTCTCTTTCTCTCTACAGCGTTGCGACGAATGTTGTTTGTGTAATCAACGGAACGAACAGAACCCTTCCGCGTCGCGCGAGGGTGGGACCCACCTACCGCTCCAGTAGCGTGTAATTTGTAATTCCGCACGCTGCATTATTTTCCGCTCTACCGCTTTCCCGCTCGCCGTTCCTCTCGTGCGCTGTCAACCCGCTCTCTGCCTCCCGGCGCTCTCTTTCACCCGCACTGATGGCCCGCGCCTCGCCTTGTCGAGGGTGCGCGCGCGCGAGCGCTAAATTACGGCTTCATTCGCGTTTCGCATGACAATCCGCCAGGCATCCCCGGAAATTGTGGAAATCAAATCAGTTGAGCGTGTACGGCGTTACGCCCGACGGTTACTTCGAATCTCGCTTATTACCGTTTATAGAAAACGCTAGGCTCGCCAGAGCGAGAGGAAACATTCCCGCGTGGAAAAAGATATAGATGTTATGTATTAAATAATGTTTCTCTCACAAAAATTGCTCACTAATAGCATTTGAGAAGAGAAATGTATATATACTGAAAACTGCTTAATTTTGTTAACGAAATTACATATGAATTACATTTAACTTTTCGACTTTTCGAAGATGTATACTCTGTTACACGTCTTCTTCACTCATCTTTCGAAAAACTGATGGAATTTTCTTTATACTACGCGAAACGAGAAGCAGTGATTTTGTTACTATCACAACTATGCCAATAGACAACGTTACGCAAACCAATGCACGCATACATATGCATATCACAATCGCGGCGCATAGAGATATCCAATGATTCTCGAATATCCAAAGGTATCTCTCGAAATCTCTCTCTGGATATTCATTAATCGATAACCGCGCCATAAGATATTCAAGAATTTTTAATATCAGTTCACATATCTCTGTAGTACATGGTATAAAATCGATTTCAATTTCGCAAGATAGTATGAGATGGCGATGTTATTCATGCACGTTATCACACATCTTGAAGTATCCGAGATACGAGATAAAATTAACGGAAAACTCCCGTCATCACGATCGCTAATAATACTAAGACTAATTCCGACTCTGCCTGGGCGAGTCCTCGCATCCATATGTATGCCCGGCTTCGGCAATCTTCCTCGGCAAAAACTTCTCGCCCCGATGCCGCCGTCGCGCGCCGGCTTGCTCTGGCGTTGATATTAATAATGTAATCGGGGGGGGGGAGGGGAGGGGGTTGAGAATTAGGAACGATGTCACGTCGTCGCGTAGGTAGGGTACTGCAGGCCGGTAAGTCGGTGCCCCGTCGACCCGTGGAGGCAAAGATAATTAAACCACGACCCCACGACGTTCTATGCGACGAGGGTGCCGTCGTCATCGCCGTCGCCGTCGCCGTCGTCGTCGTCGTCGTCGTCTCGGTTACCTGAGCGTTATCGTGCCCGGAATGAGAATCTTAAATGGAAAGGGGTTGTTGCGAGTTGCGAGCACGAGGACCGAAGCTGCGGCGGCGTTAATAACGCCGAAGGTGTTTGCATTGCGAGTGCAGTGCCCGAGACAACGTTGAGGATAATATAATCGATACACAGTGTCGTGGAAGTTTCTCGACGGAGAGTGCATTTGACGTACACAATTGGGCGATCAAATTCACCGTCGGCATTAAAATTTATCTCGGGCGGGCGATTAACTGTCTCTAATAAATCGGCGGCAAAACGCGTGGAAAAACATCTGACAAGAATTTAATCTTCTTACTACGACGAAGTTAAATCCGACTTCGATCGAGCGCGGATATTTTAGAAAGAGAATATATTGTACTCGTTTTTATTGGAATTTTTTGTTTCACATTTTTACTACATATAGTATATATATCTGTTTTTTTTTTCAGATATAACAAATAATAAAAAATGAAAGAAAAAAAACAGATATTGTTTTTTAGTTTTTAATATATATTTAAATGTATAATTAGAAATAATTATTAATCGATGAAATATATATACAAGAAAATGTTCGATGATTCTCACGTTACATGTGCTGATTTAATCACATTTTATAAATGATCTTTCATTATGCAAAATATATATAATGTGGATTTTCACGAGAACTGATCGACATTAAGTTTTATGTTGTATATTACACGTTGCGGCGCAGTAATTTCAAGAGAATGATACCATTACTGTTAACGTTTTACCGCGATTACCGACGTTCACCGCAAAGTGCTCATTTATGTAACAATTATTATCATCCCATTTTACGAGAACTTACATATAGCGTCATCGAAAAAGAATGTCGCGTGATACGGAGACGGTGACAATATGTAGGAATTATGTGGAAAATTTCTGATACACAACGTCAGTATTAATAAGAACATATCGCGCTTATTAACGTTACAAAGTTTTACTTTATCGGACAAATATCTTCCAAATACTAAATTTTAAATACCCGTTTCCTGCCCGTTCGGATTTTGTATCCGATATTACAATGGAACACCTGTGCGCGCACAGGCGTATTTTTCCCAGCATTTTCTTATGAAATTTAGCCTCCACATTTTTAACACTCGTACATTTCTTACGCGGTACGTTGCGGTGGTAAATTTCTTCGAGTCCCGCAGCTACATTATGGGATATAATTTCTAGATATACCAGACGCGAGGGGAAGTATACTTTCATATACATACCACGCACCACCGCTTTCTCAGCTACAGGGATACGACTCTGTGACTTACGAGTTGGAAACTTCCAACTTGCATCTACGCGCGGCCCGATAATTCACAATAATCGACATTTACGACTCACGTAGCGCGCCGCGCGCCGGGTAATCAAAAACACTTCTTCCGAAAACTGTTCCATCGAACAGAGAATCGTTAAACGAAATCAACATTTTCGCTTGCATATTTTCGATTGCGCGATTCGACGATTTACTATTTAATGGTGATTGAACTGAACTATTGAATGATGACTAGTAACTGAATAAGGTACGAGACTGCAAATGATATCAAACATTGATCTCTCTCTCTCTTGTATCATCCTAAAATATACAAACTTCTCTCTGTGCAATTCTTCTTTCGCAAATTTTTTTGCGTGCAAACCAAACCTTATTTAAAAACCTCATTTAAAAACCTTATTTAAAAACCCTCGAGTCATATTAAGAATATGGGTCTTGTCTTTTGCTGACATCGAATCGTCGCGCGATTTTTTTCTCACGGAGACGCCGACGACGTTTGATAGGAACGAGGAATACTCGAAATTGGATGCGCACGAGGCACGCGCAGGCACGCGGTGAAACATGTTTCTCGCGAATATTCGCGACGGCGACAACGAGGACGACGGGATACGCCACTTAAATTGCACACGGTGTGTCACTTTGGCGTAGCGACGCGACGCTGCCTTTCCGACGTAAGGCGGCTTGTAAGAACCGTCGTCGGGCATTATTAACACCACCCACCACCGCGCATCTGTCTCGGGAAACTGCCTTTTATGCACGGCACTCTCGCATTCTCTCATGCCGCTAGCGCATCTGTTGGTGGCGCAACGCGAAACGCGAGCGGTTTAGCCGGATGTCACGCGAAGACGCATCTGCGTGCGCGCGTTAATGGCAGCTCCGCCGGCGATGCACAACTGCCGCAATTCTGAACACTCTCTCATCTCCGTGGATTTTCCTTTCGTCCGTGCTATTGTCTCTCGTTTGACTTTGGCATTTATTTACGTCAAATTATTGTGTAATAACGCGGTTGCAAAACTGTGTCAAGTTAAGTCTCTCTATATTATCGTATAAAAATCTGCAGCTTGTAAAGTCAGTGTGTGTTTTCTTTAACGTTAAAGATGTCATTATAAACTATTTCCTCTCTATTCCGATTTATTTACTTATTTAGAAAATAGTTGAAACTTGAAAAGAGAGAGAGAGAGATGAACAACAAGTTTCAACTGCTCTTAGTATGGTCACAAATTCTAATTTACGGAGCAATTTTGCGCAATTTTGGAAAATGCGACGAAGTCATGCGTACCCAGCGCCGTTATTGCAGTTTGCCGTGCATGTGCGCGTGCATATCCACGATGAATATGCTCCGCGTGACGATATAAATACTGTGTTCAGTATGATATCCAGACGCTCCGTGATGAATATGCTCAGTAATTACTAAACGCTAATTACGCTAAAATGATAATGACGCCGCTTATGCGGAAGTACGTCCGTGTTCGCCAAACTGTTCTATAATTTTACATGATAGGGTCCACCTAATATCCCGTTATCGCCGCAGCGACGAGCACTAAAGTCATTAATAATAACAACGCGCGCGCGCGCGCGCGCGGATATCGATTTATTTGCGCCTCAAATTACCGCACCGGACTATCCCGCGACTCAATCTCCGCCGATAACGCTCGTCCTTATTATCGCCGGATAGATTTTCAGCTTCTTTTAATCCGCTTTCCTCTTCCGTGGAAGATTTATTTCGTTTCAGATACGCGCGGCGCCGCGCTCTTAGATATAGATATATCGCTCGGATATATGCGGCCGACGAATGGAACCGATAGATTTTGATTACGAGTACCTTGTCGCATATAAAGAGGTTCGAAGCTCTCCATCTATTTCTTAATCGTGTAATCCGAATACTATTTCCATAAAAGTATTTTCGTGATATTTAGTTTGTATAATTTATGTAAGATCTATACACAACATGTTATGCGAATCGCATAACATTTTTTATTTATTTTTAATTTATAAATATTATAAGACAAAAATTTGAAACGGTGATTGTCATTTTTAACACGTGGTCATAATTTATTAATTATATGTAATAAAAATAAATTAAAATTATTAAATTAAAGTTATTTAAATGATACTAACATAAGTAAAATTTTCTGTTTTATTTTAAGTAGAAGTCTTTTTCTATTTTTGAATTTTATCGTATTTCCAGTATAATCAAAAATTTTACTTTATTTTTCCTTATGACTTTTGAATGTTCAAAAGCTTTAATTAAAATTGATATCTCTCACATCATATATTATATTGAAATATATATGGGCAATTCCACGTCAAATCGGACAAGAAATGACCTCGTATTTTTTAAATTGATCGAAACTTTTTTCACGTGAAATATACATAAAATAAGGAGATACGTATTTTTTTATTTGTGCGAAATATTTTTTTTGCAGAAGTTATAAATAACAAAATTTTCGTGAAAAATGAAGAAGTTGACAACTTTAAAAATTAATATCTCTGGTTGCATTTGTCGTAGAGAAATTTTCAAAAATGCATTTTAAAGCTAAGGAGACAAACTTTTTTATAAAAATAGTTTATGTTACAAGAAATTGCTAATTACAATTGTTATAAATAATTGACATGTTTAATAATTTTTTTCACCAAAAAGTACAATAACGCGAGCACGGCGCGGCGCCTTATTAATTAAAAATATATAAAAAATAGAATCTATCGAGTCTCCATAAAATAAAAAATATGTACACTATCAGAATGAAATGGAGAATGAAATAGCATTATTTCAAAAATTTTAAAAAGTGTACTTTTTGTTAAAAAAATTATTAAACATTTCGATTATTTATAACAATTGTAATTAGCAATTTCTTGTAACAAACTATTTTTATAAAAAAGGTTGTCTCCTTAGCTTTAAAATGTATTTTCGAAAATATCTCTTTGATAAATATAACCAGAGGTATTAATTTTTAAAGTTGACTTCTTCATTTTTCACGAAAATTTTATTGTTTACAACTTCTGCAAAAAAATATCTCGGACAAATAAAAAAATACGTATTTCTTTATTTTATGTATACTTTAGGTAAAAAAAGTTTCGTTTGATTTAAAAAATACGAGGTCAAAAAAGGTCGAGTTTTGTCCGATTTGACGTGGAATTTTCCATATATTTTTTATTTTCTATTTTTAAATTATATCGTATTTCCAGTATATATATATTTTTTCTATTTTCTATTTTCGAATTATATTATATATATATATATATATATATATATATATATACTGGAAATACGATATAATTTAAAAATAAAAAATAAAAAATATATATATTTATATATGATATGATATCAATTTTAATTAAAGCCTTTGAACATTTAGAAGTCGTAAGCAAAAATAGATCAAAATTTATGAGAAAGACGGCTTTGAATTTATCAATAATTTAAATAAAAATCATTAAATTATGCCTTTGATTATCGAGCTTTAAAGTAAAATTACATAAAAAATTAATATATATATATATTTTTTTTTCTCTCTCTCATACATAAAATACACGTTTCGTGAATCGGTGTGTCATTCATTATAGTTATTTTTCAAATCTCGCAAGATTTACAAGCGAATATCATGTATGTGTAAAATTCGTCAACTCATCGCCGCATAAGTTGCGTTAATTGAAATCGAACGCGAACGTCGTTGAACATCGCAAACTTTATAAACGAGCCGGATTGTGAAAGGAAGGCATTTCGTATTATTAGTTAATGTTTTCATCTCTTCGCTTTGCGGCGAATTTAATATTTAAGAGGCGAGGGAAGGGGATGCTTTTGTTTCGTCGACGGTGGCAGCAACGGCGCGCAACTTCAGCCCGCAATCTTCCCTCTCCGGCGGGCAAAAGACGGCAACGAAATTCCCGGTAAGCTGCTTTGGCACGCGTGCTTGAGAGAACTACGACCACGAAAGTGAAATACACCTGCCGTGCCGTGCGGGCTTTCGCAGATTCGCCCTCGAAAGTGGAGCGAAAGGAACGCGTGAAGAGAAAGAGGAGGATGGCGGAAGGACGGCGCGATTTATGGCGTCTTAAGACTGCCAGTACTTTATGACGACCTTAATGTTTGCACCGTAAATTGGGTGGCTTAGAACAGCGAGGCAGGCCGAAAACAGTAAAGTAAAGATCCTCCCGCCGAGTCGTGACCGGAATTCCGAGAATGATACTCTTGTTCTAGCGATAAAAAAAATTTTACTTTTAACTCGGAATTATCCTTAATCAATTATTTCGTGAATAATTTTTTTTCAAAAAGTATAATCAACCGTTTATTATTCTATTATAGAAATTACAGAGATTATAATAATCTGTAATTTTTAGGAAACTCCGATACATGATGTGATGGTAAATGTTGAATTACAAATTTATTCAAATAAATGGAAAATGTATAATCGTTGATTATATTTAAATAATGTAATGCATTTATAAATGCGCATCTTTTCCTCTCCGTGTTTTCCCTCTCTTCGTCTTTTATACTTTGCGGTCTTGTGATCAAAGTTACGCGATTTATTTTTCAGAGACGTTTAGAAGATACATATTTTTGACAGATATCTAGCATCTTGGAAATATATATTATTGCTTTTCTTTATCTTGCGTTACTTCTGCATTTCTCAAAGAAAACATTGTTATTCGTATGTAACACACATTACATTTTCCGCTCTAGTAGATATTATCTCGCAACATGCAAATATCTCCTTGCATCGAGTATCCGTGGTTACGTAAATGCTGTTATTATCGAAATTTGAGATGCGGGCAACCCGTTTGACGATATCTTGCAGTAACAAGATCTGCTTTCGTCCTCGAAATGTGATCAATAGACTCCTCGATTCATGAGAATCGACAAGTTGAATATAATATTTCTGTTGCAAGAAAAATATTTCCTTAACTATTTAATTGCAAAAATAAATTTCAAAAATCGAAGCAGTCTTTTATTAAAATTAAAATCGAGATTTCTAGGACAAGTGTGCGTCGGTCTCGGCTCTTCGATTATATAATCACGTTACCGTCAACTTTTCATTAAAGAAATTCCGTAACTTGTATCCGACACTCTGATGATTTGCATTTAATGACCGGTTTGGCGCACCCCAGCCGCCACCTATTTAAATTTTCACGATTTGACACGGTCACGGTATTACCTGGCGCACGTGTAATTTCTCGCGGTCGAAAGTGCCGCGTGTCACGAAGAGTTTAAAACAGACACTCGATATGAAACATAATTTCCAAGTGTCACGCGCGATTGTCATCATACCAGGTTTTCCGTTCTGTCCGAATTATCGTAATGACTAATCGATAGACCTAAGGTCTATTTTTGCAATTCTCGAATCGTAGTAAAATTTTACCCGAAATCTTTTATATTTTAATTTAGCACGAGAAATTAATTAAAATAGTCATTTAAAATTCAGATAAAAAAATTTCTTGAATTTTTCGATAATATTATTTTCGTTTACGCTCACTATTACATGTAGGTTACTCGGAAGCATATTCTTGATATCTTTAAATCCTAATACGAAAAAAGATTTTAATATATAGAAGTCTATTGTTAATGATTTCGCTTATCTTTATTATCGTTTATATGGATCTTTCCGAAATTCCGAACCTTAAGTATACATGCTTAGATAATGTGGACGCGTGAGCAGTATACCGACAAAGAAACCGGAAGAAGTTGCATACGAGGCAAGGCGAGTGGCCCTTGTGGCTCAACGAGCACGCTCTCGTTCGGGTTCCACGTAATTGAGACAATGAGTACCGCTCGATATCCGAGGGTCGTGCTTAGTAGGTGGCGTGTTACTTAGCGGCTCTCGCTTAAAACGGCTTCGCCCTCTTTATGAGCGCTCCTAAACTCGAGTGAGGAAACCCTCTCTCTCTCTCGAGAAGCTGTCTACTTATTATTTTCATCCCTTAACACGCGCAACAAATATTTACGTAGCGCCGGCGGGATGAGGCGCGGAGAGCCTGAAGAGATACCGGTGATGATGTCTGCCAACAGGATGGAAGAAGCAGACGACGCGTCGGTTTACGAGGCAGAGATTAGTGTTAACGATGCGACACTGTGCCGTAAGGTAGTCTCGCATGCGAGAGAATTTCATTTTCGGGAATAATAATATGCAGCTCGGCATTCCGGGGCTTATCGGCTTTGTTAGACTTTGTTGTTGCAAATTAATTTTGGAAATTATTGATAATGAACTAGCCAACGCGATTGAATATGCCGGAATTTTATGAAGATCGGCAATTTAGCGGAAATATTCGAAATTCTCACTACATGCGCATATAGATTCATTATATTTGAACTAGAAGAAATATATTGATTGAACAATAAATAAAATAAAATAAAAGATGGATAACTAAAAATTAAAATTAATTTAAAATTTAATTAAAAAATTCTACCTTCCACAATTGTGGATAGAGAGTTCTACTTTCCAATCTATTAACATAAATTATTGCTTCATCTGTTTACTGCGAATTATGAAACAGACCGAATTATATAGTAGTTATATTACCCAAATTTAATCATATTAATTGAAGATTAATTATTAAATTTAGAAAATATTATAACAATATTGCAACGTAGCTACTGCCTTAACCAAAATATCGAATAATTTATGTATTAAAATGTTTGCTATTTTTTATACATATAAACCGCGACTTAAAATTATTGATTATAATATAATAAGAATCAAAGAAATCACACAACATTATTGTTATACAAGATTGTCACATTCAACTTATCGGTCTATTTATTTGGATTTTATTCGCGTCTAATTTTCTGTATTAATTCAACGGTACCGTGAAAGCGTGGATGTACACATATCATCAAACTTTAAGTAAACAACGGCCTCAAGCAACGCTGCGCAAATCATTTCTGCAGCGTAAAGGCGGTACAATAGCGATTCACGTTAGCCGTTTGTAGGTGCACCGGAATTATTTAGCGTCCTGTGTTTGCGCGGCGTTTCCCTTCGTTATCGTAACTCCGCCAGATTAGGACGGGGGTGTTCAAAATTCCATAATCCGCCTTGAGAAATTTATATCGCGCCTCACGAGCGACAGCCGTTCCGGCGCCTTTATTATCGCGCTTCTTTTATCGGTGTTAGCGGATCAGAAGATCGCTCGGCGGTAGATGACTTCCGGTAACGCGGCAAGGTCATCCGTGGAATCCTCGGAAAAATGGAAAATCTAACGCGATAACGGTTTAATGCCCGTACCAAACGGCGTCTCGTTCGTCGTTTACTCTCACCGGTTGGAGGAGCGCTGAGGAGAGGATACGGCGCGAAGGAGAGCAGGAACGTTACAGCAAGACGGCACCCGTACACCTTCCTTTAGCGAGGATTTACGCAGCACGAGGTGGGTAATTACGTATCGGTAGGAGGGAAACGATGCAGTAAACGCGCATGCTGGGTGTGAGATCTCGGAAATCTAGACGGATATGTCGACGTTATGTCCTACCATTATCTCTATTACGATTACGTCGTCATGCGTATCCCCTTACATGTCTCATTTCATAATGTAACCTGAGCCGATAATATTGCCTCTTTCAATAACTGATTTCCTCATTCCTTTTATCGAAGGGCTAAATTATGCTGATACGATAAAAAAATTCTCAAAAATGATATCCTAAGCATTTTAGACCTTTAATTTATGTGAACGTTGTCTATATAAACTTGGCACAAGTTTATAAAAAATGATTCTACTCTTGGTCATGAAATTTTATACGTAATCTATACAGAAATAATTACAATGTAAATTACGATCGCATAATTAACAAGAGTAATGTGACGATAAAGTAACTAGGACAAGTTATGTCAGAGATATTTTGAGGATTGCACGTTATTGCACTTGGATTTGTAAAAGCGCGGCATTAAATAAAGTACATCGACAAGACGAGCGACGCGAAAGTGTATCGCGACGTTTATCGGAAGCAAACAGTGGAACTAAAAATGTTATACGTACCGACAGCACGGAGAATCTAATAAGCGGAAGAACTCGGATGGACGTAAAGACGTCTTTAAAGGAATATCGCCGCGGAGCGTGTTTCAAAGGACGGCTATGAGTTTACCTTCACGAACGAAAGGTATTCACAGCTATTTGCAGCGAGATAGAAGCAACTGCGCGAGCACACCTTCTGAAAGATTGACGCGCGCCCGTTCACTTACAGACTTCCGTTTTATTTCTCAAACGTTTAGTCACACATAAATTTATTTGCCCCGTGTACTTGCGCGCGAAAAACTGTTTGCCCGACTTGACACAATAGGTACAACGTGAATGATGAAACACACCCGACAAAATAACATCCGTGACGCGTAAACACCAATATCGGTTTACTAAAAATAGGTCGGGCCGAGTTGAAAAGCGGCGAAACCATCCCCCGCTCTGTCACAAGTACGTTCATCATCCGATCGATGGCAACGTTCCTCCACTGCATTCCGCTCGAAATCTGAAGGGAACGAATCACGAAGGAACGACAATGCGACATGACATTCGAGTTGCGGATTGCATTCGAGAAAATGGATACTACGAAACGGAACGGCATGTAGACTTTAGAAAATTCTGCGCGGTTTCCTATTAACAGAACGAACGAATTTCCGCCCCGTTTCACAGATTATGTTACACTTTGACGCAGATATTCTCTTAATGAGTTTATATTTAAGCTTGCAGAGATCTGAATAAAATAATGCTTTCTCGTTTATAAAGGAGATTTCGCTTGAATGCACGTTGCGCGTTTATGAGTGTAAACTTAGACTACTTTATTCATATCGGTCTAAATTTAATCTCACAGCGAGCGTCCATTCTTTAAAAAGTACGAGTCTAACTTTAATCTCTCGGTTATATCCGTGCCAGTCTACACTTTGAAAAAAAAAAAAAAAAAGAAAAACATCGCATCCAAATATCTACAAAGAGATGTAGGCGCTATTTATGTGATAATATTTATCATTACAAAAAAAATGTATAAAGGGACAGAGAAGAGAGGATATTATTATATTATCACATATTTAGAGAAATAACTTTTTCTTGAAAGGTTTATTTTTAGCGCTCACAGTCCTTTTTGCGTTCGAATCTACCGTAGCACACTCGGGCCGAAAAGTATTTTTAAAGAGATATCGGCGTCGTTCGAAGAGGGCGACCGCGATGTTTAGTCGGAGAATAGGATGAGCAGGAGGCAGGCGGCCGGGAATGGATGATGGCGAGAAATCCAGGCGAGGAGAGGACCGCCTGTGCACACACGAGCTGGCGCGCCACTTGTGGGTCGTTCGTGCAAACCCCGGTCCTCAAACCTACGTATGTACCTCGCTAGAGCTACTCTATATTCCGTTCGACTCGAACGTTACTGTTACCTACCTATCTACCTTACTCTACCCTACCCCGTGCGAGCTCTCGCACCTCGGCACCTGTAACACACCGTCTGAGCAACCTCCGCATCCCCCTCCAAGTTCTCCCCTTTCCAGTTTCACCGGCACTTCGTTCCTCGTCTGCTTCGCGTCACTCTCCACATCGGTCCTTCTCTCCATCCATTTCGTCGATCCTCTCTCGATCGT
This sequence comes from Lasius platythorax, assembly GCA_963971435.1. Classification (NCBI taxonomy): domain Eukaryota; kingdom Metazoa; phylum Arthropoda; class Insecta; order Hymenoptera; family Formicidae; genus Lasius; species Lasius platythorax. The sequence continues at coordinate 7,395,807 of OZ020546.1, forward strand.
AAGGCGCGAGCCTTCTTTGCATATCCACTCGGCGCATATGTTACGGAACAGATAGACGACGAGTACGAGCCTTATGTAGGAGCGTACTTGCGCTTATCCCGGCCGACGTATACCGAGGAACGGAAAGAGGAGATCGCGTCGCGGCTGCTCTTGCTCGCGTCTTGCTTTCGAATGGAAGGCCCGGTGCCGTCGGGGCTTGTTTGCGGAATTGATCCCTGAATCGTCCTTGATCGCCCCATTTTTCGGACATTGCATGCGGCGTGCTCAGGAATTACTCAGACACGGTCGATCGAACATCGGTCTTGATTCATCAATCTTGGCTTGTTAAACGCCCCGTTTTTTCGCGGTAAATTAGCGGCGACGAGGGGTTGTTTTATTTCGCCCGACGACGGATTTCTACGATGGATGCGAGATTCATTATGCAATTCATTATGCACTATGCAATATCAGCGTAAGTTTCTACCGGGATCGGAAAAATAGTGTCGTATATATTCGTCGTCGGTGCCTTTCGCCCCCGTTCGAGGAGACACACGTTCTCAGAATGTCGATCGATCCGCTTTACATCCCGGACATATCGCTGTATCACTTAAGGGTTAATACCCATTTATGCGCTGCACTCGCACATGCCTCTTCCGCTGCACTTGCAGCTGCAACGTGTGGTCCCACCACTCTGCATATCGCGACTCGCTTCCGTCGGACTGTCGAAATGTGTTTTGGAGATCCATTAGGGAGTACGTTATACCGAATAAATTATGCAATTGAATGCTGCGTGTTACTTGTTACAGCGTGTATTTCCTCGATTCCTAATTTGTGCATTAAGCACTTCAAGGAATCGAATCGAGCGCGCGTAAAACTATTTCGTCATTTCGCGTCTGAGAAGAGCAGTAAAAATTAATTTCTTATTTTGAAGATGTGTGTGTGTGTGTGTGTGTGTGTGTGTGTGTGTGTGTGTGTCGTTCAAAGTTATTAACAAAAGCTGTTATTCTTAGGCATCGAAATTGGATCAACGTCTACAAATAAATTAATTAAACCGAAACTGTGTCAGACTTTATTCGAATCCAGGACAAACACTTGTATTTATTTTGGGAATAATCACTAAACGTGCCATATTTGATGAATCGCGAAATTAACCTCTATTATTCACGGCTATTTTGTTTTGGAAATGAATATGTTTAATTGTAAAACATCTGAAACACTCATCATGCGATGATACATATTCGCCGATGCGGTTTTATTGATAATACATGATTTAAATCATTAATGAATTCCGTTACATTATCATTGAACACAAAAAATATAAAGAAAAGAAGTTATGTAATTTCAGATTGATCGATCAATTATTTTGGGATTGTTTATGCCTTTGTTATACATATATACATGTACATGCTTTCTATTACAAATTGCAAGAAGTGAATTAAATTTGCATTTTTTTAAAGTAATAATAAGTCGCTTATGTCTTTTCATTTCTAATATTTTATTTCTTTTTTACTAAGAGAGAAGTGTGTGTGTGTATGTCTATTATTTACTAGTATAACCATAAATCCGTTACACCGAGGACGACTCGAAAATTAATCACTATAGCTATAGTTTGCCTCGAGCGATTATCAAAATTTATTTCGGAAATCCATTAGTGCGCGGCTCACTGCGTCCACGATAAATTATGCAATTACGCTGCATCGCCGGAGGCTGCATCGGTGGCGAGCCTAAGGCTCTTAAGAGCTAAGACACACGAAATTTATTCATGGTTCTTGATTCGCCGGCGCGCAATATTCCATTTTGTAATGATCGATTCCACAAATTCTAATTAGACCCGCCTCATACATATATACGCAATCAATCGGTTACTGTAATATTATACGTGATCCATCAGCGAATTTATTATACGACGGACTAATAATTCTCGCGCCAGTTCCATTTTTGAAAATCATTATTCGCGTATTATACACGTACGTGTCATTTTTATTTAATATAATATAAAAAAAAAGGCACAGTAATAAGACCCCGTAAAGATTATAAGATGAGACCATAAAATGTGTAGATAGGCAACGGTAAGATACATAGAACTCTGAAAAGCACGTCTGAATAATTCATTCGGCGGAATAGTAGCGCATTTGCGATACATAGCGAGGAAAGATTACCTCGACGACGAATTCAATGACTGGCGTATCCACGGGCTTATCGTTCATAATGTTCCCCGACGGTGTCGGTTCCTAACTCTGATCTCTGAAAGAAGGGATGTCACGAGAGCAGTAACGAAGCAGCACGTCATCCTATTCTGTATGTATATGGCGTGTAGGTGTTAACACCGGGCGAAACCGTGCCGTGCCGCGCCGCCGCATGATTCCGGAATCCGGCAAGGGTCTAATCCCCGCGGGAACGAAGTTCCCTCTTAGTCAGGACCGAAGCGTAATTAACGTTCGTACTACGTGACCAGCCAATCGGCGACTCTCGCAACTCATAGTTGTCACTGGCGGAATGATCGCGCGTGGTCGGCCAAGTCGATATCGATCGACGGCGCGCCGAGCTTTCCCCGTGAATTTACATTGCAAATCGATCGTTAATAAATTGTCGCCGGCGCCACGAGATCGCTGCTGAATTTAGATCGATCATTATAATCGTTGATTGCGGCCCGGCCCGAATGACACCCATGAGGAAAGGAGATCATTCCTCCGGCGGATGAAGCTGTGCATGTACACATGGTTGTTTGCGCGTAATTAGAGTTGAATTTTTCCGAGGGCGAGTCTTATTTGCAGAGTTTTTTTTTTTTACAGAGATATATTCTTTCCATTAAAATATTTAACTATAAAAAAGAATCGATTTTTTTCAAATATTAATATCAGATTTTGTTTTTAAGAGTTTTAAGAAATGTTGAATCTGGAAATTCTTTTAATTATTTATGCAGAATCGATTTGCGTTAATATGTCGATTATGAGACGAGAAGATAGATATTCGCAAGGAGTAGTTTTCCGCTCGAGAAATTAAACCCTTCATTCGTCAGTCTTGTCCGCCGTTTTCCCATTTCGCGGGAGATACTGTCGATCAGCGCCAAAATCGCGTTTGATACCAGAGAGCCAAAGAGAGGAAAATACAGTTCCATTCGAACGCGAACGCGAGCCATATTTTTCCGGGTGATTCGCACAAACCCACACGGACCTGTCAACCGCATCTCGGAAAGTCAGATAGAGATCGACCGGCGCACACGGGTATTATTCGGTCGCACAGTATAATACGATCGCGTGCGCGCATATATGTGGATAGACACGTACTTACGGAGAACAGAGAAAGAGACAGAGAGAGAGAGAGAGAGAGAAGAGAGAGAAAGAAAGAAAGAGAGAGATAGAAAAGGAAACAGGAATACGACGAGCACGGGGAAATGCAGGCTGGAGAATGAGACTCGAGAACACACAGCCGCATCTTCCAACTCTGTGCGACCCGATTCGCCATTCGCCCTCCAGCTAAATCCAACTCCATTGCGGCCATCCGGAGCCCTCCGCCTTCATTCGTTCTCTTCGGGAATATCATTGAACGGCTCCAGAAATCTGGAACGCACGCCCGACCCGACCGACTCCTTCCTCGTCTTCCTTCCCTCGTCCCTTTCTCCATTCAGTCCTTCCATCTCGAATTAAAACGTCGAGATTCATCTCTTTCTTCCCCGTTCTTTCTTTCTCCCTGTCTCTTTCTCTCTTTCATTTCACTCCTTTTCCCGTTCTCTCTTACTTTCATTCTGTCTTTTTCACGATCCTTGTACAAAACTGGAAACGTCTCGACGCGTTGCATTTAAGGAGGCACCCCATTTCTATTTCCCAGACTCTTCGCATTCTTTGCTAATGGCCATAAGGTGATACTAAGAAGTTTCTTTTTATATACAGACAAAGTCTGTGTGAGAGGAGAGATGCTCGAGAATACAGTGTATCTGACCCGACGTTGAATTTTGCAAATTTTACGGTGCTATTTTTTAGATAGAATCTCTCGGTGCGTGTGTAAACACATGGCTTTTCGCATCTGCCGCAAATTTGCGTTAAAAATTTCATGTACATACCATACTGTTTATTTATATTTGATAAATTGTAGAGTAATGCAAAATATATTTACCAAAGGATCATATATTCGGTTTTATTGCACGCGTTAACGCGATAGGATTTGCATTAATTTTACACAGTGCTCGAAATTTGTGTTAATTTATTTTTTTCTGATTATTGAAAAATGTCCCTGTAACACTATTATACAAAACTATGTAATAACTATAAGAAATAGCATGTATATAGCATATAATAATTATATAATGTTATATAATTATAATCATTAAATTTATTGGAAAAATTATCTTATTATCGAATATGTTGAAAACACGTAGAGAAAAGTACGTGATATCAAGATTAAAAATATGAAACGTACGCGCACTTCGAAATGCCTCCTCCCCGATTACGCAGTATCGACATTCGTCACACTTTGATTTTCTTTATCCGCGCTTCTATCCTTCACACCGTCTATCAATCGCCGTACAGACGCGATATAATCGCGATATCGCGCGATAGAAACTAGTTGACGTTCCCGATGCGCAGACAAGGGAAACTCTCAATTTTACTCGGATTCGCAAACTGCGAATTCGTCATCGCGAGAGATAGAGAGACAGAAAGTCAAAGAACCCGCGCAACCCATTCCAGCGTCATCAATATCGGGAGCCGAGCACCAACCTCTCTCCGGTTTCTTTCCGGCAAGAAGACGAGAATCCTCTCCGGACCGGAGGAATATCGAGGGAAAGATGAGCGCCTCACCTCTCGCGCGTCGACGGTCTCGTCTCTCCGGAATCGTTAATCCGATGTTTGCGCGGTATGAGATTAAAGCAGGCCCCCGCAGGATACCTCTCACTTTCTCCCGGCATGGCAATACCTCGGTCTCTTCGGGGCGGGGGGTGGGGGTGGGGGGGGAAGGGGGGGGGAGGGAGGAATGCCTACGGGATCGCTAATCGTGTTTAAGAATAAACTTCGCAATCCTCCTCGCTCTCGACCCTCTCTCGCTTCTCGGGCGCAACATCCGAGCGAGAATACATTAGCATGATTACTTTCCTGCACAATGCAAGGCAGCTGCGACATGTACACAAGACTCATCTCTCTCCACCGCCGTCGCCGCCGCCGCCGCCGTCGTCGTCGTCTTCGTCGTCGTCGTCGTCGTCGTCGTCGTCGGTGTCGGGGAATATATCGCCGCGTTTCCTAAGATCGTTTGTTTTGCGACTGAATTATTCAGTCGCGCTTGACGCACCAAATCTTAACGGAGCGAGACCGGATGAGAGCGAAACGACACGGCGAAACGAGATTCGCGAAGGGCTCGTAGCGACTACGGGAAACTCAATAGCGACCTTAATCACATTTCATTTCGCGTCGTATGGATAGTGATTTTTTTTTTACCCCTAATCTTGCGGTGAAATTCATTATGCAAATTGCTTTGATCGCACGCGTGCGTCGCGCGCTGCCAGCAAACTAGTGACAATATTAATGCGAAATATTATAAAATAATGCACTCTCTAATGTCGGTATCGCGCACGGCACTCTGTTAACGAAGACGGACGATCTAAGGTTAATTAAGATCATCCTTGTAAAATTACTGGAATTATTTTGCCGAGTTTATTGCAGAGTGTATTATCGTTATTTTAAAAGAATGATCTTGTCAAACTTGTACTTTTTATAAAACAGACAAGAAAACTTTATAAATTGTACAGCCTTTACGCACAGAAAAGACAAAACATATCTATGTTTCTGCGCTTTAACGAGAAATTTACGGGAACAACGTTCGCACAATTTGTCGTTCTTCGATCTCGCGAAGGTTTGATCTTTAAAGAGATTCAATTTCTGCAATTTTCTATTCCTTCATTCTTTGTGCGCAATGAAAATGCGCAGCGGAAAAAAAAAATCAGCTAATCCGACCAGATCTTTATAAGGATCCTATCGATATCCAGCGGTCTCGCCATCTTCATCCCCGTCGTTCCATCCCGCTGGTGAAGAATGGCAACAGCCTGGAGCTCGTTTAACGGAAAAATCTCAAAGACACGAGAAACTTCTGAATGGCTCTTTGATGTTGCTAGTCGCTGTACAAACCGGCCCTCTCGCTTCGAGCTTCCACCGCACCTTCCACCATCTGTCTCCTTTACTTGTCCCTCGTTCGTCTTTTTTCCTTTTCTTATTTCTTCTCTTCCTAACGTTTCACCTTTCTTTCTCTTTGACCATTTGCTCGTGTGTATGTGTGAAGGAGAAGTTTCGAGGCTACGAAGCTTTTATTCCCGGTCTGATCCGGACGGGATGTGTGTGCTCGCGGATAAAGCTCGATAATAAACTCCCGGAGTCAAAGCGACGAAAATCGAGGCCAGTAAAAGAACGCGAGGATAAATACAGACGGGAAAAAGAGCGGGACTCAAAGAAGCGAGCGTCAATAGGGGAAACGGGATGAGTACACAGATAAGGTAGACATGATTCCGATGGAATGATGCTCAAGAATTGATCTGCACACACACTCGAAATACAATTATGTACAAAAGATTTCGTAAATGAATCGCACACTTGTTGGATGAAATAATTACATAAATTAATAAAAATAAAAGCGCGGGCGAATATTTCAATTTTCGCGAACAATTATTTTTGGCCGATATTAAATTTGAAATATAAAATATAAAATTTCAAATTTATAATCATTGAAATTACTTAAAATCTCACTCTAAAACTCGACACACTTTATGCGAATATTTTACAAGGGCCGGAATATATATTGCTCGCGGTAAAGGGCGATATATTAAGCCGAAAAAAAGATGAAGATATAAGGAAAGAGGATCAAATATCGAGAGAAGACAAGGGACGTGATGAGAGAGAGAGAGAGGAAGAGAATAACGGAAGGGGAAGATATAGGGTACAGAGGGAAGAGAGTCTTGCGAGAGGGAATTTGGTCGTAAAGCGTGCCAGCCAGCAGCTGAGAATAAATTGGAATGTCGTCGAAGGTGGTGGGCGGGAAGGAGGGGGGGAGGAAGAAGGTCCGGGGTGGGTTAGAACCCATTGAGGATGGTGCCCCGGGGAATTGGAACGAGACGGAACGCGGCTCGATGGCTTTGTCCATGTTCCGCAGCGCGCGATGTGTTCCGACTGTATTCTCACCAGCCGAGTGATTTTTTTCGGTCCCGTGGAAACGTGAAGAAAGATGTGTGAATCATTCTCTCCCTCATGGGGACATTTAATCCCCGAAGCCGCCAAATTTATAATCCTGCGAGATAAAGTGGCACGCGAGAGAAGGCGCTGACTAGCTGAGCATCGAGCACCGAAATCGTGACCGATCTGGAATATCTCGTCATTTCAGAAATTAGTACTTTAATTCGCGAATATATTCCACGAATGTTAATTAATTTAATCTGCGAAAAAGCGGTTATACAAACAGTTCGATATTTTTCTGACAGGATTAATTGAGATAATTATGACATTGAGATAAATCGTGACAGCACATTATTTTATAACGCTGATGAGTTCATTAATTGTTATAATATCATTAAAAGTGATAAAATTACCTATTTCATAACAGATGTTATAAAACCGCCGTAAGAAACGACGATTTTCTAAATTATTAAAAAATATCACGGTGTTTCGTTTAACCGACCAGCATAATTACTGATAATGATCGCCTGATAGAGATCTGATTCGATGACTTTATTAACAACATGAACACACGAAAATGCCGCACCGCAGCATATCAATGTACCGGTTATATCTGGCCTCTCTGGATTGTATTTTTTCTTATACACGAGAATATTTTATCCTTGGCGGGACCGTAAATAACGATACGCCGTGCCATTAGCCCTGAATCGCGCGCGGATGCACAGAATTTACGTATTTCATTGTTAGTAGGGCGCAATTTCGCTTTAACGCGCCGCCGCTACCGGCCGCGCATCGCCAACGGTGATTAAAACTTTGCGATTTACATCCCTAACCCGCGCTGCGCGTTCCGCCTGTTATCATTAACGCCTGCACTAACGATCGCTAACTCCGTCGAATTTATTCTTTTATTACGTGCTTTATTAAACGCTCAGCTACCGATTTCCATCGAATTGCCATCGATGCGCTCTACGCGGACTTCCACGTTGTCTTCCTTGAAAGATTTTGAAAAAAAAACGCCTGACGCTTTACGTTCCGGATTTTATTGGAAACACGCGAATCCAGGTCTGGCCAATCCGTTATTGTCAGTCAACTTGGACTATTTTCGGTCAAATTAAGATAGAATACTGCTCTTCGAACTTAATTCCATGATGTATCACGGGCGAGCTGTTTACACTTTCGCTTCAGTTGTTGAGACATTTGAGTATATATACGAAATGGTCGTTCACGGAATTGCGAGTTATTTCTCTGCCTCGAGGAGAGTTGCGTAAACGTTGAAGTCGGCGGTGAATTCGAGCTAATAATCCACGGAATGCACGAATCTGCCGGCAATAACGGACCATCTTTGTGATTCGCGAAGAAGAACGGAGGGTTAGTGGCTAGTGAAATAGACCTTCAGGCGACATAATATCATTTAAAGGCCTCCCTCCTTTAAGGCATCGAAATTTTGGAAACAAAATCTATATACTTGGCTATGTATATTAATAGTTTCCAAAGAACAAACTTGTACAAGCAGTTATACTTTGTACAAACTTTTTAGGAACGAATAATTACACAGACTTTACAAAGACTTATCAATAATCGGAGCTCTAAAGTCCGAAATAAGACTGGTTGCATTAACGCGTCGCTTAATTATGCTTAAAAATTTTCTTCTTTATACAATCTCTGTATATAATTATAATCTAAAAAGAAATAATCTATTAAGAAATTGTCAAGAGCCTAGCTTATTTAATTCAAAATGCTTATAACTAAATTTTTAAAAGCTTTGGCGGTTAATACGCCAATGGCAAGCGATCGTTGACACGACACCGGAACTCGGGCACGATTGTCCGCATTTAATGCCGCGTTCCAGCTCCTCGTTATTTTTCGCCATTCGCCCGCCCGTCAGACCTCGCGCGGCAACATCTTGCAGCTGCCGGTTCTTGGCATTGGACTACTTTCCGCGTTTATTAAGCCCGTGATATATGGCGCTACCAGAGGCGAGCAGGCGAGGTGGACTACCGCTGCGCGCTCTCGCATGACAGCCGGTGGAAAGCTTCCCGTGGGACAAGTTACAGACAGTTCCGCTTCTGTTCGCTTCGCGAGAACGCCGGGCATTTAAAGGGACTGCTGATAGCACGAGCTGCGCGTTTGAATAATCACGGTAACCTGCGGGAATACCGGGGAACGGAGGGGAGGACGAGTTTCCCGAAATTCCTGAAACCGTTTCGAATTCGCGAATTGGCTTCGGTTAGACAGTATTCGACATATTTAACCTCACTGTATTACCTGATATATCACACTTTTCAAACAATTTCGACAATCCTGAGCAACTGTAACAAGCTGTAATATTCTCTTTCCTCTTAAGACTCTATAAACTCATGAATAGTTTTTGAATTAAAAGCAATCGTGAATATAGGGACTTTTATGAAATTATCTTCAAAAGTGATGATGAAATTTATAGATAATGAAATGTTACGTTCTATTGAATGTATTTTAACTAAGGCAATTTTATTTGGATCTATATATTCAGAAATTGTAGAAAGGATTCAACGAAACGTTTGCTAAGTAGTAATTTACTATAAATATGTCAAAGAATTTAGAGGTGAAAGCGGATGCAGCTATACAGAGACACCCTATGCAGTCATGTCATTATTACATTAATGAGAAATTTATTAAGATCTTCTCAATGGCATACGAAGCCCTTTACTCAAATACCGTCTCATACGATTCGTTTCCTTTGCACGCGTCCGCAGTGGAAAAGGAAGCCCCTGCACAGCCGACTACTGACTGTTTAATACCGCGCCAGTTACGAAACTGCTTTGCAATTGTGATTCTTCCCCGGCAAAATTCTAAATCCCGCGAACGCGTTCTCCTGTCCTTTACGATTTCGTACTTCCCCGTGTTTCCTACCTCATCCTCCAACAGTTCTGCTGTTTTTCAATTGAAACTTCGATATCTTTTCCTTCGGAACTCGACGCTGGCGCGAAGAATATTTTTAAGAAATCAATGTCGAATTAATGAAAAACAGGTAATTAAAATTAATATTTTGAGACATTCTGTATCAAATTAAAACTGAATTGGAAGAGAGAAGAGAGAATCATAAGCTGCTCTAATATTCCTTCAGTAAATATTCTGCCATCGTTTTTTTTTTAAATAATATAAAGCGCACATATCAAAATATAAAAACGTCGAAATAGAAAATAAAATATAAAAGTTTATTTAATTTTGAGTTGATGTATCGACCACAAAATGCTTTACGTTTGGGTAAAAAATTCTAACGCTGCGCTACTGTCTTTTCCACCGTCTTGCAGCTCTGCTAGGTTCGCGTATATATCGTGAGTAAATAGATGGATGAGATCCCCGCTCACTTTGGATCTCATGGGACGCTCTTCGTGAAGAGGGCGAGAAAAACACAGAGAGAGAGAGAGAGAGAGAGAGAGAGAGAGAGAGAGAGAGAGAGAGAGAGAGAGAGAGAGAGACGCAGTGCATAAAATTTACAAACAAGAAGAGCCCGCCACGTGCAAAGATGCGGCGGAACTCTACGGGACGTCATTAATACGGCAAAAAGTTGTTTATACTATATTATATAATATATGATACGTCTTTTATATCTTCTAATGATGTAGACAGAGGATGTCCAAGAACATTTTTTTCTTTTCGGATACAAGAAAAATTTGTTTTATCATTTTTCGTTAGTGCTATTAATTGATGTGATCCGCAAAAGGAGAGAAATTCTATATATGATATTCCATATATTAAACTTTTGAATTTATTTTCTATTGTTGCCAATTGTTTGTAATAACAAATGCTATTCTCTCGTCCATTAATGGCAATTCTATCGTTTCGAGTCGTAGATACGATCTGGCAGTACCATATCACTTATTCAGGAAGAAGATAAAGTTCTCTTACGCGCGACCGAACGAAAACTTTAGATCTTAAAAGATGCAGAAGCTCTTATTTTTCTTGTTCGCTATTCTTGTTGAACTGACTTCGACTTTCTTGGTACATACGCGCGCATCGCAAACAGGTAGACGAATAGCACATGTCCGGAGAGTTCTTTCGCGATCCCCAGGGATCGTCTTACTAACAATAAGATCGAATATGTAGAGACGTAATCTAAATTGTACCTAACGTACATTTTCAGTGGTGGAAGTATTTCAGTGGTCAAGGTAAATTTGCAAATTAAGTGTCGAGAACAAGTATATAATCGGATACATTACTCGACCGAAATAAAATTCAAGCGAGCGAACGAGTGTTCGGCGCATTCTATCGGAAATGAGCGGAATATTTCGAAAGTAACGACGATGTCGCACGTACAGGATTAATCTATCTCCTTCATAACTTCGTAATTAACTTGACAGCTCGATAGAAACAAGTCGTCGGATCATTACTCGATTTTCCGTTCGCGAACAGTTTATTCCGAGAATATTCGTGAATAATTCGCATCACTGTCATTACGCAATATCATTTCCTCTCGTAAGGAACAAACAAAGAACTCCAATCCCCTTCCCTTTCTCTCTAGCAGCGTTTGACAAAGTTTACAGAAAATTTTTATTTTATTCGACGAAATGTCATTCGAAAAATGGTGAAACATGTAACATGAAGAAAAGAAATACGCGAGCGGCTCCATTGCGAGATCTCGCGCGATTTCGTGACTTATTCGCGATTTCGATATATCTCTATGACGGTTGAATGTGCCGCGATCGTGACTGCCACCTGTAATCTGACGAGGTTGTCTCATGTTCCTGGGAAATATCGTACGTCGAACACGCGGCCGATCAATCCGAGATACTGTAATCTGATATGGCGCGATTTCTTCACACGGCGAGGTAAAAGTCTTTTTCCTTTGATATATCGGGTGTTATTGCGGTTATTTTTTAAATATGAATATATATTTTTGATTGTCATGCGCTAGAGATTGATCAAATGTATATTGAGCACAATATATTAATCTTAATATTTATTTATTCATAAAATAGCTATTGATATAGAACTATCTCACACGATAGCAAACAATTAAACTTAATGAAATATAAGCAGAAAATATAATGAAAATTTGTGCGCAATAACGTGTATTTTCTAACGTCAATGAACAGCATGGAAATAATTAAATATCGAGAATTTCAATTTTACGCTCATTACACACATTGCGTTTAGTTTCGCAACTGTAACGCATTCGAGAAAATAAGTGAAATTTTAATTGCTTGGATAATCGGTGCCGACAAATGACAGATTTTTGTCGCGTCTGATACGTTTTCTGCCCACGTGGAAATATGTATACGTGTCATGCAATAGATGACACTACAACCGAAATATCACGATAATATCTCCGCGTTTAATTCTCTTTCCTTCTCTCTCGATATTTTGTTTTACGCTCGCGGCAACATTTAATTTCTTTCGCCCACGCAAATTCGTTGTGTCGGCAAATTTAGTGGGAGGCAGCATCGCTTGCTGCCGCCGTCGTATTTGCCGTTTGTGAGCTCGCGTGACACGATGATGTAAACATCGAAATTTCCTATACTCCGATACACAAGGTCGACCGGTTAATCAGCCGCACCGGCGATTTTCCAGCGAACGACGCGGAAGAGAACATGCGCGCGGCCGATTTGTGACGATAGAATTTAACTTCGGAAGCCACGGGAGTAAAAACGCGCACCGATAATCGGTGATATAATCTTTCCACCTGCAATATAAATTCGCTATCACGAAACGAATATTTTGACGATACGCAAACAAAAGTGTAAATATATTTTATTTACAAAAAATAATCTGTGTTATTCGAATATTTCCATATCACACGTGCGAAAAATTGCAGTAATATTCTAATTCCAATATACCGGGAAAGTTCGAAATTTCCCTTGTCTGTTATTTCTGTGGTCGCGAGCTGATGAAACGTAATCGTCGTGAGTGTAAGCAAATTTCTGTGACACTTGATCGAATTTTTTAATTCTCTAATATTCGCCGATCTATTTAAAGCGACATTTCGTTAAAAAATTACTCGTGTCGCTATACGGGCGCGTTTCGATTAGAGTATCATCGCTCGTTCGAGAAACGTCATCGTCGAGCAGCGAAGTTCGATAACCATTCGTGCGACCGCGAGGAATTTCTCGAGCACATATCCGACGTCGAAGCGTCATCGACGTCGTCGTTATAATTCAGTTTACGGAACACGCGCGACGTAACTATCTCGCGCGATGTAACTCTCTCGCGCGACGTAAAATAACTTTCCGCACTCTCGCGAAATAGGCTAAAGCGAGTTAAGGGAGCGAGAGAACGGGACACAGGGAGCGATGGGGAAGCCCCCGTTGAGAATTGGTTCACCTACAGATAGATAGATAAGCGTGCGCGCACACAGGTCGCGACCGTCCGAAGGTCCATCCGAGAAAACGAATTCCAAGTATCCGTCCCGCTTTCCCCGAGAATATGGTTAAAATATAAGGCCCCGGACGCGCGAGCGAGCGTCAGAGCGACAAATGTGCAAGTTTCGAAACTGAGTTTCGAGAGCCAGCCCCCCCGAGGACGCGAAAACGTGCAAGGGTAAAGTGTAGCCCCGTTTGCCGGGGACGATGGACGAGAAGGAGAGCCGGACGAAGGATCGAGAGACACGAAAGGAGTGTGCAACCGAAGGAGAGAGAGAGAGGAAAAGAAAGAAAGAGAGAGAGAGAGAGAGAGAGAGAGAGAGAGAGAGAGGAAGCAGAGGGAAACTACCCCAAAACCCGCTATCTCGATTGGACACCTTGGGGGTGCGCGCCGGTAGTCGTGGTGGAAGCGAAGGGGCGCCCCCACGAGGTGCTAATGTCTGGCAGCTTAAATCAACCCCCCTTCTCGCTTCTACCTCCCTCTCCACCCATCGCCACCAACCGCCATCGTCGACGGAAGCCCCGAGGCGTGGGAAAAACTTTCTCGGCATTGGGTGTGGATGGAGGTCGAGCCGGTGTCCTGCTCTTTTCGCGGTGTCCTTTCTTCGCTCATCGACCCCATCCCCGCCGCTGGTTCCCCCCCCCGACCGCCGACTATAACTCGGGCATAAAAACCGCAAGAAACAAGGATCCGTTTTCGCGATTCAGCGGGAGGGAGCGGGAGAATAAATGCCGGCAGAAGAAACGCATCGCGCATTAATTAATTCAAACTGCTTTACCAGCTTCGGCGTTTAATGCGTGCTTAACGTTTGCATAATTAATTCGGTCCGGCACGAGATTCGCGCGATATCTTATACCTATGTATAGACCTCGATGAACGCGAAAAGTCCAATTGCGATACGCAAGAAAACAGGGAGGACTTAATTTCCTATCCTCTTCCCTTCCTAGTAGTTCAATCGTAACTGAAGAGTCAGCAAAGATAAAGATTGCACTTTTATAATTCTCTTCAGCGGCGACTTGTCTCCACCCCATTTCTCCCCCCCTCTCCTCAGCCGGAAAGGAGTATTCGAGTTTCCGAAAGTTCGCAAAAGATTCGCGATTGCAAAACTTTCTTTACTTTTAGCGATGAATTTTATCCAAGACTAGCTTTTTGTAACGCGGGATGCTAAAAATCAGAGCCCCGATTGCTGAACGTCAAACGAGCGAAGGTCGATTCTTATCGATAGCTCGCGTTGATATTGAAATTTTTTTATTAGTAATTCGTAAATTCTGCACACAGTTAATATCCACTAAAATAATATTCGAGCACGCATACACTCGAGATCTTTCATATAAAACTCACGTTTTAGCCTCAGGCAGGCAAGTAACGGAGTTTAATAAAAACTGTTCGCTAACTATGAGCCATTGAAGTCGTTTCGTGAAAAACGACGTCGAGTATCTCGTAGGAACGTACGGGCGTGCAGGAATTAGGTAGACCCGTGTACACACAGATGTATATATCTATATATATATACATATATATATATAGACGCGAGTATACGTGTCGGATGAACCATGATGGCAGAGATACTCTCTCCTCCTTCGTCCGGTATGGCGAAGAGCTATTTATCTTCGCTTTACGAAGCTCCGAGGGAAAAATGGCGCAGCTTTGTAACTGGCAGAGGGATGTTCGCGAATCGGAGCAATTTCGTCGCAGCCAGTGTAACGACAGTCACGTTCTAGGACGAGGACGAGAGAGACGCTCACGGCAAACAAAGTAATCTCGCCTAGATTCGACCGTTTCGTATATGAAAGAGACACAAACGTGCCATAATGTTGCCCCGCTCAAGTACTTTGAGTTCTCGGTCTACGTCGTTCGCTCAGCAATTTTATTTGGCCCGAACGATCCAAGTGCGTGTGTAAAGGGATTTGCGTCGAAATCTCGTCGAGACGGACTGTTAGCCAAAAGGAAAGAGAGAATGAGCTCCGAGATCTGGTTACAGTGCAAATTTCAAGATTCGCGAAATGTTAGAGCGTCTTGCTTCTCTCAGGCATCGTCAACTTGCCCTATTTTACAGCTTATTGTAATTAATACTTGTAATATAAATTCGTAGTCTAACCTATCTAAAATTTAAATATAAAATTGAGAGCACACATCTCGTCGAGATAAATTACAATTGAACAAATTGACACATTACACGTGTAGTTTTCCTAATGTTAGTATTCCCAAATAAATGACATTATTTCGTACAGAGATATCGACGTTTCGAAAAAGAAACTCGATAATCGTCGATAGCGGTTCGCCGTTACGGAAAATAAATCTTCCGGGCGGTGCGCCAACCAACAATGATTATTATCGTTTGCGACTGCACAAGAGAGCGGCAGCAAAGAATATACATTACAATCGCTAATGAAAGCGCGTTCGTCTTCGTCATCGCGTCACAGATCGCGGGATGAATGAACACAGAGGCGCACAATGGGCAAGTACACAATGGCGTACAATTGGTCGATGGCTATAGAATATCTTCTGTAGCGCACAAGCAGGAAGACCCGCATAAAAAGGACAATAGGGCGTGTTACCGAGGCAAAAAGGAACCCGAGTCTCTCTCGAAAGGCGAAAGGGGTAACGAGCGCGAGTCGCGAATTAACGGCGAAATAACAGACCGACGAGTCGCGACGCATTCCAAACGCGAGTTCGTGCTTTTGTTCTTTACGAGTTCTCTCGTCTGACTATATTCCCATCTGGATACCGGCGGGATGAACGAAAAGAAAAAAAAAAGAAAGAAAAATCGTAGAATGAAAATCTGGAAGGAAAGGTCAGAATGTAAATGTCTCGCGTGCGATTACGTGCAATTGGAAGCCGATGGATCAAGACGTTCGGAGGATTGATGGTTAGCGGCGATGCATTCCCGAAGCGATCGGTCATAAAGATTAATGTCGCGAAGCGGTCGTCGCACGAGCGGAACCATCGATATCGAAGATAATGGAATGCTTCCCGTTTCCGTCGACCTGGCAATAAATGCGCGGTGGAAGTTCAATTTGAGTCCCGCGTCTCGTGCACGATCGAGTGTAACAATACCTGTGTACCAAATGTCTGACTATAACTATCAGTTTCTACTTCGTTTCCTTCTCAGGAGTTTATTCCATCTCTCTCTCACTCTCTCACGCGTATTGTTTTCCTCTAACGTTATATTTAATATAATATCACAGTGAAAGAAATACTTTCTTCGTTTAAGTAGAAAAACTTCAAATATATATAATTATTTAAACTTCAAATATATATAATTGCATCATTTTTCTCTAATGTTATATTTAATATAATATCACAGTGAAAGAAATACTTTCTTTGTTTAAGTAGAAAAACTTCAAATATATATAATTGTTTAAACTTCAAATATATATAATTGCATCATTTTTCTCTAATGTTATATTTAATATAATATTTCAGTGAAAGCAATACTTTCTTTGTTTAAGTATAAAAACTACAAATATATATAGAATCGTTTAATTAAACAATTAGTTTACGTATTAATTACGAACGTCGTTTATTATACTGGCTGTCTGACTACATCGGTCAGTTTCTACTTTGTTTTAGTTTTGAAAAGATTTCCCATTCATGTTAAACTTCGCCTCTACACATATTTTTACGCGACGCATAATATAAATTTGACTGTAAGACAGAAATGATTTAATTCAATTCCGCACGCGTATTACTTCCTGCCGCGCATTCTCCTTCATAAGCTCCCCAACGACAGCGTCGTTTGTTCCAAGCAGGATCGAAGCCCCACCTCCGTCCTTATCCTCTCCTTTTCCTCTCCATTCTTCTTCTTTGTTTTCGCCTTCCTTCTTCATTCGATGCCCCGACAAAACTTTTCTTACCCGTGATATATCGCGTTACGAATGGGGTGCCACGGGGACTATATTCCCGAGTAGCTGTTACCCCGTTAGCTTCTTCGCTATGGCCCGCCCACGCGATTTATCTTTCGCGGCTGCGAGATTCTAACCGTCTCTCTTCCTCCGTCTCGTTCCCTCTCTCCATTCTTCTCGTCGGCTTCCGTGCCGTTTCGTTGCAGCCAGCGCGCCGTTGCATCATTCGTGTAGGGCAAAAGCCCTTCCCCGATCAGCTTTCGAGGTTGACGTCTCTTCCGGGCATATTTTTGTTACGAACCCGCGAGCCGCGTGACCCGAATCTTCTTCGGAAGCGGTTCAAGTCAATTTACGAGAGTATCTATCCACTATCGTTCGGGTTGACGTTTCTGCTCCAATTTAAGTCAAATCTCGGATTATCCCGCCGAGACTGCGATTATTCCCGATATTATATCGCTCCGCACTTTCGATTATTGTTTCGACGAATTAATAAATTGACAACGCGTCTCCTCGCGTATAGCGCTAATTATTTATGAATATTTAATACAAAATTTTTCTAATAAACAAGTATATACTTATGTATATAATTTCTAAAATTGAGCATACTTTATTTTATTTCTTTTCGCCGGTCAATTTGCCTCGCTGCTACAAAATACTTTCATAATTATAAGAAAATATAAAATATGTATTAGATTATAGAATTATATAATAGAAATTCTAAATGTGTCGTGACGACTTTCCGTTATTTAGATCACATACAATACAAAAACAGTATATATACCATTAAGGAGAAATACTCATCGTTTATAAATATGCATACGCAACGGAACTATATAATTCCTGTCCCCTATCAAACTTCGGGATTTTTACTTCGAAATTAAATAAATTGTGCGAAATATTTGTTTCGGTAAATATAGCTAGAGTCTTAATATGTTTACGAAATTTTAATCATCGAATTAATTAATCGATCGAGCTGATTGAAAATCGCTAATTATTCGTAGACAATGATCGCGTTTCGAGAAATCGTATATGGAGCAAATTGAACCCTCCGGCTCCAATTTCACCGCGTGAATATTACGCAGTGCAGACAAACGCCAAGATCGTATACCAGCTGATTGTTGTCCCGCAACTTTATTTTACGCTAAATATTAATGAAATAGTTTCATGCCGAATATTCTCAAAGTTCCTCGCATTTCTGATTTATTATTAATAAATCGATACACAACGACTTTCTATTATGTAAGTTATTCGACCCGGCGATTCGTACATTATTCCACGCTCTATATATCAATTGCTTTCCGTTATTTGAATTATTCGATTTTGTGATTTGTTCTTCGGTTCTAGGGAGAGATATTTTAATTGAAAGCACATAAGAATTTCTGATAAGCTATTTGATAACTTATCAGAAATTCTTATGTGCTTTCAATTAAAATATCTCTCTCCAGAACCGGAGAACAAATCACCAAATCGAATAACTTTGTCTCGATGATATGCCGAGAATATAATCGCATTCGTCAGTCGTTTTTTATGTCATGATGTTATCGTACCGCTTGATCCTTTGACGGCTGCTTTGCACGTGCTGATTTAATCTAGTTTCATTTCATTATGCAATTCGAATCCGAAATTGATCGAAACCGTATTTCTACAGATGGAGAGCATAATTTGCCAAGGTCATGGATATTTCGGTATACGCTTGTATCGATTAATATCACATTAATATCACATTTCCTACCAAATGTTAGTCTTTCATTTATAACACATTCACAACGATTGCTGCACATAATAGAAATGATTCTATTAAGCACATCAGTCAAATACATATTTAATATTGGTTATTATATCGAAGTTACATTGTTAAAATTTATTATACATTTTTCTCTGCATCTGTGAAATCTATTTTTCTGTGAACAATAGTCGAATTGTTCACCGCTTATTTATATTTTGCACCAAACAAATTTTTATAAATAATCTATAGTGTTTCAATATAAATACAAAGCGCATTCTGTATAAATAACATCCATATATCTGTCACGCGAGATTGATTCATGAGAATCAACAGCAAGAAAATTCGGATTTTGTGCGTACTTCACATAAATCTAGCTTCAACAATGAATACTAGTCACGTATCAACTAAGTTTTTGATGAAACCAGCTAGCCGAGACAAAACGATCGCCATTATCATTCCCGTTCCGTTTTTAGCGACGTCGATCGCCGCTGGACGTTAAAAAAGCTCGGCCTATCTTTCCATTAAGCTTTCTTCCGCTCGGCCCGTCACATCGCGAGCGAGACTTTGCGAGGAAAGAATATAGTGATGTTGAAGCACGGCGAAAAAAACACTCAATTTTTTAAAGAAATTATATAAGTAGCTTTTCTTCAATTTATTCTATATATATATATATATTCTTCTCTATCTCTCTGTCTCTTTCTCATCTTAATTACTTTCTATTAATCGGAAAAATCAGAAAAATGCGATGCAATTTCTTGCATTTCCTCTTGTCCATAAGTACACATAGGCTCACGTTCGTTTACCTCCACAATGTCGCACATGCATTCACCCACCGTAGGTTTGACTTGACGTCACGCTCGGCGGAGGAAAGCTATCGGGTGTCTGTGGCTATTACCACGCCGACCATTAGTAACGCGATAACCCGAGGAAAGGAGGATCGGCGAAGCGATGGGTAGCCCCCTCGAGGCGTTGTATCGAGATACGTATAGTCAGAACCTTGCACATCCCACTTCGATGCGGCATCTATCGGAATCGGACCTGATAGGATGACGTTATTCGAAGCGCAGGTATCTCTAATATGCCGAAACTTCCGGCCCGACTTTACGCAATTAGATAGAGCGAACCCCGAAGTCACGATCGTCTGCTCCTCTCTCCCCTTAACACTCGGATCATATTCGGGTCTAAGAATAAGTCAAATTGATGCGGGTCTGAAACGATGAGACGTATCTATCTCAAAAATTATATAATCGCGCGAAGATATGTGAATGCACAGACAAAATTTATTTTCGATATGTCGATATTAAATTAACATCGAAATAAAAATAATCTGTTAAGATTTTTAATTTACATTCATAAGAACGCAATTAAGTACGATGTAATTAAACGATTGATCGCGAACGTTAAGGAAGAAGGAAAACTGGCATGAAACTTTCACATCCCGCTTTCTTCAGATTCGCATCATACAGTATCACTCGCGATACATAAATCTCTCGCGTTCGCTATTGGAAGTCCGGACCAAGTAGTTTCGTACTTTAAGATCGGTTTATTTATCGTGCGATTTCGGCGCGAGAGAGAAAGAGAGAGAGTACGTTTTTCGTAACGTTTTCTCTCGTTCCGCTTAAAAATAGCTTACTACAGCGCATCTGCTGATTTATTCGCGGCGGTATAATTCAGGGATACTTCCGCATCAGTAACGATGAAAATGTTCGCAAGAATGGCTGCGCATCGAGCCGTAAGTCGCGCGGCGCGGCAAGTATTACGGTCCAAGTCGCATTATTTCGTAGGCAGTGACCCCGCAGCGGGTGCAACACGGGGGTGGACGGCCTTGCGGCAATAAAAATACTTGGCCCGTATCCAGCCCCGTTTATTGCCGGAATTTTCCTTCTTCGTACGCGGCCGTCCGCCCGTCCGTCCGTCCGACTCAGCCGCTCGTGCGTCGCATTCGTATGTGTTGCAAGTACATCAGCCGGATGCTGGGAGAGATCGATCAGGAAACAACGCTCGTACTATGAGCAATAACACGTTAAGCCACTCGAGGCAAAAATATAGGCTGTCTCTGTTCTTCGCGCCAGACCAATCAAGAATATTTTAGATTGGCGAGTTCCTCTCGCTTAGTCTATCATGGGATTCGTATATGATTTTTCAATTTTTTGGCATTAAAACGCAATTGATGATATAGAGATTATCGAGTGATTTTAAGAATAATTTGGCAATTATTGATATTTTTTAATAATAATGTAAAAATTGATCTTCATTTTCAACACAAACTCACTCTAGATACAAGTTATAACACTGTAAATTGTCGAGTTTGGCGTGCTTCTAACTTATAATTTTTATGGATTATTCGCCAAAAGTTTTAGTTAGTCAATTTAGGTGAAAATTCTGCGCTGCATCCTGTAATTATTCTTGTAAATATAAAGTCTTATTATTTCTTTAATTATGCACATTGACATCAAAGAATACCAAAATCGATAAATTACAGTCTCTTATATATATAAGAAATGGACAAGAATCGGACAAGAAATGACCTCGTATTTTTTAAATCAATCGAGACTTTTTTCATGTGAAATATACATAAAATAAGGAGATTCATATTTTTGTATTTGTCCGAAATACCTTTTTGCAGAAATTATAAACAACAAAATTTTCGTGAAAAATGAAGTCAATTTTAAAAATTAATATCTCTGGTTATATTTGTCGTAGAGAAATTTTCAAAAATTCATTTTAAAGCTAAGGAGGCAACTTTTTTTATAAAAATAGTTCAAGTTACAAGAGATTGCTAATTACAATTGTTATAAATAATTGAAATGTTTAATAATTTTTTTCACCGAAAAGTACACTTTTTAAAATTGTTGAAATAATGCTATTTCATTTTCCATTTCATTCTGAAAGTGTACATATTTTTTATTTTATGGAGAATCGATAGATTCTATTTTTTATATATTTTTAATGAGTGAGACGCCGCGCCGTGCTCACGTCACTGGCTCGATCAAGTAGTATGCTACGCGCTATGGCGCGCCAATTTCTTCGGAAATTTTTTGTAGGAAGAATGTACAGTATAAATAACATAATTTATAATGTTGCAACATTATAAATTATGTTGAATGTAATCAACATTATAAATTATGTCACTCATACTATACATTCTTCCTACAAAAAGTTTCCGAAGAAATCGGCGCGTCATAGCGCATAGCATACTACTTGGTCGAGCCAGTGACGCGAGCACGGCACGGCGCCTCACTCATTAAAAATATATAAAAAATAGAATCTATCGATTTTCCATAAAATAAAAAATATGTACATTTTCAGAATGAAATAAAGAATGAAATAGCATTATTTCAACAATTTTAAAAAGTGTATTTTTTGGTGAAAAAAATTATTAAACATTTCAATTATTTATAACAATTGTAATTAGCAATTTCTTGTAACTTAACTATTTTTATAAAAAAAGATTATTTTTTTAGCTTTAAAATGCATTTTTGAAAATTTCTGTACGACAAATATAACCCGAGATATTAATTTTTAAAGTTGACAACTTCTTCATTTTTCACGAAAATTTTATTGTTTATAACTTCTGCAAAAAAATGTTTCGGACAAATACAAAAATACGTATCTCCTTAATTTATGTATATTTCACGTTCAAAAGAGTTTTGATTTAAAAAATACGAAGTTAAAGAAGGTCAATTTTTGTCCGATTTGACGTGGAATTACCTATATACAATATATATATGTATATATATATATATATATATATATATATATATGAATATGTATAAAGGAATTTGTACAAAGCTAGCAAAAGAATAAATAGCACACATAAGTGAAAAATAACGCGGTCCACTACAGCATTTCCTATGCGACACTTTCCGAAATTGAGTCGGCTAGATAAATAAAAGATTACGCACGATTTGAATTGCAATATTTATCATTTATACTGCCATTACGCCCGCCGAAACGCCGCCTCGATCCGTAATTGCTTCGAAAGATTAATGTAAACAATTTTTCCCGGTATATGTAGAATGCAGTTCTAGCGGTATGCTGACATTTTAGTGGCGACGATAACGATCATAAATAGAGTCGCCCCGCGACGTTATAAAGCCCGACTAACATCTATTTACATGTGCACGATCATAAAAGGCTTAACAAACTTCATTTCCTGATGCCTAAGTCAAATAAAGCTGCCGTTGGGTAAATTTATGGGAAACGAACATGTGAAAACAGACTATTCCCGTCTGTTCGCGCGAGCTCCGTTGCCTCGTACGTTTTTATCTCTCGTTTTGTCGTTGCACTGTAGCGTGCTACTGCACGCTAATTCCATGGTTGGACCGCGAGCGCAACTATGCGATTATTAAAAAAGCAAACAAACGTATAGTTTTTCAGTCTCGGGTTGTTGGTCGCGATGTTTTCCGCGGTTTCTCCGTGTAAGAACGTCTACATGTAGCACCGATGTTATATATCAGCCGCGCTGCTGTAGCGAAGGATGTTAGATGCACGTGCGCTTTATGTCTCTGCATCCTCTCGTATTAAACGTGTCATGCCGATAACGCGGCGCGGAATTAAACGAGGGAAAGAGCGACGCGCTGTACCGCACTGTTTATTTGGCGAAATCGTTATTGCTTTATGCCGTCTTTCTCCCGCACACAATTCGCTTGGTTTATTCAAATCTCCGCGCACATTGTGCACAGTTCGCGGCTTAACGCGATATGACGGCGCGAAAGTGATGCAAGCACATATGTGTTTCGCCACAAATATATTACTTTCGATTTCTGTTCGGTAGATTGCTGCATAATGAGAGCTGTCTATTTTCAGAGTAAGCGAGTTAAATTTTGTCAAAATGAGTACAGTTCGCGTACGTGTTCAGAGTGAAATTTAAACTATTTTCTAAAACTTATTCGAGTCATGAGCGATTGAAATTGAATCACTTTACGCGAGCATAACTTCTAGAATGTAATTAGATAACGAAACCTTTTAATTTCTCGTTCAACTTCAAGAGAATACCGTAAATTTTCAGAATTTTTATTCAAAGTTTTAAAAAAGTTTAATTGTCATGATATTTAATATACCGAATAGTAAAAAGTTTATAATATAAATTGGTATAATATAAGTTTATGGTATAATATAAATTTCACAATTTTTCTCATATAAAAATAGACTCCAGATTGATTAAAATTGGCGCTAAAATTAAGATTAAAGATTCTAGGACATTTGCATATATGTGGCTTGAAGAGAAATCGATTTCCCAGCGAGACTCTCCGTCTCGCATTTGCGGAGCGAGAGTTCTCATCAATTAAAACTCACGCGAGATATCTATTTTCCGAAACGACTACGGAACGGTCTTTTGATGTCTCTCGTAGCCGCGCCATTTATTCGTTCTGCGAGCTCGCGGAATCGGGTGACAATGGCGGATGACGACTGCAGGCGCAACCGGCAGCGACACTTTCCCTCCCGCGTCGTGTCGAGATAAACCAAGCTCGACGTCCGGCGTGACTGACAGAATTAATTAAACGTAAAGGCAACAGCATCGACGCCGACTTTTTGCGATTATTCTCACCGTGTCCGTTCGTTTTTCCTATTCGTCACGACGAATAGAGCGCTACAGGTCGATCGCCAAAGCAATGCGGTCGGATTGGTACAGCAGCTGCAGTTGCAGTTGCAATCGCGCGTGTAGGGCGATTTATCGACTCCATTCCAATTCTAGTTTCCCCTCTGGCTTAACAGTAATGATTATATTACTATTACGCCTAGTATTAATATTATTCTCACTCCATTACCAACGTATTATATAAATAATGCTTTTATCATATCCTTACTAATTTATACATTTTTAATAATATTTTGTAATTCTTTACTTTTCTCTTGATAATCTTTAATTCTTTTTTCTTTCAGTTTAAAGTATATTTGATGTGTGTGATTATCTTTTAGATTCTTAAATTTATTCTTACCGATAAAGACTCACATCAATCTCTCTCACTGTACCATCTGAAAAATAAATTCTTTCTTTTTTAACGACCAATTTTGGTCAAATTATAATCTCATCATTCACCTCTTTTTTTTTTTCTTCTTTTCTGCCCTCGTCTCTGCCTCTCTTTCGTCCTCCTTCCGTCCTCTCTCCGCGAAGGGAAAATTTCGCCGAGATAATTCGTTCGGTTGCTTATATTTGCGGAATTTATTGTCACTCGGTCCGTACGCGGCGCGGCGCACCGACCAGTCCGCGAAGGGGCTTGTTTGCGACGTCGAGTGCTATCCCGAGGATAGTTGAAGGGGTCCATTGTGCGGCCGCGATTCCGGTGTGCGCGCCACACCGCTATCCGCTTTCCGACGCTCTCGAGACACACAGGCAAACACACACACGTACACGAACAACCCTTCTCCTCTCCATCGTAGCAACCCCCGGAGCTTGCGGTTGCCGTTCTATCGACGACCTACCTACCTATGTCGTGCGCGCACCCATAAACACACACACACACACACACACACACACACACACACACACACACATATATATGTATGTATATACACATGACCGCCACCTCTCCTCTAACCATCCACGACCAGGAAGAACTTCCAAGCACAGACACCGCAACGGCGAATATCGAGTTCGCATTGACTTCGCGCGAGCATGCCGGAAGGTCGATTAGACTTGTTTGGTATCCGCGGAACTTCGCCGGCGGCTACGAAGGTAAATTAGACGCGCGCCGGCACTTCATCCCCGTGAGCACGCAAGCAGCTTTTTATCCCCTCGCAGTATGAATGTTAGTTGGTGAATGTAGCCTTTTGTGGTCGGGCGGAATTTGAATACGTGAGAGATGAAATGGTATAAATCCTTCGCGTAGTGAAAGTAAATTATGAATTATTGAAAATAATTCCAGTAATCGAAGAGAGCCTGATTTTAGAGGATTGGCATACAATTATACGTGAAAGGAGAATATAGTAGCAGAATTATAATACAGAATTATAATTCTGGAAAAAGAAAAGAAATGAGAGGGAGAGAGAGAATATAATAGAATTAAAGGACTAGAATTTAGAACATTGCATATTTCCGTGTAATTGCAAAGAATTTTACCTGGCACGACATTGAAATCAGAAAATATTCTATATGCAGCATTTCTATTTGGCATTATCGAATCAGGATAATTTTGCAACATAAGCGCATATTCGAAAGATCCGCGCGTGACGTTTTGTCGATAGTATTAAACTCTCTTTCGATAATTATGGCGTTAATCTCGAATTTAGAACGATTGGCAGATTAATTAATATTTTAAATTACGATAAGAATAAAGTTACCCACCGTAGTGATAAATAAATAATCTAACTGAAATTTAATATCTGCAAATAGTACTATAATAATGTAATATATAATAATCAAATTAAATCCATCGTGCATTCACATTATTGACTTTCTCTTATGAAAATAAAAATAATTTCTTTCAGTTCAATTTTTGAAGTAAAAACTCGCATCAACTTGCGGCAAATTACAATTGACATAAGTGCGATATAGAAATTGACCCCTAAATTAATTTGATCTTACAATCGACAACCGAATTCCCTTTTCGTCCACGCTGACATCTGCGCCTTGGTGCTTAATGAATATTCCACAAAAGCTTTCAATGTGCACTGCAAAATTTAGCAGTTACTAGTTCACAGTAGTGTGTACAATGCATCGCGTGTTGCCAGCATTAGCCGGATTCGTGCGTGTGATGAAACCACGGCCGAACGAACCAATCCATCATAGAGTCAGCTATCATTACGCGGTGACACCGAGTATAAGCGAGCGCGGATTTTCTCTCTTCCCGCTTCCCCCGCATCCGTCACGATCTCTACATCCCCCTCCCCCTCCCCCGTCCACATAGATTGGATTTAATTCCATTAACGAGGGCGTTCGGACGTTAACGATCCGCGGCCGGCGGCGCGCGAGAGCATGAAATCCGATCCGGAGAGAGTCACGCCCGTCCCCGGAATTCTTATCCCGCGCGGGATTTATGTGCCGTCCCGGCGACGACGAAAACGGGAAACACTTTCCGGGCCGGTCGTCATGGCTCACCTCGGGGGATCGGGAGAAAAAGTACGACCCTCTCGAAAAGTCGGGCAGGTGGCGGCGGGAATCTAAATTGAATTTTTCCGTTTCATTTGACGATAAACCCGTCGCGTCGCGTTAAACGAACGCGGCTGGCAAACACCGCCGCTGCGGAGATGTGCGGTCATTCCGTATCAGCAAGTAATGGCCAGTGGCTGCATCTCGTACTGCGGTGATGGAAGTACGATGCTTAGATGCTAATTATTGTTGAAATATAATGCTTAATGGGTATCTACATCTATTCGATCAATTAAAATATCTTTGTCCAACAAAGTTATTTTTATGCAATTAAATAAGAAGATAGATCTATTTTTAACTTCATAATATATACATGCATATACACACATATGTATAAAAAAACGTTTAAGATATCTAAATTGTTATAAAAGGATCCTATTCTCTACATTTATATAATATATACAATTTTTTCCAATTTTTTGCGCTGAAAACATAATCTATTGGCTCTTTAAAAATTCTCGTGGAATTTTAAAAAGCCGATAAATTATTTTTCTCGTTGAAAAAATTAAAAAAGAATTATATCAGGTTAAAAAATATCTTATCTTTTTATTTAATCGTACAAAAGTGACTTTGTTAGACAGATATTTTAGTTGATAGAATTAATATGCGAAGGGGAAGTGACGAATGAAAAATTGCAAGCAAAAATATATTTAAAACTTCAGCTATAAATTGTAACTCCATTAAATCTTGCTGATACAATCCGCCACGTTAGTATGTATATCGTAAACCGCGGGCGCTCGTCTATATGCGTTTATGAGGCATACAACGCGACGCAACGTGAAAATTGGCATACTCGAGCCCGTTTCTCGTGTCTATCGGGAAATGAAACGTGCACGGTCACGCGATTTACGACAAACGGAAACGGCCTCTTCGCAAATAGACTCGATGCTGTGTGTGCAAATTTCTATTTTAATTGATTGAATGGCGAAGCTGGATTAATCGCGCATTTCCCTTATCATTAAATTTCGCGTGATATTTTTAAACATGAAAAAAGCACCGATAACCTTAATTTATACGTGGATCGCGAAATACGAAGCATATATAATTATTCTTTTTTTTTCGAGAATTCGTAATTTTTTGAAATCTCTATATTCCAGTTTTATTAATGTCGACTTTAATTTAGATTCTTATAAAAAAATTTAATAAGTTGTATACGCTTTCGTCAAATATAATGTGTAAGAGGTATATATAATCTCGGTCTTAAAACTGTTTAATGTTCGAAAAAGCATAAAGACTAAAAAGCCTTGCAGATGCTGTTTTCTTCGCGTGGTATTCATAAAGTTTTATATCCTTCAATTTTCTTACTTTCTTAACCTACTTTTTACATGTCTTCTTAATGTTGTATTTCTCACTGGCATTACTTCGCTTTTCGTCAAATATTACTCACTACGTAAAAATCTCGTTCCTAAAATTGTTTAATATTTTAAAAGCAAACAAAGCTCAACATGTAGCGAAATATTTTTTACATAAAATTTATAATGTTTGTTACTTTATATTTTAAATAAATTATTTTATAAAGATGCTATGTATATTTCATATTTTCGTAAATATTTTACAACAAAATACCTCGCATAGTTTATATTTAAAAGATACGTGTACGATATTTTGTTTCATATTCGCTATCAAAAACTGTCATACGAGCTACATCGAAGCTATTACGGGAATGGATTTGCGGTGCGTGCGGGAGTATGTTGTATGATCGATCACAAGATCACTACGCTATGCGGATATTAACGTAACTGCTACATACATTACGTAAGTGTCACCTATGCGTCCTGCTAGTCAGTCTTGGATAATTATTACGTACGTTCGATCAACATCGGACAGGAGCGACACATCAATCAATATTATCTACGTAACTCTATTGCTAACAGAATTGTTGCTCGACGATTATCGCACCTGCTATTGGACACTCGATACCGTGAACCTATTACGACTTGATGCGGCACGCAGCTAATTATCGTCTAGCAAGCTATTATCACACGATCCAGTATCCGCCGATTATGCCTATTTGTTACCAGCGTGTCCTTTTGCATTACTATCACAGTAATAGACACGATCAGACTAAACAAATACTCCAAGTACTTTCGACAACACAGTCTACGTTTCCTTTCACATATGGAAATTGTACGGAATTTCAATATTTTAAATATAAACAATATAAAATGTTAATAAATCTATTTTTGACAATTGTACAAATACTGATACATTTTTGAGATTTATAATGCATATTCAATATACAAGATTTTAATATATTTTGAGGCAGTTTACTCTTGATATATTATAGTGATTTCTAAGACGAAGAAAGTCGCTTCAAAAGATGTCTTTTAACGATCGTACATCGTTGCGTCATATATCGCGTATATAAGCCGATTTTTTCGAGGTTTGCATATCAGAATCTTATCGTACGATAATTCAAGATGAACGAAGAACAGAGATCCCTCGGGGTGAAATTCTCGCGAGGGTTGGGGGCGAATTATGCGATGGGCCTTGGATAGAATCTAAAATCAAGCGGAGCGCGATGTCTCGTTGCTATTCAAGGAAACCTCTCGGATATCCACCCGACCCTCCCGAAACGCCAGATGGACGACCGGGGGAAGACGAAACGTATAAAAGGTAGGGGTGTAGTTTTTCCGAGCTCAAGAGAAAGTTTGCCCAATTAAACGGGACTCGGTGTTTACCGCTCGTTCCTCTTATCGTCGTCGAATCGACGACAAGAGCTGAAAGTAAAAATAAGGGAAACACGTCTAGCGCGCATTCTCTTCCACTATTCTTCTGTGTCCTTTCCCCTTCCGTCTCTCCTTTGCTCGGGTTTTCGGTGGAATCGATCTCTCCACGAAGCCGCCATTTATTTTCCCTCCCTCTATTGGTAGCGCTTTGAAGGATGTACATCTTTTACATTATTTGACTGGGGGAAGGATTACGCCGGGCAGATATTTCACCGTTGCCTCCTATAAATGGAGACTACATCGACTGCGGGCGGAATTGTATTTGATCGATCGTCGATTTGCTCGGCCCGTTCCCGTGGCATCCTCGAGGAATATTAATTGCGGGGAATTGCGGGGAATCGTGGAGAAATAAGTGGCGGCTAATTTATTGGATCGAAGGAAGACTCAAAGTTTTCCGGATGTACTCGAGAAGTTATTGCTTTACTTTCAAGAGTAGAATGTCAATCAGACGGAGGGTAGGAAAGACTTTCTTAAGATTTCTCGTTACTCGTTATACCGTAAAACTCGAAGTGCTAAATGTATAAAATTAATTCAATGAATGTTCTTATATACAATAATATCGTATGATCAATTTATGATTGAATGATATTCATGTAATATTTGAAGCGTAAATAATAAAAAATGCAAAAGTTTATTAAAATATTAGAGAGAAAAGTTGATATGCGCTATTACTTTAGCATTAATACGATTTTATTTGAAAATTGTTGTCTAAGTTGGTCTTTATAGCTGTGCGCAAACCGCAAATTGTGCTATCCAATTGACATCCGGAACGATTTTTCACTAATTATAATAATTGACTCCATCGAAAATTAATCGCAATATGCTCGTAAACCGCGAAACACAATCATATTATTTTACTCGCGACAGTAATGGCCAAATGACGCCGACATTGCGCTGAACTGCGTTCCCATAATTATTCGCGTAGTCAGCAATATTTGCTCCTCTCCATATAATGTCATTCCCGCAACGTAGACGTTTATCGCACCCCAGAGAATTTCGAGCCGCAGGAAATAATTTGGTCGGCCGAAGACAGGGTGGCGTCGCACAAGGATTAAGAGAGAAGGAAAGAGTGGCTAGGAATGGTGTAGTATTCCATTTTCCTCTTTCGCTAACTATAGATTTTCATAATACCATTACAGGTATTAATGGATTATTGGATATTGTAGCTTAATCGAAAGATTGAGAGAGAGAGAGAGAGAGAGAGAGAGAGAGAGAGAGAGAGAGAGAGAAAAAGTACGAGAGAAAAAGAAATTTATTGTATTGTGAAAAAAAATTCTCCCAAACAAATATAAATATATGACATAATATTTAAAAATGTAGTTATATATAAAGATAAATGAAATAAACTGCTGCATAAATAAAAGAGTTAATTAATTGCGTCAAGTCAATATAACGAGAAATAAAATACAAATTAATTAAATAATATGCCTCATATTGGAGAAATTTATATATTAAATTTATTTAAAATCTATTTTAATATTATGTATTATATAACTATAAATGTATTAAATAGCATGAAAGTGGTGAAATCGGAACTGAGATTTGATATTAAGTAAAGGGAGTCCAGTTTACCGTAACATAAATTAAAAATAAATTAGAAATGGAGAATAAGATGTGATAAGAAAATAAGAAGCGAGCGCGCAGAGAAAATGAGAGAGTATTTTGTCATTCGGAAGCGAACAGCGTTTAAAGGATATGCATACGATACTTATCCTGACACATTCTCTACCTCGCAAAATTTCTTAATGGATGGTAATGATTGTGGCGTTACCTGTATTTGCTTAGAGTAATGCATGTATTTCTATTAATGTAAGAAGTTAATGCTCTTAAAACAGGCTTAGATAAAGCGCAATATTTAATGAAACGAAAATAACAAGGAATGGAAATAAGGTATGTGTCGAATAAAATTATAATAAAATTGAATTAAAGTAAATTTAATTTTCATTATCTAATTTTTGCAACATCAGATCTGAATACAGTAATAAAGCGTATAAAATAAATGAATCTTTAAAATACGTGATTGTAAATTTAATATTTATATTGATATGACTAGTTTTGTTCGCTTTGATTGAACGTCTCTCTCTCTCTCTCTCTCTACATCAGAATTATCATGCCTTTCTGTTGTTAAGAGAAAATTGTTTCGTGAAGAATCACAGACGGCAGTTTCCGTTTGACCCTCGACATTGCCGAAAATGGGGTAACCGTGTGGAAAAAGGAACCACTTTATTATCTTCCAGCGACAGACGCTGCGTATAAGAGCAATGTGGTATTTAAGCGCAGGACCTCTCGAGTATGACGTAAGTAATGGCGACAAAAGTATCTTCACCGACGGCGTGAGAGAGACCGCGAAAAGAAAAATATTTTTGCGCGAGGCAATCTGTCTCGGTGATATTCTTTATTGTCGAGTGCTTTATTACCGGTAATTGATGGAAAGCGCGATTATTCTAAATCTTTTTACTTTTTCGTATTTTACACCTCTATCGAGTTCATTATTAAATGTTATCAGTTAATCAATAAGGAACTTTAATAGCTATTCATATCGATAATAGAGTAATAAATAGAATGTCTCAAGAAAAACCTTAATATTAATGTTAATATAATATAATTCATATCGATAATAGAGTAATAAATAGAATGTCTCAAGAAAAACCTTAATAGATTTTATACTTTAATTTTACTGACAAATTTGTTTTACCAATGTAGAATCATTTTTTTTTTTATGTGAAATATTGTGGCACAAATAGTTTTTAAGTTTAAGTAACTAAAAATAAAGAATATTTTGAAAATTAGACTCTCAATATGTGCGCGTAATAGAATATATAAAATCTTATTACCCATATAAAAGCTCACATGAATTTTAATTAGAGATCTTTTCAGAACTTTAATTTGATATTTCATTAATTAGATAGTTCATATTAAATATATTGAAAGACTGCAGTGGAATGGAATAATAAGAAAGAAATGAATTCATAATCGGCAAACTGATTAGAGGTGAGAACTTTAAAAAGCACAGATGAAATATGTCGAAGTTTCAGTGTGGTAATTTCGCGAACAGGAACGTACACGTGGCGTCGTTAAATCCCTCGTTTTTTCCTAAGTATATAGTGGCACATTTCGTAATAACGGCGCTACCACGGCTGCCGTACAGCCAATCGGAAATTCTTAATTAAGTCGCATTTTCCTACGATGCGTATCGCTACGGCTGCGATAAAAATATTTCCGCGGATAGAATTAATTCCAACTCAGCGAAGGTATCTCGGTTATTGGGGATAAACCTCGGAACGAAATTAAATTCCGTGTATGCAGAAAAGTTTATTTTTAGACACGACCAAAGATATACTAACTTATATACTCGATATCACGAAGACTGTGACGATTGCATATCGTCAAAACGATATAGATCATAAATTAACATTAAATATTTTGGTAATTAAGCTTTACACTAAAATTCATTAAAAAATCGAATTAAAGAAATACTAATCATCTCTATAATAATCATAAATTTTAATCATCTCTATTCTATTTTTATTCCATTTCGGTGCAATCTATGAATATTCTAAAAATTTCACTTTTTAAAAAATTAAAAAATTTTTATTAAAATATTTTTTCAATCGTTTATAACTAATAGATTATCAATTGCCCTTCGTATTATTGTTTCTAACATCTGCAGTTGAAAGAAAATATAAATAAAATTTTTTTCATTTAAGACACACGACATATAGCTCTCGTTCTCTAGTTTAATTACAGTTTCAAACGTATCAGTCATTCATGATATCGATAAAAGCAGGTCGCTCCGGTGGCTGAGTTAGTGCCTTACGATGCCATGAAATTCGTACGATCTGGCTGACATCCTCTCAAGGGCGGGTATTATCCGCGTACATCAGGAAAGCCAGCATACATTTACCGTAATGAGATTTCGCCGAGTATTTCGTGATTCCATCGAGTCGATCAGGATTCGATGGCTACTTCTTTTTATTTCCAGATCGTAGCTACGTCCTATTAATTGAAATGGACGCAGTCACGCGGCGCACATTTGTGTATTTATATAAAAAAAAGTAGGTCGTGTGCGTGCAGATAGGAGTAAATAAACAAGAGGAAGCTAACGAGCAACGGCTATTGGACGTTTAAACCAACGGGCTGTGTATTTTGTTTAGTTCGATAGCATGCAAATGAATAGTCCGGCATGAGTAAATGGGAACATTTTCATTAAGACTCGAATACTGCAAGTGAAAAATTGAATTTACGAGAACAAAATCGATAAAAGCTACGCGTAGCGTGATGCTATGACGCCGCAAGAACAAAGATGACATCTCTGCGATATGAAAAATTTTAATCGTAAATATACATAAAAGACATATATAAAAGTTACTTTATATGCTTCTTATTGTCTAATTATATATTTTATTTACTTTTAAGTTTATATTCCAAGACTTATTCTTATTTTTATAACGCGGTCATGAGAATCTTAGTTGGTGTAACATCTTTAACGCAGAATCACTCGAGAAATTAGATACTGAAGTCTGACGTAAAATCACAGTACAAAGAGCACTCGGATTCCTTATTCGCAAAGACGGATAACGCGGCGTATCAGTTACCGAGGCTCGTCTCGAGTGCCACGTGGAACTACGGGGATGTGGAACGCGGCGAGCCAATTAGCGGTCGTTAGAGTTGCAAATAACTGGAAACCGCGTGCAGCCGCGTAATGCAAGACGCCTCGGAGGCGCGCGCCGTTTGTTCGGGAGGCCGCGGAGTAGTCGGAGAACGTTGCGGAGAGGATGCCTTCTCCTACTGCTCGTCCGGTAACTGACTGGGGCACGCGAAACATATTTCACCCCCTAATGGCCGGCTTAGCATAATGTATGCCTCGGGCCGGCATCCCCTACACCGCCGTTCAGTATTGCACGCGCCTTACTCCGCGTCTCTACTCCCCGACCCATACACCAACGCTCATCTCCTGTCAAAATAGATGTTCGTTATCCGTCTCTGAGTTATCGTCCTTCCTGTCTCGGCCTCGCCGTCTCTTCGAGAGTGGAGAGACTCCCCGATTCGGAAATCGATCAATCGCGCGCGGTCACGAATCGACCGCGGTCTCTCCTTGTCATCGAGATTTTTTTCATCGACACGAATCGCGATCGTCGTTTCCGCGAAATATCGCAATAACGGATAGACGGTATTTCGAACCGCAATTAGTTTTGTAATGAAACGTCGCTATTTGTAGAAATATTTAATATGCAATTGATATTGCGTTGCAATGTTATGTACAATATGTAAATGCAATTTTCGTTTTTAATTACCTCTCAATCATGGAAAATGTACATATATATTTGTATTTACTTTTATATTATACAAAGCTCGCGCATATAAGAGAGAGTGGGTGGAATATTACGTATTAAAATGAACTAGATAATTACAGTTAAATATATGCAAGGTAATATCGCGATTTAATTGTGAAAAGCTGATATGTCTAAATCTCAACGCG
Organism: Lasius platythorax; assembly: GCA_963971435.1. Lineage (NCBI taxonomy): Eukaryota > Metazoa > Arthropoda > Insecta > Hymenoptera > Formicidae > Lasius > Lasius platythorax. The sequence continues at coordinate 7,431,144 of OZ020546.1, forward strand.
CTAAGAATTTTTTTTCTTAATTTGAAGAAAGAGTTGTAAAAATACTTTCGTTTATTAAATCCACGTGATCGCGATCTATTGTTATATTATCCTACAATAGCCGGGAAATGGAAAATAGATTCCTGGTATAAAGCGCTGTTTCTATTTTTATACGGGAATACGATGGTACGCGACTTTTAGCATCGCGCGCGGCTTTTATATTCGTTTCGGTGCCTTCTTCGCGCGGATATTGCTCTCGGCATAATGGCACGGGGCTCAGATGCGAGAGCTCCTAACAAAGAGGCGGATCATTCTTAAAATAGCGTCGGGAACACTCTCAAACCCGGAAATCTTTCTTGATAAGATCGAGGGAGTGCGGCGTGGTCCCCGAAATGGGAAATGTCTGTTCTCTAAAATGTTTTCCGAGCGTACGATAAGGACGATGACTGGAATTCACGGTCTAACCATTACGCATCCGCAAAGTCGGGTTAAACCATAATTGATCGCGCCGGTGCTGCTATACCTTCGAAAGTGGAGCGAAAGATATTAATTAATGAGAGTAGATAATGAAATTATTGGAACAAGGCTTACGGTATTAAACTTTTTTTTTTTTAGAGAAACGTGTTTCTATTCGGATATATAAAATTTGATGAATTATCCACATCAGGTTTAGCGCGATCAATTTATAACTTCTGTACAACCGCTGACAATTGTTAAAATAATATTAACGTCAAAGAGAGATTTAGCAATGCACTTGAAGTATATTTTAAATACTACTAATGAAATTTTTTTATCGAAATGTTTAAGAGTCATCGAACCAAATTCATGACTTTCAACGCGATGACACCCTCGAGCAAACAGATTGTTAGACGACATTTGCGAGCTAATGATAGTCCGCTATAGGCATCAATTATACTCTGCCCAGCCGATCGGTTATGTACGAGCCGCGGACCACCGATCCAAAATCCTGGAAATTGCTGCGCTATCGGAGCCGAGTAATTTGTCGGAGAAGCTAGTCGATGAACTAGCCTATGGCGCTACCGACGGGATTTAAACGGGATCTCGCCGACCGCAGGAGGGAAATACCGGAGTATCCTATTCGACCGATATGCTCGCCCGCTCGTTTCGCGAACATCTCTCGCCTCTCGTATCGCGCGAACAGGAACAGAGTCTATATCGTGGCATTCGCCTCTCTCATTCCGATAACGCATAACCGGAGTATTCTCCCTTCCTCTATATTATAAAATCGTACTACTCCCTCTGAACATCGGCCGGTAGTCCACGTTTGCCGTCACTCAGAAATGAACTTCCCGACTATTGTTTCAGCAGCATTGTGCGCGGGAACTGCGAGTTTCGATGATACGCTCTTTGCGGAATGTATATCGCGCGAGACCGTATAATACGGTTAAAAATCTTAAAAGAAAACAAATTATAATATAGTTGAAACTACGTAGACTTATATTCTCAGAGAGTGTCTCAGATACCCAATTTTAATTTTACAATTAATAATAGGTTTTTAGAATAATTTAGAATCGACTTAACTACGAGAAATTAACGTTATGTGTTAGAAAAAGAATTACTATTGCATCTTTTAGAATATTTTAAGGAAAAAAATAGTTTGATAAGGATTTTACTCTAAGGACAGAATACGGAAAAATTCCGTTCAATCTGCTATTCTAATCAAATATATATTATTGATCTATGTTAATTTGACACGCAAAAACGAAGTATAGTAGCAACAATCTTGTGATTTAGAAAATTCAAATATATTCAAATTATAAAGCAATGTCCAAAATAATTGATGCGCGAAAAAAATAATTATTACGCGCAATTGAATTTTTCATCTGTTGTTTAAATATATATTTAATACGAAAATTATATAAATGCCGAAGACAAATTTTAAATTCAATAAAAATCACAATTCGCTCACCACACGATTACTTCGCTGCCGCACGATGCCTTCCCGGGCTTCCTCCTTTTTCTCTCCTGTTCATTCTTCGCTGCTTTTTCGCCGACACTCACGTGACACTCGCGAAAACACGGTTAATTACGATGCACGCGCACTGATTAACAACGGTCGCGCGACACTTTACATGGCACTCCCGACATTGACACAATGTAAATCTTATTATGTTGCGATGGAAGAACGAGCGGAAACTGCAGTCGCACAAAGTTACGATCCACTCGACATCTGAAAATTACGTGACAAAATTTACGAGTTAATAATTAAAGTTTCGCAGAAAATAATACCTATCTGAAAGTATACTGTCACACTTTGCTCTGATTACTCTTACATATTCTCTTACATCACAATAATTAATTGCACGAGCTGGTAATCTTTAATTCTAATAATCATAGCGATTTCTATTGCGTTGCATGCCTTACAATACTTGCTGCGAGCGTATTTCGAGAGCTAATACGACGACACACACGAAGAGATTTGCGTAAAATTTATTGTAATAACATTTAATATATTTATGAAAAAAAAACTAATTTAAAATTCTTTTTAAAGATAAAATATTTAAAAATTGACCTGATTTCCGGGAATTTTTTAAATGTCATATTTCCAATTACAAAGTAAAGTAAACTAATTGAAAGCGCTTTGCAAGTATACATATGTATATAACATAAATCCAGTACATCTCCTAAATTACCAAAGAAGGTCCTTAAATTAAAATATAAAATTGTTGATCCTGATTCAGTTCTTACGCCTATGCACTATGGTTCAAAATATATTAAAATGACTTAAATTTTTTAATATTAATTTCTCTCTCTCTCTCTCTCTTTCTTTCTTTCTCTCTTGTTGAGGGAATAATAATTCTAAATTTTTTAAACAAGTTGAAATATTGATTTGCATAAAAAATGTGAGCTACGAAATTGTTAAAATTATGGGAAATATGAAGGCAGTGAGAAAATCTGATTATAATTCAGCCGATTTCGAATTTTACATGGGAATTTAGAGTACCACGCTTGTACTTACAGCTAGCGAGTATGCGTATCATGTACAAAGCGCAGAACGCTTTACCACTTGTTTAATTCCAGCGATGTTCCCGACTCCCTCGTAAAGGAGCTGCGCCGCATGTCCGTCCATGGGCGTTAAGGGTGCTTAGTCTTTGTGCTCCGTCTCTTGATAAAAGCCTTAGTTGCTTTTCATTACGCCGTTCATTACATCGTTCCCTTTTAAACAGAGAAGCCCCTGACGTAAATTTTGTAAATTCCATTAAAAGCGAGACTACTGTTCCGCTACTGTTTGCTACTGTTATTTAACAATGTACTCAAATCGATTTTTCGCGAAAACAAACGGAAGAAATTACAATGTGTTTGTTGCGTAAGCGTGGGGGAGATTTATTATATATTTAATATTATTAAATATTTAAAAGTAGAATTAATATAGCTCGAAATTGAGGAAACAAATAATATTGCAGAGCTCATGAAATATAAGTCAATCGAGCGGTATTTTCCTTTAAAAATTAAACAATAAATATGATTGCGACTCTCATAAACCGATAACGGAACATTTCTCGGATTCCTTACAAATCGGATAATTTCATATCTCTCTCTTTTCAATCTCGATAAATATCTCTTCACGTTGAAATAATTCAACATTCTCGTCGTAAGATTTTATTACGCTCAATCGAGATGTAGATGTAATAAAACCTCATTCTTGAATTCTTTTCACGTTTATTGTCATTTCAGTTAGAGACCGACGACGCCGATCGATATATATCGGTTTATTATTTTCACGAGAACGATCACTCGGCAAATAGGATAAATCGACGACGGAGGAGCTCGCCAGGACGAGATCATCCCGCCCTTGGCTTCCTTCCCCTCGAACTTAGCCGTCCAAACGCAATCACACGATCGGGTAACTTTCCAATTTCGGGTTAACGGCGTGCGTTCCCCAAATCCTCGATCCTCCATGCTCTATCCCTCCTTCCCTATCCATCTCCTTCAGTCCCTTCGTCACCATCCTCCGTTTTCCTTCCTTATATCTCTTCCTCCCGCGCGCATTGCATCTTTCCTCTCATCACTCGTATGTTTATATACTCTGCATCTCCTTCGCGCGTCCCGTTCTACTTTAACGTCTCTTAGCATTTCGGCTCTCCACCCCCTTCCCTCTTATTTCACTTTCTTACGCGTGAACTTTTCACGGGGCTCTTTTTTTTCCTTCACTCTCTTCCTTTCTCTGTCTTCCTTCCTCTTGTCTTCCCTTTGCCATTTGTTCGTTTCCCTCCTGTTTTCCAGTTCTACGCCTCGGGTGAAACCGCTACGGTTAGCTCTCGAAGTTATCTCAATCTCGTTTTAAAATAATCCAACTCGCCTTCCCGCCCCATCCGCATCTCTCCGCGCGTCTTCGCCACCGTCGCCGCCGCCACCGGGGGCGATCTTCGAGCTTAGTTCCCTGATGTGGATTCACTGCACCCGTTGCTTTCCGTGAGCAACCCTTTGCTTTCTCTCTCCCTCTCTCTTTCCCCCTCCCCCCTTCTCTCTCTATCTATCTAACTATCTATCTATCTATCTATCTACCTCTCCCGCGTCTTCCACCCTTTACCCTCCGTCCTTTCGAACTCACGAAACCCAGACTATGGCCGCAATTAGAAACCACGGCGCAGCCCTGAACGCGGCCGCTTTAAACGCCGCGGGCCATCGCTGCTGCACTCTCTAACAGAGAGAAGGAGGAAAAGACAAAGAGAGAAAGGTCTGAGGAGAAAGACGAGCAAGCAATGGATTGTCGCTGCTGCTACGAGTGCAATGAAACAAAGAGTTACAAAAGATTGCGGGTAGGCTCGTGGAAATTCGTGTAATGACATCGCGCAAGATGAAACATTTATTCGAGTTTTCGGGATAAATGATCATTTTGTGACTTACTTCTCTTGTATTTTAATTTCGTACATATTGTGGATATCATAAATCGAATTATAAATTCATTTAATTCCATTTTTTTTAGGGAGAGAACAGGTTTCATAAGAAATTTGATTTTTGAAACTGCACATTAGTTTGTTCTATTTTTGTATTCTAACTGAAAGCTAATAACAGAGTATGTGACCTAATGATAAAATTAACCTTTAATTGTTTAAATATATAATATATACGCATATATATATATATTGGATGTATATATTCTCTCAGTTTCATTGTGCAAATTTCATATAAGATTAGAGACAAGTGAGCAGTAATAGCGATATCGTCGATTATACATTACTACGGTTTTAGATATCGATTTTAGCGAAGCGAGTAACATTGTTACGAGTCCGGGTCGCTTCCCCGACGGAAATAAAATTTGCATTCTCATAACGGCATTCCGCGACGGAGTCTCCCGCGAATTCTAACTGCGTACAAAGCGAAAGCGCCGCCGGGTATCGCCTGGTACTTTGCAAGATGGAAAGGGCGAGGAAGGACAAAAGCGAATTGCGACATCGTCCGTGCGGCAAGGTAAAAAAAGTTTAGAAGGATCCCGTAGTAATGGCGGGACTTCAATTTATCGGGCTTGAGAAGGGACGAGAGACGAAAGAGAAAGAGAGAGATTTTTCCTTGGAGAACGCCATCTTATTCTTACGTTAATCCGTTAAATTCTTAATAATAGTTTCCTTAGACGGAAGACAGCAAAATACCACCGGGCCTGCGAGGAAAAGCCTGTAAGTTACTTTCGTTTTGTCAAGCACGACCATGATTAAAGATTATAAGGTATCGTTAAATTTTCCCAGAAGTGGCAATCCTCCTGACCCGTAAACATGATATCATAGTCATAAGCGGATTTAAGATTAGTTTTTTCACAGTTAAAATATATATATAAATATATAAAACGTTAAGATATATATAAATATATAACTATAAAAAAATTTTATGATTTTATTGAAAGAAAAAGAAAATGCAAAATTATGTCACGCGAAAATAATCGTAAAATATAATCGATAAAGCTTAGTAATTGTCAAGATTTATGTTTCTGCATCGTTATTTCGCTTCACGACTCATTTATCCCATTATCGCTTGTATCTTTTACCTACATCTCATTATGTCTCGGACCTGACCGCGCCTAAGATCGATCTTTCGTTGAAGTAGCGCCGTAGTGTACTGCGCGAACAATCGCGTTGGCTTGACAAGAAAGAAAGCGCGTTCTTTTCCCAGGAGCAAGCCGAAAAAGTTGCGCTATTAGAAGGCGAAGCCTTTGTCCGGCGACTTCATTGTCCGCGACGCGAAAATATTCAGGAAACCGGGCGATGAGAAGCCGGCCTCGCGTCGTTGGACGCACGTTATCGCTCTTTATGCGGTCGGCCGATTAAAGTATGAATAATTTATACTATTTCCGCGCCGCGGTTCGCGAGCTTATGTATATTTGGGGAATTTTCAGCGAGCGGATTTGATTGTGCGCAATCGACCCTTTGACATCGAATCGACGCTTTTACCTTAATCCTCTTTAAATCGGAAGGACTTTTGAGCAGGCACATCGCCGTATATTCATCCAAACTGAGTGTATAGTTGGTTTAATCCTGATGTGTTTAATCCGGATAGGAACTGTTTCGCGGAACTCTATTATAAATTCAAAAAGCGATTCTGCGAAACGTTCGTTGTGAATATCTATATTTAGGTATATCTGCCTTTCATATCGCACTACTACTAACAATATGCTTTTCGAAGCTTTTGAATTATCGCAAAATCGTATTAATCGGGAGAAATCGTAATAGCGTTATTCCTCAGGGTTGAAATTACAAAACTGGATTAAAACAGAAACGAAGGTAGAACGTTTTGACTTAACGGCTTAAGTGTAATCTTTTTCGTTCCTACAATTGCACGATCGTCATTACCGTCTTTAAAAATGGTAATCGCGGAGACGACGTAAGAAACACTTTATCGAAAGAGCATCACCCGCCACTATGGAGCATTAAGCGCTAAAACGCGATAGCGCTTAATGCTCCATCCCGGGATTCATTAAGCCGCGTGCTTCTGCGCTTATATATCCGTCGTCGCTTCCGGGATCGCAAAATAAAACGCTCCGACTTTATCGCGAACGCGCGGCCACATCTTTTCGCATGCTAATTAAGCGAGCTTTATTACGCATCTCTGCCCGTCCGGTTCCATTTTTCCGATGACATCCGCGCGGATTTACGACGATATATTCTTCTTCTTCATCTTTCCAACACTTTCAGGAAACTGACGCTAGTTACCATCCTTAGTTTAACGAAATGAAGAACGATATCTTCTTCACCTGATTCCAACGGGATATAATAAAAATTAATCATTTTGGCAAAGCGTGCCAGAATAATTAATCTTTGCATATCTCATTCCTTCGCATTTAACTCCGAGGTTTCTTAAATCATACGCACAAAGAGAGAGAGAGAGAGAGAGGAAGGAGAGATAGAGATAGATATTAATCTATATATCTAATATAAATCCATCTCAAAATTAAATCTGATATTCTCGATGCTATCATCGCAACGAAGGAGGAAAGATGAAAGGTGGCCAGACAGCATCCCGTCATCGGTATCATAAATTCCATAAATCGATCGATCGGCGGTGCGCGTTCTCGTTGATATTCCGCGAGCGTGATCCCTGCGGGCGCCACGCAATGCATTCGTCGCGACGCGTAACAATATCTCGCTGCCTACCTGCCTCTCCTTCTCTCTTTGTCCTCTTCTGAAATCCCGTCTCCCGAATCCCGCGCTCGCGAAACGCCGCATTTCTCTTTCCTCTTCTCCCTTTCACTCCTTTTTTTTTCGCACAGCAAGTTTTCTCGTTAGCATTCCGTGTCCCGCGCAACGCGCTCTCGCGGTTCAATTTGCTCGCTATGCATAAGGCATTATGTAGCGGACGCCATCGTCGTCGTCGTCGTCGTCGTCGTCGTCGTCGTCGTCGTCGTCGTCGTCGTCGTCGTCGTCGTCGCGGACGTCGCGACGCGCGCGCTAGTAAAGTTCGTACTGTCGCGCTGTCGTTGCGAGCGAACGTGCTTTACGTGGTCGAATTTACCGAAATTTACGCCTCTACGTTAACCCCACTGCACCGCCGACGTCGCCGGGCGACTATCCCGAGAATACGAGCGCGAAATGGGTCTCACTTTTCTCGAGGAAATAGCTTGCCGCCCCGAGACGCCGCGTAACAGCCGCGGCCGTAGCGGTTGTACGCAGGATGCGCTTTGTACGATACCGTTGCGACGTGCCGAATAAAGAGTCCCGGTTAAGGATCCTATACGTCGTCTGTACACGTCGTCCGTATCCCCTTCGTTCTCTTCCGCCGTGTATTTCTCGCGTCCGCATATTGCTTAGAATACATAGCGAACAAACTCTTCGAGTATATCATAACTGTGACTTAGGCGTTGCATTCTAGCCGAGCATATAGTTACTTTTTTTACATAATATATTAATATGTTATATATTTATATTATATTTATATTATAATATATTATATATTTATATTTAATTTATATTATAATATATTATATATTTTTTCTTCATAAATCAAGCGAAGAATCAACATTTACGTTTTCTAGATCGATGAAATAACGAAGCAATATTGTTATTTTCTAAATAAGTTAAATAATGAATTATTTGACTAGTTGTTAAAAGTATAATTTAATTCTGGAATTATCGAGAGAGATATCGATCGACGAGAATTAATATATAATAATACTGATATTTCTGGATAAACAAGGAATCATCGCATTTATACTATCCGTTACGCTTCGCCTTTCCGGCAGGAATGTCGCAGGGTTGTCGACCGCGCGAAACGGAACCCTTTCGACATTTTCGGCTTCTCGTGCCGACGTGGCAACGACAGCAACGCGGGACATATTTCGCAACGACTATATCATGAAACGTTTCGGATAGAGAACGTCGCGCTAACCCGTTCCACGCACGCTCGATACCGCAAGCTCCGGACATATACTTTCAACCGTCACCTCTTTTTTCTGCATATTATGTGCACGCCACGCTCTATATATTCCTTTGTTGCGTTAAATGCCGCGTTCTTTTTCCGCGATTCTTATTTTTCGCACGACGCCTTATTGCAGCATGCTACGCGCACAATATGTTATATCTTACTACATGTTCACCAGTTTCCTTCCATTTCTTTCCCCCATGGCGGTTCTCTCACGTTTAATTTATTGCGCGTACTCGCAATTCTCTTTGCCGGATGAACCTGCTTTTTTGTCAGTTATAAGTATTACCGGGTAAGTACAGCGAGCACACCAACGAGAGAGAGGATCTCAAACCGTATTATTAAATTTCTTGGTTCAACTGCACGGAGAAATATATAATCGCACGGCCGCATAGTCATTGTCCGTTCATTAAAATACAAATTCTCCATTATCGTCCTTTGTCAAGAGCAGCTTGCGTTAAGAGTCGCGCAATCGGCTTTTCCGCCGCCGCGGGCGTACGATCTTTCTACGTACATTTCTCGATAAAGCTATCCGGATACGGTAAGCATATTTAAATGAGATTTCCGCCGTTTCTCCCTCGACTATCGCCATGAATACGGACGATGCGGCCGATATCGACGACGATTAACAAATACTCCCGCTCGCAAAGCCAACGTACGCCGCGGATAAGCATAAGCTCTCTTTGGTTGCAAATTGTACACCGCCGCGAAATTATAGCCGTCCATAAATACGCCCGCTGCCCGGCGATATTCCTTCGCAAAATTGCGCGGCGATATTGTATGTATACGTAAAACGGAGCACACACGGCGAAGTCTGTGATTTGACGAAGAGGATGAAAAAAAAGGGGGGAAAGAAACGCGAAGGTGTAGAGAAAATGCGCCACGTGTGTATCGTCGCGCCGGTAAATTTCAAAGCATACCTCGTGGCATTTTGTATGTGTTTGTTCTCTTTCTCTCTCCTTCTGTCCTTCTCCTCATTTCCCTGCATATCGCGACGAGAGAGAGAGAGAGAGAAAGAGAGAGAGAGAGATAGAGAGAGAATGAGAGAGACAAAAAGAAAATGAAAATGTGAGGCATCTCGCACGGCGCACTCAGGAAATAGGAATAATACCGCGACGAAAGTGTATTCCTCGTAGAAATTACTGTGTCGCGTCTGCAATTTTTCACGAGAACACACCGGGTGGAATGTACGAACAGCGCGTTTGTCCACACACAAGTCGAGCGCTCGGAACGACCGCGTGCGTGAAAATTTTCTAGCCGTTGAGCCGACAAGAGAAAAGCAAGAAAATTCCCGAGGGCAGATTGCAGGTATTTATATGCACCGCGCACTTTTCATGTATTATTTAAAAATTGTTTTCTCCGCATGTCTCATGCTACAAAGTATTCCGTAATTTATACGGATCTGAAATCCTTCGATTAATTGAGAGAGACGACAATTTTATAATATTATATTTCTTAATATCAAAATATTAAATATCTCTCAGCTTTAAATTATGATTCCTGAAGACAATAGAAAGCTTACCTATTCATAATCTTAAAGTTTTACTTTTAATTGTTTCTAATTCGCGGAAGCCAGCGCTTTCGATCTTTTTTAGCGGAAAATATCCAGGACAATAGGAGGGATTAGTTAACGAATTTTCATTAAGTGAAGTTTATGGAATTTAGTTACTCTGTATAATTAATAAGTTTAATCTTTTCATATAAAAATTCGTTATAAGAAGAATCTCTGAATTTTTTAGATGAAAAGAATAATAGTTGGTTTTTCCTATCTCAGCTGTCTAACTATAAACAGTCTCGAACTACTTTCTTATTGAAAGGACAGGTTTTATCTGTTGGCATTTCTCTCTTCGGGCGTCTTAAAAGGTCTCTCAAAGGTGTTAACCCTCTTTATGCATATAAAAGCCTTTAGATCGACTAACCAATATAGGATTTCTCCTCTCTAATTTCATTTAGCGCATGTTTGTATATTTTTCCGATTATTCGGGAAAGAGAGATTACGATAATGTTTATCCTAATAAAGGATCTCTAAATTATTGCGTCGCGATTAATTCTTTTTCTTTTGCGACTGTTTTTCCTATTCCCTCTATAATGACTATATAAATATACGTGTGATGACTATATAAATACGCGTCTATATACCAATGCCGGCGAGTCATCTAATAAATTTTCGCGCATAGTTATCAAACATGACCGATCAAACGCGCTTAATGCTCCGTAATTGACGGTACGCTTTGACATTACGAGTCATAGGAGAAATTGAGGTTAACGATCATTTAATTTACACCGATTATCACGCGAGTGTCCGCGAAAGTATCGGGATGTTAATTGAACGGCGGGTTTGACCTTTCTATGAAGCTCGTATGGAACTCGTTAGACAAGAAATCAAATAACGGATAAAAATAACTGTGTAACGACGAAACGAGTCGTATAAGCTCCGAGCCAGCAGTACGATCAAACAACACGGAACGTAGGATAATGGCCCCGAGTCGTGAGTTGTCGCAGTTAATCCCACTAACGGGGATATTTTGCGTCGTGTGCAAAAGTTTTCGAGTACACCCTTCGTTGATAACGTTTTCATTGATAACGCGACGAAATAATTTCCATTTTTCCGTGCGATCGTCGACGTGACAAAGAAGGTTTTTCGACGAGCGAGAGACACGATTTTCTACGCACGAATAACGTCTCTTCGTATAAATCGATTTTATACCGTAGTCGAACGCAACAATTGAATTACGCTGAAAACAGCGTATGTGTAATAACCGTAACGTGTAATGAATACACAGCGAGCTTAGAATGCCGTCTGTAGCCGATGTCGGTAATAAAATCCGGTATTAATCGTAAGGCGCATGCACACACGTGCGAATGATACGCACGTCTGCATAGCTACACGAATATTCGCGTACATATTACGCCGACGTGCGTGACGGGGGTGGAATAAACGGCGACCGCGTAATGGAAGGAACGAAACAGGAACACGAGTGCTAATCGCCGCGGGTTCGCGTGAAACACAAAACGGGCATCGGGCATCGTTGTAACTGGCCGTATTAACGTTGCCCCGTTGCGAGAATCAAGGCGCGTGAGGCACACAAAGTACCGCTTCTCACGCGCCCTGCGAGGAAGGCTCTGCGCGAGAAAATTCTTGTATCTTTTAATTACGATTGCGCGAGCGGTCTTAATGACGCTTTTTATCGCCGTTCAGAGCCGGTCGCGAATTACCGCAAGAATTACCGCACGCGGCCGCAACTTCTCTTGGGTTTTAATAATGACGTTCTTCGCTTAAAATTAAGACGGAGACTAAAACCTTATTAATTGTTTATATATCTCCCCGAAAATTAACTTGTTAAAACTTCTTAATTCTCAACGATAAATAACTTTGTAATTAGGCGTCAAACAAAGTTTGGCGATGAAAAAAATTTTGTTTCAGAATTCTCATTTATCACAGTTTGTACATCTATGATCACGTCGAAGTGGATCATCATCGCATTAAGCGACTCGGCTGGAGGAAAAGTTCTTCTTTCATTGTCGCGTGTCGGGAGGGAGAAAAATTGAGACGTTTCTCTTCCGGCAAGCGCGAACACGACATTTCGTCGTCGGTCGATCCGCGTCGAGAAAGGGAGAAAGAGGAACATGTGCCGCGGAGTTTCGGGGAATTGATTGATATAATAGCGTCTCTCTTCGTCGCGCGAAACGTCGAACGGCTGCGTTTTTCTGCGCCATACAATTTTCAGCTTGACAAAGTTCCATTATGATCGCCGTAAATCTTCCGACGAGTGTTTGCGCCTCTTAAACATCTTTCGTATTGCGCATTATCGCTGTTTGATACTTCTCTCTTCTCCTCTTGCGATGATTTTGCGTTTACTTTAACGCGCGAGTAGTAGACGTATTTCACCGATACATAATACGACGGAAATAGCATAAGTTTTTCGATTATAACGTGTAGGTAAAAATTACTGCCGCGACACTTCTCTTTTATACGATCTTTGTGATATTAAAAATATACCTTGAATTTTTATGCTTTTTTCTATAACGCGAAAACTATCGCTGTCTCGATAATATAATAATCGCCAATTTTTCTTTAACGTAGTGTGGCTAAAAACAGCCGCACGACAGTTTTTCCGAGATATTCTTGTGTGACCTAATTTATCTTTCGTGCGAGCATCAACTGCTATCGGAGGTTACGATCATTACTAAGTCACATTTAGTCGCGATCGATATCCATTATAGCGAGCCGCATTAAGAGGGTCCATAGTGCTTCTGCAACGGCGCGAAAAAATTAAGGATCGCGATTCTTCGTTCGATCGTTCGCGCAATATTGTAAATATTCGCATAACGATAACTCTCGCTTCAAGCGTCATTAGCAAGAACATCGTCGTCCTTAACTGCCGCGATTCTGATAGCGATCGTAGAGAGGCAAGAAGGTGGAAATAGTTTTCGACAACGACCTCGGCCCAGAAGAACTCGACACCCCGATGGGAGCACTCCGCAAATCTAATCTTCTGGGTTCACAATTTTTCCTCCGCACCATCGCTTTCTACCTTGATAGTGCAAGAAACTTCGATCGTTCGCGCAGCAAAATCGTGGAATCGCTCGAAATTCAGTATCTGCGTGTTCGCGATAGACTTAAATAAATCGCACAAAATATTGTTTGCGCATGAAATCTTAAAAAATATCATGTTATTATGTGTATAACATATGTGTATATGATTATTTGCTGATAAATATATCGCATTAATTACTCATAAATAAAATTAGAAGAAAGTTAATTTTACAATGATCTATTAAATTTCTTCAATAGAAATAACTAATTACCAATGATTATTTAATCAACGAATTCGAGAATGCGATTTTTTCATACAATGCTCTAAATTTACATATTGATATTTTTATGACGTAACTTAATGTTTTTAATATGCTTAGGGAAATTATTCTTAGAACGAAATAATTTTATCTATTTATCTAGTTATATCTCCATAATTCTTATCTTACATTCAAAAGCATGTTTTAAAATGTATCATACTTTTACTATCATGTATCATACTTTTACTATCACTTTTATATTTGTCAAAATCAGACAGTTAAGATCAATTGGCCAGTTACATGTCTCTTATCTTTAACGTCTGGTACATTGGTCGATTCTGCACAAAATGCCGATCATAAATTGCCTAAACGTTGAAAGTTAGCTTTTGGAAGTCAAACAGTCAACCCTCCCTTATCACACAAGGGTGGACGATTCGACTAATTTTATACGCCCTCTGTCCGAAGGCGGACTTCGCAGAAATTGCGGCGAACGTAATCGATAAAGGTCTCATGTATATTCATAATTGACTTGAATGCCTGACTAAAATGACCAGTCAGATAATTGCCACTGCGAACAAATCGAGATGAACTTGGGTTGTTCACCTAAAGCTGATTTTCTTCTTAGTAAAACTTGTGCAAATAATCAGAAAATCAAATGTCAATGCGTGACATTGAACAAATGAGAGAGAAAAATCGTTATAACTTATTTTACATATGGATAAAGATAAATAATAAATTTTAGCTCATTTTCTTTAAAAAATCCAAGTAATCAATTTCAAGGTTATTACGTGCTATGAACAAATGTTTCAGAGTCATATCTCTTGTTGATGTCATTAAACATTTATATATAAAACTAAGAATTAAGTAAATTTCTGTTTTAAAAAATGCAATTGTGAAACTCATATAAAGTTTAAGGATTTGATATTGCACAGTTTCGAGACTGAAAAAATTGCTTTTAGTCCGTTAATGTAATATGAACGATTTCAGGATTTCTTGTATGACTAGAGACACAGTCTAAGTGTTTGACCAAAGACCAGGAACTCGTACAGAATTTAAGAAAACGAAATAATAAACGAAATGTCAGACTTCGAAGAAAGAAATACGACGCAATTTTGCAGACGCGCGACGAAGTGAGAAGCATCTGCCTTGTAGTTAAGGATCTTTTCGCGCGAGTCACGACTAGTTCCTCAACTATTTCCTCGTCACAATTACACTTTGCGGTACTTCCTTGTTCACGCTCTTTAATTTGCTGAGCTAAATTTCGTGTGACCGATTCACTTCTAACTTTTCACGGCATTGTTCATCTATTTCTCTCGCGTTTCTTTCACAAGAAAGTCGCGTGAGCGTCATAATTGGAGCTATCAACAGGTCAGAATACTGGACTGTCAGTGCTCGTTGATATACCGCGATTTTACCTCCGCTAAATCTTTCCGCGATAAAAAGTTCTACACTTTCAATCATATCTGTGTATAACGCGAAAACTAGTCAAGAGTAGTTTGTCATTTTAAATAAAAAATAATTAGCTGTATTTAATCGCGATTATTAAAAAAAAAGATCGAAAGTTCTGGGACACATAATATAATTTAAAGCGTTTTCTTTAAGATTGCTAAAGTGAAACGCAAGTATATGGTGAGATATTTTAGACCGGACATTGTCTACCGACGTGATAAGAAAAAGCTCGCTATCACCCTCTTGTACTAGTGACTAACCGGAAAGCCTTTGTGTACACGTGCACGCGCCTGCATGTGACAGCTTTAATATACCACAGCTTGGTCTTCTCTCCTCTCTCCTCTCTCTCTCTCTCTCTCTCTCTCTCTCTCTCTCTCTCTCTCTCTCTCTCTCTCTCTCTCTCTCTCTCTCTCTCTCTCTCTCTCTCTCCCCTCTCTCTCTCTCTCTCTGTTTCTCTGTACCGGCTATCCTCGATGTTCGTTATTAATAAGGCGCGCGAATCCCTTTAGAGCGAGATACAAATTATCACGGGCGGCGTCTCATCCCGGTATCACGGACGCCGGGATATCTACGGGAGTTAATCAGCGCCGCGCCGTATAAAATCAAAAGAAACTCCCGTCGAGTTTCGTCTTTCAGCCTTCTGTAACCTTCGTCAAACCTAAAAAAAAAAAAAAAAAGTAAAAGAGGAAACAGGATAAAGAGAGAAAGAAAAAGGAAACGCGTCCGCGTAGACGATCTGCATCAGCAGGTGTAATATACGCGTTCGCGTTGGTTCAGATTAAAGAGAGTTTTATGCGAGCTATGCCGTAGCGTTATTAATCTTCGAGGAAAGTCTCGGCGGGACGGAAAAACGGGCGGGAGGGCGCGGAGAGAGCTTGAAGGAAAATGCCGGCGGGTTTTGCTGAAACGACGCGCGAGTCGCCTCTTCCAGATCTTTCTCTCTTTCCTCCAGCTTATCTCGCTCGCTGCCGTCGACGTCGTCATCATCGTCACGTCGACAGCCCAATTTTTTCGCTCGCCACGATCGATCTCGCTCTCGCGCGTCGTTGCGAAAAATTCCGCTATAATGTATGCCCTCTTCTCACGCTCTGCGTACAAGATAAGGCGATGACGTGAAATCGTCGCATCCCGCTGCGTCCTGTTTACGAAGCGACACCTCTATTTTAATCCCGGTTGACTTGTATCTCCTGGCGACGTTGCGTTTCTCGGACAATGTCCTAGTGGTAATATCTCCGCTCTCTCTCTCTCTCTTTCTCTCTCTCTCTCTCTCTCTCTCTTAAGGTAGATGACTGCAGGAACGCGAGCTAAGCCCGGACTGGATACGCAGGTGGCTTATTAGCGTCAGCTTTGAGCAATGGCACGCCGAGTCCCTTTGGAATGAGGGCGGTGTAACGGATTCGCGAAGAAAGAGAGAAACTGCAGTTTATCTTGTAGATTGAAGGTTTACATTCCACACGATGTAACGTATTTTTTTATTTTTAATGATTTTGAGATACATTGTGCAACATCTTGCTCGAAAACATTGATGGTTCAGATATATTTGAAGAATCGAAATAGTAAAATAATCACGATTGAAAAGAGATTTATTTACTGTATTCAAATACAATTTTATTTCTATCTTTTCAATGTAAATTTCAAGACACTATAATATTGTTTTGCATGGAAAGATATTTTTTCGTTCCTGAAAATAGATATTTCAAGATTTATCTGCTATTTCTCTCTCTCTATATATATATATATATATGTGTCTCGTATTTTATAATATTAGTCGTGTATGAGAACACAAATACATTAAACCGACATTTTCGCGAGAGATATGTTTAGAAGTGTTATTCGTTCAACGAAGTATTATGGAATTCTCCTAACACGAGCAAATTAATGGACGATGACACATGATAACACGTTCGATTCGGGTTATTGCATTTGATCGTAATATCTCGTGAATACAAATTTCTCGTAATTTCCACAAATATGTATACTCGAAGCTGCGAGTCGACGTGAACGCGTGTATATATTGGTACTGTTATATCATTATATTAAATCGTGTTAACTCCGTTGCTCCGAACCATTCATATTTCATTTATGTTCCATTCTATATCCGATTTTTATCTTTGGAGCGAAACATAATTGGAATTGATAAGAGCTATCTCCGTGTTAACGACATTGCTGTGTCGTCGCGTGTGTTACACATATTAAAAATCGAAATACGTGCGAAAAAATTAAAAGCATATCACTTTAAATTTTCGTTGCCCACGAAAGCTGCCGAAACGACTCTTGAGTGCTAGAGAGAAGAGAGTTTCTAAAATCTGGATTAGCTACAGCCTCTGATACTAAAAGCAGATGGAAATTCTGGATTTACATTAGAACGTGTTGACCTACAGGCCTGCACTCAGGCTTAAAGTTAGCTTGCTCTGAGTGGCAAAGGAAAAGTTAAGCCTCGCTTTGTAAAGTTTTCTCATCTGTTGCGAATTTTATCGTTACCTTTCCCGCGGGTAACGACAACTTAATTAGTCATGAAAAACGTCGCCTTAAGCGCGAGCGTGATCTGAAATATTAATTAGACTCGCTTGCGCAGCAGTTAGGAATTCACTTAACCGGCAATGCTTTCAATCTTTCAGTGCGGTACATCGTACAAATACACGCGGATGCATACATACATATACATGCGCATACTTTCAGCAATCGCATCATGCGAATATTGAAAAATCCTCGAATCAGAAAGGAATATTTCTTTTAAAAGAGAGAGAGCTATTTCTTAAAAGATTTCTTAAATTTATATTTCATGCTTTGTGTAATGTCTTGCGCATTTTTCTTTATCTTTATAAGATTCAAATTATATCCGGAGTAATTCCTACTAACATCTCAATTTTTACACCAGAATTTAACGCTTTGTTTCTCGCATTCGCATTGTATCGTATCTTTTCATTATGTCGCTCCGTACACAATCCGTTTTGCTTGTAAACGGGGTATCCCTTCTTGTTTTCACCGATTTCCGCGAGCCACGAATTCTTCATTAGTCTCGGCGAAGCTTGAATGAAATCCCTATGTCATTGGACTCTCCATCGGTCATGTCGAAATAGTCAGAATACCAGGACGTTTCCTCACGAGGAATGTCGAGAGGAGTTAGATTGTGACGTTTCATTAAGACGACAAAGGCGATTCCGTTTCCTCCATACATATATATATGTACATATATATATATATATACATACGTCTCTCCGGATTTGCAGTGTCCCCTTGATCGTACATTGGCAGACATAGAAGTACACAGAGTGACCGACATTGATCGTAGAGGCTTTTAAGCACAAATTGGAGTCTAACTGTGAACACGTTATGTTCTACTCATTCGATTCGGTCTCATCGATCTTTCGCCTAACTACGAATTAATAGCGCATTGCTGGAACTGTGCATAATAGCAATAATTAATTGCGACATTCATGTCAACACGTTCAGCTGCCGTTTGACTCTACGAGTTTGAATAATATTACAATACGTTAAAAAGATAATAAGAAGAGACAAGATATAGAAGATATGTCACATTCATTGTATGTAAATTTGTGGACTTTAAAATTAATAAGATCAGGATTGTGATTCAATATTATATGTGATTCTCATTTAGCAATTAAATCGAAAACTCGTACGACGTAATGAGAAATATTAATTAATATATGTATGAGAATAATTCGCTTAGAGTAAGAGCCCTATCGCGGAACACATCATCTTTATCAATTTGCCGTTTCAATTGTCAGAAGCGATATTTTTCCGGCAGCGCGAACCATCGCATCGGTCAGTTCAACCGCGATCGATCGATAACCCGCGTGATGACAGAACGACATGTGACGTGACACGCGAAACTTGACCCGGTTCTGTCCCGCCCAAATGGTTTCTCTCTCTCTCTCTCTCTCTTACCCTCTCTGTCATATGCCGGAAATGAATCGTCAATGATCCTAATGACGCCGGCATTTCGAGGCCGTCCCGGAGCGTGAGCATCATTAAACCGACGCGTTTCGTAATTCAGGTCAACGTTATTTTGTCGAAATAATAGACGCGACAGTCACATTGTTTTGTTGGAACCACCAATGTGCGATGCATTTCGGTATTCCGGGGATGTATACGACATTATCTAGTCATCCCATGAGACTGCTGATGCTGCCAATCTCGGATATTAAAACCATTATGTAATGATAAACAAAAGAAGCTCTTCGCACACACACATACAAACACAATTATACATATTTAATATTATACACGTTAATTTAATATAAATTTTATTTGCAGAAAACGATTGTCTTAGATTTTTTACCACGATTCTTCATTCCGCAAACAATATTGCACTGAATAATTCTCCAAAACCAGCTAATTTTACGTGGTTTAAAACGGCGAATTGGCCAGACTCCGAGTCGAGCGACTCCACGCGAATCATCGATGCGGAGCGGAGTTTGGCGCCGGAGCTGAGAGACAGAGAAGAGAGAGAGAGAGAGAGAGAGAGAGAGAGAGAGAGAGAGAGAGAGAGAGAGAGAGAGAGAGAGAGAGAGAGAGAGAGAGAGGAATCGAAGGCGAGAATTAATCGTTCTGCGCGTTCGCCGTGTGTCCGGTTATATTCGTGCGATCCGATAATTACAGATCGCCGCGAAACAATAACGAGTCCGTGCCGCTGCGCCGCGCCGCGTCGACCGTCGAGCGCCATATTTTACTTCTGCCCGGGCAACACTGACGCCCGGCTAATATTTTTCAACCATGGTCGAGCAGCCAGCCGGGCCGTTTATCGAGGGTTCCTGACACGTGAAATCCATCGTAGCCGTAGTCTTTTCCTCCTGGCCCGACGTGCACGAGCGAGCGAGCGAGTGAGCGTGCGCGTGAGCCCAGACTCACCCTTGTACACCTCCCACGATACCGCCGACCTCGGTTACAACTCGCGTCTCCACCCTCACGGGGTCTCGACTCGATCCCCTCCCTCGACCCGGTTTTTTTCCGCGATTTTTTACACCCGGTAAACAGCACGTGTATACGATTGCTTTCGCGAAATTAAAAATAAAGCGGGTTCCCTTGCCGGATCTGGCGTTGACGTACGAATTTTTATTCCGCGTTACACGGAGGGTCGGCCGATGGCGGTTTTCTTGTCTCGAAGAGGGCGCGCTACGTTAATGGTATATAGGGTTCTGTCCTGCCGCACGTGATGGAAGATGGAGCGTTCCCAAAATCCCTCAAGAATCTTTCCGGTACCCGATAAACAATTTCGGATAGGTCGGATGCTCCCTCAGGTTCCTCGCTTTCGCGTTCGTATCTTTCTTATCCGCACCCTTGTCAAAGCAAGGAACACTGTCCATCGGGTTGTGACCTGTCCTCCAAATAAAGCCTTTTGACAGAAAGGCGACGGCAAACGACATGATGGCCATGATTTATGGGACACGCATGTGCGCATTGTAAAGTGATTATCTCTCGATTGATAAAATCTTAAATCAAAAAGTCAAAAAATAGTCTAAAATTCGCGATTTTATCAAATTCTTAGATGTAGAGATAATAGAGTAATTAATCTTTAATATTTTACAGCTTGAATTTTGAGAAGTGAAATTTTAATACTTTGTCATTATTAATTTAATATTCTCTATATGATTATTTCACAATTATTGATGTTGTGTGGAGTTATAATTATAATTTTCCATATTTGTTTTTTAGAAAGTATCCGTAGAAAAATAATTTGCAGGTTTGCACGTTTGCATATTTGTTTGAATATTTGTAGCGAAAATATCCATATGTGATTTTTTATAAATTGCCACATTGAATATACATATCTTGATATAGGATCGCAAGGGGTTAAACGCCCGGTGACAATATTTCT
This sequence comes from Lasius platythorax, assembly GCA_963971435.1. Taxonomy (NCBI): domain Eukaryota; kingdom Metazoa; phylum Arthropoda; class Insecta; order Hymenoptera; family Formicidae; genus Lasius; species Lasius platythorax. The sequence goes on from OZ020546.1 coordinate 7,452,076, forward strand.
GATACAGCGCGATGACTAGGCGATGGCGTTATTCCCGACATTTGTCAGAATCTGTCAGGAACATGCCCCGCGGGAAGATAAAGAAACTCGTTGCTCATGTTAAAATTATTATTGATGATCGGCGATGTACCGTGACTTCGCGCGATAACATTGGCGCGAAGGAAGAATAAAGCGATTGTCTATTGCCGGGTACAAATATCGACTTTATTTTCGTATCAAGCCCATTTGTGCGTATATATATCCTAAGAGATAATATTGGCGTGCAGTTTTAACATAACCATATTTATTTAAATATGAAAATATGGAGTACTTTCGGAGCGCCATCAGAAATATTTTACTCGGTCGCGCTTTTTGGCATTCATTGGCTATTGCATATTCTATCGATGGGAAGTACTTCCTCTGCAACGAAAGGGCATAATATATAACGCTCCCATGATATTTCGGAAAATCTATGCACGGTTCGCTCGTTCGCACTCACGGTTTTCATATTTTAGCTAACGAGAATCCGCATGGCGTAATGCGTCATCATCGAAAATGGTTACAGCACTCGTCCGTGTAACGTAAAACCTTGCCTAGCAACACAGTAAAGGGATTATATTAAGTAATTGAATATTGTCACACGGCAATAACGTATTCGTGCTGTACGCGCCCAGCATTCTCTCGACATTCTCCAAATTCCCCGTAATATCCTTCGATAAAGCGCTCTCTACGATTACATTGTGTCAATCATCGAACAATCGATTATCGAATACGATAACACTATATGTATATATCCGCTTCTATCTTTTCCGAAATCACTTCCACATAGCTCGGTTATCGCTTACCGCGAATTTATGATTTGTCGAAGATTGTCGACCAGTGTTCATTAGCAGTTTATTCTTGTGAAACTAACAATGAACATGACAAATGTACAAAGCAGCCAATCAATAGCGAATCAACACAGTCAAGTCAAATCTGATTTAATTCTGAGATGACCAAGAAAATCATAAGACGATTAACTTTGTATGTTTTTGGCGCTTAAATTACTTGCAATATTAAGTAGAAAAGTTTTCAACTTCAAGTAAAACAATGCACACTGAGTGTTTAATGAATAAATTAATAATTATAATCATTTATCAATTTTTTATGATAAAAATACTAAATAAATATACATAATTTTTTAATGATTTTATTACGAATTTAAAAAATATCCATATTGTTCTATTTACTCCACGATGACGACGTGAGATAAACTCTAGATTGACACTGTATCGTCATTCGAAATATCCATCGCTCAGACAGGCGATCTTCACGTAAAAGGAGGACACGTGTGTGTCATCCCGTCAGGATTTTTGCGCGGAAGCTCGTGGAGTTAGGCCTCGTGCTCAGCCCGTTGAAGTTTACGGCGCCCGGCCGTATGAATCTTATCTACGTGCCGCAGGCGCTGCCTTCTCCATCTTTTCGCGCCCCTTCGCCATTCCTTCCGTAAGGTCCTGGCCGTCCCGCCCGATCGATCTCCTTTTAGCCCGCTGGCCACGTCTATCAGGTTTCCCGTTTCATTTCATCAAGTTGATCCGGACTTTCGACGCTTTTGCCTTCGCCCTCGCACCCGCACACGATCTCTCGTGTGAGTCGAGAAAGAAGGATTCTCTCTCTCTCTCTCTCTCTCTCTCTCTCTCTCTCTCTCTCTCTCTCTCTCTCTCTCTCTCTCTCTCTCTCTCTCTCTCTCTCTCTCTCTCTCTCTCTCTCTCTCTCTCTCTCTCTCTCTCTCTCTCTCTCTCTCTCTCTCTCTCTCTCTCTCTCTCTCTCTCTCTCTCTCTCTCTCTCTCTCTCTCTCTCTCTCTCTCTCTCTCTCTCTCTCTCTCTCTCTCTCTCTCTCTCTCTCTCTCTCTCTCTCTCTCTCTCTCTCTCTCTCTCTCTCTCTCTCTCTCTCTTTCTCTCTTTCTCCCCTTCTCTCTGTACTCTCCTCCCGGCGATAAACGCCGTTTCTAACCCTCTCTTCCTTTCGTTCTACCTCCTTTCCTCTCTCTTTTTCTCATCCCTTCCTGCTCTTTCCGTAAGCCGGCATCGACACGACCAAGTAACTTCTTATGCCATCCTTCACCCCTTCGTTCTCTCCACCGTCATACGGGGTTTCCTGCTCGCTTTCTTCCGCTCACCCACCGCCCGCCGTCTCCCGAGTGGAACGTTCTACTTAACAATAGAACGCCGAATGGAGAGAGATCCGGCATCAACCCTCAATCAACAATACCTCTCCGCGATCCTCTCGGGGGGCCCCGGATATATGTACGTTATGCCTCCCCGCGGAGATCTTATGTGCGCGCCATAGAAAAGACGGTATCATCGTTGATTCCACCAACAGCCACGTTTAGACTCCCTGCGGTGTGGCAGCGAATTGGATCCGCTGACTGGGGAGAGAAGGAGAGGGAAAGAGTAAAAGTTATCGGTGAGGAATGCGAAGGTGCGGAGGGAAGGAAAAGGAGCTTTGAACAATCATATGCGATACTCATCCCGTTACCCATTCCTCTCGAACATGTACGATCGCAATTTGAGATCCCGCCATCAGAGAAATGGGATTCATCCGATTTATTCCTACCTATTGTACGAACGAGAGAGCAGGGACTCTTTAGCTTACTCGCGGGCCTTAAATTACATTAAAATAGAGCGATCTCAGTGATCGATACATAAAACTAACGTATATATTTGTGCATTTATGTTTATGCTATCGTGTTCAGGACTATAATTAATGTGCATTATCTATAATTAATGTATGTTATCGATCTTGTTTTAATAAAAAATTTTAATATCTAATTTTCAGTATCAAATAAAAACGATTACGTTTTTCCTGTACATTTTCCTGCCTTTCTCTGTTAAAATATGAGTCTAGTAAATGAAAAATAAATGCGTTGAAAAACCGCGTTCTACTTTTGCAATTTATTAAGTTTGTTTTAAAAAGTGACACATCGGGAGTTTGAGAATTCTCAGAGCTCTCGGTTCCTTTATTAATCGCGAGACTTGCGTTATGGCCTCGCGGACCCAAGCGATAAAGCGTCCCTGAAGACCATCCTCTATGGTCCGGATGACTTCAATAAGATTGCACGACGCTCTCGTCTCGATACAATTACTCGGACCACGGAAAGTTGCTGTGGCCGCCCTTTCATTTGTCAGACCGATCTCATACTCTACCTTCCACGAGGGAGATCTCTTATTTACTTATTGTGGCGATTCGTGCATGGCTGCATTATGTTCATATTGTATCTTGAAATTTCCTTATTTTATGTTCGTTCTACTGTGAATTATCAGGACTATTTGATTTAATATATACTAAATAAATGTTAAATAAATTGTCCGATCTGTGATTGTGCAAATACACACACACACACACACACAAATCTCGATATTATTAATTTATTTAACTCCGAAATTAATATCACCGCACGTATCGCTGCTAAAAATGTGCAGTGTACGTATATTAATGAATAATTTTTACAGATTTTTACTTATATTTGGAAAACGGATTTTTCGAAAGCGAAAATTTGAACGGATTTTGTATATTTTTCACAAGAAAAAATGTTCAACGCGAACCATGTTTTGGTAAAAAAAAGTGATAAATTTAAAATTAAAATTCCAGAAAAATAAAATCCCATTTTTAAATGAAATTTGTAAAAACAATTCATTTACGTAATTGCATAATTGTCTGAGACTAGATGTCGACCGTATATCTGGCAAAATGTTGATCAGATCTCGTGTTTCTAATTATCATTTACATAATAATTGACGTTCCTTTCAGATGTCGCATGACTCTTGATATTCACATCGAATGTAGTTAAGACGAATTTCATTTGTGCTTTGTGGCGAAGCTGGGAGTAATTTGGATCTAAAAGAGATAATCGTTGCTTCGACGTTGGAAACGAAATTATACGACCATTTCTCGAAACGGATCAGCGGAATAACGTTAGCTTTATGTAGATGTGTCTGGGCGATTTATATTCAGACCGTGATGAGACCGTCTCTTTTATTAGCGCAGTCGGACGGGTACCTACGGGAAATCCTCTGTTTTTCTTTCCGACGGCTGTAATATTACAAACTTGGGCTCCCCTGAGTAAACAGTTGACTGTTCTTTGCGCGCGCGCGCTGTCTGACGTTGAAGCATTAAATCCCATGAAACGGGTGTCATCTACGCATAATTTCAAGAATTTTCGCATCGCCAACCATGTCATTCGCTGACGAAATTGGAATCCCGCGCATTTGCATATGCATACGATACAACACAAGCTACTGTGATAATATTCGACAGCGAGCAGTGTGCTCCGATTCATTCCAAACATTTCAAAAATTATTTCAGTATATATATATTTTTTAAAAATCTGTTACAACTGCCATTTCAAGCACAGATAAATATTGATATTTATCAAGAGAGGAGACACTTGGCAGCGAGTTTAATATTTTCCATTATGAGCAAGATTATTTTAAATACGTTATGCGTTAGACCAGCTTATATGCGAAAACGTTGCGCACACTATCGCGGAAATTCTCCATTCGTAAACCGACATGATTTGCAAGATGTTTTAAAGATCGATTGCAAATGCATCTTCCGCGAGGATTCGCATTTCTCTTTTTGACGTAGCTCGCTTTGGCAAAGATCTAGCGTGCGTTTTTCAACGTCACGCTCGAACACATTGGGTCTGTCGATAAAGAACGTAGCAGCGGCTTTTACAACGTTTCCCAGGACGAAGAAACGATGCCCATTGGAACGTCATAAAGAAATACAAAAAGCAATGTGCATATCTAAGTCATGCGACGTCAGGAACAAAGGAATTTGACAGATGAAGTCGAAGGAAACTCGTTAATTTTACACGTCAAGATTATGCTTATGGACCTCTTATAATTTATTAATATTTATTGGATTTAAGAACCTTAAATTTGTAACATTGGTGATAAAATACTAGCAACGAAAATACCTTTCACTATTCATTCGATTTGAAGATGGATTAAATAAATAAAAGATCCATTCTATATCGAAGATATGATGTTCATTTAATAAGCCCATCAATATTGATTAAAATGGAATGGGCTAAGTGAAATAATGTAATGAATACTTAATATTTAACTGAAAAGAGTAATCAGCAAATGTCACAATGAATATTCGAGGATTTCGCAAATTATTCGCTTCCTTTAGTACTTTTCGCGAGACTTCGGTCTTCATCTGAAATATATCATTCCGCGACATTCTATGCTCGGCGACTCTCTCGACTCCTCTAAAAGTGTCCTATAAAATCGATTAGCGGATTTTTCCCCCGATGCGAACGGGGAGTTGCGAATATCTCTCGTTCGAAGATCGTGAGATCGTTTCTCAATGTCCCCGTTGAGAAAATCCGGTTCGCCGATGAGGAATATAAGCGACGTCGTTACGCGAGAACCGACTGCAGCTGTGACAGCACTTTGAATTGGAGGAGGAGAGTATGCGAATACAAAACGTGGGAGAGGCGATCGGTGAAGGGTGCGATTCGACAAGAGAAATAAAAGGAAAAAAAAAACACGCGAGACGGAAGCTTCGCGTAAAGAGCGGATCGAGTACGCCGTTATGAGAAACCTCCTTAAATCGCGCGCAAGCTCGAATGGCGCGACTGCGAAACGGAAACGAAAAAAGAGTAGAATATTCTGCAGCGTGAACCGCGATACATACCATCTCACGTCATAAAGAGCACGACATCGGTCGGCGATATCGGTGGCGAAGTTTAGCCGCCACACATTTTGCCATCTGACTCTTCCACCGACCTCGCAGCTTCTTCGCGACACAGCTTGTTCCGTCGATCTGTCACTGTCAGCTGGAAAAATATAAATTTTTCCATGCATATATGTCACTGTAGATTTGCGTTTTAGAGATATCCCGAGAGATAGTTTAAAGTATCAGTGTTGTGAAGGATGCAGAAATGATAGTCGATGCAATAGTATAGTTATGAAACTCGATTTTTGACGAATTTCAATTACATATTTAATTTTCATTGCATCGTATAATGAAGTCTGTAATTATATTTGATGCATACTCGTCATATTTATCCTTTTTATTATTACAATTACACAATTGGCTACCAGCAAAATGCGATATTCAATAAATCTCGTTAGATACTACGATTCTATTGTTATAAATCTATATAACGCCCTATAATCCGTCGAATAAAACGATGACGTGTTCTATATAACGCTTTGATTCGACAGGTCACAAAAATAATCGAATATACTCGTCGCCCGTCGATTCATCGTTTCACGAATATATTTCTGTCGATTGTCACTTTGTTTTTCCATCAAATGGTCATCAAAACTATAGGAAACGAATTTCAACAAAATGCATCGAAGATTATTACAGATTAATAACTCGGTATTTACTGTAACGATACCGACAAAATTCGTTCGCGGGCAATAGGTTTACATGGAATATATAATGCTGCCGCGGAAGTATGCTAATGATTATTTTATGCGAAACGATGGCTCTCTCTATGCGAAACGATTTTGCCATAAACTGTGGCCAAACTTAATTTTCCGCAGAATTCCGTTCCATATATATTTTCTATATCGCGCAATATTTTAACGTCGACGATAGCTAACGGTTTGCGCGATAATGCGCGATTTTGTACAATGCATTTGTAACGAGATTTGTACCGTAATATGTTTTAACGTAAAAAGTATGAGAAAATAGAGAACACAAATACATATATATATATATATATATATATATATAACTTGTTTAATCGTATCTGTTTGGTGTATATGTTAGCTGCACATCAAAATTTGAAAAAATATTAAAATTTATTATTTTCTTAATATATGCATATACACCCCTTTGAATAAGTTTTTATTTTATTACAATCTCTAGTTTTATACTCAGAAATTTTTCTATATAAATATTGTAAAATTATGAATATTATTAAGTATATTTTTAGAAATGTTTAAATCTAAAAATATTTAATAATATTAAGTTTGTATTAAATATTAAAAAAAAAATTTATAATATTCACACATGTATGTGATTTTAAAGAATCAGCACGATATTTATTACACACAAAAAGAGAGAGAGAAAAAGCATATTTTTTAAAGAACATTAAAAAATATCATGCTAAAAATTAAATTAATGCACTATATGCAACTGGAGCGTATGTTCATCTGCATAATGCTAATTATAATATTAGATCCGCCTGGAAGTTGGCTTTTTCTGTCGTTTCGATTCCCTCTTGTTTCCTCTATTTTTATAATTTCCGTTGTCCTCGCATGCCCGAAGCAAGTACGCTCAGTTATGCGTGATAACGAAAGCCGGCAATTTCACAATTTGATAAGACCGAATTTATGAACGCGCAATATAATAAATACCTATCTTTTTCGCCTGGCGTAATCCCGCAAAAATCTGGCCGTATGTTTAATCAAAACGCTCTACATATATACACACATGCGCAATAAAAGGTGGCTCATATTTTCCGCGCATATTCTCCACCTTATGAATTACGATATAATTACACGCCCGAAAGCTATCTCGACCAGCGATTAACTTTTGCAATTAGAGAAAACGACGAAAATTCCGGAAAGTTTCGCCGGCGGCTGCAGGTCATAGTTTTAAGAATATTTGTGGGTTCGCTGCCTTGATCATCAGGCGGAAAAATCGCATCAAAGGGACATCAAACCGGTTTTCGTGAAATGCCTTCGTCTTCGAGGACCGACGTGAATGATCGGGGTAACGATGGTTGGAAAAGCATAAACTCCACTGGCAGAAATCGATATTCGCGTCCGCGGGTTTCATTCGTCCGATTCGTGGCCATAACGACGCTTGCTAATCCCGCTAGGTAATCCGGTTAGTTTAGCTAATGGCGGCAAGAAAAGAAATGCATTGTGAGTAGGGGTAAACAGAAAGCACTTGCAATTGCTGCAGTTCGATTTCGTTCAGTTCAATTCAATTTTTTAAGTAATTTTCATTATTTAATCATTAATTAGCGCTATGTGGAAAAAATTAATACACTTTATTAAGAGTTAATTTAACACGTAATACTTAATATTTCACGGTTATAATTAAATAATGGAATCATATTTAAAGAGTTAATTTAACACGTAATGTTTCACGATTATAATTAAATAATGGAATCATATTTAAAAGCAAAACATTTCCTTGCGAAAAATCGAGTATGATTTGTATTTAAATTATCAAATTATTTCATCTGTTTTTAACTAATAAATTCACGTAGCAATAAAGCATAGGATTTCCAATATTTTATTTATAATGGAAGAAATTCAAATCCGAAATATAATTTCAGAGGAAACTTGCGTAACACGTAGCTTGTAATGTCAACAGCTTCTCTCTCACCGGTTGACATGATCATTGCTCAAGTTATGATGCAATATATTTTAATCGGGCAGAGATAGTGACCTCTGAACACAGACTATAATCCCGAGACGGACGCATCCGTTATAACCGAACTGAACTGCATTAAGGCGGACTCGGTGTGCATCCTACTTAAGATCAAGACGCGGTTGACGTGAAAGACGGAAGAGATATATAGATGGAAGGACGTGGAGAACACCGGGGTGCAACCGTGGAGAAGAGCCGGACGGCATAGCTATTCAAACTATTCGAGTTGCAAGGAATTTCCTGCTCCCAGTCATCCCAGTGTACACGGTTCGAGACGACGATGGGAAGGGTGGCAGGGGGGAGAGGAAGGGGCGGGGGGGGGGGGTTCTACACATATACGCGCGTACACAAATCCGCCAATGCCATAGTTTCCCGATGTAACCGCAGTCGAACGAGCACCGCCACCCTCCGAATCCCTCCCTCCTCCCCACTTCGAAACGCATTGTGGCACGTGGAATTTGTCTTCGGCCCAATGAATGGGATTACCTACCCTCGAATCGCCGTCGATTAAGCGATAGGGGTCCACGACAGGGGAGGCAGTCGCGTGTGCCTGGATACTAAAGGCACATATGTGCGCGCGCACGACCGGTAATTGTCGACGGTATGTAGAGAGGGTTGTAAATTTACTGAACGGTGACGCCTCATGAAAAATTGAAGCCGTGTTATTTGCGAAGTTTTGTAAATACGGCGTGAAAAATCGTAGAAGCCTGTATGTATTAAAATTAACGATTATCGCGTCAAAAAGTAAAAAAAAGTTAATACGTAAAAAAAAAAAAAAAAAATGGTTAGCGAAAATATAACAACAATTTAACAAAGCTTATAAAATTTCAAAAATAATACTTGATCAGAATTATCGAGAATGATACTTGATCTCTTAATCGATCGCATTAAAAATATCAGATTACTGTAGCTGTTCAATCTGTGTATTATGATAAATCACGTTTAATTTGAAAAATTAGTGTTCGACACGCGGCAGATTATATAAAGTTTAGAAACATGAGTATATATAAAGTAAAAAGAATGAGAGTGCACGAACGATAATTTATGAAGTCGGCATAATAATGTACATTGTTGAAAACGTCAGCTTGAGAAAGTAATAAATTGTCCCTCGCTTCTCACAGTCGCGAGAAGCTTCTGTAAGCTTCAAGCGTTATCGTGAGAGTTTACAGAAGACAGGTATCTCATTTCCAGAAAATTATAGTACAGAATTCCGAAATGTAATTTGCGCAATGAAGAAATATGTGTCAATTACATCCTCTACATATAAGAATTATATTTCGGGCTTGCGTTAGATGTTAAAATTCTCGAGATTGCGAAAGTTCGGATACAAAAATTGCGAAAAATTCATGGACCATTCAATTTAAGATCTCAGAGAAGAGGATCTTTCAGAGAATCTTTAAAATTCTGTTTATCGCAATCCTAAAGATATTGGAATCCGCGAACTATCTCCAACTCCCAAATTGTAGCACTTCCGGATTCCTGAAATCGTCTAGATCCTCTATATCCTCATGCTACGAGATGACTGAATCCTAAAAAGCTCTCTATTTTAGGCGTATCTTCTCTGTACCGAGAGATACGATGTACATGGAGAGAGATCAATATTGTTCAGTACTTTGTCAGCACGCCGTAGAGGAAATTCTAAAATTTTACTCTCTTGATCATGTCATTTTAATTATAAGTATTCAATTTGCGGTGCTTCTTTATGATATCGCACCGAATTGCTCCTTAAAGATTTACAGCGTTGATTTTATACCGCTTTATAAATCGACTTATATATTAAGGCGAGAATATGCCATCTAATTCCTTCGGCGCCGTTTCTTCTCTCGGAGGAAAGCGCTTGGCCGTATTATATAGGCAAACTGCGAAGCCTCGTCGATATTGGCGACACGAGCACGAGTCGTAAAAGATTCTCTTGTACCGGGCGCGAGCGAAATCCCCTCGTGATCGGAATAACGAGTTCCCCGGCTCTCTGCACGAGCGATCTGGTGTGCGTGAATGGGACCCATAGGACGGAAGGGGGCAACTTTTCTCTTGCAGCCGCCCCGTACGCGAGCAAGAAACGTGCTCGCTCCCGCGCTGCTGATCGGGAACGTACAGAGTGCGATTTCCGGACGAGGCCATGAATTTTATTATAAAGCGCGCGCGCGAGAGAGAGAGAGAGTTGGAATTACATTTCCGATGTCGGACGAACGAAATTCGGCCCCGGCGAGCGAGGATCCTCGATGGATATCCGGATTTCGCACCGAAGATCCTCTTTTTATTTCGCTTTAATTCGCTCCGCGATCCGCTCGGGAATATCGTATGCGCCAAATGGCGCGCAAGATTTATAATCGCGCTAATTATTGTAAAATAATAACTGCCGCTAACGTGAAATTAAAGCGCTCGATATACAAGGCTGACTTAATATCTTGCACATCCTTCGTTAAAAATAAATTATTGAGAATGCTCTAAAATTAGAAAATTATATAAATTTATATATTACATATATATTACTTTATATAAACAAATTTTTTCTTATATTTATTTTGTTATTTATCACTTTAATGTAATTTATATAATAAAGGAATGATATGATTGTATTTAGAATAATAATAATTCTGCAATTTTCAGAGTCAGTACTCAAGATACAATATTAGAAAAGATTGTATTGATATTCTTTTGTACACATAGATACCAGAATAAACTCTTGCGACAAATGAAAGATCCAATAAAATGTTGGGCCAAAGTTATACCAAGTTAAATATATACTACATTTCTCGAGAAAATTCGAAAAGCTAATATTAAAATTTGCTGAAAGCGTTCATCGGATTATTTTCCGATGGCATTAATAAAATTAATTAACCTGATTTTCGTACCGCTGCAATTACGCTCACACTAAAATTACATTTAATTATGAATAGCATATAAATATCAGTAACGTTAATCGAGCGTGCATAAAGATTAATGTGTTGATCGTTTATTTAAACTGGATTAACCGGAAATTATTATCTATAATATTAACGATATTATTCTAGCATGTAATCTTATTTTGTTACTTTCATATTTGCAGATAATAAGTAACTCGTAATTATCATTTAGTGAGATGTTCTCTACTTTACGATTCAAATCATTTCCCTATGATTATTTTGCTTTGCTTATTTTTTTCCATTTCTTCTAAGATATTTATTCGATAGTGTCGAAAATCCCGTTAATTCGATCGTTTGTAATCGAATCCGAATTTGTCTATGATGTATTATCGACTATGGTATCTGGGTTAAGCGCGCGACTGTCCTGTCAGGACGAGGTCCTTGGTGGGCCATGGAGTTGGAGCAACAATGCAAAGAGGATCCTTGAAGCGGTCTTCGAGTGACCTAGTATCGACTCCACCTCCCTGTTCCTCGAGCATTGATTCTCCATCTTGGCCGTTGGTCCTTACCGCAGTAAATCTCGTATATCAGAAGAGCGAAGAGTTATCCACAAAATACGACATATATGAGCCATTACAATTTCATGTGAAAAATATGATTGATAATTTATCTTCTTTTTATTGGATAATATTTCGGATAAACAATTCTAAAGTCATCGCGAGAGAGTCAATAGTTCTTTAAATTCCATGAGTATTTTTATGTTTCGAATCAATATTTTTATACCGATATTTTAAGCCTAAAAATATTAGCTTCTTAATACAATTAATACTTAATATGATTTTTTTTATTTCTTGTTAATCTGAACCTTGATGTCAGACAAGTAAAAATCAAATGGCTACATTGAATGTTAAATATGTCCTGAGAATTGAATATAGCAGAAAATACGGAACGTTATATTTCAGAATCATAGCTCATCATGATTATTTGTACGTTTATTACGCCAAGTATTGCTTAATGAAATTATGAAGTACAACGATGATATTCCCATGGCACAAAATAGAAACGGCCGCAGAGAAATCACGCGCATTTATAAGACGAGACGCGCGTGACTCGATCTATGACGGCAACGTTACCGGAGTCGATAACGGTGGAAGGAAAAGCCAATGATAGAGAGAGAGAGAGAAAGAGAGAGAGAGAGAGAGAGAGCTCGAAATGGAGAGAAGTGAGAGCGAAATCTAGAGAATCTCAGCTCTCTCGTGGAAAACGACGTGCACCGGCAACGTCGTCGCTAACGGCCGTAAATGGACCGTCGTTGAGGAGGAATACGGTGAGGGAAAGAGGCAGATAGAACAAGAGGTTGCGCGCCAGATGGATGGAGACAACGACGAGAGGGAATGGAAAAAGGGAAAGGAAGAGACGGAGAAAGGGAAGGGAGAAGGAAAAGAGAACGAAAAAGGAGATACCTTTATTACTCGAAGAAGAGCGACCGGGGAAATAGAGAGACAGGTCGTCTTCGCCTGTGGCAGTCTGCCAGGACCTCGCGGAAGACGGGGACGAGAGAGAGAGAGATGTATCGAAACTACTCGGTTGCACGTGGGTGGAACCGAAGGGATGTAAGCGGAAAGGGAGGCACGCGGCATACGGTTGAAGGGACAAGCGCATCGCGGTATTGCCTCGAGATCATTTTCTATGCAAAATAAAATATTGCAGATACGACGCGCGGAAGCGGCCACACACGCGTGCACACACGTATAGATAAAGAGAGAGAAAGAGACAGACAGGAAGAGAGAGAGAGAGAGAGAGAGGCGCCTTTTTTTTTTTGGACAGGGTCGAATCCTGCGAAGTTAGAGTAGAAAGGGACACGCGCGGAGACGTTGAAACATTCGATACCGTGAATTTGATATTTCCCTGGGGTTCACCACCGCCATACGTATTCCCGCCTATTTCCGCCGCTGTTTCGGAGGTTTCCGAATTACCCAATCGGTCACCATGGTGGCGTTAAAATATACAGAGCGTGCCGCAAGTTCCATCCTCTTTCCTATACTCTGTCCCTCTCGCCCCGAGGATTTCTCACCGAATACAAGGCGGACTTCTCTTTACGGAAAATCCGATCGACGCCCGTAGTTGGACGCAACTTTTTAATTTTCAACTTGGTAATTAAGCGTGGGATTGAAACTTTGTTGAAACAAAGTCCCCTCGGGATTGATTGCGAAATAAGCTTTTGTTAGTCATTCACACTTTAAAAACTTGATTCATATAGCTCTCTGTAATCGGGCACCTTGCAAAATTCTTACTTAAGATAATAGATTCTTACTGCACGTATTAAAGAAATACGTGCACGATTTTCGTGATGAAATAAATTTCCTGACAAGAAGTGTGCAACAAGCAGAGCGATTCATTGTGATACTTGACCGTGTGATTAATGACGCTTTCTAATTTATGCAAAACCGTAATCGCACATCTATGTCGTCGTGTAGAGGCGACACACGAGAGCACGAAGGGTTAAAGATCGAAGCGTACATTAATCACGATGATTAATACGTCGTTTTACGCGGAAGGCCAAACACCTCGAAGTTACACATTAATAATCACACTTATTTCGCCGGAGCGTGTAATTAATAGCAGTGAAAATGAAACGGATTAGACACGGCTACCGAAAATTACACGATCTTATGACAAAAAGCTTTAACGTAATTTTAGACATGAATTTATCGAAGTTTTTTTTTTGTTATAATATTTTTGTTGTTGTGCCGATTACATTATATTATAAGCCACATAAAAAATTAATCATTATTCCAATATTTTATCTAAATCACATTAGCTGAAAAATGAATTGTACAGTAAAAAGAATTAAACACAGATTCGACTAAACAACGATTAAATATATCTGAAAGGCGGGCGCGAAATTACAATCTAAAAAAAAAAAAACATGACATTCCGCATTTCTGCTAGCGTGAATGCAATTCATCTCAACCGCCAAGTACCAGTTATCGTTAGCAGCCCGCCAGGTCGGCAGTATAATCCCCCCCGTTCGTTTCCACAATCCATTCAAAGACATAATCACCGGCAAGCGTGGCGATCGCACCTTACAGCTCCGGCATTATTTCGACAGTTTACGAACTCTGATTTCTCCCTCGGCGCGCGTCTGAAATACCGTTCATTCTCCTCTGCTATCACGACTTTCGCGACTTCCGTGCGCACACGTGAACACGCCATCGATCGCATAATGACCGATTTAACCATCATGAATGAGCCAACGATCGTTCGTAAAACGATGCGTATTATTGAATCGATCGCAAAGATTTCATCGGTCAATTATAGAGCAAAAGACCCACGTTATTCATATTCATATTCATGAACATAGTGTTGTTTCGAAATGTTAGAATATATTTCTTTAATTTTTAATAAGATATAATAAATATTAATAAGATTTGTATATCAAAATATTAATGAACAAGTGTCTATTAATAGCAGATACTATCAGGAGAGTAAGAAACTCTCCGTTACTTTTAAAACTTAGTTTTGCGTAAATATTCCGGAATAGATCCAGTCTTTCTCTAAATTCAGAGAAGCATTTTTATTTATTTATATGTACATTATTATTTGTACTTATGTACGTTTATATATACATTTCGCGAAATCGCAACATTTGTTGCGTGTGCATTAACGAGAGGCGTTTGAACAGATAACCGAAATTTCGAACGAATTCTCAAATAATGATCGACGCGACGAGCTGACATACAAAGGGACGACAAGACTTCGAGAAATGAGATCGAGCGGAATGGAGCCGGTATGCAAAAATGCAGAAAGGCGAGGGCGGGGATGACTTCGTGCCGAACGACACGAGCGGGTTATTCGCCAAATGGAATAACGTATAGATCGCGCCTTGCGCGCCGGATTGGGGACGGTGATCGATGGATGGTAGGTGGATTGGTTTCACCGGGATCGACCGTTAGGAGATTGACCTCTGTCAGGGGTTTCTATTACGACGTCCTCGAGTCCTGCGGCGTACGAAGGAACGAGGGTCGTTCCTCTCCCCCACACGAGAATCCGCTTTCTACGAAAAGCCTCGCCCCCGTTCTGTCCCGTCCCGTCCTCCCCGGTAGTCTCGATTCACGCCCGCCGATTTTCACGCCCTTCTTCGTGAAACGGAGACGCGTATATATTATGCGTGAAAAAAAAAACTTGACGCCGCGAGCTAACTGAAAGGAGCGGAGCTTATAAAGGCAACCTCCCGTATTCGTTCGTTCACAGATTTGTGTGAGACAGTTTCTTGCGACGTCGCGATAAATCATGCGTCGATCTTAGAATGAATGCCCGGTATTGAAACTCAGGATGACGCATAGATACATCATGCGATTAGCTTTCTTCACGAATTACTTGGCGAAATTATAAATGATGTTTTTTCAATGCATGATTTTTTTTTATGGTGTAATCTTTTTCAACTTATTGATTTTTAACATTAAATAAAGAGCTGACTTGAAAGAAGCTGTTAGTGTTATATCAAAAATCAATAGTCTTTTTATAAATGTCAAAATATTAACAAAGTATCTATAATTTATGAAAAGTTATAATTTTTCATCTATATTCATCACCATAAATGTATCATCCGGTATTTAAGTAAAAAGCTACAGATTATTAAATTGTTTTGTTATTAAGTAATTTTCAATTAAATTAACAACAATGTTATTCTGTCTTTTATAGTTCGATAATTCAGAGTATTCAATATTAACAATAACTGATCAGATTGCGGAAGTATCGATTGTAAAATTCTTGAAGGAATACATTGCTGCTTATGTACTTACGGAATATTCTGTAGATCGTACATTACGAGATTCATCTAAACGAGAACGCCGCGTCTCCCGATTTAGCTGCAACGTGCTCTAAACTGCCGGCGAATAAAATAGTTATTCGTCGCATTCGATACGGATATTTCCGATATACGAAATATATATATATTTTCCACGATCAATTTGAAAGAGCCGTTTCCGGGAGATTGGATAACTCGCGTTATTCCGAGGGTAGACCAAAGTTCGCGAATCTTATCATGCCCGACGATGCATAGCGAATAATAGCTCGCGCGGTTTCTCAGCTCAATCGCACAAATTGGAGCACACGTGAGAAAAACAGAATGAGAGAGAGAAAGAGAGAAATGAAGCAAGCATTTAAATGAAACATTTTTCAAATGATATATAATCTCGTGCACGTAGTTTTAATTTCAAATTGCACTTCGCGTTATATAATATTACAATTATATGTGTTCAAGGCACTACTTTATGTCTTCAATCCTAAACTGAGCGAGTAATCTTAAAATTATAACGAAGAATGTGAAGAAAATATCGGGAAATTGCGAATATGGGAAATATTCATTAATTTTTTATAATGCATTCTCTTTATTTTATACTTCGTATATAATGTCATATATTTTAATATTGGACTTTATTTTTTAACTATCAAAATCATGCACCGAGATCTTGTTATCGTGATATATGGTGGGCACCATAGATAGATTATCGATGTGCATGCCGATCAGGCCACTTCTCACCGCCTCATTATGTCCGCGGCCACTATCGGCCGTAGTTCCGATAACCCTTTTATGTGACGAGACCCGGCTCGAAAATACGCCACTATAATTACCGTGAAAAGGATTTAGACAACAATATAGACGCGCGAAATAACGCAAGAGCGAAATGAGTTTTCGAGGCGATTTGATGAGATTAATCGATCCGCTTTGCTTAATAATTATCGCCGCCCCTCTCCGGCTCGACGTACCATTTGCGGGCGCGACACTTTGTCGCATCTGTTTCGACGGCGCGACTTAACCCAAATTGCTTTCCTGAAATCGATTACAGCCGGCGTAACAGCGCCGCGGCACTGAATTTCTATTACCGGATACGATTCCCCGAGTCGAGCCGGCGGCGTCGCGTTGCCGTGTCGAAAATCTACACGAATAATTTTGACGTGCGCTCTCTTATTGTTGATAAATGTGTGCAACGAAATCGGTAATCTAACGTCATGTTATACATAACACGTCATATATTACACATTATTATATACGCACCTATCACGAGAACTCGATGTAAAATATATTTTGTAATTATATCAAAGCGCAATCGCAGTGAAAAAAGAATTGTTAATGATTACATATTTCGCAGATACGTAACGTTTGATGTATTATTATCGACCGTATATTAACTGATTCATATTTTACATATAACGAATGACTTCGGGCAACATATAAAAATAAGAAAGCATTTCTCCCCTAAACAAGATATAGGCAATTCCACGTCGAATCGGACAAGAAATGACCTCGTATTTTTTAAACCGATTTAAACTTTTGTCACGTGAAATATACATAAAATACGGAGATACGTATTTTTTTATTTGTCCGAAATATTTTTTCCAGAAGTTGTTGTAAACAACAAGATTTATTTTTTCCAGAAGTTGTTGTAAACAACAAGATTTTCGTGAAAAATAAAGAAGTTGTCAACTTGAAAAATTAATATCTCTGATTATATTTGTTGTAGAGATATTTTAAAAAATGCATTTTAAAGCTAAGAAGCTCAACCTTAGCTTTAAAATGCATTTTTCAAAATAATACGACAAATATAACCAGAGATATTAATTTTTAAAGTTGACAACTTCTTCATTTTTTACGAAAATTTTGTTGTTTATAATTTCTGGGAAAAATATTTCGGACGAATAAAAAAATACGTATCTCCTTATTTTATTTATATTTCCCGTGAAAAGAGTTTCGTTCAATTAAAAAAATATGAGGTCAAAAAAGGTTGATTTTTGTCTGATTTGACGTGAAATTGCTCATATATATTTCCTTTAATGGTCGTATGACGAAAGATTGATGGTTAAAGAAATTTCTAAGTAATATTTTGATCCATAAAAAAAAAACAAAAAAATAAACGAGAAAACATTTTCCTTCTAAAGAAGAAATATTTTTCTCCTTTAATGGTCGCGTGAAGGAAAAGAGATTATAATCGTTAAAGAAATATTCCAGATAATCTTGTTTTTTTTTTCCGGATAACTAATCATCACTTTATCTGTTCGACAATCGCGCGTCTCCGCGCGAGATGAAATGTAACATACTCGACGTCAATTGAAATCTGTCGCGAAGCGGCAAGATACCGTGGGTATGAGAATGAACGCTAAGAGAATCCCGGGCTGCTGGTAATATTCCAGTAATATTCCAGTATTTTCGACGCTCGTCACACCGTTTCGTCGGGTCGTGATTCCTCGCCGATCCGCACGCGAAATCGCACGAGGAAAATCGCGGAATATAACAGTACGGATCCGCTCGAGCGCGTCGACGGCGCTGCGGATGAAGGTGCGCCCCGTAAGAGACGCCCGAAGGATGGAATGAGTTTTCCGGACGATTTAGTCAGGTATTTATTTGCCCTCCCCCGCGCGCACCCCCGCAACCCGCTTCCCCCTCATCTCTTACCGACATCTTCGCGGTTCTCGCTTCCGAGACTATCTTCCGGGAAATGCCTGACATAATGTAGCATCGTCGAGCTACGTGCTCTTACCTTCCGTCTCACGTCTTACCCACCTTCCCTCATCCCGCTTTTCCGGTTTCCCTCGTTTTCCGCCTTTCTATCTTTCTTCTCGCGGTAACGTCAATGCCTTTTCTCTATCCATCCATCTCACCTCTATCGATTCCTATACTTTGAGATGGAGCTATATAGGTTGTTTTTAAAGGAAATACTAGCCTGTCCGCCACTGCCACACATCGCGCGATTTCCATAATAATAATAATAATATTCGTATATACACGGACACACGCTCGTACACACGCGTATTCGCTTACGTCACGTATGCGTACAATAAGAATTCTCCGTGCCAAACACCTCTCTTTGATCTATCTTTTCGTTAAAATTATATAATATATCAATATATTTCTCTCGATACTGAAAATATTATTTGCGCGATCTATCTTCTCGCGTTTTTCTCGAAAAAATTCATGAATAATCCTTTTCCGAATAGAAACTGAGCAGATGATAGAAGCCATAACCTTTATAGCATTTATTCGCATTATTCACTCGCATTATTCATTACGCATTTTATGCATTGTGATTGGCATTTGCGTTTAAAAGTATACATATAGTTTATAGAGCGTTTATGAGTATGAATAAATACAAGCAACACAAAAGATACATGAAGAGAAATGTACGCGGGGAAAAGTATGACGAAATTTTGGGTAACGACAGTTTTGTTCCGATATTGACGAGTGACTGTTCGTCGACTCGCAGAATTCCGTAAAGAAACAAATACACAGTCATTAATGTACATTATATGATGTACTCACCCGTCGGCGACGAGGCACAATTGCACGAAGACACGAGAGAAAACTGCGACGCACACATTCACAATACTAATGATACACATACCGCGCACAACGCAACGACGCGACGCCATGTAATCGCTTGCGTTTCCGCGCATTTCTAGCGCGCTCGCGGTCACGTGATCCGCATCGCCGCGGTCACGTGATCCGCATCGCCGCGCTCCGATCGAGAAATCGCGTGCGGTAGCGACGCCGGCGGGAAACAGCGTCACTATTTTTCGCGGCAATTCGGCGAGTAACCTAGCTTAACCTTTCGAGCCTTTCGCGCGCTCTCGCGGGTCGTGTACTTCGCCGAGTTTGCTGAGTGAATTGATTAGTGTTAATCGAAGCACATCATGGAAGCAACGATAAGCCAGATCTTTAGCGATTTTCCGAATTGTCAGAGGTCCTTGTACGACACGATGAACGGGCGTTTACGTTTCTTTTTATTGTTGCATACCTCGTCGCGTGCACGAACGCTCTTCCCGGTGAGTTACATTTTCATTTACGCTAGTGCATTCCCCCTTTTTCACAGCAAAAATTAATTATGTTTCATTCTATTTTTGCAAATAAATATATATATATATATATATATATATATATACATAATAAATTGACTCGAAAGTACACGGATGAATATCTACATTAACGCGTCATATTATTTATTAAATGCTTTTAAGCATTGAGTTGAGAGTTTTCTCGTTTAAAATATGTAAAATATTAAAAAATTTCCTAGTTTAAAATACCTGTATATATAAAATACATGATGCGTACAAATATAGATATTCATCCGTGTACTTTTGAATCGGTTAATAATATCGATTGTTGTGTGCTTATATATATATACTTGAACCTTGTTATTTCATCATCTTTGCTGCAAGACTTTTATTCTAATCAAAAGATTAATTTTGTTCATTATTTATTAACATATAATATCTCTCACATTCCAGAGAGATTTATTCCTAAGACGGAACAAATTTTTATTGGTTTGTCTTTCTTTATATTTATTATATTTATTATATTTCTTTTCTTTTAATTGTTTTTGCATTGCTATCTTTCAGCGTGTTCCTTCGTTATTTGTATAAGATCTGCGGTAGAAAGTAGAGAAAGTAGAACAAGAACTCGGTGGTTAGTGAGAGATAAGGGATGAGAAAGAGAGAGAGAGCGAGAGAGCGAGAGGAAGAGAGAGAGAGAGAGAGAGAGAGAGAGAGAAGGATAGTCTGCAAATTGCCACGCACCGCATCATCCCCTGGGATCGTGCAACCAGCTCTCGCCGAAGATGCGGCACCGTATCGTGTCGCGTTCATCGGTGTGAATTTCTATCAGTCGCGGCAATAGAGGCCTTATCGCGCAATAGGGAATCGCGCCACGAAATTCGATCACGATCGATTGTATCGAGCATATCTCTGCGCTGGAACTTTAATGTCATAAGTTATTGCGGCAATCAAGTTTGGGTGTAACGCGACACTCTGGATGTAATTTCGGTATTAATGTACAATGATTTCTTCCGGAAATGTGTTTAAATTACTACGATTGATTTAACGGTCCGTGATTTTTTACGTGTATAAAATTCATAGTTTTCCTGTGAAATTTAAAGCTTGTCAGATATCGAGAGGTAAACGCGCAGAAGTTGTAAAACGTTAACTGACGAGTACTCCGATGACGCGTTTCACCTGCCGACAGTGGTCTTTGTAATATCGCGTGACAAAAAAATCACAACGATTATAAATTCGACACGAATCGCGTGATATATCGAGTAGCCTGCGAGAAAACGTGGAGACGAGTACAAAGCGAAAAAACGCGTTACAAATGTTTACATTTGTGAAGGAAATCGGTTTGATACACGAAGTATCGAAGTGTCGAAACAAATCAGAAATCTGTATATTTAAAGCTTCAAATCTATTTAAAGCTTTTAACGAGCAAACGAACGTCATCATTTTACTTCCGCCGCAGTTCGTCTAATCAATACGAATTTTTATTTATCGGAGGATTAACGACTCTCATTCGAACCCGAATCGAAATGCGCGTTCTAACGCGGGAAATGGAAATGATCGCGGGGCAGAAGTTTACGAGATCGCGCGGCCTGGGTGAGGTTTTCACCACGTTGCAAAAAATTTCCATTTGCGATAATACCCCAGGTTCGCGCGATGGTGCATAATCGATTTTCTCACTGCTCGTCGTAATGTAAAAAGATAGGGATATAAAAGTTTTCTCTCTCTCATAATAACCGTTATATATAATAACACTATTCACATGTTATGAAACAAATATTTTTCGATCTCTTTTTGCTATCTCTCTCTCTCTCTCCCTCTTCTTAATTTTCACGTGACTTATTTGACTGTTCTGCTATTGTCATCAAATTCGAATTGCTATCTCATAAACGCTAATTGATTAATAGAATTATGCTACTTTTTTTGAGAAATAGCGATATCATATTTTGCAATAATTCTAATGTAATAATATAATGAAAAATAATTTATTACTCACTGCAACGGCGTACAATGACAGAGTTGCACACAACGTCGATCTGTAAAATATGTACAAACATATTTAAATAATGTATTAAAAAAGTGTCCAAAGAGAGTAATGAATATATCAAAAAATAATGACGCGCAATTAAATTCGTCTTTTAAAATAGATATTTAATACGAAAGTTTTAATACGTAATTTCCGAAAAAAGCCTTTTATAAATATAATTTTTTATATAAAATATAATAAGAAAATGTCATTCTGATATAAATTCTTATATAAATAATTGATGGAGAAACAGATTTAAAGAATATGATTGTACTTATAAAAATGTGTCGTGCTTACCACGATTGTGTTTCAAGAGAGAGATGTATGTATGTCCACACAAAAAATTCGCACTGCTATCTTCTTGCTCGAATCTGACCGCACGAATGACAACAATGACTGCGTATCAACAACAATACGCTATACTACGCAAAATTCGGAATTCGTTTCTTCGATTATTGAGACGATATTGCGCATCTTATAAAGCGTATTGCACATTAATACGCAACATCACGTCAATGTAACATCAAATATTCGTATATGGGTTTTAAATGTCGGCAGCGGTCCGGTTCTGTAACAGTCAGTGTATATTGCTCCATTTGAGACCTATATAAGAATATTTGATGTGTTACGTTGACGCGATGATGACGTTACGTGTAGTGTTTATAGATCTTTCGCCATTAATTCAACTCGTATAATATCGTGAGCTATCGGAATGAAGTTGCTGATGCCATTTTAAAATTTTACAATCATAAAACACAGTAATAAAACAGTAATAAAACATAACGGGACTGAAAATATATAAGACGAATCGTATCGTACTAAAAACGCGTTTAATTATTAAATAACATGTAAGGAAAACTACGTTGACGCGATGATGACGTTACGTGTAGTGTTTATAGATCTTTCGCAATTAATTCAACTCGTATAATATCGTGAGCTATCGGAATGAAGTTGCTGATACCATTTTAAAATTTTACAATCATAAAACACAGTAATAAAACAGTAATAAAACATAACGGGACTGAAAATATATAAGACGAATCGTATCGTACTAAAAACGCGTTTAATTATTAAATAACATGTAAGGAAAACTAGTTTTACGAGAGGACTAGATGAAATCTTTATCGAAAGAAGAGGTGGAAGAACTTTATTGACGGAACATATACGCCTTCCTTAGCGTACGAAAGTTGATTGAATAATAAGCTTTTCGTCCCTCTACGCGTCGTGGCGTCGTCCTTATCCTTTTCCCCTTCTAGATGTCTTTTTTGTTGTGGGGATGGCACCCCACTACACCCCACTACTACGTCACACCACATTACGCTTCATTGACATACTTTCGAGTATGTAAGCAAGGTCGCGTCGCTGTTTCTCGCATACAGTTACGTCGAACCACGGTAGTCACATCTATCACAGTCATCTAAATACAATAATATCTATAACAACGTATTTCAATGAACCGTACAGCAAAAATTCAACACTTTTCTGTGGCGTATAACGCGCTTTGCTTATATGCGCGATCACCTTGTTGTCATTCATGCGGCGAGACGCGAGCTACTCTATTCGCATTCCTTTTCGAGACGCAATCGCAATAGGTAAGTAATATATATTCTCACAAGTATAGTAATATTCTTTAATCTGCTCCTCTTCACCGTTACGTTCCTCTGCAATGTGGAATCATATTTTATTAACATACTTGTAGATCGTAGTAATAAAATCTATTTTAATAATATTTGATATATTCACGGAATAATAATTTATATATACATATATATGTATATATATGTATATATATATGTATGTATATTTACTTTTTTTTTGCGAATAAAAGAGACTAAAAAATTGAACAGATTTTCGAGAATGGACGCACACATTCGTTTTTTACTCTCGCGTATTTACGAGAACCAAACGTTTTTTATGTTTTTTATATTTTTTTAATTCTTCAAAGAAACTTTGATGGAAACTATTATTTGATTATTGAGAAAAGTAATGGTATGTGAATAAAAAAAAAATGATTGCAAAATCGATCGCGCGCGTCTAAGATATTCTATATTAGGGCAACAATGGTAAATCGGTTTGAATGTTAGAAAGGCAATAGAAGAAATCGATGCATACATAGGAAATGCATCGTGCAATATCATCGTTGTTGGGTCTAATGCAACACCCGCATATTCGATCAATATTGCATTTTATTCAGTCATCCTCGTGTTCCCTCTCTTAACATCGATTTGCCATAGAAACTAGATGTAATCGATAGAACATCTTCCCTTTTCGTTCTTCCTTATTGCTCGCCCTCTGTCGTACCTTTCTCGTTCCTGCACCCTGCTCTCTATCACACTTCCGCCATTCTTCCGCTCTTTCATAGCGCCCGGCACTGTATGCGAACCGGACGAAACCACGGACGGAGATTAATCATCCGTCGATTTTAATAACGCGGTCGCGCGTGGTATCTATGTCCCCCCCGCCCTCAGAACAGGGTAGGAACAGGGAAAGGGAGAGTCACCTAGCTCCTCCGTAATTTATTAATTCATTTCTGCGCGCTTGGGGGTGCCCAATAATTCTAATTTGACCGCGATCGTTAAGCGCTTTCCGATTCGGCCCGCGCCCTCCACGAGAAGGAGGGCGTAAAATTGAATCGGCGTCGTCTTACGTAAGTCGATGAGGCTTAAAGGGGTCGGACGAGTATTAAGTGACTCGACTGCGGGGAAGGCAGAGCGAAAAAGCTGAAAGAACGCGAGCTACCCATCCCACTTCCGAATCCATTTACGTCGCGCCGTTTCTTCGCAAGTCGCAGGACGAGCTTCATTAACGTCACGCTCGCGTTGTCATAAGTGCGCATGGATGTATGCGTGTATGTGTGGGTGTGCACGTGCGTCAACAAGAATACACTCGCTTTCCTAATGGCTTCGTCGACCCGCAAACGTTTACATTTGTCATACGCGACACGTGAAGAATACGTCACGACGCCGCGTCGTTTTTTTCGGAGATTATCAGAACGAGACATTTTGATGATGTTTCCTGCTTTAGGAAGAAGGTCGTTCCTTTTTCTTTTTTTTTATAAAACGTAAATGTTCGGTCCATGAAACTTGCTTGTGTAACCATAATGCGCTGTTTTTTAAGACGACTCTAATATAAAAGCGAGTGAATGTCAACGTCGAGTTTGAACTTTGTAATTATCCATTCCATGATTTTTAACAGAGATATAATAATAATTTACAATTTAAACTCGAGTGTGAAAAATATTCGGACGTTCGCAGAAAAATAGAATTTAAAGTCTGCGGTGTAAAGAGAACGGATATACTCGAACAATTACGTACTTTGCACAAAAGTTCAACTTTATGACAGAAAAATACTGTATCCCTTCGTGCGCCCGAGGCGAGTTTCATTAACGTCACGCGCGTTATCGTGAACTGTTCTACACGATGTCCTGTTGTACGGCGTCTTTATTTCTTGCGCGGATTTCAAAGAAATAATTCTTCATGCAAATATCCCAGCGCCGTTGAAATCGACCACGTGCAAACCCGTCGTGATGACAGAGTGATCGATCTCTAAATTGTCGGATGTATCTCGTACATCTACACGCGCCATTAAACACGCGCATGTCGGTGCGACCACGACGTTCATTATCGAGATTAAATTTCGACGTTGATTTTCTCGTTTCGTTCCGGTATGCGATGTATTAACTTCGCCGCGTCATCTCGCAAATCTTACAGGTGAAGGATGAAAAATTAAGAATTAAAGTCAAATAAAAAATAGTGCAAGTCAATAAGTAAGATAAAAATGGGGCACACAGAATTTTCAAGTCAAAATTCATATCTAATATGACTTTTATCGTAAATTTTCGTTAGCTAGACATATCAAAGTTAGCAAGACTATCAAACACATGATAAATGATAATATATTAAAAAACATCTTTTACATTTTTCTTTTATTTTTAATATAAGGATATTCCGAATTTTTTTTCTATCCCATTTCTATTCTTCTTTGCGTACGTCACTCAAGCAGCTATGTCGAAATTCAGGATCCGCGACGGAGATTACTCCCGAATTCAATTGCAGGGATGCGTGGGTGGAAAGGAGCGACTTACTTGGGAGCCTCTCGTTTAAGCGAGGCGGAAAATCGGGGAGCGCCGCGACAGAAAAATAACTCCTAAACGAGGCGGATGCGACGACACCCGGCGCGAATTTTCAGAATGCTGCAATCGGCATGAATGGGGATTAATTGATGGCTCCCCCATCCCGGTCGTCGTTCGCGCCTCTCGCCGGGAGATTTTACAAATTTTCATTACACGCGAGCCAATCGGCGCGGGCGGCAGACGAATGGCGAACGAAAGCTCCGCGAAAAAGCGTTGAGGACGCGCAATCTCGATTACTCGCGCCCGAGGACGAGCACAACTTTACGGACAAACTCATTCCGGCATAACAAATTATTCGGGAAAATGGCGGGAATTGTGCGAGAGCGACTAACAAGAAAGTAATTTGGTGTCGCGCGTTTTACGCGACGTCACCCGAATTGTACGGAGATTTTTGTGCAAACTCGGCGCGAAATTTATTCGCAGATTAATAAGGAAAATGTGTACTGTTAAATATGCATCTGAATCATAACGTCAAAATATTTAACATCTAAAAATTCCGATAATTTACTCATCTTCTCTCTAATTATAATAGAAATTTTATTTTCATCATTTATATTTATTAAACTTTGCAACATCATATTTCGATAATTTGATGTAATTTCGATGATTATACCTTCTCTAATTGCGAACAAATATAGTATTGTGGCAGAAAATATGATTAATACATTTTTAAAATTGAGAGAAACGTGAAATATGCGATTTATATAAATATACGAAATAATATTATATTTTCATGTGATTTGCTTCAAGTATTTACGAATTTTTCAAGCATTAATATCATAATAATTACAAATATAAGGAAATATTGCTTTTTTTTGGATTTGGAAGAATAGAATTGATAGAGAGATAAGGAAAGATTTTTGAAAAATATTGCTCATCTAAAATAACTACAGTATCAAATATTTTGCCGTAAAATATTATTTATATGCATTTCTATGAACTTTTCAAAGTAGCAGTTATCACTTTTGTGAGATGACTTTTTTGTGAGAATTAAATAAAAAAAAATTGCATAGGTTAAATACAACATACATGTTATCCAGAAGACGAGAAAAAAATATTATTTAAGAACGTAGTAAATGAAAGTGGGAGCAAATTTTTAATTTGTTGCAATGTTAAAAATTATGCGACGCAAAGTCGACGAAACCTTCTCGAAATCCTATTTTCTCGACGATATAAAGAATGTAACCTTTGATATCAGGATCTGGAGACGAACCGAAACATCGAGTTCATCGATACCTATGAATATTGATCAGCCGTCGATTAGAACGCCTTTTCACCCGAGGCAAAGGATCGTCTATACGATCCGACGAAGAAAAAATTCGACGAGGCGTAACGAGTCGTGACGTACTTTTTATAAATCTTTTTATAGCGCGTTCAACATAGAACCGCGTTAATTGAATAAAAGTAAAGGCGAGAATAATGGATTATATAACATATCGCGTTCATAATTCGCGAAACGCGCACGATACAAATCTCCAAGAGGCAATTGAAATGATTCAAAATGATAGAAAGTTTCCTTCGACACGACGTTGAGGCATAAATAGATTTAGCCGCGTAAAATGTTATCGTTTAGCTTTATTCATTTCGCGAAGGCAGCACGATGCGCTTGTACACATTGTTGTTGCGATAATCTTTCTCCTTTCTTTGAGAAAACAAACGGATTTAGTCGTGTAAGGATTCAATTATGTTCTTTCGTGAAGATAAGAAAGAATTTCTTAAGGTAAAAGCGCGGTCGCGGTAATTGCTTTCTTTGCGTATCGACTTCTGTGATTTTAGTCTCGAGTTCGCGGATAATTCTGAAAAGAACGCGTTAAGAACATTCTATTTTTATTATATGCAATTATTACATTTATTCCATAATACACATATATATATACACAATCGCAACGTTCAGTTTCCCAGTGTTATAATTATCTTCGCATTGCGTTGTGCTTTTATGTTTTATTCATAGCGATACGATAATTGAAAATGTAGTCCAGGAAAGAGATAACATCAGTTTATACGTCGCATGCCGGTTGTTTTGCAAAGTAAACTCGATAATCACTGATCTATGATCGCGATTCGATATTTTTATTAGTCGATATAAAAAAAATATACTTCTATTCTAAAACACATATCGTTACCACGGCGAAAAACTACAATCATTTGAATAATTGCGTTGATAAACGGCTCCTACTTTCATTTAGTACTATGTATGAGTAAAGATACTAAAAAACATATGTTTTATATTACTAATTTTGTACAATTGCTTTTACTTGCGCGTTTCGATGAAAAATTATCCTGTTTTTTTTTTGTTTACACGTATTATTTATCGCTTACATTCCACGTTTTAAATCAGTACTTATTCAATGCAAAGATATAAAAATCATTGATGAGAGGGAAGTTTTTAAATTATCGAATGAGCCTGGAGAACACTCTGTATATAGCTTCTTCCATTTAAGGCTTCAATAAAGAGACAAAAATGCGCCAAGCAAACGGCGCTATTCCGATACTCGTGCAACTACGTCGTTGTCGTTCCAGCACCTTCTTCGTGGACGACCAGCGACTCTTAGGTTCATGAAGTGCTCGAAATACACTTTGCAGTTATTACACGTAGAAATATACATATGTACCCGTGAATGTGCAAGCGACGATATAAGACCGGGCGATAAGGCCGTTTCAGCAGAGCACTATCGCCATCGTAACCATTTTCGTAGGCTAACACACTACGACCTGTGTAAGTGATCTTCGCGTACGATTGCTCCGCCGGCGAAGTAGACGATAATAAGTAGAGTACTTCGTATAAGAAGTAGCGCATCTAACTAGTTGTATTATCCGCGACTTCCATTTATTTCGTGAAATAAATTCACGAAAACTTTTAAACCTTAAAATCCGATAAGATATATTCAAGAATCTTTTATTTTCTGACAATTTTATCTTGCCTTTCAAAAATTCTGATATATATAAAATATCTCAATGTGTATACGTAATTTTAAAATTTCTACAATTTATGATCTTTGTACGATCGTATAATTTTTGTATTTTTGTAAATCTCCATTTAAAAGTAACGGTTTATATTAAAATATTATCTGATATAATAGAGATTTTATCAAATATTTTCTGTCAAACAAATAATACTCTTTATTAATTTCCAATTTTATTTTCCGGAAGTAAAACTCTCGAACGAGATCTGAATGCATCGAAGCAATGATATTTACACACTGATAGGGAATGACCGAACGATAACGAGCGCGAAAATTGTTTCTGCCAACTAATACATGCATGTAGATGGTGTGTTCGCGTCGCGAGTAATTAATTTACGGACGCAAGATAAAAATGGTTTATTAAATGCCATCCCAAATGATTTGTCGCTGGCATTCGGCCCGAGAACTTCGGTTGATGCGGTTAACGCGATGAACTGACCGAAATGTTGCAAGTCCCGTATTAAATTGCACGGCGCGTAGGCAAATCGAAACGGCTTATTTTATTTTAACCGCAGATTGAATTGCGTTAGGTATAATAATACATCGCGGTTTTTAACATGTTTTGCTGTTGTAATCCGGTACGAGTTAAATTAGTACATCATACACTGATTAAGTTACACGCGAATGGCATGTCAAAA
Organism: Lasius platythorax; assembly: GCA_963971435.1. Lineage (NCBI taxonomy): Eukaryota > Metazoa > Arthropoda > Insecta > Hymenoptera > Formicidae > Lasius > Lasius platythorax. The sequence continues at coordinate 7,481,878 of OZ020546.1, forward strand.
AATTGATGTTGCCATTTTATTTTCCATAACTAGCTTTATTGTTTTCGTATCGAGTCGGGATAGATTTCGTATAAATTCAAACATTGGTTTCCGCGAATTGTCATTGTTATTTAATATTTAGAAGGATATTTAGTTATCAGGATTTTGTTATGTAATAAATTTCATAATCTTTTTATAATTCAATTTCTTATCGTATTATAATTTAATTGTATAATTATATATATATATATTTTTTAATGTTTATATATATTTTTATTATACTTATTGTAACTCAATCTGCGGTTAAAATAAGTCGTTTTAATTTGCTTATTAAAAGGCCAGCAATTTAATACGAAAATAAAATTGTGTGTGTTACATTTTATTAGAAAAAAATCATATATTTCCAAAAACATGCGTATGTATAAAAATATAAAAAAACTTTCATGTTCCGTAATACTGATACATAATGTGAGCTTTCGTTTCTCTGTTACAGAAGAGCTATCTTGACGAACCCTGACCTACTGGCGAGCACACCGTGGTACCGGTTGCTCGAGAATGATTTTTGGGGAACACCACTGACGGAACGCGGCTCGCACGGCAGTTATCGACCGCTCTGTGTGGCCACCTTTCGTTTGAATCATTCTCTAGGTGGCCTTGAACCCTGGGGCTATCATCTGGTGAATGTGGCGTTGCACGCTGCTTGTACCATTCTCGTGGTCAAGGTTGCCAGAAAGGTGAGTGTGACCATTCTTACTTTTTTTTTAAGATACAATTCTACCTTTTGAATCAAAATAAGCAATGAGTTACGATAGAATTAAAAAAAATTTGGCTATACATCTGTGCGAAGAAAAAAATACATCGCAACAATTTCTTTCAAATAATATATAAATAGTATATAAATTTTATTGCGAAGAAGCTAATAGTGACACCTGTAGAGTGTACGTCACGAGAGATTTGATAATATCCGATATATGTATATACATATATATGGATGTTGCATATGTATATTGATATATATGACTGTTAGAAATATTATAAAATTCTAAAAGTCTATTTATGTCAGTGAAAAAAAAATTTGTCATTAAAATATTGTTAATTAATTTTATTCATCTTTGTTTTTTATTCGTGTAAGTTGTTTTTATTATTTTCAATACAAGAGAGCAATACTTTTAATTAATCAAAATTTAGATATCTATTTTCAAGATTGATTTACTTTTTCTTGCATCATTTACATCACCTCATGTTGTCGTGTTTATCGAGTTCTTATTGCTGCAACCTGCAACAATTTGTGTGGTATTGTCGGAAGAAATTAAGAGCCCGATTCGCTTCACAATAAAAGTCGTACTATAAATCCATCTAATTATTAACTAACTCTAGATCCGTTTTATATTCGAAATAAAGCCGCAGAGATCCTTGTTATTTTACTTACCGAAACATATCTCCGGAGAATTGTCGGCGGCAGAGAAAGAGAGAGATAGAGAGAGAGAGAAAAAGAAAGAGAGAATTCAAATAAAGATGAAGATTTCGCTTAACTTTAGCACAAGCCTACTGCGCGGTTTTAATTTTACGACGCCACTTCGTTTTAGTTAGCTTGGGATTCCTCTTATTCCGAAGGCGCCGTAGGGCGGTTGTGAAAAGGAACTGTAATGGTGATTCGGTGTAACTGCACGCGAACATCTCGAATAGAACTTCCGGATACGTTGGAAGATCAAAAGAACCGCGACGAGGACCTATCATCCTAATGAGACTTTAATTTTACATCACCTCTTTCGGTCACCGTGTTTAACTTGGCGAGTATTTAACTTCAGCGTGGTACTTTGAGGAGTCGCGGAAAATACAATCTAATTACATACATAGTAAATTATGCAAAGCTCAACTATAACTGTACTACTGTAAATCAAATTTAATTATGTGTACTAATTAAAAAAAGCATAATTTTATAAGCACTAAAATATATTAAATTTAATCATTTTTACTAAATTATATAAAAATCGATGGTAACATATATGTCATTGAACAACATGAAATTTAATTAAATATGTAGCTTTGATTAAGTTTGATATGAACTAAAAATAGATCAGAACAACAGTATCAGAGTAAATAGTACCGGCAAGTCTTGAAATAAGATAGAAAAAAATTTTAAACGAGTATAGCGAAGTCACGCTAGGGAAACGAAACTACTGGAAATGAAGAAATTCCACCAGAATTCTACATGTAAATACTTAGCGCAATCTTGGGACCGTGAAAATAAGCAGTAATATCAAACTTGCATACCGTTTTATAAGTTCATTAGCAACTCAAATCGTTTTAGCGCGTTATTATGGGCGCGCGAAGTAAGAGTATGAAGAGCCGCGTTAATTTAATACACACAGCACTTTGCTGAGTAATGAAACTGTCACACTAATTAACTGAGTCTAAGTGTATTAATGAAGGTACTTCTCGTACTTCGAGAGCAACGTTTTGAATTATATGCATGTTATTAATATCTCTCGTACGGCATTTCGCCCTCGTGATGTTTCTTCTCGTCTTCGATTCCGAGAGATTTTCCTTCCGAGCCATTTCGTCGCTATCGATTCGATTTTCCACCGGCGCGCGAGAAAAAATATACGACATTTATACAATTTCCCTGCTCGAAATTCCGCCCATCTCGTCGTATCCTCTATCCCCTTATTGCAAAAGTGCATCGGGATCGTATAATTTTCGAATACTCCCATCAATGATCTCTATGGACGATTACCAAGCGTCGCACAAAACTACGAATTATGCTCTTCTATATTTTTACATATTTATAAATTTACATATTATTAACGTTCCTTTTATATTTTAACCCACTTTCACTTTATCCGCCTCTCGAAAATCTCATGACTTTTTCTACTCATGTCAATGGACATGATTGTATCTTTGTCAGTATATATTTTGCTTAAAAAACATTGATATTATAATGTACATATTAATTTATTACAATTTTTTTTATTAAAACCTTGACTTGAAGGCTTCATACAGAAAAATCCACATATCACAAGACGCTAAAAAATGTAAAATTTTTAATATTCTGGTAAGATCGTTAAAATTATTGCTCCCCATTTGCTCGATAGAGAATTAAATTAAAATTCAAGTCAAGCACAATCCTTGTAACTGAGTAAGGTAATTAACGGTTAAAGTTAATTAACCCCACTCCCGTAGCTTGAAAGATTGCCTCGCGAGACGTTTACATGTGTACCTTACGAGATACCCGCAATTACACTTTGCAGGTCCTGCCAGGAAGGAGCAATCTCGCGCACGCGATCACGGGTTTCCTGTTTGCGGTCCATCCCATTCACAGCGAGGCTGTGGCCGGTATAGTCGGACGTGCCGACCTTCTTGCCTGCTTCCTGACCTTGACATCTTTCCTGACGTATTCGGCCCATTGTAATCGCACGAGATCGCCGTTTCCTCTGTTGCTGGCCTTGGTATCATCGACGCTGGCTACCCTTGCCAAAGAAACTGGCATATCGTCTCTGGCTCTCTGCCTTCTGTGGGAGCTCTGTCGCGGCGAGCCAAGTCGAAAGGTAAGTGATTAATAATTTTATTACCGGCATCAAAACTGCTTGATTTGCAGCAGCCAAATCAAACATTCGGAGCAAAAGATGAGCATTTTCCGTTCTACTTGAGATTTATTTTAAGTATGAAATTATCTTTGAAAAGATCTTTATAAACTACAATTTGCACACTCCTGCCATTTTTGTTCTGAATTCTTCGAGTGTTAAATGGGTTTGAATTAGTAGATACAGTCAATGGCGTTTTATTATATAAGTATAAAATATAATAGTATATTAAAACATATATACCAGGAAGATCTACATTATTATATTCTTATTCTTCAGAATAATAACATACATATATTCGAAGTTAAATCCAGTAAATCTGAATTATCTGAATGTTCAAATTGCTCATAATTAAATACATAATTTTATTTTTAAAAAATAAATGATTTGATAGCGACACGTTTATTTAATGAAGACTTAATATACCAAAAAAAAAGAGGTACAAGACATTAAACATCTAACTAAACGCGTTTAAATGTCGCAAACTAGTGCGGATTAAAAGTATCTAGAATCGCACAAAACTAGAACTTAACACGTTCATCTTCATAATAAGATTATCGAATAAGAATCTTGCGAATCGATATCTCAGTTTACGGACGTGTCGCGCGATTTGTGTTCCATGATTGTTACGCGCGAGAGCGTCGCGCCGTCGTTTTACTCGCGCGCATTTCGTCCCGTCTCGCATTTCGCGGAGCGTGAAAGTTTCGACAGGGAAACAAGGCGGAAGACAGACAGAGCCCGCGTGCTCACGTACGGATTCGGAGAAGCGTGTAACCGATAACGCAGTGCCGTTGCAAGGCACTGCATCCTGCCTACATTCTGGCGAAGACAGCAAGCTGATGCACACACGGCAAGCCGCCCATCTTCAGCCTCCACCTTCGGGCGCCTACTGTGTGTCGTCACTTACCCTGCCTCCCTCGCTCCTCTCGCTTCTCTCCTTCTCTCGCGAACCCCGAAATCCCCGTTCGCCTTCTCCTTTCGCGCGCATTGCATCCGGATGCATCGGACGCCTCGCGTGATGCATGACGTATGCCCGTCTCATCCCCCCGTTTACCGGCGGTGGATTGGAGGGGTGCCAAGAGGATCGTTCGCATCTTCCGACGCCCCTCTGAGCGCCATGAGGCCTTTATACGTCCTCTCTCTTCTTTCTCTTCGTTCTCCTCCCTCTTCTCCCATCCTCTCGCGCATTTCTCTTCTTATTATATTTCCGTCTCTTCCTCGCCGTCTGCTGCATCCCTCTGCGGCTTTCGCTCCTTTCTCGTTCGGTCCAAAGTATCCATCGTGTGCAAACCGTTTGCATCGTTTCCCACCAGGATAACCTGCAGTCGAATGCGCTTCGGTGGCGGATTAAGGATTAAATTCTAGAAGAGAACCTCGAAGCGTGAAAAGATAATTTTTTTGTGAGGCTCAAAATCAAAGATATTTTAACGCTAAATAACACTTGTTATAATTTTTTTTACATTTATATATATATATATGTTATAATTATTAAATAATTATTTATTAAATAAAAAATTTAATAATTTTGATAAAACTTTTAACGAGAAAGCATCGAGATTTTTTTTTCATACGAATCACAAAGTCCAAAACGAAAATGTCTCGCCATTCGAAAGCGGAAATGTCACCGCTGGTAGCAGTGCTGCATCATCTTTTTCGTTTTCTACTCGCTTTGTTCGGTCGCGCGGAAATATGCGTGGATCGACGGAAACTGCAGCGAGGCCGGGAGACAAACGAGACGTGACGTTCCGCAGATGAGAACTAGAGCCGGGATGGACGCGAAAAGCGCGCGAGAAGGGCAGAGAGCGGAAATTTATTAAGTTACGATCGAGCTGTCCGGAACGATCGCGAAGTAATTGGAAAAAATCTGATTTTCAGATTATCGATTTGGCGGGAGTATCGAACAGGCGCGGCTGGATATCTCTTCTTGAAATATCGCCGCGATGTTAAATCCGGTTCTGTGACGTTTGTTTCGTTTTTGATGCTTCGTTGGCCGTTTTATCGGAGATAAAACAATATCGCCACGATGCGCAGAAAAGCCACGATAAGTGGTGGAATTACGACAATTATAGCGCAGCCTCTCGATAATCCTCAGTATATTCGTATCTAATTCCAGTATATCCAGTAAATGCAAGGACGCATCCGGATTATCGAGATTGCTCATTTAAATGCATATAATCACATTATTAAAAAATAAAAACTTTGATACACTGACGTTACACGACGAGTAAAGTTTTTTAATATTAAATCGTGAGAAAAAAAGTTTATTTCTATTCTGAATTCGAAACTGGATGTAGCAGTCGATTATGTTGAATAATAAAAGACTTGCCATCTCTCTCGGAAATTTTCTGGTGTCAGATTGATTTTCCAGAACAGAGCAGTCGACGAGTAAATTAACATTAATCGCGTAATGTTACACGGACTTTGCTAAACATACAGAGCGCCTTATTGTACGTAATACGGATAATTGTTGCTGTCACAGGAAGTCTTTATAGCAAAAGTTTTGTTCAGGAATTAGCGGTTACGACGGAACCGTCGGCGCGCCGCCCGGATGCAGCCGCTCGCATCGCCCGGAAAATTACATCTTACGGTTGTAACGAACTTGGCGGAAGTTTGTACGAAGCGCGACGTATCGTTCGTTTATTAAGGCGAGTTTTAAACTATTCACGGCCATGCCTTGACAAATCTTCTGTGTGTAGTGTCTCTTCTCTCCCCATTGCGACGTTCCTGCTCGCGGCGCGTCCAAGAAACTTCGAAATAATATGAAATTGGAATGGAAAAGAGGGGAGGGAAAGATGGTGGAATAAGAGGCAAGGGTAATGCGAAGTAATAAGGCGTATTCCGGAAACAACGTGCGGTAAAACGCGCGCGCGACACCGTCCTTAAACACAACGACGTGGTATTCAATTTCGCGTCAGCTAACTTTTTTAACGAACTTTGCGCGGCGCACTTTGTGCTAGTTCCCATTCCAGTAGTCGGAGATATGAGACGAATGTCTCGGCACTTGGCGAAAGAGCGTAATCGTGCTTAACGTGAATTATAAATTCACCGCAAACTATTATTTCAGCCTGATCCGACTGTCTGTGTAACTTTCAAATCGCATTTTCAGCCACGATTACCGCGCAGAGGGATTTCATTAAGATTCTTTGCGCGAATTTCGTGCAGTTCTATCTAATTTAATAAAAAAATGTTCTCTGTACATATATATTATATTTTGCACCTCATAAAAGAAAGTTTATAATTATTTTTTTTATAAACACACGTTACAGAAAATGTCGAGTGAAAGTATCCATCATGAAATAAATTTTTTTTTCTCTGTCACAATTATTTAACTAATTTTTTATTAACAAAAATTTTATAATATTTATAATAATATTTCGTCTTTAATATTTATAATAATATTTATTACATTAATGAATAATACTTAAATAATTAAACTGACCAGTTATTTTCGCTTTATGAATTCGCTGAACAACTGTAATCGGATTGCTTGCGCAATGCAAAATCCCGCGCTACCGTTCTTCAATAACATTTTGCTTGTCCATCGCGAGCGGTGAAGGGCGCAACAAAGCGTCTGTTATTCCTTCACGTTTCGTCAACATGAGTATTGTACGGCGAAACGCGTCTTGTTCGCCGATTCGTCGGACAAACGATTTTCTCCTTTCCATCCGACCGAAACCACCTTCCGGTCGGATGCGATGCCGCGTTCGCCGTAGCAAACATCGCATCGCCTCGACGACTGTGAAAGCTTTCATACTTCCAATTCGCTTCTTTTTCCTTTCTGTTTATTCATGGGAAAAAAGAGAGCGCAAGCGCGCCTCGTAGCAATAGCTGGAACAACGTATACCCGATGAACTGACAACAAGAATAACCGTCGCGTTATTACGGTATCATATTTCCCGAGATACCCCTCGTAATGCGTTTTTACGGTACTTTTATTATTTCTGTACACACCTGCGAGCAACACATGTATCTTACGCGCGCACGTGTGTCGCAACATAATGTACGCGCGTGCACATACGTGCTATCTTTAGCTGGATTATTTTAAATCTACAACGTCGTTCCTTTTATATCACGGCAAAAAAAAAGAATATATTACGAATCAACCCGAGTAAAATTTATAATCCATCGACTATATAACTGATTCTCACACATGTACATATCTCTCGATTAAAATCTACTATATATAACTGTCAAGAAGACGATTTAACTTTTTGATTTTGGCTGCTGCAAGTCCTATAAAAAACTTAGACGGTAAAGTTTCTTTATAATGCATGCCATACATTTTCTCCTAATTTTACCTAATCTATATGCACAACGTATAGTTGTGCAACCTCTACAAGCACGACAATCATCGTCCGATGTAGTGTCGAAATTGTACGAGCAATGACATATCTGTCAATCGTCGAATTTCCTTTAAAAAAATTTAGACGGTAAAGTTGCTTCGTAATGCATGCCATACATCGATATATTCCTCCTAATTTAATCTAATCTACATGCACAACGCATAGTATTGTGCAACCTCCACAAGCACGACAATCATCGTTCGATGTAGCGTCGGAATTGTACGAGCAGTGACATATCTGTCAATCGTCGAATTTCAGGGCAATTGCGGATTCACTCGGGGCCGCAGCGTCGGCATTCTGTCGGGCGGTCTGGTGCTCCTCGCACTGGGTCGACTCAGGCTCGTAGGCAGCAGGCCCGAGTTCGCGAGCGCGGACAATCCGGCGGCGAGGCATCCGTCGCGGCTGACACGCGGCCTCACGTTCCTGTATCTGCCGGCGGCCAGCGCGAGAATGCTGCTGTGCCCGAGCACGTTGAGCTTCGACTGGTCGATGGAGGCCGTGCCGCGCATAACGAGCCTGTTGGACCCGCGTAATCTAGAATCGGTGTGCCTGTACGGCGCCCTGATCGGCGCCGCATTCTGGGCCGTCAGGGGTCTGCGACGACGTCGGCGTAACTCGTCGACGGTGGGATATTCGGCGCGCACCGCCACGTCCTCCAGGTGTCCGGTGTGCGCCGGTAGACGCACCGGCGGCTGTCACACCGACGGCTGCAGGGCGGCCAACAACAATAACAACAGTCCGCTCGGCGATTGTCACTGTGCCAAGAGGCCGAGCGGCAACGGCGGCGTTAACGTTGGCGGACGACAAACTGCGGCCGCCGCCCTCGCCGTCTCCCTGGGCTTCCTCGTGCTCCCGTTCCTGCCGGCGAGCAATCTGTTCTTCTACGTGGGCTTCGTCATAGCCGAGAGGATACTGTACCTGCCCAGCGTGGGCGCCTGCCTGATCATCGGCGCCGCGGTGTCCGGATGCTATCGGATAGCGAGAAGAAACGGGTCCAAAACGCGCGGCAGAGCGGTGCTGCTGGCGACGGCGATCCTCATCGGCGTAATGTCGGCGAAGACGCTCGTGAGAAACGCCGACTGGAGGGATGAGGAGAGTTTGTACAGGTCCGCGCTGCAAGTCAATCCGCCGAAAGGTAAGCGATTGATTAATATTAACCGGATATTTAGAAAGGAACATGAAGGAAAAGGCATGATTATTAATTCATAAATGTCGAAGAAGGCTCAAATTTTTTCTATTTTTCTCGTTTAATCTAATCTTTTATACATCTTGGAAAGATTTTAATATATATCCTCACACAAGATTTAGAATGAAAAAAGTTATATATAGACTATATTATTAAAAGTTATTAAAAGTTTGTGATCAAAAATTTCAAACTTGTATTAGTGCCCGTGAACAGCGTAGAATTTTAGGTTTAGAAATTAGATGAAAGTTTTTGAGGGATCGACAATATTTTATACAGACATATACAATATTAATAATTTAGTGTAGGAAAAAAGAATTAACGTGAAAAAATAAAGTGTGATAAATGAGGAGAAAAAGGTGACGAGTATAATAAAGAAGAAATATCGAAATATACGACTAATTTTTCATCGAGCGAAATAGTCATTAAAATAAAAACTCGAACTTTTCGCTGAGTAATGTATTTTTTTTTAACGACTATGCGATCTCATGCATGAGCTCGATTCGGTATCTCGCAAAGTATCGTCGTTGCCGATGACACTTTTATCAGCCGCGTCCGTTCCGTCGTGCCCTTAAATGCATGCAGTATTTATGAGAGCGTATCTCTTTATATACGTGAGGGACATAAAAAGGAAGAGGAACAACCGATGTGTCCGCCGTGCGTTACCGCCTGTTCGCCGGACGGATTAAAGACATAAAGATAATAGAAACGCTGCGCGCGTTAATAATAAAAAGCCATTGCGCGTTGATCGAGGCCCGATAGGCGCGTCGCCGCGACGAAATATACGGCCACGTAAAAATGAAATTTCCCTTGCCAGAGCCGATAGGGCCGACGGATATCACACGCGCCCCCTGTTTTCTCGTTATAACGGCGGAGCCATTGTGCCGCCGGCGTGTGTGTGTGTGCGGCATTATCCCGTTTGTTCATCTTGCACCTCGGTGCAGGCAACTATGCGCCTACCGTGTCCATAAAATCGCTGAGAAGATGAATACACGGCATGCAACGAGGACCCCGTCTGACCCTTCCCTGTCTGTTTCTACTGTGCTTCGTCTCTCTCTCTTTTTCTCCCTCTTTCTCTCTTTCTCTCTTTCTCTCTCTCTCTCTCTCTTTAGTTTCTCGGGTCTCGTGTATACCTATTCTAATGGCAATTAACGTATATTTCAACTCGCGGTTATCTGTATATGCAACAAATTTCTGAATTTATTTGCGACGGTAAAGTTGAAAGAGAATTTGGATGAAAGCTTTTTTTAAAGTGATTTTATAAAATGATATTGTCCGCATTGTACATATATATGTATGTAGAAAACGAAATATTTATATTAAATAAATATCTCGAAATTTTTACTACACTATACATTTTATTGAAAGAAATTTAACTGTTTTATTTTTAAATAAAAATTGCAAAAACATATAATGCGATTTTAATTTTTACACAAATGATCATTTCAATTGATTAACTACATAAATGCTGAAGCAATTATTCGATTTTTTAGATTCTTTTATATGATTGCTTATTGCACTGAAAAAAAATCATCAGTTCTCTTTCTCGGTTCCTCGCTTTCTGCATATCTTTCATATTTTTAATCTATCTGACAGAAACGTCTTACACGAGCGCGCGCCAGCATGTACGCGCGTTAAGAGCATACGCGAGTTTCTCGTTTCTCCTCATCTGTCGGGAGGGAGTTCTCCCTTTAATGCACCCATCTAATCCGTCCCGACCTTTTTTCACCTTTTATCCACTTTCATATGGCGCTTATCCTCCACGGTGTACTTTTTCGTAATTATTTTAACTTACAGTCCCGCAGTAACTGCTCCGGCCGGCTTTCCTTTCGCTGGCGCTGGCGAGAATTTTTGCTTCATTTCTATAACGCGTTTCATCCGCGCGACACAATACGAGCATATTACCAGATACGTAGCGAATTTCTATCGTATTAATGTTTCTCTTTCCTACGACTATTGTCGATTACATACTCAGTTTATTGAAAGTAACATTTGCGACATTTTTCTATTTTGTTTATTAAGAATTTATCTTAGAATCGCAAAGAAATATGCTTATTTTTATTTTTAAGAATAGATTTACAAGGGAAAAGAGACAGATGGATATTTGGTTTTTAAACTCGATACATATGGAGCATCGACGATATAAGTTACTCCTTTATATGGGTTTTCTCTTGGAACGCCATCCGTCTTTGCCACTTTTTACACTTTATCCGCTCCATTTACTTTCATGATAATCTAACGATTGATTGCACGATTTAATCTACCGGACAGTAGTTCGTATTAATTGCGCCGCACATCAGCGCTGCGCATCTGTTCCACATCATCGATCGCATTACATTATTTTATGATTATCTTACCCTAGCTTTTCTATTATTTATGCACGTTCGTTCGATTAATGGGCCGTTCTAAAGTCAGATTTTGCGCCGACGTCAGCTTTTATCCTATCCAATCTAATGTCGAAATGAAATATTTGAACACAAATTTGGTCCGTTAATAATCAGGATTATTTATAATAATATGTATATACATAGTAATAATAAACTTTTCTCGTTATAATTTTCAAGAAGTAAATGTTTAATTTAGTAATATTAATATTAATTAAAGTATAAAAGTGTGTTTGTAAAGTTTGTTTATCAAGCTTTGATGTAGAAAGTTTACTCTCTCCTCCTCTCTCTCTCTCTCTCTCTCTCTCTCTCTCTCTCTCTCTCTCTCTTTCTCTTATCCGCACATACCCACGTTTTTTAAATTAACAGCTGCCCGCCTTAATTCCGCGCTCAGTATTTGCCCGGCGCTCTCGCGAGACAATCTCACCCTTTCTGCCCAGGATGCTTCCCATTCCCACCCAATCTCCCGTTGTCCATTTTTTAAATATCCTCGCAAAGAGTGGAACAGAGGGGAAGGAAAAAAGCTGAGCGAGAAAAAGCGGATAGAAGCGATGGTGGAAGCGAGCTGGCGGTCACGCGAGCTGACGCCGACACAACGCGCTACTACCGGCGCCAACGGCGACGTCACAGCGCGTTTTAATTGCGCCGACAGAAATTGCGTGTTACCGTGTTAACAGGCTGCTCCGCTACGAGAAATAAATTTACATTTTGTTGGTTCAGGTCGCCGACGCGCGCTCGCGTATTCGTCGGATGTATCCGTGTGCCTTTCCCGCGCCACACCTCTCCGCGTCCTTCCTGTTCAACAACCTGCACCCGGCGGCTGCACGCATCCTCCCCCTTTCCTCCATCGAGCTCCACGGAGTCACTCTACCATCGGGTTGACGTTCACTCGTTGATTTAACGCGCGTATAGCGACTGACGCCCGGCGTCAGCGCACGCTCCAGCACCGTTTTCCTCAGCTAACTGCGAATTTCCCACTGATCGCGCGGCGCGATGTGTCAATCACGATTAGGCACATTCGCGAAACCATGTCAATGAAAGAGATTAAAAGAGAGATATTTGAATATTTCTGTCCACCTGTTCCAGTCAATATTTTCGAGAAATTATTTCTGAAAATAATCAAATCGAGGGAAAAAAGGGCAATAAGAGCCAAGCGCGCTGTAAGTAGGACGCGTATATTAATTGCATTATTTCTGAAAATGTTTTTCATTTAAAGTAATCGAAACGAGAAAAAAGTATATAGGTCACTTATTATCGGAAAACGTGTATTTAATAAATTATAAATCTTCTTAAAAATTACAAATCTTCCTGTTGATGATAATTGTGCTCCGCGTTCGCTGCGTATTTAATTCTGGTTTGAAATGATTTTACTTTATTCACTTTGGATACTTATCAGAATTAATATCACTCAAGTAGGTCGAATTATTCTGTGCAAACTACACCTCAAATATCCCATAATAGCACTGAAAGTGGAATAACAACGAAAATATTAGCCTTTATGTCTGGAAAGTGATGTATATAAGCGCGGTGTGCGTGCGCCCAGCATGTAACTATGTTCCCGGGGCACTTCCTACTGATCATTTAACGAGTTGAATATTCAACTACAAGCCGTGTACTAGGGCGAGCACGTAAGCAGAGAAATGATGGACGGGCGTATCTTGATCGTGATAATTCTCAAGTAATTGCCGCTAGGATAATAATTAACACTGAGAACGTAAGATGTATTTCGCACCTGTATATCGTGCCATCCGTTAATAATTATCTTTGGTACTCGTTAGCGTTAGTTATTTTCTACGTAAATTATATTTCACGACTATTCTTTTTATTGCTCTATTTTTCCAATTTTTCAAAACTTGTCAATTTTTTAAATAAATACGTTTATGTTGATTTATCATACGCTTGATATCTATAGATGCTCGTATTATGACTCGAGAGCTTTTTAATATTTAATTATTATTTTAGTAAGGTATTAAGTCAAATATTTTTTTCTGTTGTTTCTAGCTTATGGTAATTTGGGGAGCATTCTCAGCGAGCAAGGTCGAATAGCCGAAGCGGAGGAAGCGTTCGTCCAAGCCCTTCGCTATCGACCGAACATGGCAGACGTGCACTACAACCTGTAAGTACCATATTCTAATTCTGTCATTCATATTCTTTTTGTTTATTTATACGATTTATCGACATTCGTGACATATACGAATCAAGTGTGTACTTGGGAAATAACGAGAATAACGAACTAAAAGTAGAATAACGCGCTGGATAGTTCCTCGAGCTTTGAATGATTTTTCGAAGCTCCTAAACAAAAATTTGCTAGAGAGAGAAAACATATTTTTTTATATCCTCTCTATGTAAAATATACATTTAAAATACCGTCACACACCGTACTTCTAATCGCGAAATTATTCTGCGAGATCTCTTATTAGTATTATTCTACGAAGTCTCTTACTATTGAAAGACTCAAAATTAAAATCATTATTTTTAACATATAGATTTGGGATCTTAAACCTTTTTCGTAAGTAGCAGTAGCTGTTTGAATTTAGCCCGCTATCGATGAAGTGCGAAATGCTAAGAGAATTATCAGGCGATCCCTATGTTTGACCTATTAATTTTTCCCCGATTTTTCGATCCACCGAGATATACGAAATATATTTGCTCGCGCTAAGCCGATCCGGAAAAGGGGGAACCCCGGTGAGCAACTCTGTTTGCTACTGTAGCCCTATCGAGGAACGGCCACGAGCTTCTTAAGCACGTAATATCGGTCAACGCATCCTCCTCTCGATCTCTCTCCACGACGCATCAACGACTTCGTATAGGGCTTACCGAGCACAGTCCCGGGAGAGTCGCTGAAAGTCCTTAGAGTCCTTCGATCGGCGTTCATCATCTTTCGATGCTCCATCTACTAAAGGTGGGAAAGGACGCGGAAGCCTGTCAAGCCGTTGAGTCGATAAGCCTGCCTATCCTGGACATCCCTCTGCGCGCTTCTGATAAGCTGGCTACGTAGCACGTACTACGTGCGCCACGTACTTACCCCATTATGTACCCACCATAGACGTCTTAGTATGGTACTCCTGCCGGATGATTCGAACGATCGATAGAAGGTGGTGTACTAATCGATAGCAAAATTAGTGGTTAGAGACGAAATGATTTCGGGGCTGAAACTGATGGAATAATTTTGTTGTAATAATAATGTAATAATTTCGAGATAATTTATCATCTCGATATATGTGAGCATCGATTTTAGTATATCGAAATTTTATAAAGATTCCTCCAGATTTATTCAGTGCGAAGAATGATGTACGATCGGGAGAACCAAGTTGACGCTATCGATAATGAAATGATTTTGAAACAGAACAAATGTAACATGAATTAATCGTTCAATTAAACGTGATGAAACTTTTTTGAGATACATTTAAAATAAAAGTAGTATGTTATAGATAGTTGATGTAATAAAAGAAAAATGATTCTCTGAAACAAAATATGTAATAAAATAGTCGATATAATAAAAGAAAAAATGATTCTCTGAAACAAAATAGATATAACGTAATGAAATGAAATTTCAAAGATAGAAATGCTTTAAATGTGCTTAATAGGAGGGTGTGCATAATTAATAAAATTTAATCTCTAATATTAAAACATGCTCTAGCACGTTTAAGTTATAAAACTATCGGTTTCACTATTAATTATTTATAATTGTTAGGTATTAATTATTTCAAATTGCTTAATTCGTATAAGAATATATTTAGTTAATGCCTGGATCGCATAAATTAATAAATCCACGCGAATACTTTAAGACAGCCGAATGAGAGATAATAAAACAGGGTAAACGGAACTAGGTCAGTGTGTGGAACAGAAAATGCCGTATACATTATTTATTCAAACAAATCTGTCGGTGCTGGTGCTGCGAATAAAAAAAAGTCTTCTTTTGAAAAAATAACGATTTGAAATTCTAATAATACCGGTATTACGGTTCGCGACTTACAACTATCCTTAAAGCACCAAAAACACACCGTTTCTTGAAATAGTGACTTAATTTCAACAGTAAATCTTATGTAACATCCTATGTGATATCCTATCTTTTTTATTTTTTATTTTTGCGATATGATCCATGAAATATATGCCGTATTATATTTTTAAGCTTTGATAAAAACATTTAAGAGGATTTGCTCCCTGATAATACTTGCATTGTAATTTTAATTTTTACTCCAGTAAAATTATTTATTATCATTTTAACTTGGGCAAGTTAAAAATATATTTACGGAATATGCGCGCGTGTGTGAAATCGTATTTACTTCGTTAAGTAATTACTATACACACGACTTCAACATGCTGAACCAGCGTACACTGCGGCTACAAGCGGTTACAAGCAAATTCCGGTGAAACCGCTCGTCCGTTCAGATAAGCCACACCCGACGTTTGTCCCTTTCCGTGGCACTGACGGTAATACCTTCAGGATCAGCTTTTAGAGGTGAAATGAAGCGCGCTATAATTATCTATCACTAATTCTTTACAAAAGAATTTGCTTGTCATCAAAATTTTGGACATAATTCATCATAGTATCGATCTGCAACTAGATATTGAAAAATCAAGGCGGTGACTGTGTAAAACAGTAAAGACTTGTAGAAGACACTTTGCTATGTTATCGAAAGAGGAAAATTACAATCGTAAATATATGTCCTTCGTTACGCGTATGCTTTCCCTCTATCCTGCGTGTCGACCTATTCATGATCGAGCTCTCATAAAAATGACAAGTCGGTTGATCATTTCCCGGTTATTATCCCTCCCGATGATATACGGCGCGCAATTATCACCCGACGTACGTTATCGATACGAATCAATAGCCCGGGAAATTTCCGTTTACGTCTCTCCGTCATCATCCTCGGAAAAAAAAAGACGGTTAATAAGAAAGCGACGTATATCGTTCTCGTGCTCTTCGCGTTTTCCCGCGTTTTCCCCTCCGGTCGTTTTACTTTCTTCCGCGGAAATTTACGAGCAGATCAGATATATCGCAGGATATTACAGCTTGGATGCTATAAAGGAAATATAAAGTCCACTTCGTGTGCTCATGATTTTCTCTGATATATTAAATCTTCTCTTTTACTTATTGTTCTTCATATATATATATATATCGCCATCCGCCTCCGAACTATAGTTTGATTTCTCGTTACTTTCGCGCAACGAAGAAAATCTTCCAACCGACCGGATAAACCGCCCTTCCTTCAATGTCGATCCCAGTTCCGGCGATAGATTGATTCTCGCGACATGCTCGACATCGACGAGCGCGCTTGTTCACGTCGCGACTACGATGGGATAGCGACGGGCGATTTTGCGCCTACCTTGTGCGTCTCTCCTCCACCGAGGTCAACTTCTAAGAAGACTGATGACAGACCTCCCCTTCACCCCTCCGTCCGGAGTAGCGACGACGGATGTTGATTTATTAAAACCCTGGCGTGATCGTAAGTCATCCATCAGCGGCTGCCGGTGAATGGAAAATTGATTAGTCTTCGCCGCGTGTTAGGAAAACCGTGAGGGGGGGCAAAAAGCTCTCCCCGAGCGGGTATCCGAAGAATACATTGTAATTATGTATTACTCTGTTACTCCTGTCGGTAGGCGATACTTAATTAGCCATCCCCCTCCTCTCTGTTCTCCATTGTTATCACAACGTGATGGTTTCATGATGCGGAGTCTGGGGGAAGCGCGAAAAAAAAGTAGAGTTGAAAAAAAACTGAGTCTGCACAGAGCAACGGGCAAATAAGATGAGCAGGATAATTAGTAATCGTAGTGGAGCCGCGATTTTTCTCAATCTCGCGCGAATATGGAACACCATTTATCGTACTGACGCTTTTTACTGCGACACAAGCGAATCGTTTTTCTTACAATTAGGGGCGCTCGTGTTTTAAATCATAAAGTCGACGAGGTAAACATTTAATGTTATTAAGCAGCACAAAGAGACTTGTCACAGAAATTAAATTAAACTATCTAAGTTTCTGTAGTCATCGTAGCAATAATTACGACAATAATTCCGCATAGCAATCATCTAAGATGCTCTCTGCCGCTAAGATGGCTAACCAAATTAGCTCACGACGCGCTTTGCTGCGAAACAGGAAGTTGATTCCCGGAGGTCGTTCAGCGGAAAATGGAATCGGTTGATTCGAGGTGGGAATTGACACCGCGTCAAAGGGACCTCTCTCTCTCTCTCCCTCCCTCTCTCTCTCTCTCTCTCTCTCTCTCTCTCTCTCTCTCTCTCTCTCTCGATGCTTAATTGTCGTCGTCGCGACGCTCGGGGCGCCTCGTCGTCGTAAAGCACCAGGTAGGCATGCGCCGTTATACGGTGCATTGACGTGCGAAATGGCACGAGGATGCGGGTGCATCAGAGAGAGAAAGAGGGAGAGAGAGAGAGAGAGAGAGAGTGAGAGAGTGAGAGAGAGAGAAAGGCGGAGCCGCGTCAAAGACCCCGTTGAATGCGTCATCGCGCAGACAGGTGAGGAGGCTTTCTGTACGTATCGCGCGACGGATGACAAATTGTCGCGAGCGAAGGAGAAAACGGATCGCGGAGATGTGGAATCTCGCAAGCCTGAATTCGAAGATTAACTTGAAATTAACTCAACTGATTATTCTAATCAGAGTTGCGAGTCAAAGACGCGCCGAAGGAGCTCGCTAATTGCGTCTCGCTGCGCTGGCATTACTAACGGAGACAATGTCCCGCCGTTAACGGGACATTTCGCGGTGCTCGACCTGCATTTTTCACAGCGCGATTGCAGTCAAGTTTGTTTCTCGATACCGTGGTCGCGTAACCGGTGGACGCGCAGCAATGGTATAAATATATGATTTATACCATTGCTGCGCGTCCACCGGTTACGCGACCACGGTATCGAGAAATGAAGAGAATATGTCTCTTCACATTTTCTGGAACGAAACGATTCGCGGAAGGACTTGTTGCAGAATATAGCTATTTTATCGTAGCAGAGGTTGTTCTACGCTTTAAAGAAAACGATTGATGAAAATTTTACGGAAAATTTTTCATACAGAAATAATTACGTATTAATTATTCTCCCTAAAATGTCTATGGCCGACTAATTACTAGCTTATACCGCTATTTCGCACAGTGACTCGATTGTTCCGCGAATCGGCTCTTCCGTCCAAAAATGTACGGTGGAATAGCGCGACACAAAGCGAATATTATAAATTCACGATCATAAGAGGAGTGTCATGTTGGCGCGGAATTTGCAGGTCTGTGGATAAAGCTTGGCGATGATATTCGCTGTCACGAAACATGAACGCGTGTGTCCTCTAACATGTTGTGTTCATCGCTCGCACACATACAGCTACAATAGATCAATAATTATAATTTTGTTTAGTCGCCGTAATATTGTGATACTGCAAAGTGGATTTGGGTCGCAATTGCGAAACTCTCGTTAGATGTAAAATTGTATCGGAAATAAGCGATATGAAATTGGGACGTGCCATTTAGCTGCCTAGCGAGACCATACGCATTAAACCTCTTTGCACATACCGCTGCACTGTAATGCAGCTGATATACAGCAGAGTCGATGTATCATCTCGATAATGGACCGATTTCTAGGTCGGGCCACAATGCAGGCGTGCAAAATTAAAAAGAGGGTTACATCGATTCGACGAATTTCGTCGACGCTCCAATTTGGAAAATAGAACAGACTGTAAATGTTAAATAACTGCAAGTATTAATCGATTTAACGTTCTATAAAACTCATATTTGTATATAAGAAATTACGTGAACATTGTAAGAAAATATTTTACACATTTGTAGGAATGTGTTAACGTTGCATTTTCTATATTAAATGAGAAGAAAATAATGTTCTTGTCATGATGAAAACACGCGTTCTTTTATATCATTGCAATATGATTTCTAATCGTGTCAAAAATATTAAAACGTATTAACTCGAACAAAGTTTTACACGGTATATCAGAATCTTTTTGCCAGACGTTCGGTTTTAGAAGCATTGTAGTGTACGATGCAGAATAATCCGGATTATCGTCATATCGGCTTGTATCGAGAACATTATAGGCAGACTTTAAAATCCTTTGACCAGTCAAAATACCACTATGCAACAGGTTTTGCTATGAACAAAGCCTTCTTTTAAATTGAAATTGTCGTAGTATTAAGAAAATTAATAAGTATCTTCAATATTTTTAAATCAATAATCAGAAATACAAAATGATCAGATCATTATTTTGAATCAAAAATTTGCTTTATTCTATAATCTGTATCAATGTTTTTTTAAAACATTTATTGCTTATATTTAATACGAATTTTATACGCGTAGAAACGTCTGCACATTTACTGAGAAAGCTATAAAGAATATACCGTTATACTGTCTCTACAAATCATAATTTCACATTTTCGCGTCTACGTAAAAAAAATGTAATAATCGCGATTGCATACTTTCTTGAAATAGATCTCATGATTGATGTTTATTGTTCTTTTTTTCTTTCTTGAGGACGACAGATATTTTCCGGTAAATTCTTTGTAAATTATCTTGTTCTTCTATCGGTGCATAGAGCATCTGTGACAATGCTTTACATATGATCTTTAATGTATCGTTCGAATTAGTCCTAAACACAATCTCGTTAATATTACGTTATAATACGAAGTAATAAAATTGTAATACAAAGATCGCGTTTGCAAGCGATGCAATGCAACGCGAAGTGACGGCGCAATTGAATGCAAAGTATAAGCCGAGGAGAGGATTTCGTTAACGAAATACTACTCAACTCGCGTAAAACTGATGACCCCGTGAGTCGAATTGCGCGAACTGCAAGACGGTGATAGGTGGACGCGAGGGTGCGGAAGACGGGTCCAGCGAATTGAATGGGAAATTGATGGGCCTCGTCCTTGTCTGTCATGTACGAGAGAACGCGCGCGCGCGCGCGCGTGCATCCGCCGTAGACCTCCTGGAATCTGTTGTCCTGTTGATGTATACAGCCTGTAGGCACCTGCAACCGACCATTCGCGCGATCTCCTCTCGTCCTTCTCCACCTCCTCCGGCTCCGTCCGTTTCAACGGCCCTCGGCCTTGTTACTACGTGCGTTCCTCAGTTGTATAAAGGCTGATTCGCGCTCTTCGATAGAAATATATATCAATAGAATTCAATAGTACTGACCGATATACGAATCTTTTGCAGCACGAATTATTACGGCATAATAACAGATAATACATATTAACAACGGTAGAAACTTTTTCTCGCCGATATTGATATAAACGCCAGCACGTAAAATATTCTTTAATAAAAATATAATGCTCTGGAATTTATATATAGTAACCGCTATGAACGGTCAATACTGTGATTTATGTATAAAACGACATCGGGGTTGTATATTCAAGTTTATTAGACAATGTCACTCTCCAATCCGTAGATAGCCAGAAGATGTAAATATTTCTGTTAAAAAAATTTATTATCAATTCAGAAGAACATTAATAGATAGTTCATTGAATCGCGCGTCCATTGTGTTTTATTTTTATTAAAGAATATTTTGTGAGACAATCTGATTCATTTTTAGATCAGTGTTGGCACGAAATGTAACACCGATGATTCGCGTCGTGAACTTCGACATTAAATTCTCATTAGTGGGAATGCTGACGTGTCGCTAAGCGTGAATCGGCCTTAAACCGTCATCGTCTGTATCCGACACGGTGTTTGTCCGCGCCGGCCGCTTGAATATGTATCGTCTCGACGGCGCTTTGATTGTGCACCCTCGCCCGCATTTGCATACGGGCCAGAGTCCGAGCCCGGCTCTTCAGAAGATGCAACAGCGTGCCGCGGGTTCGCGAAGTAGAAACGTCGTCCATTTGTGCGGTCGGCGTTGACGGATACGCGTTTCTCTCCTCCGCCGCGTGAGCTTTTCGCGAGTTTCGACCTTTACCGCGTGCTTAATCGTAACGAAGGGAATTTAATGCGTCTTTTGTGCGAGACGAGAATCTCACGTTGCGAGAGACGGGCTGTTCGTTCAAGTATGCGAAATTATGACCGGTTTACTTGGCAAGGTAGGGATGTTCGCCTCCCTCGTTTGATTGTCAAAGAAAGCGTTGTCGTAGGAAATGTACAAAGGAATCTGCGACCTAACTCGCTGAAAAATGGATGCTTGTCTCGTCAGTTTGACTATATCAAGGAAAATAGTTGGTGGAAATGCATAAAAGAATCGGCGATCTTGTAGTGCTTCGCGAAAAATTGGTAGAAATACTCTGCTAACGCGCGATTTTACTATATTTAAATATTAATGGTCTCTTTGGTCTTATTGTCGACGCAGATATTAAAAATAACATGACCGTACGCATAGGAGAAGTTTGCAAAAAGCCCCGCGAACATTGCCATGCTTTCTGATATTCTCAATTACAAAGGAAAAATTTCAAAGTGAAATAGTTTCTAATTTTTGCACGGTTTTAAATGATTGAATGAAAAGATGAAAAGATCGTATTTAATAAAAACGTAAAGTTTAACGATTGTGAACTCCTGTTACATCTCCGTGTCTCTTAATTAACGTTTCTGTCCCGCCGTTATCAGCTCTTAACGTGACCGCCGTAACGCGTAAGCTCATTAGGTACATCGAAGGACACAAACTCATCCTCGTACGTTCTACGGAAAATGGCGAGGCCGAGATGCATCGTGCACTCTTGTCTTTGCCCTTGGCATGCACGCGAGACCGTGCCTTTACCGCTCTGAACTACCTGCCTAAACTTTAACCGCTCGTGCCGGTGGTTGGTACAGAGGTATTATCTCAGGCTCCCCCGTCTGTGTTATCAGATACCACCTCGTTGGCGGTAGCGCCGCATCGTAACCCGACTATCCCCGTCTTCCCGTTTCATCAGGGCACGACGAAAGAAAGGCGACATCAAGAGAAGCTTACTCGAACAAAAATTCAAAATGTCTAAAATTTAAAAGATTCAACGAACGATCCAACAATTTTTTATGGGACGAGTTTTGGACGTCTTTTTTGTTGTGACTTTTAATTCTGTTATTTTTTTTTTTCTCGAGAAAATATATGATGTCGATTTTAGCGTTCTCTCCTACATCAGATAAAGCTTAACTGAGATAGCTGCATGGTTTAAGTTAGCGGGTTTTAAGCTTTTCCGGCTGAAATATTTTCTTGCGGATTATAGAGGCCCGTTGCGCGCGGTTTTATCGGTGCATTTACGTTTGTCGGTCATAAACACCGGCTGAATACGCGAATACAGGCAAAACCCATTTACCCGTCAGTTCTCCGACTCTACCCCGTTGAATATGAAGAGATGGCATGTATTAGAGGCACATCAAAGTCGCATAAACTTACTGCTACGCGGGCAATTATCGCGCGCCAGACATATCGCATACTAGCGACAGTTATGCGCGAATATCAAGTTGCGCGTCGTGTTAGGAATCCTGCGGTGAAGCGATGTTCGCGTCTTCGAGGCTTCGTGACTGAAGAAAACGCTCAGAACTGTCCGGAATATCGATGAGCTCGGGATATATCATGGAGAAAGGACAGATTCAAGAAATTTTTACTACACACGTAGCACATAGCAAGCTGAATAAATCTTGACTAAATATCATTCGGAAACTATATAAGAAAGAGAAGAGAACGAGAATTTCCACAATATAATGTTACAAAGAAATTATTTTATACCGTTAATATATATGAATACAGCAATTATATACAAAAATTGACTTCCTTGTGAAATAACGAATTGATCATTATTTCTTTCAAAATCAGATAAAACGTAAACCACGAAAAAAATATATTTAAAGGTAAAAAAAAATGTACAACATCACAAAATCTCTCCATGCGTGCGTACAAAACTGCATATCGATTTTCTCCGGTCCCATCGGATCGGAAGGTCGTCAAAATCGCGAACAGAAGGCTCGCCTGTTAGTACAAATTGAGAGAAAACGCGTATCTTCGGAGGGGCGGCCGCGTTCCGATATCTTTGATCAGGAAAGTTCTGTACTTCTGTCGGCTTTATTGACTTCGAGACGGGCAGGGAGGATCGAACCGGGCGATTTTTCTTCGTGACTGCAACACGAAAGAGCACATAGCCGGGCGTAGTTCTTGTAGCGTCTTTGACCGATTAAGCAACCGCTAAGGTCACTCGGCGTTTCAACTTCGGAACAAGTATTGACGTCGAGAGATCGGCGAAGGTACGGGATAAGGAGACATCGTCGAAAGAGCCCTTCTCTTCCGGGAATCTCGAGCTCGACCGCAGAAACGAAAGCCACTCCCGAGAGCGTCCAGGAAGATCAGGAAACAATGCAACTTACGAGTCGATGAAGCGGATTATCGATCGGACCAGGGACGGATTCAATGGAATTTCGTGGAGACACGTTTTTAGCGGCGTTATATCGCCGTGTGGACGAGCACGATTGATTAACGCTAAACAAGATAGACGGGATAAACAATAACACTCGGGTAATGCAAACATCATCTGTTACACAAGTTTTGACATATGTATATGTATTGGACGAAATATACAACTGTTACTAATATTACTAAAGAAAGAATCAATCGCGTCACTGGCCATAGTCCTTATTATAACACGAAATTGACTTTGAATTTTTATCATCTATAAAAAATCGCGAGATGGATCGCAGGTCAAGGATCAGAGAAATATTCCAGGAGGTCGACAAACTTGCCCGTTCCATAAATCATCGCGCAGTTCGTTCGCGATAGTTTGATATATTAATCCGTTAAGTTGGAGAATTTATCGAGCTGAAACTTGGTTTAATCTCGGTCCAATGTAAACGCAAGACACTCGCGCCGTGCTCGCTGTAATGTACACCGAGACAGATACACTGCTAGAGGCAGCGAAGAAGATGCGAGCAGAGTTGTGTGAGCTATGGCAAAAGGGGGACCGGAGGAATAGAAAGAGAGAGAGAGAGAGAAGGACAGAAAGAGAGAGAAAACAAACGAGAGGGGATCGTTTAAAGACCTTAAAAGCGACAAGACACGAACTGTCCTCGAGTTATCTCCATCTACCATCTTGAAGCGAAGCTGCAGGTTCGTCAAGGTAAACCGAGTTCATGAATTAATTAGTCGGCAAACGACAGCACGCTCGTTGGTCGTGTAGCGAGGGCTACTTCAGGACAGGAAAGGGTCGAGCCTCTCTTACTCAGCGAACATACACGGGCGCAGACATTGGCTTGAGTGGGTGAAATCGAAAGTGTAATAAGGGCCCTTTATATAGCGACACCGAAAAAAGGCGTGATTTTCTACTCTGGCGCGAGTTAATAAGTCTTAAACGATCTATCAAATAATTTACATTTTACAGAACATTTACTAATGAATTGCTAATAATTAACCGGTATTTACGAGAACAAAGGAGAATATAAGCGACGCTTAAACTTTCCGACAATCACAATTCCGCGATATATCCGATAATCGCTATCGTTAGATTAATAAATAATTTTAGGATTATGTTCCATTACAATAATGTGTGATAACGATAATATTAACTTAATGTGAAGCGTTATTTTGATAGCGTTAATTATAATACATAAACTGCAGTCTAATAATTTTAATTTTTTTTAGCTTAACTTGATTATATTATATTTATATTTTACATACAGTAAAATATATGAACGTAAATCATATAAATTATTAAATATTTTTTCCATCAACAATATCTATATTTTTTATATAAAAAATTTTTTTTATATTGAAAACTTTTAAAATTTTTACCTCATGCCACCTTCTACTCGTCTCGTCTACGTAATCATCATTCTATTGTAAAAAGAACGCCATTAAAGCAAGATAATTAATAAATAAGAAGATTAACAAATTCAGACGTTACGCAAGCGAAACGACGCCGATGAAAAACGCGCTGAATTTCTGACAATAATATAGAGCGATAACGACGTCGAGGCTCGGGATAACGGAGCAAGACAACCGTATTGTATAAGGAGAGACAGAAGGCGCATAAACTACGACGCCGGGGGGCACGTGAATTCGCAAACACGGGAGGGCGAAAAAGGGGAAAGAATAACGCGGAGGCAGCACTTATTGGAGCTCCAACATCCCTCAGGATCGACTGAGCAGTGAATAATACAGAACGATACGTATCCACTGTTTCTCAGTCGTACTGATAGTATCCGATCCCTCGGCGCTACCTCGAATGCAGAGAGAAGAAGATACATAAAAATAAATCTAAAAAGTAGGAGGATGGGAGGCCGAAGGGGAGGCCGGAGGGAAAGAGGTGATGGTCCAGATACGAGAAGGACTGGCGCGCGTGTGAGAGTGAGAGATGATGGTGCCGCGCGCGTGAGGACCTCCTGCCAGATCCCAGCACGAAACTTTTCGAGAGTTCGTCTGATGGCACTCCGGGGAATCACGCACGCACGGAACGATCCCTCTCGAAGATCCTCATAATATTTCTCGAAACCCTTCAAAATTCTGTAGAAAAGATTCTCCCCGCGTTCGCGTCGCGC
Source organism: Lasius platythorax (assembly GCA_963971435.1). Lineage (NCBI taxonomy): Eukaryota > Metazoa > Arthropoda > Insecta > Hymenoptera > Formicidae > Lasius > Lasius platythorax. The sequence continues at coordinate 7,507,777 of OZ020546.1, forward strand.
GCGCGCGCGCTTTTGTGTAACGAATTTTCAACGGCGGCGAGAATTTACGACAAGACCCGCACAACGGGTCTATCTTCTTCCTCGATTCGCGAAATTGGATCATAATCAAGAGAGAGCTGATTGCCCCTTACTTGACTTGCGGTTTCAATGGAAATTTGCGATATAATTGATTAATGTAGACGTCGAGATTTGTGAGACAATGATATATTTTAGGAGGATCTACTAGAGAAGATCTGTTTGTAAAATTGTTTACAAAGCTTTTTTCCTTCAAAATTTTCTTCTTTTGTTTTTTTTTTTTTCTGAAAGCAAGGATACGCATAATACAATTATATTTATAGAAAGATACGTTTTTAAACATATGTTAAATGCATGTATAATATTAACAAATAGCCATCGTAAAACAGCTGATCGCTCTCTTGCCGTCAAAACGATCGACTTTTGCGCAACGTTCTGATTTGATTAACACTGTCGAAAGACGCAAATGTCTTTTTCTGCTCGTGATAAAGCACGAGGGCTTCAAGATGGGATGAGATCGTTGATATCCAGCTCGCACCAACGGGAAATCAAATTGCGCGAGATAGAACCTAATGTATTCTCCGATACTCGCGCGCGTCAGCGAGATTTATTCGATTCGCGACCGAAATAATGTCGCACGGCAAACATCCGTGACAATTTGGTCGATGAGCATGTCTCGTTATGTCGTTCACGCTATACGCAGTTTCTCCTGCGAGCCGATGGACCGATCCGCTGACCGAGTAATAGGTATATCAAGTGACGCGTGTCCCTCTTATCGGATATATAGACGACCTTGCTGGTCAACCTCTCTTTCTCCCCCTGACACAATCAACGTCGTCCAAGCGGTAACCACTTTTCCCATGTTCTCTATAATATCCCTGTGTTATCTCCTCTCGGCTATCTCCAACCTAGAACGCGTCTGTAATTTCCTTTTGCTCGCTAAATTGCGCAATCCTGCGTGCGTTCTTGGCGAAAGACCGTTTCGCGCGTTTCAACGCCCGATCAAACGGAATTGATATACATATATAGCTCGCATTATCTATTGATAAAGCATACCAATCTGTAAATAATATATTCGATGAATTTAGATAAATAGATATTACTGTTTAATGGATTAAATGATATCGTAACGTTATATCTTTTTTCATAAATTTTGTGTTAAATTTTGCAGTTTTTCTCAGTCTCATATTGCGCAACACGATCGGATTAATCTTCCACAATGCGGTAACGATATTGTTTCAGTATTTCAACGCATATTCTAATTATATTATACGCAGAGTACGGCCTACATAGCTATGGTATTCGCGATAAACCGTAACGAATCACCCGATACGGGAGCGGAACGCGTTTTGCAATTGCCCAGGCCGTTTGATCGCGCGCAATCGCGGCCGTTCGCAGCAGATATATCCGATTAAAGTACGATTATAATTCCCGTCTACCCCCTAAATATCGACCTTCGCGCGTATGTATCCTTTGTGTTCCCTGCGGATCCACGATGAGGCATCGCATATGGCCAGTCTCACACGTACGGAATATCGCGAGCTCCCGTTCGCCGCTACGGCGCTCAATAATGTACGCAATGGCTATGCAGCCGCGTTACCGTTAGAGCATCCCTCCTCTTCCTCCCTCCCGTGTATCCCCGTTTCCGGCTCCCCTCGTCATCTAAATCCCTCTCTTTCTATTTCCACATCCTCCTCTCTTTCGTCCGTTTCGCTATTACGCTGTCTCTCCACAGCTAACCAGTCTATCTCTATTTCCTCCTGTCCGGTTTTATCAATGATGTATCACTTTCATACAAGATGTCTCAAAATTACAGATTATTTGATCAATTTCGAATCGACAAAATCGAAAAAAAAATAAATACGCTGAATTGAAGTTACAAACTCTTGAAAGTAGTGGAAATTTTGCAATCTGAATTCTTTTTCGTCCTGTTGACAGACAGAGAAATATATTGTAGAATAAAAGTGGTAGAAAATGATAGAAGTATATTATTTAAAAAAAAAAAAAAATACTAAATAATTATTTTGTGTGACGGGATTCAAACATCTCTCTCAAATGATTTCGATAACTATGTATTTTAATCTACTCATAAAGCGCACACCGTGTAGATTTATTCACAAAGCCATTCGCATTCGCGAAACCGTTTGCATCTGTCTTTCACATCCTCTCGCATCCCCCGGTGCGCATTCACCGCATTACACTGTCCACCCCCGCATCCCGCCATCGCGATCAATCTCTTCTTGCACCCGCATATAATCCACACCCTCTCCCGCTTCTCCTCTCCCATACCGTCCTTTATTACATCGCTCGCATATCACTTCGTTTCGCCATCTCACCCCGAATATACGCACCATAACCGTGCACGTATCGGCGCAATATCCGCGCAACGCTTCATGCGAGCACACTGTGCGCGCGCGCGCGCGTGCGAGCGCATGTGATGCCGATTCTGACCCGCATGCGAAATACCCTATTACCATCCGGCCCAATACGGCCCGTTGGTAACCGCGTTGGCGGCATCAGCCTTTGCAGCTTTGTCTCGACGCATCAGATATTACCAGGATAATGCGTCCACCGGACCGCGGACCCTTCCATATCCATCCTCTCCCCCGCGCGAGAGGCAGCAACACTCTCCGTGTGTAGCCCATCTCTCCTCTCTGTACTATAGGCATGTGCGTAGCATCGACCGGCCTTCGCAATGCGCACATGCGCGCGTATATGCGCATACATATAGTACCAAGTGTATGCATGTATATACCGAACGCATGACCGCGGAGCAAACGTTGAATCGACGCCTGTTCCAATACCGGCGACCGGCCGTCTCGGTCGTCGCGACGCGAATATTCGGAAGCTTTGTCGTTGCGGTTACAACGCCGCGACGTTCAAAGGACGATGCGTCCACGTCAATGTTAATTATTAATGGAAGCGAGTACCAGAATGCCGAAATGATATATTGCTGTCTGTTATCGTGGTTCAGGGAAGAGTGTTAACAGTAGAACGAGACCGAGTTTGGGGGGACGGCTACTCGGACGAATGACGTTCTATCTTATGCGCGACTCGCGGAAAGAGTCAATTTTCAAACAAACGATCAAAACGGAGTTTCAGACGGATGAACATGGAGTGATAGAAAAAAAAAAAACGGATATTTACATTTACATCAATGTAAATAAAGGAACGTTTACATTACGAACGCGGTATGTTTTAACGTGTAAACTGAATCGACGCAGTGAGAATTTTTGTTATCCAGTGAAATCTATATTGAAGTTAGAACAGTAAATGTTTTTTTTTTTTTATTATAAAATCGAATAAGTGGAGGATGGTAATTTGGCAAATGAAAATCGTAATATTCTCATATTTCTCGCATATATTTTGTATTTATAAATCATACATTTTATTATCAAGTGTGAATTTCTTGAAATATGACTGCATTATCATAATAATAATTTTGATAAGTAATATAAATCCGTAAAGTTTTAAATTTATCAGTATAGCAATTGACGTTATAATCGCTTAACGTCAATATAATCGTCGTTATAATCGCTTAACGAAACCAAAATTATCATTCGCGACTGGTTAAGATTAGATGACAAAAATGTGCAGGACAAAAATATCTAATATTTTCTAAAAATTCTTTATTGAGGATTTATAAAAATGCATCTGACTCGAGTTTCGAAACGATAAATTGAAATGTCAAATAAAAAAAAAAAGAGAAAAATATAATATATTGACATTCTCCTTTTTTGTTTTACAAATCTGAAAAAGATTACACAGAAATTCTCTTGTCAGATATTATTATAGCACATATAAAAAATGCACGTATCCATCTCGCTATATCTTATCATCGACTCTCACGTGACAAGATTTGCATTATATTTCTCGGAGCAATGGCTCTCGATAGAGGCAGCTGACTCATCTCATATATGCCTCGATGCATAAAACAAAATGCGCATATCTGTCATGACTATGTTATGAAATCATACGTGTATTCGAATGAAAGCTATCAGCGATTTTCTAAGGATATGTCGAGAATCCTGGAGGTTTTCATATCGCTTTCAAAAAATATTTCTCGACGAAAAAAGAATATTGCAGATACTAGTATATCTTCTTCTTTCTTTTTTATTTCAATTGCGATCTAGAATAAATATGCAGCAAAGTTGTCGGAAACATTTTGATCCACGGTATGAATGAAAGATAACTAATACAAAACCGATTATTAATAGCAATGTTTCCTGGCGCTGCGCGATATAATGGATATAATGGATATAATGGATATAATGGTTATCATAATAAAAATCAAAATTGTCCGTATCACGGAACTATCATTAACGAACAGATATCGCGTAAAATGCATTACATTTGTATTTGGTCCGCGAATATAGTACATCCGGAATGGCATCGATCGCAATGTCATCATGTCGAAATTCTAGAAAAGCTCGATTTCACAAACTGACACCACTCCATCAATCGAATCCGTTGGTATGAATTTCCAGAATTTCGACGATATTGTTACTCCTATTCGCAACTATTATCTCGTCGGGCCAAGCACACGTACAAAAGGTGCAAATTGACGTCAGGCATGTATGTAACGTAAAAATATTTATTCTGCACGCGATAAGATAAAAAAATTGAGTGCTATATGAATATCACCAATCTCGTTACTCGCACGCGTATTTTACGCGAACGTATTTCAGACCATTGTTGTGTATTTCACATATTAGATTAGACAGCAATTTCACATAATGAAACGTATTCTCCTCTCGTCGTAACGAGAGTTAACGCGAGAGCCAAAATACAGTCAGAAATAGAATTTTGCACGAAGAACGGAACAAATAAGACCGCGACGTGATTTTAAGTGATATAGACTCGAGCGTAATTAATGAAATCGAACGTCCGCGCCATCGCCTACTATTTTAAAAATAAAATGAAGCGTATCGGGAGATCGTATAATGTGTACCGGATTTAGGCGAGCGGCCACTAATTGCGAGAGGAATCCTGGTCGCATTTAAATCGGCTCACTACGACAGGTCTAATTGCTCGGCTCGTCCGTTTTGCCTGCCTGATCGTGCTTTTTCGAGGCTATTCTTTTCTCTACTAATTCGATTCGGCTGGCCCGAATTCTTTCCTTAATATGCGTCATTGTACCACTCGATCACTAAAGCGAACTAATATATAAACTTAAACTTTCAAACAATTATACATAAACTTAAGCTTTAAACTAATTTATCGTATAAAATAAAACCTCTTACAAGTTTTTTTAAACATAATTAAAAAGCTTTTTCTTAATTATTTTAATTATTATATTTTATAATTTTCTTAATTTTTTAATTATTATATATTATATATTATATATGTATATTGCATGAGAGAGAGGAAGAGAAATATATTTATTTTCATATTTCTCTCTTTGGTAACGCGCGCTTCTGCTGAAAGTTTCTCTGTCATTTCGCACATCTCCGGAAACTCATATCTACTGAATATAATTATACGAAATATATGTAGAACTCTCTCCTAGTTTTAACAGACAAGTATTTGAAAACATCTGGGAATAACAAAAACTTGCTCTTTACACTGTGAATATTTTATTCATTCTTTTGTACGCATGTCGTGTCGTTGAATAGCATTTTTTGTCCACGCGAAAGCTGCAGTTGCAACGAATACAGTTAGAACAGGTATTATTTGCATATCCTCGTAGTTTCGTAATATTTTATTTCAGGACACACAGAATTATAAATACCGAAATATACCGAATTATAAATATATGTGCCGCGGAATGATTTTTAAATTGCATCAAATTATTTGTGAGAAAGGCTGGTCACAAAATTAAATAATACATCAACAAAATATCGATGGAAGCAATCAAATTAATTCGCAAATAACTCTTCATTATCACTACTTAAAATTGTTTCCGTTTTAAAGTAGGTTAATTATGAAGCTAATGAAACGAATTAAATGATTTTAAAATAAATTCTAGGACAGTGGATTAAATATAGATTAGACCGAGGTAATAAATACACGTAATCGGTTTTGTCAATTTGATTCGTGTGCTCTCGCGAAACGTATAATCGAATATTACGATGTCTTTAAACGCAAATAATATCTCGATAGTCGAGTCGTAGTCGAAATACGTTTCATAAAAGGTACGCGATCACGAACTCTAGAGGCGTTCCAACTTTCAGACTGGCGCGAATAGCGGACACAAGAACTTGTTAGTCCGCGTGTCGGAACTTGTATTTTATTAGAAAAGTTATGCCAAGGATTAAACGCGATTCACGACGAGGGTAACCATATTGGGTCGGCGAAAACGGGAAAGGAATGTGTAATCGCGTCTAATTTGACACTTGCCCGTTATACGCTATTAACTCGCGACATATTACCTTGATCCTTTACGACTTTCTCCCATACCGTATATCACTCTGACATCTGAGAAGTTTAACAGACTTGAAGATCTATTCCCCGCGTATTCTACGATATCTACATTAGTGTTAAATTTTCCCTTTACTCAAGTATATTCTATGAAAATCTACTGAATTCTGCTTAAACACAGATATTTTTATCATTTAATTTTCACGTAATCTATACAGTGAAGAGCAATTTACACACAGAATCGCTTCTTCAAAATGCTTTACTTTATATTTATAAACATTTAAAATTTATGATACAAGAATAAATGAAACAAGAGAGTTCGCTATATCATTTCTCTGTTGAAATCCATCTCTCGCAGATTACATAAAAACTTTAATCTTACATATTCGCAATATCGTACTACAATTCGCGCGAAAGCCGAGAACATCTTTGAGCCATTGAAAACGTAATCAAGGGAGCGTGTAACATTCACGTACTTCCGGGAGCATCTGCGCTACGAAAGTACGGAACGGGTGGTGGCGGACATGAGAACTTAGCCGTCCTGCCGGAACTCGTATTTTATTAGAAAAGTTGCCCAGCGCGAATTAGCCGAAAACATGACGAAGGTGAAAAAGGTATAAGAGCCGCGACGGAAAAAGGAGGACTGGAGGGTGAGAACGGTAGCCCGCATCGAGGGGGGAGTGGAAGGGTCGAGAGTCGGTGCAGTGTAATGTGTATGTGTGTATGTGTGTATGTGTGTATGTGTGTGAGACAGTGTGGCGTGGCGTGGAGGAGCGCGGGGGGAGGAATCATTACGTTTCAGTACGCCGCTCTGGAAAACTTACGGATCCTGGAGGCCACTCGAGCCGCGCGCGCGGGGCGCGGCCTTAATAAGCGCCTTAACATCCCGTCTATAAATTTTAAGCGATGTAAAATTAGCGCGAACTCAATGGTAGATAGGGGATGGGTGGTGCCACTCGTTTCACCCCTCCCCCCCGCTCTCTTTCTCTTTCCTCCTTACCTTCCGCCCTTATACTCTATCCTCCCCGTCTCCGCTCCGGCAACCCTGAATCTTCCCTTAAACTTCGCGGAATAATAGGTTCCGACGTTAGCCCGGCTCGGCTCGCTCTCGCAACGGCGACTCTTTATTCATCGTCTCAGGTCGTCGAGCTGATCCAACCAACCAACCAAGTCGAAGCCTCTCGTTCGTTGCCCGTTGCTGTTTGCCGAAGTCGTTATTAAGCGGCGCGTTCGAGAGAGAAAGAGAGCGAGAGAGACGGAGAGTTGGCTGGAGGTAATTTGACTTCGAACACGCGAATAAAATTGGGTCTGACTCGGCAGCGCTCGCGTCTCCGAGAGTGATGTAAGTGATGTAAGCAACGTGAACGGAATAGTTGACCGCGCAACTGATTGTAGAACGGGAGAAAACAGACGTGATCGTGCGTCATGCCGTATCCGTATTGCGTTTTATGTCTCGTTCGCCGGTTACTTATGGCCGTTCGTGAAGAATGGCAGTAAGAGTCGGTAGAAGTCATAAAGTATCACGATCATTGCGATATACACCTCAGCCAGCGATGCAATATTTCGATGCAATACTAACGTAGTCGATATCAAATTCGTCAAATTCCTCTATTTCAATTTATTTGTTTGAGAAACTTTATACATGACATAATTTTGAATTCCTTATTTATTTTCCCAAAAATACTAATCTTACACGCAAAATAAGAACTTTTTTCTTCAAGTTAAAAGGCGCCTTCACCTCCTTTATTTTTCCTCGCTGTCTCATCTTCAAACACAGATTACCAGAAATAATCTAATGATACCATGGAACGCGTATTACTTTCCTGCAATTTAAAAAGTGCATTTTCGAAAGACGATATTTTTGCACGGATCTAACCACGCGTACAGCAGATCAGAAACTTTCAGAAAAGAAAAAGAACCTAATTGTACTTGAATTGTTCTTCCAGAATACTCTTCAATTACTTTTTCAGACACTAAAAGATTTTAAAGCCTTTTTTACACAGTTGTGCAAAAAGTTCCATCTAGGAGATCCTATTTCGTCTCGCGAGATTCTTATGAGAAATCGCGGAAGCGACGAAGGGGGATGAAGTAAGCGATGCCGGAGGATAAGGAGGAGGAAGGGAGAGGAGCGCACAATGCACAGCCGAGAGATCTCTCAAACGCGCGCGATTTACTTTGCAAACGACGACGAAACTCGGCGAACTCGAAGGCGCCCTCGATACGGCGCTGCCGTCTGAAAACTTGGCCAATAAGCGGTGAAAACAAGAAAGAGGCGAGCCCCGAAGACGCGAGATTGCATAAACGTAAGCAGGCACACACGTTAGCGGCATCAAAACAGTCGAATATATTTCGGGGGGGGGGGGAGGGGGGGTCGATCATGTATTTTCCGTCCGCGCTAAACGACACTCTGTGTTTCCGTCCTCGCGCCTCGGCCGACAGAACGACAGAACGACAGAACGACGGCGGGCAAACTCAGCTTGGAACGAGCGGGATATAATGCATCACGATGTTCGAAAGAACGGGGAGAGGCAATCGCCGTAGAGTGCCGGTACCGCGTCGTAAATATTGCACACAAACCGCGGTAAAGTCAGCAGCCGCGATGTACAACCCGTAGACCCGACGATGACCCTGAAAGTGTTCTTGCCGAGAAGTACCGAGAGACGATTCGTCGAACTTTTTGCTTTAAATAGAATCGATACATTTTCTGTACTGCATTGGACCAATTAAAGGTATCCTCGAAGAAACATTGCAAGCAGAGATGTTAAAATAAATACATCTATAAGCTATGTTCTCTTAATTTTTATATGTATAATCAATCTTTTGAAGATTATAGAAGATTTATATACAACTATAAAAGTAAAAATAATAAAGTAAATATCTGAACTTTTAAAACAGAAAAGAGAAGAATTAGAGAATAACTGAAAGCAGAAATATATATAATAAAATATTAGTATATATGAATTTATAATAGAAACTACAACTTTTCTCTGCATTTAATTAATTGATTTATTAAATTAATATAACATTAACGAATAAAACTCTCCGATAAATTTAAACTTTGATATTTAAATATTAATGTCTAGACTTTTCACGCAATTGATTTAAATAATTTATTATGCATAACCAAAGTGAATTATATATATGTAGTGATATACTATTTCGCTATACTATTCCAGCAATGAGGCTGTAAAAACGGCTATAGAAGGCAGGCTGTAAATATGCCTTAGACCTGTGTCACTCGCGCAGCTTGAATTATTGTAGTCCTGCGACCATCGGGAGGTTAAAACTCAGCTAGTCGCTCGCAACCAAGACCACACGCGGCCAGGAAATTTAGCTTTATGACACTTGACGGGGAACAATTGCGAGAGTGGACGGTGCGATGGCGGCGATAAATATTGCGCAAGCAGATCTTGTCGGGCCGATGAAATTGCCGCGCGTGTTTCCTACGTAGCATGCGGCGAGGATGTTTGCGAACCGCGCGCTTCGTCCGCGAAATATGAAGCCAGAATGGGGGATGTGTTGGAAGAAAAAAAAAGAACGGTGGAAGGAAAAAGAACGATGCGCTCTGCGCATTGGTGGAGGGGTAGTAAACGCGAAAGAACAAAAAGGGCGAGGATGCGAGTGCAGCGGTCAGCGGCGTGGCTGCGTGAATAATATATAAAGCTCGCGTGACTCGGCTCTTTATGACGCAACCGAACGTATCGCATTCCATAGCGGACGCGTGACTGCAACTTTCCACGCATACATATACGTACATACATGTATACGCGCATATGATTACAGAAAATTCAAACATCAAGTCTCGCGGAGACACGTACTGTGAATGTACATGAAAAACGCCGCGGTGTCTCTGAAAGGAACACACGACCGTCCACTTGTTACGCGAAGAAAACAATGGCGTTGGCGAAAATTAATTATTCTCCGAGTTTCATGGCGCGAAAGGAAAGAGAGAGAGAGAGAGAGAGAGAGAAGAAGATAGAGAAAAGGAGACGAGTACGTTATGAAGGAGAACGCAGATGAACGTGCTAGTGACGTCTGAGAAAATCATGTCGCCTATACGACGCCGGCGGGTTGTTGCTGGCGTCATGATTTTGCCGGGCGCAATTTTGCTCACGTACTACTGCGAAAACGCGACGAATTGTGACGCTGAAAATGCGTTTCGCGATATCACGTTTTCGCGTCCCACGCGTTCACGATATTTAAATAAAATAAATGTCCGCGAAAGAAATCGCTTTTAATGTAGAAGGAACGTGGAAAATGTAACGTGGATAATTATTATATTAATACGATTTGATGCGGCACGAATTTTACGTGACTCCTCATTTTCGACGAATTATTGTATAAACTTGCATAATGCGATTACTGAATTATACAGAGTCAGGATATTTAATTATTCTCGATGGCACAGTTAATATTTTAACTCATTTTTTTTTGGTATTAATGATAATAGTTTAATTTTATGAGTATAACGATTTATACATTTATTAATTAAATATTTAAATTTTATAATAATATTGTATGTATCTGAGTTTATATTTCAAGTTTAATAAGCAAATTCTTGCCGCAATATTTATTTTATAACTCATTCTTTTATATAGATTCTTATAAATTGCATATATGTATATCGAATTAAGAGTTAAATTTAACTTTTAATATTAGTTGCTTAAAAATATGATGGAAAGATTAAAATGGTTGGCTTTCTGGATTTAATTGGAATGACGAGAAACAGTCGGGTGCATAGAAACTCATTTACTCAACGGCATTGAACGACATACAAATTTTTTCGCGCGATAGTATCGAAAACCCCGGGCGAATCCGCGCTGAGCCATACACGGTGTAAAAACGAGAGCGAAGGAGATAACGGAAAAAAACGAGGAATGGAAAAGAAGCGTTTGTAAAACCGACGGCAAAAAACAGTTTGGCAAAGAGACAAAGACGGGGCGCGAGGGAGACGAGTGTGCAGAACGATTTTATTCCTAGCTGTAATACTCGGAGAAAATCGAGCGATTCGGATTCGTTCGAACCCGATCGACAAAACCGAGCGGAAAAATAAATGTTCCGCCGCGTTCCACGATCGCGCGGATCCTTCCACGAATTTAACATATGTTCTATGAAATCACGAACGCGGCCTTGCCGCACGATTTCGCACGATGACTTCTGATTTCGATGCACAAAATATATCAGATGTTTGGCCAGATTAAACCGTCAAAAGAGAATTGACTTGTACAAAAGGTTGAGATATTACTAGAATTTATAGCAACTAGTTGAACGAGATATTACTTCATTAATGCTAATTCTCAACATTAATTTTTTAGTGTTAGATGAATTTTGAAATTAATGGAAATCTCTTGAAAGTATTTTTACAGAATTTTAATTTAAAAAAAATATTATACTTGTTAAAATAACTAATATAAAAAAAAACTTGCATGTGTATGTGAGTGTAACAAAAAAGATAACATTTAGCTAAGATTTTGTTGGAGAAGAGTCGATCTCAATCGTGAAGCAATATTCTCTTTCTCGAAGTACTGGCTTTTCTACACTGGACACTGTATTTTGCAAATATTTGGCTTTACGGATTGTAGAGGATAGAGCGCGTAATGGAAAACAGAATGAACGGCAGGAAACAGAGCGAAACAGGTCTGGCTTTCATTGCCGCGAAACTACCGCCTTTGTCGTTTTCGCCGCGATTCAGTTCGAAAATAAATAGATACTCGTTGAGATTTCCAAGAGCTGCGTTAACGCAGAGAGAGAGATTATAAATCGGAATGCAATGAAAAGCAAAATATCGGGCTTGGTGCATTTATATTTTACCGTTAAAAGGTTTATTAATATCCCATTCGGATTTTTAATACCTGCTAAAAGCTTCAAATTGTTTAATTGGCAGTATTTAAAAATTTCGATCATATTCATCGATACGTGGTAAATGACTATCGAGACCATTCGGTATTTTCCGTAATATTATCGAAGATACAGATGAGCGAAAATGAAATATCAACAAAGTGTCAAGTCGTGTAATAATTTGCTAATGCAAAACGTGGCAGACAAGCGAGATGTCAGAGAAAAGAATTAGATGTACAATATGAAAAATTACTATCAATGTATCTCTCAGATCACTTGACATGACAAGAAAGATACGATACCAACGATCTTATTTTGTTCACTTTATATCACGCTATATCGGAAACATTTTATAACACATCACAATTCGCAATTTAATCGATCTCAGCTTTAATTCATCTCTTATTTAAAAAATGACGGCGTCAATCAACGTCTGCGTAAACAATTGGAATAATTCGATATAAACGCGACGGGAAACTAATAAGATAAATATAAATTGGGACAAATATTATAACTTTGCGAATATCCGAGCATTGAGAAAAAAAGTTAAGTCCAATCCAAATATATATATATCACTGATACTGAGACTGGTGTCTACTTTTTCATAGCTATTAAATAATATTGCACAATTTTCATTTATAATGTTATATAAAACTCTACCTCTTCTGCTGTGTAATTTAACGCTGCATAATATATGTCGTGCAATATTTTTTTTTCTCTTCAGATTTATCTATGCGATTAAGAGCAAAAAGTAACGCTGCGCGCTTCAAATGGCTCGCCATAAGGTTTACCATCGTGCAAGGTTGTTCCTTCGATACAACGCAACTCGATCTTATAGTATCATCATTATCTTGTAGGTCATAATGAACGCGATGAAAGTGGGCTTATCACCTGATTGCACATCCCTTATATACGTTCTCTCTGTATGTTCTTTGTAAATTACCTTCTCTCGCGCAGATTTCTCGACGCTGAGTGTATCGTTTGGTACATCCGAATAACACGTTGACGACTGAAATAACATATTATATTGTTGAGAACAATGCGTGTAAGCTTACTCGATGTTGCCCCCAACTTTATTTAACATTGCGTGACAGCGGTATTATCTGTGCATACGCACGCGTGTGTATATGCGCGTTATGTTACCGGGCACACACACACACACACACACACACACACACACATACACACACACACACACACACACACACGTATATGCGCCCACAGCGAACAACGATGAATTAGGCGTCTCCCTATCGAATATCACATTCGTTTCGCTTCGTGTCGGGTTGGGTTAAATAATCGCGAGAATGTTTCAACAAAAGCCTTGTCCGCGCGCGCGCTTTGCTTTTACAAATTGAAAATATTTATCTTCGATTCCCCGCCGTATAAAACATAAAGGAGAAAAACGTGCGGCCTACTTTTTCCACACATCGCCGCGCGCTGCATAATTCAGCGGACATCAACGGACGGTAGAAAAATAGTTTGAAACCGCAAATTACATACGAAGGACTCATTAACGAACGAACCGGGCGAGCGTGACGAGCTCTCGTTAAAATCGCGCTCGCCGGTGCAGGTTCTCCGGCAAATGGTATCGACACGGTAGACCCCGCTAAAGCACACTATGTACCTAGCAAGTAGACCACAAAATCGCCGTGTTGCGTTTACATGAGTGGAATTAAGTTTCTGTTTGCCTATTTATTACCGCATCACGCGAAAAATGTTCATCTAAAGTGGAAGATACGTTTGGAGTGTGTGGCCTGACTTGAAATAGGTTAAACTACTTAGAGTGTGCAGGAACTTCAATTTTCGAGGCTCTTAAATATGCATCTCGTTTCTTCCGCCAAGAAGAGTGTGCAGCACATTGTTTTTTCTCTCTTATATATATATATATATATATATATATATATATATATATATATATATATTTGTAATTATTTATATATAATATATATAAGAGAGAGAATTATTTTTAATATTAATTTAATATTAATTTAATAATAATTTTTTAATAGTAATTTCTTTTATATGTATGCAAATATTTATAATTATTTGTCGCGAAATTACAAATAAAATAGTGTCGACTATTTTTTACAGAAGTGAATAATCTTATATTTTTTATTATTACGCATCGTTCGTAAGTAATAATGGGACGTGATGCAATGATTTTGCTCTACTCGATCGATATATAGTGCTTTTGAGTTTCATCTCGCGAAAATGAGAGTGCCGATAGAAATCGCTGGCGATGTATCACGGCGTCGAGAGATGCCGATTGAAACATCGATGTCGCATGAAACATTTCGCGCTGACCCGTCTCTTTGATGTTTGCGGATTTAACACTTTTTCAATCCCGACACGGCAGGCTGAATCCCCGAGTGGACCTCGAGAGGGCTTGGTTACACTCAATACGAGGCGTGCAAATGACAAGTATAACGTATGATACGATACTAATTTCGGGAATGATGATCGATCCGATCTGAAACTTTATCGTTCGGTGAAACTTATCAACGCGGAATGACGCACGTTAAATCGATACTCCCGAATCGGGACAAGTTATATGTGGCGCTGTGTGGTTTAGAAACGGAAAAAAAGAATATGTTACACATTCGCAGGACATTGGTCCTTTAGCTTTGAACTGCACGATGAGTGGAGTTGTTCTGATTTCAAGATATTCAAGTTTGAAAGAAAGCGAAGAATAGTTTTGCGTGTTTTTTTACATCAAACATTAATTTTTTCGATGATACCTTTTTTTAGGTAATTTTAATATTTTTTAATATTTTATATTTTGATATAATTTTATAATATATTTATTTAATATTTTAATACGCGTGTGTACGCGCGTTTCTTGTAAAAGTTGGAACAATAAGTTTTTTTTTTAATTAATAAGATATATTTAATAATTAATATTTTCCGTGGACTAGAAATATTACGAAAGTTTTTTTGTGTAGTTTCTATTTTTACATATATAACGCTTGTGTTAAGTATAGTGTACAGTTTGAAACATGTTTCAGGACTCGTAAATAGAATTCCGATAACGGAACACGAGTTTTAAATTTACCGAGATTACATACATGATATATCGCTACTACGAATCAAACTTACTTGTTACAATAATAAACTCTATATTGAACAGTAAAATTCGAAAATATGTGGAAAAATGTCAATAATCGATACTTTAATCGATTGACTTTAATCTTTCGTATCTTCACAGATCAACGTATATATATCGTACATTTAAGTTAAAAATAATTGTTACAATCTCATAACAGGAATCGGTTATTTCTTACAATCTTTCAACTAATTACAACGCCATTCTTCTTATCGAAAATACATTTCTTGGATTTCTAAGAAAAATATTAGTCTCTTACTGGTTTTATTTTATATAGTTATGGCTGCTTTCATCATCTATCTTAAATTAAATGGCGTGCTTTTTATTAGAAAAGCTCTTTTAAAATTGCAGAGAGTTAAATTATGAGAAAGCAAAATTAAATCGCACATTTCTATTGCTTAAAATATACTCACATTTGAAGAGGATAATATCTCTACAAGTGAAGGAAATAGAATAAGCAGATCTAACTTAAACTTTTTAAATTTTACATTTATTATAATTATTTTTGTTCCTTTTTTATCTTCTTTGGAATTTCTTTAGAGAGACACTTGATTTAAAAATTACATGAAATGTTCAAAAATTCCTTCAGTATTTTCGGATCAACGTTCGTCTGTGGCATACATGATCGATTTTTGCTGTGGCCTACTCGAGCCCGAAGTTCAAGCAGCTTTTCCTACGGGAACGTTGCCAAGGAACAGCAGGCACGATTTCACTAAAAATCTGCTTCCTCGACTATCTTCGTCAAGGGTTATCGTGTCGTATTATATAAAACGTTACATCTTTACAATAATCATAAATCTCTTTTCAAAAAATTAAGGTTTACACTTTTATGTTACACTCTTATATTTTTAGTCAGTTAATACTCCTGTAATACAAAACAAAATTAATTATTTGCTCCTCTCGATTATATTACTCCTCGCCAATTTACGGTCATTACTTTCCCAACGGCACGGAGCAAAAAATACGATTGGATTTAGAACTTCCGCAGAAAATTTCCGATCGGTATCCGGAAACTTCGGTAACTCGCATAAGGAGCGCGAGAAGCGTTCGATACGAAACTTCCATCCGACCGTATTCTTGCGCGAAGACTACAAGCGTGTCGCGTTATCGGCAAGTTATTCCTGGCTTTCGGAAGCTCCTGTAACATTTTATCCGAGAACCTGATCATAAAAATTAACTTAACGTCTTGCCGTGGTGTATTTCAGAGCGCGCTATATACTATACATAAGAAAAAGGGAAAGGAGATACGTAAATAGATCTAATAGATCTTGAAATTAAGTTTACATTTTTTCGATAGAAATATATTAAGATAAATCTGCTTCCCAATATAGTTATTAATATATTTTAATTACTATGTAACGGACATACACACACACACAGTTGATTTCGCAACAACTGTTCATTAATCATTGCGTTAAATGCATACAAAGTACATTAGGACTCGATCTTCGCAAATTGTAACATAAATCACATCTGTTATATAACGCCAATATTGGCGCTAGCGACGTAACCGTATTTCCTCCCGTGACACTTTGTACGTATAGAAGCCGACCGTTTTCTCGGCCCCGCGATCCGATAAACAATTAATAAACATAAATTCTCTCGAAATCGCCGATAGGACAGCGCGGTGCATGCCCGCTCGCTCGCTCTGTGGCGCATAAAATCGTTATAAATTCTTTTTTACGAGGCAGAGTACATAAAATTGCGCCGAGTCCCTTGCGATTTATATCCCGACGCCTGGCGTCGTCCTCTGTTTGCGCGACGCCTCGGTCGTAAGGGCTCGCCGGGCGTTGTGTCTCTCTTTCTCTCTCTATCTCTTTCTCTCTCTTTGTCGAACCCTTAAAAAGCGATCGTTAAAATACGGCGAGAGTGTCGTAAATCGTCGATCGTTACGGGATCGTGCGCGATGCTTCGACGAGAAAAAGGGCGGCTTCGATCAGAATAGGCCGTCCTCTCGCAATCATTCTTCGGTCAATAATCTCTCGTAGAATAACAAGAGTAATAAATACATTCGAAACATAATGGAATGTACATATCTGTGGGAAATTGCCTATGCGATGATTTCGCATTTCTCCCCAAAGAATTGCAATTTGAAACTGTAAAAGCGACAAGAGATGGAATAGCGCGCGATTTGACATTTATTTATATATCCAATGCTTATTTAAAAAATACCTCTCCGTTATTTTTTGCTAAAACACACACGATCCCGCTCTTTTTAATTTAAAACAAAACTTTGTTACATATATAGCGCCAGGAGGAATTATACGAAGATTTTTATACTTTGCAACATTATACTCTTTTTTTCCCGAAATATATATATACGTATATGTGTATTTACATTTTATATATGCATTTTTTTCGTTAGGATTTTCTACGAAAAAAAAGCGGAGGATAAAGCGTACGTTCGGTCGCGCCATCGATGCCTCGCAATGTTTGTTCACAGCGATTTCTCTCTCGTATTTGCACTTGGGGCCTGGATTTTAGGGTCGTCGGGTGCGGTTGAAAATCCGTGTGTGGCTCTGATTTCGACTTGGAAAAGTCCGTGTGACCATTGAAGATAACCACCGACAGTCACGAACATTTTCGCGTGACAATGGTAACGGTGGATCGAGCAATTCGATGCTCGGGACAGAATGAATCGGTGCAGCGTCGATGATGACAGTGACGACGGTGACAATGGCGATGACGGTCGTCGCCGTCGTCGTCGTCGCGGCGCCGTTCGCGATAAATGCATTCTGACGAACGTGGCGGATGGCGAAAATGATGCCGATCTGGGAATACGGCCAACGATTGCAGACAAGTCAGCCGCGATTTGTCGGTTTTCGCGCGTTTTGCAAAGAATTCGGCTCGCAGATACTGTCATCCTCGGCGCTATGATAACATCTTCGCAATGCACCTTTCGCTCATCAAACATTCTTCAGCTCCAAGCAAATACTTACTTTTTAATATTTTTATATTATTCTTAGTTACATTAAAATATTTAATGTTAATTGATAATATGTTTCGCGCTTCCGCTCAGAAAGACTTGAAATATGTTGAGATACTGTCGTACTTAACGCTATACTAACATCTTTGCAATGCACCTTTCTTTACTTTCGCTCATCAAATATTCTTCAGCTCCAAGTAAATACTTATTTTTTAATATCATTTTTATTTTGTTCGTAGTCACATTAAAATATTTAATGTTAATTTATAATATGTTTCGCGCTTCCGCTCAGAAAGACTTGAAATGTGTTGAGATACCTAAAACTAGGAAACACGCGATTTTTGCTTGTAATCTGCGTGTGAAATCGAGAACTGCTATTGCCGGAGAAAATTTTAAAGGTGATATAAATTCGACGGTACCGAATTCGATGGCGTATATCAAGCAGGTGCGTCAGACGCGGGTAATATGCATCTTTCATACAATAATTTGATACGTGGAATTTAATGCGAAACGGAAATGACCAAGACGGCCCCGTTCTTGTCGATACGCGGCAACAGGAAACGACAATGGATATACTAGCGGACAAAATCCATCGCATCGCGCGACACAAACGCATCCGATGCGTGGAGCGCGGATTACGGCTAAATTTAATATTCATAAGGATAATGCGGGGCATTTTACACGATATCGATCGATATCAGCCGCTTGTTCGTCGCCCGATCGCAGATTGTCGATCGCGTATCGTCAGCCACGTCGCCGTTTAGTTCGATTCGGGTCTTTATTGTCGTTTTTATTCCGACATTGCAATTCAGACATTATCGATCGGCGCCATTGCGAAATCCATAAGCCGATCGCGCGGTTTATCGCCCCATCCCGCTCGCTCGATTCACCCTCTCCCTGGCGCCGACCAGTGTTTTGCGATCGGCGATTAACACCCCCGTCGCTATCGACGCCGTCGCCGACGACATCCGCTTTCGTTCCGGCGCCGCGTGCGATAAGTCATCGCACAGATGTTGTGTCCCTTTTTCCCTTTTTTCTTTTTTCTTTTCTTTTTTTTTTTTCTTTTTTGTTTTCGCTGCTTTTGCCAGGTGATCGTTTCGCCGCGAAGCTTTTTGCGCGGAAATTAAAGTCGAGTGACAGGCGAAAGTGCGGTATGTGACACTGACGATGTTTTAAGGTAGATTTTCAGATTAGACTGACAATCACGATGGTGTGACTTATGACGGATTTCCGCAATTTGTCTGGAAACGGATGGCATTAAAACTCGGACGGCGTTTTAAATGAAATTTTCGAGGTTTCACCGACATGCACGACAAGTGACCTGGAAAAAGCGTTGCGAGCGCTGAATTTAACAGGGTACGATGCTGTTACAAAAAACGTTGCGATCTAAAAATATATAGCTGTTACTGTGACGTAGCTATTATAATGCAAGATCTTAAATAAATTAAATCGGCATTGAGAATCAATAATACAGCAATTTATATTTATGAAATGATTATATATTAAGTTTTTTTGTGTAAGTGGGACATATCTCTCCTCCTTTTCATGCGCTTATGCGTGCAATCAACTTTTTAGGCTTATGCATCGTTTGCGTTATCACATCGCGACGAGCTGCATAATTAAACGCGAAAATGCGCGAGGCGAGACACATGATTTATATCACGTAATTTTGTACGGCCGCGAAACATATGCAAAAAAATTAGCGGCATATTGAATGCGTGCGTAACTGCTATGTGCGAATATTAATGATTTTTTAATATCGGTTCCGGCCAACGAGACTCTCATTTGAAATTTAATAGCGGACATTTTTTTTTAAATACGCGCTTATAAAATAGAAATATATAACTAGAGGCAACATATTTTTAGAGACATTTTTCCTCTGTGTGCTCTGATATATATATATATATATATATATATATATATATATATATATATGTATATATATATGTTTCCATTGCGTAACGCACTATTTGCCGAAGAGAGATCGCGGTTGTGCTTTCTCTCGCGATGCCAAATTATGTAATAATGCATGCCGTATTGTACATATAATCATCGCGTAACTCATTCCTCGTTATTATGATGAAAGCTTTTGCCTCTATCGGTTTTTACATCTAATTATCTGTTCAATATTACACCAAAACAATTTAAAATATAATTTTATGATGATGAAAACTTTTGTAATCTATATTTTTGCAACATTTAAAAGCGCGCATATATATATAGATATATAATACATGCAGTTAAAGTTAGATTTATTACATCTAAATTTTTATATCGAACTTAAATCACCAGGTGTGCGAATTTTTCGCATGCAATTATTATACTCTGCGGTCTATTGGGAGCAAGCGCGATCGCTATCATTGAGGTAAAGTTGTATGAGTTAAGTTTAGTTAAATTTAGTTAGCTAGGATAGTTCGATCGATAGAACCGAGTCCGGTAACATGTAAACATTTAATATTTCAATAAAATTACAAATTTGTGTGTTTACTCAATTTGCTTCTTTTGCATTATTCAGTCTGCATTTTAATAGCTACATTTATTTGCGCGTAATCAATTTGCATGCTCGATTCATAATAATTATCGGCGATGCACTTAAGAATTTCTAATAATAAATTGCAGAAAATTGCATTTTGCGTAATTTTGTGGATAGAATTTACGTAAACAATTGGAATATTGCGAATTTAAAGGGTCATTTTCCGATATCGCTCGATGAAAATAATGCAGACTAACAGGCTTCTAATAATAAAACTGAAAATGATGTGAAAATGTGGAAGAATAGATTTCATAAAGCGAGTTTGTGATATAAACAGATGCGCATTCTAGATTATATAACTATATAAACAACTCTTCATATAGATAATTTTTCTCTCGTTTGAATATAGATCGCCTAAAATGTTAAAAAACAGGAAAAAATGTTTTTAATATTAAATCGCGTTACACAAATAGAAAATTTCGATAAAAGAATAAAAGTAATATTTTATTTAACGTACTCTTTTATGTAAATCGATAATATGAAACATTGAAATTAAAAATTCACGAATGGATAAGATACTGCAAAAGCGCTCTTATTAGTACAAAATTATATTTCTTTAGTTATTATATTATATTACGTATATAGGTACGTATAATTAAATAAATTAGTATAAAAATTGATATGAACAAAATTTCTAGAAGTATTTTATACGCGCAGATTACGGCGAACTTCAATGAATATTAAGTGATGCAGGTCGACGATTGCGACCAACTATCGTTGCGTTCGATTTGAAATGATGTTTCGCAGAATCTCGTTAGCATCTCTTAGTGCACCGCGTTTGCATTTTCAGTCTTGTTGAAATACACACACATTCACGCGTCGTGAATCGAAGCAACTTTTCGACGTTCCTCGTCGAGTTTTTATCGGCACATTCACATGATACGCTGAACGTTTTACGTTTCTACTTTATTGGCTCGTCGCATAAAAACGGTCAGATATTCGACCACAATTTCTGCATATTTGTGCTCCTTACCTCCCCCTTACCACGGTCTTCTAACTATTTTTTTCCTTCTTTTATTTCTTCCTTTTCCGCAACTTGTTACGAACGAAATTTTCCAACGGACCCTTCGAGAAGATTCTGGAGAGCCCGCTTTGCTATCGAAACCAGCCGAACACAAAACGTGATCGTTATAGTAAAACCGATCGTCCGTCATATGTATAGGGAACCCGGGATAATTCGTATAATTATATCCGCGCGAT
The DNA here is from genome assembly GCA_963971435.1 of Lasius platythorax. NCBI lineage: Eukaryota > Metazoa > Arthropoda > Insecta > Hymenoptera > Formicidae > Lasius > Lasius platythorax. The sequence continues at coordinate 7,529,755 of OZ020546.1, forward strand.
TCGACCAAATGATTGCGGTTTATTTTGTCGATGTGCGGAAACACGCTCATGTTCCTGTTTGAACTACGGTCACGAAGCCGCCGTACGCACAGCGGTTTGACGGTAACAGCATTTGACGCGCCACGTCGCTTTATTAAGTTTCGCGTTTTAAACGAACGACATCGGGGAATTACGCGCGCGATTTGTCTTTTCGTTCTCTGGCCATCTGCATAAATTGGCTCGTACCTCAATTTCGCATTTGACGCTAAATGCGGTTAACTTTTGATTGAATAATAGTGGTCGGGATTAGACAAGAAATATTTATAACACATCGATTATGGAATATAATTCGGTTTAGTGAAAAGCACAAAACATTATTTCAAGAAAAATTAGAAAACTAAGAATAAAGGATTTAAAAAATTTTTTTTTAAATATTACACAGTGTTTTGAGAATTTATAACTTATTTTTTAAATATTTTAATCACGCATTCTATAGAAACAATTGCTTCTTTTGTAATTATACAAAATGTTAATTTCACTTGTAATCTCCTGTGATTCTCTCTATCGTACATTTAGTAAAAAAACTTAAGGATTTATACTACTTGAGAAAGATTTATAAAATCGCCGCAGTATACAGTTGGTAAACGGGCCAAGAGTTGAATAACAAATTAAACAGAATGGGGTGTAATTGTAAATTGGCACAAACTGGAAATTGTTACAAGAGGAGAAGCCGACAAAGTGACGGACGGTGTATATGTATACGCCGCGAGAATCTTCGTCTTGTTGAAAGTTAACGAATGCAGAGTAGCGGCTCGTTAACGAACAGAGATTCTCTTCATCTTGCTAGGTTCGCACGGCAGGAAAGGAAATATCTCGTTCCATCTCGCCCCTTTCTTCGCCATTTTCGTTCTCTTTTTTTTCTTCAAGCTCGTCGCTCGTCGGAGGCTTACAAAGCGCCTCATTAGTATAATTTTTTCGCAACGCTGCATCGACGTGAAAATTCGATTTACGCGTTAAATATGTTCTTAATTTTAATAATAAATTAATTGTTTCTAAGGAAAGGAGAGAGGGAGAGAGAGAATGATTTTCAAAACTGCGCTTCAGAATAAACGGAAAATTCTCAGTAATTATTAATCCGTAAGAACTCGGAAAAAATGTCAGAGAATTTACTGACGTTAATTTATATTCGACGTTAACAAGAATTGTAAAAGAAGGCAGTATATAGTCTCGCGCGAAGATGTATCGGAGCGGGAATGCACAGCAAATTTTGTTCAACATTCAGTAATTTACGCCAATTCAAATTGTACACACGCACTTCGTTAGAGAAGTTGACGTGGTCCAGATTTTGAAGAGATTCATTGCGAATCTTCGCAATGAATCTCGATAATAAATCATCAGATACGTACAAGCGCATCTATTTTTTTCTCTCTCTCTATTTTAGAATATATTTCATTCAAATAACACATCTGTAAATTATAATCTTACTTCGGAGTAGCGTAATTTAAAAAATATAGTAACGTATACCGTAGTATGCAAGAAGCATAAATATTTCCCCGAACCACTTTATAACTCTTGTGCAAAATTCTGTTCACAACTCTGATCTAGTCGGGAAGTAAGAAAAATAACGCAACATGCGAGGCAAGAAAAATAACTGCGCGCCGTATCGTCCAGTCCGATTTCGATAACATGCTACGAGAAAAATATCGGCGATAGTACTTGCGCAAGTCGTCCATTGGCTGCCCGACTATACTTCACCTGTCGACAAGTGATATTTTCATCGTTTCTCGAGCGACAACTTATGTCGGAAGATTAATCACCGCGACGCCGAAGCGATGGGTCCTTTCTAAAATATGTAACTTTAAGAGAGAGAGAGAGAGAGCCCCCATTTATGTGTGTGTGAATGTGTGTGTATGTGTGTGTGTGTGTGTGTGTGTGTGTGTGTGTGTGTGTGTATGGGTATTACGAATCGCGCTTATTGCGCTCGCAATTTAATCCCACCGCGTAGCAGCAACCTCATGTGCGATAAGTCATCGCCTTGACAAGTAATATTTTTATATCGTTTCTGAAAGTGACGTTTTTCGAGGGAAGATTAATCGCTCACTGTCTAAAAGACGGAAAACTTTTCCTTTCTTCTCGCAACGTTTGACACTTGATATTATATCGAAGAGGTGAATATCTTTGAAAGTTGAAAATGTATGACAATGACGAAAGGCAAACTAGAGATTGTAAAATTTATTTATCCCGTTAATGGCTGCTTTGTTTAAGACCGCGCATTATCAACATTATCATATATTCAATTCGATATTTTTGTCGAATCTTTCAACTCATTTTTTTTCCTTTTTGTGGAAGAAAAATTATATATAATTATATATAATGTAAAATTTTTTAATTATTAATATTTTTTTAAATATTTCTTTTTCTTATTGCAATATATTGGAATGTGTATTAAAAGAGGCTTGGTTTCTATGTTACAGAGGCATCTTACAGCAGGGCAGGAAGAATTACGAAGAGGCGATTTTGAGTTATCAACGAGCCATTCATTTCCGGCCTTCGTTAGCTCGTAAGTCTTTTAATTACATCTCGTTTTCCAACTTTAAAAACCGCGTTGCGTCGTCGGCTTCGTTACCGGAACCCTCGAACGACTCTATGGCCGTTCGAACTTAATATTTGAGCACCATTAACGTTCATTTGATGGATTCGCTTTATTACCGCCGATCGATCGTTGAAGGATCCTTAACGTCACGAAAAAATATACCTCCATACGCGTCAGTGGCATCTTCACGAGAAATGAAGACGAGCTGTCGTTACTCGATCCATTTTGCTCGTTATATTTATCAATCCCCCAACGTGCTCTATTTTCAGTCACTCAAAACGCTTCCTCTAATTTTTCTCGGTACGTCGTTTCATTATCGCATACTTTCGACTATTTTTACGATCGGTGCAATAATCTTTACTGCAGACACGCGTATTATCCCACTACTATTTTCCTCTCGCGGTGCAGCTTGCTTCTTATATAGTAAGCCCCTCGGGTCTACGTATACATCCGTACTTACGACTAGAAGCTGAGAGATCAGCTCGCGCGTCCTTAACGAGCCGCCTTTTACCCGAGAGACCCAATCTTTATGGCCTTAAACCTAAGGGCGAAGCGCGCGTCGAAAAGGACCCACAAGAGGCGAAAAGGAATAAAGCAAGGGAAAGAAAGTGAGCGGCTCGTTTGTTACACGTATATATCCCTCGGTATAGGAGGATATATGTACGATCCGCGATTTACTTCAACCGACATGGGAGCGGTTCGTTACCGCGCGAGATAACTCGTCGCGTTACAATATCGATTTTATGGCTCCTTCACGTGCCATTCCGGATTCTCTCTCTCGGTCCCCAGATGTTTTTCCCCCGTAAAGGGTGATACCGCTGGCAGATCCGCGCGGTTGCGACAACTGGCACATCTGCGGCGAGAAACGAAACGCAGAATGCAGATTAGATTTCGACGTCTTGCGTGCACGACGAGGTGTCCCGTAAACATCTGCATTAACTTTAATGACAGAAACGTATACTGAACGTATATTTGATGTTCAATATTTTATTATGAGGAAATTTCGAGAGAAATGCGACACTTTAATATTAAATGGTTTTAATAATTAAATTTCGATTTAAACATTTAAAAGTATTCGCTCAAATTTCTTAGAGCGAATAATTAAATTTTACAGTCTGACACTCACTTCTAATTACAGTCTGAAGAACTTAATTTGTAGCACTGAAAATATTGATACTTTGACATTTTCTTAAATCAGAAAAAAAAATTTGTGATTTTATTGATTCACAAAAATATATCTGAAATCTTGCCCGGTAAAATTGTAACATCGTATGTACGTATGTACTGTGCAACAGATTAACGATGTCACGTCAGATTTATCGGACGCATATCGAGAAAAGTATTAGCGTTGCAAAGAATAACGCACAAATACATTTATCCGCGATATATAAATCCGAACGGACACGACGCTCTGTCAAAGAGAGATATAATTTTGTACAAATTTATACGCGGGCGATTTGTATGCGCAATGAGCTTCGGCAAATGTCGGGAAAACGAACATTTACCGTAGTGTATGCGGCGCGAAATAGTGTGGCGCGAATTTGTTATAAAGCAATACCGTACACAATACCCACGTACGACGATTTACTTTGACCGATGTGGAATTGGTTCGTTACAAAACGATACTTCCGCGCGGTACAATATCGATTTTATTGGTCCTCCATGGCACATACCAGTTTTCTGACCGAAATGTTTCCCGTCCGGAACGGAGTGAAACGATCCGTATAAGCGCGATCGAATTCGCAAAGCGTCTATACATCGCAGCCGGAAAGGAAAACGGAAGCAAACGCGAGGAAAGCGCGGTTACGCGGAAATCGTTCTTCTATATTAACATGTTTTATTTTTAAACCGAGCGGTTTTCTGCGAGAGACGACCACCTATCTAAGTAAAAGATATTTTGCCACAAAAATCCCAGTCCTATTTATACAAAATGAAAAGAAACTTACATATAATAATTTTTAGAAGACTTATTTTTTAGAAGAAATTCTAATTCTATTTATACAAAATGAAAAGCAACATACATATAATAATTTTTAGAAAATTTGTTTTTTAAAAGAAATTCCAATCCTATTTATACAAAATAGAAAGATCGTCTAGTTATAGAGTTAGACACGTATGACCGCGTCTGACTATAACCGCGCTTCTACCACTGCGATTGCAAAACTGTAACTGCAGCGGCATTGTTCTCTCTCTTTTTCTTTTTTTTCTGTTTGTAATGTTTATAAAAAATTTAGAAAAAAATGCTAGTTTATGTACATATTATAAATTAATTAATATTTTTCACTCTTTGAAAATACTTAACAAATTTTTCAGATTAATGGCTATTATATTACATGTTTATTTGACAATTACGTCAAGTCTTATTTGCTTCGATTCAGCAAATTTGATGTAGGCACGTAATTATCTCTAAGAGATTGATAAAGCCGAACGGACGGATTTATGTATACATTGAATTAGCACGTTACCGATTAATTGCGGCCATCCTAGTCAAATATTAACGGGTTTTCCTAAATTGTTTGTCGCGCTTGGTATACTTTTGCAGGTGAAAACGAAAGTTTCGACAGTGTTTGCAAAGTTATCTGTATATCTCTCGTATTTAGCGGCCGACATTGCGGTTTCTATTGACCAATCAAAAATGCAAACACTCAACAAATGTTGATTGAATTATCAACTAACAATATTGACATATTCTCTATCTCTCTCTCTCTCTCTCTCTCTTTCTCTCTCTCTCTCTCCAATTCCGCTTTAACAATATTTTCAAGCACGCAGACATCGTTAGCAAGCGAACATAATCGCAATCATGTCTTTGCTCGATGTGCAATACAAACAGGCATATGAAACACACGTGCACATAAACGCGAGGCTGCCCCATTTTGCGCGTCATACATCACAGGTATCCATCCCCTATCGATTTTGATAGCGAACTAATCGGTTAAAACCATCCCCTCAATGTTAGTAATGGCCGATAAAAGTTGACAGTTTAAACAGGCTTAAAAGTTGTCGGGAAAGTTTACCAATGCATCAACCCCGACTGTATTGTCGGATCAAAACACAATGTAACATCTTAGACCGTAAGATTGAAATTTATTACAAAGAGTACATATATACGAGCTTGCGAAAGAAGCCATAAAAAATAAGTATCTGTTTGTGATAAACATTTGAACAAAATATCTTGTCTTGGTAAAAATAGTATACTCAATTAAAATTCTCTCTTAATGACGGAATAAAGATTATAAAATATTTAAACTTGTAGCTAATATATTTGGCTTTCTTACTTGGAGAGAAGAAAACAAAATATTAATATTTGAAACATTTCCAAAAATCGGAATATATTCATAGAATGTTGAAAAATTGAAAATGAATTCGTGAAAAGTTTTGATTTTTATTCGAATGGAAGTTTAAAAAAGTTATATTATATAGAATTCTTAGTTTTTGAGGATATTAAAGATAAAATTCAGGGAAATGAGCTCCAGATACGTTGAAAATATCCGAAATTACGTGCAGCGAGCTTTGATGTTTAAGATTACGTTTGCATAGAAGAATATATTTTAAAGGAAATATTCTTTACAAGATTATCTTACAAACTAATGCAACTATGAATAAAATATTAGCATTAATTTATATATAATATTAACAATGAATTAATGTTAAATATTTAATAAAATTATTAAGAGAAAAACATATATATATATAAATTATTAGTTTCATTATTAGCAAATGTAGCAAATTATTGTAATCACATAATCTATAATTTTTTTCATGAATAGAAAAGAAAATAGCTGGAAAAAAAATATGGAAGGAGAGATGCGCTCTTTTGTGCGCAAAGATTATTTGAGACTTTATTGAACGTTAAAATTTAATTAAACCGCAAGGAGCAATTAAATAAACATGCGGCTTAAATATATCGTGAGAAGTTAAACCGCGTTTATGGTTATGCATTGTTGTGCGCGAGGATGAGAATGGAAAGGGTGCTGTGCTGGAAATTTTTGACGATTATCGCGCGGGGAAACTAAAAAGCTTACTCGCGTATGAAACTTCTCCAGGGAAAACGACCGCAATTGCATGTGCGCGTTAGAATGTTTAATTTTATAAGGTTGCGGGCTAACTTTGCCGTTGGGAATAAAAAGCTAGCAAAATTTTATTAAACTAATTAGGAGAATTATTGCTCGGAACGTAAAATGGTTTGCATAATATTAAATCACATTCCGTAATAATATTATTTCGTGATATGTAGATTTCATATTTTGTAAAATAGAGCGATAATTACAATAAACGAAGATCAAATAATGTGTGTAAAGCTGGCGTATTATTGCGTGGAAACTCATAAATAATTGTTTTGACTTTATTTTTAATATTTCTATAGTTCTTGATAGTTTAAATAAAAGTTTTAACTGTTAAATTAAAGAAAATTCAGGACAAACTGAGCAGCTATGTGAACACATTGAGCATTCTTGGATTTTCTAAAGAGCTTTAGTCATTAATAGTAGTAAATAATTTTTTAAATAATATATTTTGAGATAGACATATAACAACATATTTATATGAGATATTAGTATATATTAATTCTATATTTACACACGCTTATGTATATTCTCACACAATAATAAATTTCCTATTAGTCTGATATTTTGATGGGAAAGCTACCTAGCATCGCCGCCACTTAAAGGCTATTTCTCAAAGTTAGTCGACGTTAAAGTCGACGTATTATCATCGATTAATCAACGGCTCAGCGAAAACAAAGAGAAAGAACCGGCGCGGTTCTAGTTTTTTTTTTACCCGCGAACTTTATTCATTCGAAGTTCACTCGCTCGTCGTGGAAGTTCGGCCGATAACTGAAACGCGGATACATCTCGCTCCTATGCAGCGGGGCGCGAAAGTATATTAGCGAAGTTAAACTCGATCCCGACGACGACCGGAGCGGCCTGGAAGCGAAAGAGCACAAGGAATGTTTAAGAAGTCCTTTATTTAACATTCGTCCACGATGGCAGCGTCATGCAAAATACTTTGGAAACTTTGTCGCTGAGGAATGTATAAAACTTTGATAATGTTCACTCTGTTTTAACGTTAACTAATTAACAACGAATGTTAATTTGACTCTCTTTTATTCTATATACTAGAGTTATTATAATGCTTTTCAGATTAAACGTACATAGATCAATGTCACACAAGACAAGGAAAAAGATAACACGACAAGATTGAAAGTCCCTATTTTATAAATTGTATTTATTTCAGGATACACACACATACACACGGATACGCGATGCGCAACTTTTATGGCAGTTTCGAGTAACGAATAACGCGTGCCTCTTTTCGCCGAGATTTTACGAGCAACCCGGACTTAGTTTGCGCCCGCCAGCGCAAGTTCAGAATACAGGCTATCTATAATCCAACAAAACGGCCGCGCTCTCGTAAATCTCGCGGCAGTATCTCCGCTCATTTATAGTTGGTTCGTCCAACGAAAAGAGTGAGACTAGTGATAAAAAGAGAGAGAGAGAGAGAAAGATAGAAGTGCTCTCTGTGTTAATGGAGTTCGCCGCGAGCAAACGCGCCACGTGTGAAAGACTTCTCGCGGGGACGAACTTCCGGGAAATGTCCGCTTGTCTACAACACGTGTGCAAAACGCTCGCTCGCGAAATACGGGCGACTCAATTAAAGCAGCCAAGTTCCCGAGAGATTCGCGGAGCAAAGACTTGTGTAGAGAGAAGGCGGAGAGAGGTGTTGACAATTAGACGTCTCTGCTTTACTTTCACAATTAACCCTCGGACGCGCGCTCAAAGCACTTTCCCGCAATGTTAAATGATACATCCGCTTCGGCTCTCGTGAAATGCATCCGGGGTTTAACTTGTGGCTCGCTGATTTTAATTTAACGATACCGCATCTCCACTAGATAATGGATCAGCTTTCACTAATCAGGTTTAATAATTTTAATTTAACAATGCGACGAGAATTTCCCTTAACCAAATGATTGATTAACAACCGCGTGCTATACAGTTTTAGTATTCAGTAACAATATTAATATTCTACAATAATGAATCTTTTAAATAATTGATTAACTTTGATTAATTAGGTTTAACGATTTTATGGTAAAATAAATTACGTGAATCTCATATAACCTCGTCAGGCTGCGAAGTCATATAAATCGCGAGATAATCATCGTTCCAATTAATATTAGTCATTGGCTTCTGTAACATTTATTTGTGTTGTTACGCTTACATTTCCTAATTATATTTATATAAGATAATAATAATGATTTTATAATATAAATATTTTACACGACTTTGTGTGTCAAACCAAATTGCGAATTATAATTGTTCTTTGTAGCGTTGTAGAAATAGTTTACTTTTCTAATTTGACGACTAAATGCGACAAACATGGTTAAATTTGTTTACATCAATCAAAAAAACTTGCGTAATTTAAATAGATTTTGCTGAACTTTATAATAAAATGACAATCAAATATTAGTTAAAATCTATTTAAATTGAGTCAAAAGCTCTCACATTTCATACAGTAGAGATGCGAATTTTAAAACTGTCGATAGTTGGCACTAAAAATAAATAAATGTGTGTATGTTTTTGTGTGTCTGTGTGTGTATTATGTTTGATTATTGATCGTAAAAAGAGGAACGTCTTTCGATATAGGCGATAATCGACAAATGTCGTGTCAAAGTACTCGTATTTTGCGAGCGGATCGTCCATAAATCGCGTGTTATTATCGGAAGTTTCTCTACAATGGCTGTCCCCGTAATCTACCGGGTAGATTCACAAATAGGTGGACCGGTTATATGGAGCAACCTCTACTAGGCCGTTATTTGCGTCCTCGAATCGATGGCAACCGGCAATCGAAAGCTACACGTAACGATTCATTACAGGCGAAATATATGAACAGAGAGACCGGGCGCATCGGAAATACTCTGTAAGTAGGTTAACCGGACGGCTGCAATTTTAGTCGGAGTATTATTAGAAAAGCCTCCGGGACGCGCGCCTCCGTCTATAAATCTTGGCTAATTTCAACGGATACATGCAGCAAGGTAGCATTCGCGGCGCAATCACTCACTTCGAAAGCCGTTTCTAGTTTTCCATTAGCCGCAAGATTCTTACCGTCGACACGAAAGCGGTTTTATCGCTTCACCATATCGGATTTTTTTTACAAATCGAATTGTTCTTTCAAAAACATCGAACTGATGAAAAATACAATTTCGTGAAAAATACACGATATCGAATGTCAAAATTTGGTTTCCGATATTTAAGTGTCTATTTAGCTAATTTCGATACTTCAATTCGATAATTGAAACGCACAATCTTAATTGATGAAAAACACACGTGTAATCGCTTTTATCGACACTATTTTTTCACGATAAATATCGAAAACACTATCAAATTTTTCATTGCTCTGTTCGCTGTACGATATGTGTCATTTATGCTTTGTCTCATTTATAATATGCAAGAGAGAGTGCAGTTTATTAATGTATCTATTTTAATAATATTACAGCTACATGCGCTGAATTATTATTAGCACCTCTCAATTATATTATTGTTACAAAACCGTCACGTTCACGTAACACAATTCTACATTTTGTATTATATATAATGAAACCATGTTGTTAAAAACGATGATAAAGTTAGAACGTTAAAACTAAAATTACAGCTGCATATTCCGATTTGTTATTGACAATTCTTAGCTATTATCGTTACGAAAGTTTCGATCGCATAAAAATTTAACGTCTGCTATATATATAAAAAAATGATATCAACAACAATGACATATTTAGAAACTTGAAGCTAAAATAAAATAACGTGGATATCATTTGATTTTAATACATTATAACTTTCTGTAACATTACACAAATATTCATTAAATTATGAGTACGAAATTTTTTGTTAATATATATTTTACACGTCGATATAGAGAAACTACATTTTGAAATCTTCAGGTTCTAGAATGGCGTGTTCTTCGGAGTCTACGTCTTTACCAGAGCTATAATTGCTTGCGATCATTCATGGCAGAAACGCGATCTTGTTAGTGTCATGACGGGACGAGAAGACAGAGATTACCGGGCTCTCGCTACAGAATTTCCGTATCGCGCGCGGTTAAGTGTCGTCTCGGGGCTCGAATTGCGAGAAATTAGCTGGATCGGTTGTATGAGCACTTAACACGATTGATTCCCTTGAATACGGCAATTCATGTAAAGGCTTTACCCCCTTTCGCAGCCGCGCCCTCATCCCTTCTATCCTCGACAGGATCATTCAAAGGCGGTATACAGAGAATTTACATGTATACATGTATGTACGTGTGTGCACGTGTGCGTGTATGTGTATATATATATATATATATATCTGCTTGTCTTCTCCATTCGAAACGTTTCTCGAGAAGATCATAACAAGGTATCAGAATAGTGTGTACATCCGATCAGGCCCTGTTAATTGAATAGTTATACGAGAAGCAATCAAATCTGTCACTTTACAATTGCAATTATTTTAGAATGCTATCTACTCGTATTCAGCTACATGCAGAGAGAGAGAAAGAGAGAGAGAGAGAGAGAGAGAGAGAGAGAGAGAGAGAAAGAGAAAGAGGAAGCAATTCAAGATTTAAAAAGCGATAATCTTACAAAATTACGTCTGATTAATCTTTTCGATACGACAACACACGGTTCACCGAAATATTAAGTATTGTATATGATATTGTAGAGATTCACATTTATACAACTAATATAATGAAATTTAAATAATATAATTAATATAAAGTTAATGTGGCGTCACAATTTATATGTAAGCTTTTTAAAGAGAGCAATATTAAATCGATCTTTTATTATTAGCCTCTTCAATAACGACGTGTAAAAAAAATCACGCATGAAGTTATGAAGGCATTAAAAGAAGAATAAACTGAATCATATTTTCCAATAAGTTAAAAGTTGATACAATTTGTGCAGATATTGGTTTAAACGTGCGTTTAGTTAATATTCAAATTGTTCTAACGTTTTGATCAGTCAAGCTTATATAGTTATTATCGATAAATACAGTGAAAACGAATGAACTCGCGCGTTTGAATATTTTTCACGTACGCGCTGTTATTGGTTTTGTAATTGCTTTTAGCGCAAGAGAGAGTGCACGGGAGAGTGCGGGCGGAGATTGGCGCTGGTTCCATCAGTACGTAACGCGAATGGAATAAACTATTGAATTCGGGCGTATTAATTAATTTTCATATTTGATGCCGATGTGCCGCGATGCACTGTATGGCAATTGTCAGGAATTACATATTTTTCCGTCCCGCTAATCGGCGAATTGTAATTACATTTTCAGAAAAGCCGGATGGACGTTCGGCCGGCGCTTTTCATAGACGTACCGTGTGTCGCGATAATCTATATTAAACACGCAAATTAATTGTTTCATCCGAATTTAATCATTTACTTAATTAATATCATGCGGCGGTCGGAGCGGTTTGAAATTCGCAGATTGTTTAAAGCGATCTCGCGCGGTGGAACTTTGTCGTAAACAGGAACAACAAACCGTTATTACGCGAAAAACGAAAACGGAGAGTCGATTGTGAAAATTTGAAGTAATGAAACGCAATTGTGTCATAGAAGGGAGGAAACAATTTTCGAAAAAATATGGGAAAATATAATGCAATTTTTAGTAGAGCGTCTAATGGCCCGTTTAATGTAATCACCGACCAGCTTTAACTTTCAATTACGTAATCGGAGGACTATGTCGCTGATTTTATTCACGATCGAGACACACCACCATTCTTAATTCGGTTTTCCAACCGTATCCAGAGCGCGTATAGAGAATGCATGCGCGATTTTGTGCACGTATGCACACGCCCGTCTACGAGTCGCCCGTAGGGCGTATTCGTATATACACGCTTACTCACGCACTCGCGTCCCTTTGCCATTGCCGATCGATAAGGGTCGCTCTCGCGTTTGCACATTTGCACGCGTCGCACTTGCAGCTTCCGCATACACTCGTGCACGTGCAAAACGCGCGCGCATACACACACACACACACACACGGACATATGTGCACATACGCATGTCAGACTGGAAATACGTAGTGCAAGGTGCGAGCGCAGTCTGCGGCAGCCCTATCCACAAATTGGCGGCCGATCGAGCCACTAATTATTCGGATCGAACGTGTTTTAAAAGCTGGATGCTTACGATCGATTTACGGGACCGCCCGAGGCGGAAAGAAAGCCGGGTTGTACGGTCTTTCCTCTCGTAATCCTACACGGATCATCGCCGTCTGGTCTATTCGTCTAATCGGCCGTTTCAGCACGGCGGTCACGCGTGCGATTTAGACCGCGCGAATAAACGACGTGTTATATGTATCCGGTTAGAATTTTGATACGAAACGGACGAGAAAAAGACTAACCGTATCATTTTCTTAGTTGAACATTTTTGGGATATAATGACAGTTTGGAAATATTTTTGCAAAAGTATCTTATAATAATAGATTTAACATCAGTGCATTTTTTATTTTTATATTCTGTCTCCAATCTGAAATTGACTTTAAGTCTACAATATAAAAGTAGATCGTAAATTACACCTTTTTTTCCTCTCTCCTACATTTATATCTCAGCAATAAATAAAGACTTTTTAATATTTTTAAATCAAGTAAGAATCTTGAAATACTTTTAAAAGGATACATATGATGTTATCTATAATTGGAGTGATTATTTTAGAGACCGAAAATTTGGCTATTTCGCTGAAACTCATGTTACGAGATTACTTCGTAACATTTCTAGTAGATAAGCCAAGACATGTGCAGACGCGCAAGTAGATAAGCCACCGCTGGTGGTCGGACCGGAACGAGGCGAGGTTTCAGACAGTAGGAAGAGTTCAAATAGCAGCCATTGGCTCGTTGCAATTTAATTGTCCGCTAACGATCAGCTTACTCGGAAAGTTCCGGTCTGGAAAAGCGGTCGCAAACGGTTGGAAACAGTGTGTACGTGTCGCAAAAGGAGTGGCCTAATAGTATATGCGTTAATGAGACGGTATATTTTCTCGTCTGGGTATCTCTCCTCTCGTATCTCCCTCCCTTTCTCTCTTCCTCTATCTCTTTCTCCTTCTTTCCCCTTCTATGTAACTGTAAAGAGCATTTCCGGCAACGAGTCACGGTCGGATGCGTGCGAAATTACATTGCCATGCCGCGCGCTAAATTGTCCCGTAATCTTGAAACTAACGTTTCAACGGTCAACAGTTTGCGCCGCCAGCTAGCACTTAACGGCCATATTTAATAACTAACGGGACTCGGGCCGAAAGTTTGTCTCTACGCTTTGTCGCCGTTGTTCGCGCCAAGGTGCAAGACGATTCAGTGCATTTTCAGGAAAACATGTGCTTACGATATAGTGCTATAAAGTTATAATCTTTCGAGAGAACAATTAAAGTTGAGAAATATTGAGAAAGATTAAAAGATTGACGAAATACTGAGACTGTACAATATATTTACAAAAATATTATTATTTTATCATGAATATTTCCGTTGATTTTAAATCACGAGAAAAACAATTAAAACTTTCGTATCGGTCGTCGCGCGCGATGATTCGACGTAGCGTTCGAATTGAAACGCTTCGCTTTCACATTCGCCGATGCAATTAATTCTTCTCGCCGGCGCATAAATCGAGCCGCGACTTCTATGAATAACATCGGCCGCCGATGCGCCGGGCGCACCGCTTTTGTCTCGCAAGATCGACGACGCTATATCCGCGCGGCCGAACACATCCCGCGGCCGCAACGAATTATCGGTGGAAAACCAGCGCGTGTCGCGGGCGATAAATCGAAGGGGGCGTCGGTCGCGCGCCCCATCGATCTTCGTCAGAACGACGCGCGAGACCCATACAGCGAGAGAAAAGCGGGACGGGCGTGCCAGGAGTCGGTCAGGTTAACCAGAAAATTGCAAGGCACACACAAAACTCGACTGCACAATGGAATCTTAATTCCGCGAGAGCAGTGGAGTTGAATTCACTTCGGCCCTGTGCTCACCCTCTCCCCTTCCTCCCCCGTCTTTCCTCCGCGTCTTCGCTTGCCCTCGTCATTTTCTTCCCTCCTTCTCTCTCTCTCTCTCTCTCTCTCTCGTCTCGCGTCTTATTCTCTCTCCTTCGTAATTAGGAAGCAAACAGAGCGGCGGTCTTGCCAAGTTGGCGGAGTCGGAGATGAAACAGCAGTTTCCGTCCGCCCATCCTTCTTCCGCCTGCGCCGTAGCACCTCAAGGGAGTCTACGGCCCCCCCTTTTCCCCCTTTGCCCGCTCGTTCCCTTCCAAGCTACGACTCTCCATCCCAAACCAGCCATCACATTTTCCGGTGTGTCGACGGGCCACCTGACTCTCCGCTCTTCGACTCCGGTACGATTATGTGGAAAGAGCAGGCCGCAAAAGGCGGACAGTATAATTCACTGCCAAACGCAGACCGCCGTTAGCGCGCGTTATTTCGCCTTCTTTTCCTGTCTTCTGTTCTTTTTATGACGCGCGGCGCGATACCCCTCCGGGAATAGAAGACAGAGAAAGAGCGAACCCGACGCGAGAGATGGAGAGTGAGTTCGTCTTACTAAGGTCGTCGTCATTTCGCGACCTTTCAAGTTTTTTTTTTTTTTTTTACGGTGTAATTATCTCGTGCGTGTCAATTGCCGTCGCTCTGCAAACGCTCGGATATCTTCGTAGCGATCGAAATGTCGGGAATTTATAGCGACATCAGTTAATGACTCGATGTCGTGCTATCGAATCATGGATCCACGCGTACGTCGCGATAACGAAAGTTGAAGAAGTCCGTGTGAAGAAATGAATTCTTACAGCTATATATAATTTAAGATTGTTTCAAATCTTAATGGTGAGGTGAAATCTCAATCTAATGGAGAGATATTTTGTTAGTTTAATTTGTTTATCTGTAGTTAATTTTTGTTCTCAGCTAATTATTTTTTTTCCAACATCTTTATAACTTTTTGATTATTTTTTCTATTGCAAAGACAATCGTGAGAGCTGAAAAGTGGTCAGCTTTGCTGCAGCTTTGCTTGGAAAAACTGCATCGCTGCATAAAATACATGCAATGAAAACTACGGCGAGGGTTAAACATCGACGCGCTCGAGAGAGACGTACGCGCGTGCGCTCGTGCACATTCATTCTGATTCGGGGATACAGAAAGCTCGGTCGGCTCACTCTAATTCCATAGAGTATCCCGAGGGAACGGCGACGAGGAAAGAGGAAAATGGATTGCCCTCGACCCCGACGCCGCGCAGAGCCGAAGTTCTTTATTCAAAATAATACGAGGCGCGCAATTATCATTGTTGTTCCCGAAATGCGAGACGCGCGAGAGCCAGGAAATTGCTATCTTCGATATCGCCCGCGATAGTTTTTATTAATTAAAGAAAGCGCGAAGAGAGTGAGATAATTTTCATCCGCGGTGCATACCGATGCCGGTTAAAGTCGACGCGATCGCGCATTCGCGAGATCGAAATTTATCTCTCAAGAAAGAAAGAAGTAAGGACGCGCGAGCGTGTTCGAGAGATAAATGGTAACAGGTGGTATTCGAGGGTGCCGTGTAATAAGTTTTCGCGTGGACTAAATGCGAACCTATACCGTCCGGTTTTTACGGCCCGCCATTTTTCATTGCCCCGCTTTTCCTCTTTTTCAGCAATTGCCGAAGTCCCGAAATAAAATGCGACGACGCGGATTACTGCTTCCTCGCACAGACTGCGCCGACGATTTCGTTAAACTACATATATCTTTATTTTATATTGCATTCTATATATACATATATATATACATATATAACGCAATATAAAATAAAGATATATGTATAGTTTAACGAAATATATATATAGAATGTAATATATATTTTTAAATGTGATATATTTTTAAATATATTTTTAAATGAATAAAAATATATATTATATATTTTTTATCTCTATTTTCTCTTTTAGTTTCTCCAGATATCTGCGACAGAATTGTGTAATAACCAACTTTCAACAAGAAAGTTATGATAAAATTATCTTGAACAATTTTATTAACATAGAATATGATTTGTCTGATTGCACACAATTTTTATCATTTAATCTTTTTGAGGAAACTGCGGTAAGAAATGTCTAAATGTGGAGGTGAAATCTGTTTAAAAACTTGGCTGTCCCTTATTTCAGGCTGAAAGTTCCCCCCTACTAACGTTATCTCCCTTATCGTCTTTGCGGTTTGCGAGAGATCATGGCAATTTTACTTGAGCGACAAAGCGCTTATTCCAATTCAGGGTTTAGAAAAGTTAGTCCCCTCTCTCCGTGAGAGGACTTTTTTAATTAAAGTCAGAAATAAAGGTGTCGAGAAAACGAAATGCCACATCTAAAGTTTCCGCCAAGCCAGGATTTGCTCCAACGTAATCTTTTCGGCTCATGAAATCATTCTCCATAATTTAACCAAGCGTCGCTCATCCAACTTTTCGTTATTCTCTTTCGTACATTTCACACAAGTACATATTATTATTAGGGTACATTATCCTGGATTGTATAATTTGAAAACGTTATTTTATGATTTCACAAAGCTTAAAAGAATTCTTAAAAAATGATAAAAAGTTCGCATTTTTTTTTTTTTCTAAAAAACGCACTATAGGAGAAGTATAAATATTTAAATGTGAATATAATTTACACATCTCAAAGTGCACAAGAGATTGTAAGTTCAGACAACGAGAAAAACAATTATAAGACGCATTGTTAAGTCTGGGGGTTAAATTCTTTGAGCGAAAATCAGCGATCTAACTCTCTCCCTCTCTCTCACTCTCTCTCTCCGTTTAAATACATTATGGTGCTCATGATCCTTATCATTTATCTTTGCAGAGGCTTACGTAAATCTGGGGGCCGCGCTGATTTCGGTCGGACGCGGCACGGAGGCGGCTGCGGTTTTGCGCGCCGGTGCATCCTTGGACGGATCCGGTCTGAAGGACAAAAGGGCTCACGAGGCGGCCAGGGTGCAGGCCCTCCTTCAATTAGGCGCGCTGTATGCCGATCAGGGTAGATTACAAAGAGCCCTGTCAGCGTACAGGGAAGCCCTGCGCTCCCTGCCGGATCACTATCCACCTCAGGTTAGTAGTCCGCCGCTTCCTCTTCATTATGTCACTAAGGCAAAATAACTTGATGCGCGCGCGAGAGAGAACTATGAATACTTAGATACCACGATATAGTTAGTAAGTGCCTTCGAGATCACGTCTTCATTTGGCTTCGAGCGATTTTATGCAATTTCTCTCTCCCTCCGTTTCCTCTTCCTCTCTTCCTTCCTTCCCCCTCTCTCTCTCTCTCGCTCTCTCGCTCTCTATTTCTATCTCTATCTCTCCGAAAATTAGGTATAATGAGATTCATGTCGACAGAGCACGTATCGATTATATATCGGTACAACTTGTACCGCGGTTGCGCTAACATAATTTGATTACACCAATAACTTTGAGACAGAATTTAGTTACACTTATCAGATGCCAGTAAGCGGAATTGAATTTATATAGAGAGACCTAACGAAATTATCAATCGAAATTGACTGAAGAATAAGGTTTGGAAATCTATTATATCTCTTTCGACAAGAAATATCATCGTACAAATTCTCTGACTCGCAGACGCGACAGTTAACTGCAAAAACGATTGCCATGAATTGTTCTACCTCTCTTGGTCGATTGCACTCCGGTCGATTAACAAACCGGGAAACGCGGTAAACCACTCCGAACGATACATCGAGAGCGGTCCGTAAGAAAGTAATCAACTCGAAACAGATTTCTGATGTTTTCGTCGGCCGACCCTTCGATTGCTAATTGCTTTCCAAGATTATTGCTGCCTCCGCTACACCCGAGGCAATTCAACGTTCTCCGCTCAATCATCGTCTGCACCACGCAAAGCGATACACTCGTTGGTTCGCTTGTTCTTGCGTTCAGCATGACGATCGGAAAGAATGAACAAAAGTGTATTTTCATCCTGTGGAGAACTTTACGTAAACTATATATTAGAACAACTAGAGATCTCCATTCAATTTAATTGTTATACTGTTCTTAGCTTCTATGTATATACGGTGAATTAAAACTAAAAATTGATAGCAATTCAAAATCAATATCAGAACATTGAAGCAATATGTGTGACATATTGTTTTAAACATTCTTATAAATTAAACATTCTATAAAGAGCGGGGAAGAGAAAATGTTTGAAAAAAAGGAGATATAGGAAGGAGAGATGACTAGAGGTTGGCTCGTGACGATGACATATTTCTGAAAGCATCGATATTTCCGAACCACCGAGTACGTGAACAGTATCATATTCCCGGTAACCATCCTAGCGTCGCTTTTCCGGATCTCTCCTCTCCCCTTGAAAAATCAGGAAAACGCTCCTCGCGATCCATTCACTCGCCGCCTTTCTCTTACTTTCTCCTTCTTTTTATTTTCCCTTTTTTTTCTCTCTCTCTCTCTTGTCGCCACCATTCCCGATGCAATCCCCGACCACCCGCATCGCAACGACGCACAGGGCGAACTTCCCGCGAATTTCTCTCAGCGTAGGGTAGCTTTACCCGCCGTCATCCCCGACTTTTCTCTCGTCCCTACCCTCCTCCTCGTGCGTCCTCTTCCGCTTTTCCTCGCGCGTCCGTTCCCCGTCGTCCCTTTCTTTCTTTTCTGTTTTCACAATCCACCCTCAACTTTTTGAACGTAACGCAAGCGAAGCGACAACATCGGATCGCGCAACGAGACCAGGAGCTCCTCTCGCGCGCGGCATCGACGCCGAAGCGAGAAGTTTGCATTTTTACGAGACACACTCCGTACCCTCTGGCGTACCCCCGTCTGAACCGACCGATCGACCGACCATCCCCTGTTTCCTTTCTTTTCCCGTCTTCTCTTCGTTTTACATGCTACAGCCGCGTTTTGCTCGGCGCATCGCCGTGGAATTCCTACGCGACAATTTATTCGAAAAGTATTTTTCGCCTTTCCGTGGTTCTCACGCGCTGCTGCAGGCACGTGTACGTATGTGCATGTATATATACCTAAGGATATATATATATGTGTGTGTGTGTGCGGAAGCATATGCAGCGGAGACGCTGCAGATGCGCCAAGAAACTGCGAGAGCTCGGACGTACGGAGTTCCACGATTTTTCCACGAATATACGCCGACTACCCGACGTGCCATGAACCTCGTTACGCGTCGAGATAAAATTGTCTACGTGTCCTCGCCGCCGAGAGCAGTAAACGCAGAACTTTATTTTCGCCTCTATTAACTATTATGAATAACGCGTTTAGGAGATTTCCACAACAGAGAGATTTAATAAATAGGAAAAATTTTTTTTAATACGGACGACAAAAAAACAAATTTTATAAGTAAACACATTTTATTTTAATAAATATATAATCAATATATACAGAAATATGTATTCTAAAAACAAAATCTACTACTCCTGCTTTCATATATTAATTGAAGATTTTATTCTTTACTTTGTGTGTGTGTGTATATTGGATATAGTTTTAGAGTAGATA
The DNA here is from genome assembly GCA_963971435.1 of Lasius platythorax. Taxonomy (NCBI): domain Eukaryota; kingdom Metazoa; phylum Arthropoda; class Insecta; order Hymenoptera; family Formicidae; genus Lasius; species Lasius platythorax. Next base: position 7,549,785 of record OZ020546.1, read on the forward strand.
GCGTATTTATATTTTAAAGCTTTCACATACGTAACTTTCGGATATTTTCCAACATTTTTGAGACTGCATGCATTGAAACCGGGCGACTGAACCGCTATTTAAAAAATGGCTCGAAATAATAACGGTTTCAGCTGTCGCGTTACCAATGCGATTTGACGTGAAAGCAATGTTTGTCGATCGTGAGTGACATAACAGTTGCAACGTCAAAGTACGAATTCTATGCACGTGTCAAATGCAAAACGCGTCTATAGTTATCGATGTGAATGCGGATGAATGAGTCGCGCGCATACATATAGCCGCGCGGAAAATTTAAAAGAAAAGACATTAACCGCGCGATTAAAACGCGCATTTAAATTGAATAAAGCATTTCTCCGACGTGAAACGTGATGTCGCGACGTCATTGAATAATGCCGCCTTGGAACGTGACCGCGGAATAAGAAACGGGACCGAGAGAAATAGTTCTATCCCAGCGCGCGAAATTAGGTGCGTTCATCTCGATATTTCGCTTTATTCACTCGACATAATTTCCCATTCGAGCCTCATGATTGGCAATCGCGACAAAACGAAAAGACGAGGAGACTCGCCCAGCATTGGCACGTTTCCACGCCGAACTTTTCCTCGCCATGCAGTTATTCGCGCCGTCGCGTCTCGCGTTCACCTAATTGATTAAACCTCCTTCTACCTCTCTTTCTCTTCATCTCTCTTTCTCGCCGGACGGCAGAGAATCCGAAATATCTGATATTACACAAATTGAAATTCCTCTCTTTAAAACTTTTTGCATTCCGTCCCCATCGACAGCGGCACGGTTTTATTCGATTGCCGGACGTAAGTCGCCTCCCTCTTCCCGGTGCTCTTACTTCCGGAATTACTATTTCCGAAATGGAAGTCGAAGAGAGACGATTCGGGAGGAAATCGTTATGAAAATACTCCACAAGTCGTTTATCCCGCGAAAGTTTCGAGTGCACGGCCGCCGTTTCGCATATATGCGCATAAAGGGGTATTTCGCAAATGCCTCCCTGAGAAGTCGTATATTTCCGAAAGTTTCAGGAACATAATTTGCTTCAAACGAGAAAAAAATTTTTTTTACATGAATAGCGAGTAAGATTATTTCAGATTAATCTAGTGTGTTAATAATAATGGTACTTTTTCAAAAGATTCGTTTGCACACAATACATATAACTATTAAATAATTATTTCGAAAAAATTGTTCTTTCTTGTATCTAAAAATTTGCTAAAAAGTAACTATAATATTTTACCGCGAAAACTTTCCTAGACAATTTTTCTTTCGAATTTATTTCACAAAGAATGAAAATAATTTTATACTTGCAACATATGTACATATACATATGATAATTTAAAATATATCGTTGCTAAGTGCTCGCTGCTATTGTGAAAGTTTAATTTTATTTTTAGTTTCTCCGAGATAGAAATCGAAATGTCTCGTTTTCACAGTCGGTTCGACCTACTTCGAGCGAAATTACTGATAAGTGATTCCTTAGCCTGCACGTGTCTCGCAACTTAACTAAGTTGCAGAAGAAAAGAGTCGTCACAACGTTGAATTCGCAATTTCTGTTATTTTTGAAAAGCGGGTTTCCTTAATACGACACGCCACATTTAGGACATCTCCGGAGACCCGAGAGAGCTAGGAAGCGTATCTTAAAAATTCGCAAGTCAGAACCTCCATCAACGGAAATAGCCAGTCGATACGGTAATAGCCGTCAAACCGCATTTCGGGCACCTCAAATCGGAATCGTCGCCAGCACCATTGCCATCCCCCGGGGACAGGAAAATGGCCGGCGAATCGTAACTTTAAATTGGCCGTCCGAGTGATATCGGGTGGCTCAGGCGAAACGGCATCGACCGTGAGAAGAGAGCTTTCGTCGAAACGAAACGATCCCGCCGTTTTTCCGTCCCCGAGTTATTGCTTCTCCGCGATTTTCGGGGAACTTTGCCGGCATCGCGCTCGCATCGAGTTATAATATCCCCGACTGAGTACTTCGATGAACTTTCAGCGGCTTCTAGCCACCGATAGGACCACGGCGGGACTTCCTTCCGAAACCTTCTCTCAGTCGAGAAGTGCCTGCGGGAATTAGATAGCGAAACTTCCAAAGCATCCCCCGGTCATAAGTCGATGGAATATTTCATCATTTAATAAAAGAGCCGTTGCGCGCGCCAAATTATCGTCGTTTCTCAAATTTCGTCCGGACTATAAGGATATTTCTTTTTACATGTTATGAGAGAGATAGAAAGCAAATTTTGTACTTATCAAACATGCTGCACGATATATATGTATATAATTTCTATTTTATTATTATATTACATTAACGACTTATGAAGATAATTATTATGCGTTTTATATCATAACAGACTTCAAGGTAAACCAAGCCATAAAATCAAATGCTTACAAACGAGAAATTTTATATATAATGAAAGAGAGATTATATATTATATTTATATAACATTTATATAATAATTTATAATCGTGATTACAATTATTTCCACAATGAGTTAAACAACAGCAAATGACAAACGGAGGTTTCATCCCAAATGACGATGATAAAAAACGCGAACAGCCGGCGGGTATTGTTCTTTTGTTCTCATTGCAAATAGCCTTGACGTAGCATAATTCATTACTATAGCTTTGCTTAAGACCGCATTAATTAGTACTTAGCAATTAGCCGGTGCTCGTAATACGTTACTCTTAAGTCCGCGCGATTTATCATTCTCGTTCTATTCGAGAAATTAAAACCATCTTCATGCTGAGCGGAAAAATGTCAAAGAGTAAGAGAAGCGAAACGGCATCAAAAAGTATATTCTTCTTGAAACATTATATCAATATATTGTATGTGTCCATTAAACGCATTAAACTCGGATTGAATTACACGTTAAATTCGCATATTTTGAAGAAACAAAATTAATACTTTTAATCGGAAAATATATATATTTCTCAATAAACGATGCTATTCACAGAATCATTCATACACATATCGTCTTTCATTACGCTCAGTGATACTGGAATCTTGGGTTAAAAAGAAAATGCAGATATCACTAGAGTTTTACGATGTATCGGGAAATAAATAAAATTATATTACGATATATTCATAAGTATTTTATAAAATTTCATAATTTTGGAGGAAAGGACGCTTAAATCGGATTTTTTAACTTACCGTATCGCTAAATTTCTTACATGTACCGTTCCTTTTCGATGCTCCAGATATTTCGTTGCTAAAAATATGTTAGCCGCGACGGGGATAAAATGCGATATGTGTCATTTATTTATTTCCGAACACGGGATATCCATTCGCTTTCGCCTTCGGCATATCGAAGCGGTTCAGCCGCGATTGATTTCGTCGGTGGAGGCGCGGAATCCTGTCGAAACTTTTCCATCGCGGTTTTAGTCTCGATCGAATCCCCTTCCATCCGTTTCCGGCCCCCTTTTACGAGACATCAATTATGACCGACAAACTTTGCGACTTCGCATTCATCCCCGCGGGATAAGTAGCGGGACGGAAAGTTTCGGAGGAAAATCGCCGGTACCGGCTGGCTGGCTGGACTGTCGTGGCGCGTAACGAAAAATTAATAACCAGAAACTTTTCCCCTTGCCGAACCATTTAGCTCTGTCGATACGACCGCATGTCGGAGGAGGGAGAAGGGGGTGTATGTGTTTAACGTCAATTCGATTATTTAATTATGATAATTTGTGGTTAATCGCACATAAAATTTTTTGAAATGTTAGAGAGAGAGATCTCTATAAAAATAAAAGACACAATTTATATAAATTATTCTAATATAAATTGTGATTGAAAATATGAAGCGGATCTTATATATCAATTAAATCACTTTATATAAATTTTTTATACACACAATATACTCGCTTATAAATTCCAAATAATTTATTTTTACAAAATATTTCTAGATAGATATAACATTTGCGAAATTACTAATTAATTAGTTAAATTATTAATTAGAACAGCTTAAAAAATTACTGTGTTAAATAGTTGATATTCTCGTTCTCTTTTCTCATCAAAAGAGAATATGGTGCCTAATCGTTCCTGTCACACCTACCAAACGCGGTTTTGTATTAAAAATGCGGCGGTTATAATCGGACCTCGCTTGATCGAATTCGTCAGTTGATTAGCAATTAAACAGCTAAATCAGCCGAACGATTAATTGTGTAAATCGTTTTAATAATTTAACAACGCCGACATAGTTTCAATCCGGCCGCAGCCAAACGTCTCTGTGCTTTGAGCAGTGTTTCCATATAAAATGTATTATCGCACCATTTCTGTCAGACACAGTAGTTCGTTTAATTCGCAAACAAACGAGCACCATATATTATACGTAAATATCTTACGGAAACATTCTTTACAATTTCGACAATGTATTTTAATGTCACAATTACTTTCTTTGATTACAGAAATTCCGCATTAAACATACATATCTTAAAACAGAAGCTTTTTGTTTTAATAAAAATATCCAGAGCATTAATATCAAAATTTCGTAATAACATTTGTTATAACTAAATTTCGTCGATTCGTTGATTAAATCTGTTAAAACGAGCTTGAAAATTGTTTCATTATTCATTATCATTACTGGAACTTCAATCAGCGCTAACGAGAATATCTTACAGTGACATGCGAATAGACAAGAAAAATTAAAAAGTAATCATATAAAAAGTTTTAATAAAATAAGAGTCCGATTTGAGAGCTATTCGATAAAGCTCTCAAAAGATATGTTTAATGCAGGATTATCTGTCAAAGAAAGTAATTGTGACATTAAAATACATCGTCGAAATTGTAAAGACTGTTTTCTTAAGATATTTACGTACAACATACAGTTATCATTTGTTGCGAATTAAACGAAAATATCTAACAGTGACATGCGAATAGACAAAGAAAATTAAAAAATAATCAAATAAAAAGTTTTAATAAATTAAGAGTCCGCTAAAGCTTTAAAAAAGATATGTTTAATGCAGGATTTCTGTAATCAAAGAAAGTAATTGTGACGTTAAATTAAATCGTCGACATTGTAATGTAAAGAACGTTTTCGTAAGATATTTACGTATAACAAATAGTTCTCGTTTGTTTGCGAATTAAACAAACGACTGTGTCTGACAGAAATCGTGCGATAATACATTTTATATGGAAACACTGCTCAAAGCACAGAGATGTTGAAAGCTGCGGTCTGTTTGAAACGATGTCAGCGTTGTTAAATTATTAGAAAACGTATTGTTATGTGTGTATTAGCATTATTGCGATGCGATTTATCGAAAAAAAATTTTTTAAACATGTTTTTTTAACATGTTTGAAATATAGCCGGCATAAATTCTAACATGTCGAAGTTTAACACCCATGATTTAAATTTTATTGCTATTGTGTCGCGACGTATAATATGTCTGCGCCCAGGATAATAGTGTCGCGATAACGATATGGCAAACAAAAGGCTCTGGGCGCGACGAATTTTTCGGAAAAATTCTCGACATCGGTTGGGAGTCGCGTCAGATCGACAAACCTGGCTGTCCGAAAAAGAAAAGGGCTACGAAGAGACACCCTCATTTTACATATCGTTTTAATAACAGAGGGTCGCTTTGTACGGCAGTGTTTGAGTGGCTAATTAGGTGCTTGCAGCCCCTCCGACAGGCGCACAATGCTGCTCGAGGTAATTTCGCAACCCCTTTCTGTCTCCTACCCTCTTACGTTTTTTCGTTCTCGCTTCTTGATAGCAGCTTAACGAAGTCTCTCCCTTCCCTCCCAGCCTTTCCCCGAAGGGTGCATATATTGCACTTCTCTCTCGCAAATATATATATTATACAATCGTCAATTCATCAATCCGCGCATCAACTCCCTCCTTTCGATCCTTACACTCTTACACTTAGGAATGAGTTTTAACTGTTCTTTTTCCGGATATAGTGCTTCGTAATTCCGACGAAGCGGCGAAGCTATTTCTTTAACGCTTTAACGGCTCTCGCTACCATCGATCGACGGCAAGATCGATAAGTGGAGAGTCAAAAGTAAAGAGAAACTTTTAACCTTATCAGAATGAGAATTAAGGGCGCCTATAAAAGAGCCGTCCCGACAATTATTTGCTAGTAACAGTTTGGAACGGTTAAAAGGCTATTGCGAGCTACGGCTTGACTTACGATCTCGAATGAGAGAAAGGTTTTGAGTAATTGCGGTATACTGTATTGCTAATAAACCTTCTTATATTTTCCGCGATAACTGCATAGTAGCTTTAGTCATAAAAAACTAATTTAATTATGTAATAATATAACAATTTTCTTCGCACGCATATTTTATTTTAAAATCGATTATTTCAAAATATGATAAATACCTTCATCCACACTTGCCTTTTCAAGGAAACGTGAAACTAGAATTAGAAACGAGACAAAATAATCGTCGCGACTTTTCTCGCTCGATTTTGCGATTCGCCTTGATATTCCGGCGAAATGGCAAAGGTCGATCTACAATCGAGCGCAAGAAGTAACGAGAATATTTCCAAAGTCACCAGAGAGAGAGAGAGAGAGAGACTTTCCTGAACGCGAGAGATGTGTGCTCCCGGCGATGTACTTTGCAGGTCATTCTATCTATCTACCTGCCTACCGGTCGCCCGCGGGGATCCTAATGGCTTCCTTAGGGCCATGCGAAAAACAGCGAGAAGCTTTTAAATTACAAGCCAACACCCCGGACCTCCCTCGCCCTCGTCAACCCTCCCATCCACCGCTCCCAACACTTTGCTCTCTCCCGTACGTTTTTGCTCGCGATTTTAATTTTAACGCGAGCCGCTGCCCGACACAAGCTCCGCATCGCGGCTGCCGCCGTTGCACTTTAATCTTCCAGAAGAACGCCCATTGTGCATCGTTCTCCCTCCGACCGTCCGCACCCACCCGGCCGTGCCTCCTTACTCTCCTTCCTCTTGCTGGCCTTCTGCGCGCACCTTTCGCAATAAAAAGAAAGCGAAGGGAGAGGAAAAAAAAAAGAGGAAGGGACGGAAGGAATTCCGCGGGCGGAACACCGCCTCGTGCCACTCGCGCGAATTAAGCACTCTCGCCTCGCCGTCACCCTTTGTTCCCGATATCGTCACGATGTTGCAACACGCTAACATTTTTTTTTTTCCTTTTTTTTTACTCCGTGAGATCTGCGGTCGTGTACGTGTATGGGATTGCGGACTTGCTGGCGGTGAGCATTTTTGAATCGTGGGAGCTTAAGAGATGAGTCACGATGCCATCTCATTTTGCGATTAAGGAAAACGGAAAATCATTGTGACTCACGCGATTGAGATATATTTTTTCGATACAAAAGAAATCTCTTTACATAAGTGAAAATAAAGGTATTATTATTACATCTGTTAGATGGTACCAAATGTGCATTAAACTTTTAAATATTAAGAAAATGATTTCTCGAGTTTGTTAATTTCGGGTTTAGTAGTTCTACCTCGATCGAGGAGCGATCTTAATCGGTGCGCGCCGATTTGCATTTGAAATAAATTACATGTTGACAGCTGGCGAAATTTAATTCGGGCATTGCCCGGTGAAGCATCGGGGGCGATTTATCGATCGGAGAATCCGGCTGATTAAGACAGTCCGCCGTGTCGCAAATCCATCCGACAGCCGTTCTCTGGTAGACGACGGGAAACTTACTTACTCACACCCGATCGTCCCGGAGCAAAACTCTCCAATTCTTGCCTATCTACGGCGGAAAGTCACCGAAACTTTGCGCCATGTGCTATCAAAGGGATCGGGAGGGGGGATCCGGATAGTAGTACGTAGTCGAACAAACAAGAAAGTCGAAAGAAGTAGAGCGAGAACACTCGGGGATCGGGATGCTGGCTGCGTCATCTTAAGGAAAAAGGGGGGGGGGATGTGTTTCGGGGATGTGATCGCTCGTTCGCATTTTCGATGAGGATCCACGAATAAATAAATTCGCGCGCGATTTACGATTCCGTCAATTACGGCGTCGGCGTCCTCCATATCGACGTGTATTTTCTCTAGAAAAAATAAAATGTGCTCGATGAAATAGCACTCTTTTGACTGACAATGATAGAAGCAGTCATTGTTCCGATAAATCAACAGAAGACCATTGTTCCGATGGAATTATACATTTATTGCATATTAATTCCTTGTTGTCGACAATTTTTAAAAACGATACAATATATTCTAGTTTTATTCTCCGACATTTTATTACCTCACACAATTACAGACTTTTATCATTATTAATACTCTGTAAAGATTTGAGAAATATAATACAAGATTTATAATATAAAACAAAAAATATTAAAAAATGATAATGAGGAAATTAATGATAATAGGAAATTTATCAATTATAATTGTGCGTCGTTCTTATAAATGTAATTATACTGGAGAAATAATCTTTTATACTACTGATAAAGACTATGCGAAAATGAAGATGATGGAAACGAATCTGAGCGAGTGTGCATTAAGCTTTCGTCGATGACGCTGAATAGGACAAAGCTCTAAACAGGTTCGGTATAGCAGCGCATCAAACTTTTTCCGGTTTAATCGAAGTCACCTGTTTCGGAGCTAATAAATGATAGATTCATAAATCACGCGCGCTCGTGGATTGGCTGATGATAGTCACCGTGGAGATGCAGGAGATCGTGTGGCAAAAAGCGGCGAGAAGAAGCGCGGAGATCTTGCGTCAAAAGGGTTCGATCCCTCGCCTCGAACCGGTCCAAGCTTTTGGGCGGACAAAAGGATGCGAGAGGGGCGAAGGGAGGAGGGAGAGCCGGCACCCGCAGAAATTTAGTTCCCAAAACGAGGGTCTAATCGCCGGCGCGATATCTCTCAGGACTTTACGATGCCGCGTGGCCCTGAACATATACACATACGTACACGTTTGTGTACGTGTATGCGCGTGTATGTGTAAGTGCAGCCCCCGAGGCCCCCCTACGTGCCAGCCCGCGCAGTAAAACATCGCCGGCAAGATTACACCGGAGTTTCGCCAGTTCCCGATGTTTTATCACGATGGCCCTCGGTTCTCCCCTCGCTTCTCCCCCTTCCTTCTCGTTCCACGGCGTGCACGGCTGGCGACGTTGTCCCGTGGAAAGTTAGATGAAACTCTACGAGAGAGCGGCGCGGCGGCGCCTCCGTGAATCTCGCTTCGGAAAGGTCGCATCTCCTAATCGTAATCCCGCGAAAATTCGCCGAAGAAATCGGCATCGAGACTATCTTCTTTTTTTATTTTTTTTTATTTTTTTTTCTAAGAGTGAGAATTATCTTGTCCAGAAAGTACGCCGCAGAACAGTACCGTGGCGTGTTTCCATGGACGTTGCGGTATCTGCATGAGAGAATGATAAATGGTCGAGATTGCGCGATGACTAGGTATACAACAATGAAAGCGTATAACAGTATCCGGGAAAGACAAGAAAGAATGTGTTTCGAACTCTCTAAGAATAATTTTTCTTCCGATAATGTTCAGTTGTTCCCGCCTCTCGCTAATATTTATTTCCGACGGAATTGCAGAAACAGCAATATAATAAAAGTTACAAATAAAACATCAAATATTATTATTATTATTGGTAAATAATTTATCGTTTCTTACAATATTCTGCAAATCAAGATTATAGTAAAATATAACTACCTAAAATATGTTACTATAATAACGAATCAAACGATCGAGAAGACTACAACTGTTCTAGAAAATGTTCATCGACACATTCTTGTTATCAAATTGTCATGCGATGGTATACATACAGCGAACACCACCCCTTGTCTCTTGCGAAGCCACCGGAAAATCATTAATAGCATAATGAGACGGGATCCCACATTGAGTGAAAGCCCGAAATGAGATGAAACCGTAATCCGCCCAATATTGGTTAGGTAAAACCCACCAGCTGCAATCGATCAAATTACTGGACCATCACATCTGCTGCTACTGATCCTTGCGTGTTCTGTGATGAAAAGCCGTATCAAAGCATCTCCCTTTTACCACTGAGCTTCCTATATAAGCAACAAAGATACTCTGACATTTTGTGCGCGCGTATTTCATTTTCTTATAAATCTAAAATTTATCCAAAATTGTATTTAAATAAGATTATTCTTAAAGAATATCGTTATTGAAAAATTAAATTTAAATCATTATTGAAATCAAATTATATAATTATATAGTTTCAATAATTAATTATACATTTAAAAGAAATTTACATCGTACTTTGAGATTATTGCGAGTGCATTAAAAATTGTCCCTCTTAAATAAGATCTTTAAAGTTTGGCTACACTCGATTGTATTATCAAACAGTTCTTGCCGTACGACATCAAAGCCTCACAACGACAATAAGATTACGACGAAGAATTAATCCATTTGCCGGGTGTACGTAATCAACCGTCTCATTGTTCCATTCAAAGACTTTGTCAAATCTTCTCCGCGAGACGAATAATCCCTATTCCAGTTCTCCGCGCCAAACGCGCGTTTGTTATCGAGTTACCGAACAGATGCGAGATTCGTGAAAGTTAGATATCGCGAGGAACTTTTCTGTAATCCGTCTACGACGGAGAATTCACCTCGGATGCTAATTTACGCGACTTTGTACACGCGCGTGTTCTGAATCGATTCACATGCGTTCACATAAAATGTCGATATATTTGCCCGTTTTACGCACGGAGGGATGTTACTCATCGGAAACTGAAGAGCTACCTATAATATAAGCCTCTAACTCCTAAATTTTCCAACTCCACTTTATTGCCGATACCCTTTTATGCACGAGAGCTGGAATATTTCGGATTTTTTCATTTTCATCGAGTCTACGTCACGTCTATATCTGTGCGATTCATCGCCAATTTTCCAACGTCGACATACGCTCGATCGTGCGACGAATTTACTTCCGGTTTGCGGCTTGGGGAGCGAGCATAGAGGGACTCCGTACCCTTTCGCGAATTGAAACAGCTCGAGAGAGCGATGCGTCGCTTTAATCCGATTATTTCCAGCTATTAGTTCTCTTGTCTATCGCACGTATATCCTTTTAGCCAGCTTTCGAACGTAGTCAGTCAGTCTAATTGCCCGGTTCGGCTTGCGCTGTCCTAATTATTTGTCCCGTTGCGAGAAGCAGTATGCAGATGTCGTCGACGACGACTACGACGACAAGCGGCTCTGCGACATCCTCAGCCACCTGCAACCTCTCTGCATTTCTCTCTCTCTCTCTCTCTCTCTTTCTCTCTATCGCATAGACAATCGGCGGAATCTGGAATATGCCGCGTTAGAGGTAGAGATAACTTCGTGCAGGCGTACGATTCGACGTAATTATCGACCGGATTAACCGTACCGCACCGTAGAAATTCTTCGCGCAATCATTCGCGTATTAATTCTACGGAATCTCTGACGGCAAGACGGAGATTTAATCTTGAATAATTTCTCGTTTTCAATTTCCGGAAAATGCATACGTATACTCAAAGTAATCTGTTACGTTTATTTCTTTTATTTGTGAATACATATACTTTAACTTATATCTTTTCAGAACTCTAGATTTTGCGATTGAAAAATTACTTATCAAATGATACTTAATGTCCAATATGCAAAATTTCAGTATTATATATAAAATTGTGGAATAAAATATTTGAACAACAATTTTAATAATATTTTTAATAATTGTGATTCTTAGAATTAATTAATTTAATTTTTCTTCTTGCTATACAGTTCTCATAGAAGGTTTTGCGTAAATATAAAAGAAGGATTTTTTTTTTTATACCATCTATAAAGGAACTTTTTAAATTAACCAGACGTTGCAATGCGACAGCAAATAACGATGCATAATATCGCTAATCCATTCTCCGTTTCCGTGATGCATCCGAAAATATTGATCATCGATTGATCGTCGTTCATTTAAATGCATATCGTAATGGGACGGACACGTAATTATTTAGAATGGAATTAATAGTAACGTGATTTTAAATGTGTCCGGCTAATGCGTGCCGCGTTTCCGAACGGTTTAATATCAGTTGGGACAATGTCCCGACATCCACTTAACTATTCAGCGATCCGACAATATTAATTCGCGTGATCGGGAAATGTACACACCGTCCATCCGGTCCGGCGATGACAGGATCGAGAAAAAATACATTCCTATTATTTTTTGAAAAGTCAAAACGTTCAGCATACCGTCGACTCCCATCATACAAGGCTTGATTAAACATTCATCGAACCGCACTATAAAGCAGACATTCCGGCCAATCGCTGGAAATTGCCGAATACTCGTTGACTGCGACATAAATGTAAACACGGATGGGAAAGCATCGGAGTAATTACGCGATGAGTGCGCGCAATAGCCGGATATTTTATAATTACAGGAAATTTGAAGGTTCGCCGAACGATGAGATGCATAATTGGAATAGCGGATATATACAAACTTAATTAGCCCTTAATTAAAAAAATCATAACGAATCGAAACGATTGCAATTAAGTTTCATGAGTTCATAACTGCACATAGCGTTTTTTTCAATTAATTGGCTTTACGTTGTCGGAAATTTAAGATTCAAGGCTTTGGATAGGAAATTTAATATCGAAAATGGAAAAGTTTCGCCTCGATATGTTCATGAATAAAAATTAATTTAAAATTCAGAGAAAGAATTGAGTCCTAAAGTGTCCTCGATAATTATGGGGAAAACAGTCTCTAATTCATCCCTCTCGAAACACATACGTCATTACGTCATACATATCGCGGTATTACAGTAAATGGGATGCGCGACCCCGAGATCATTATTCCTCAGCTCGGCGCAGAAAGGCGTGAGAACCATCTCGAGTGCATAAAAGCCGTGTCGATCGGTAGAAGCGGCGCTTTGTGTGCCGCGAGCTCGAGCGAGCATTATGCCTAAGCAAGTACGCGCAACATCCTTGAAAAGTAGTCCAAGTGAATAATGATCCGGAACAATGCGAGCGCGCACGAGGAAAGCCGGTTGCTTTACGCGCGCGCGACTTTGCCGGCGCAATTCTTTGACGCGATGCAGCGGCGCTCGTCACGTTTCCTATTCAGAAGTCGACGAGCATTTTTGCCGCACGAGTAAGAAAATAATGATCGCGATCACACACAAAGCGGCAACATTCCTCGCGAACATAATCACACGCTGGAGTATGTGGCAAAAAATAGGTGCAAACGTTATCCTCGAGTACCGAAATATAGAGCGCCTCCGAATAACGCGCGAGAGAAGCAGGGGAATGAAGTCCCGATATAATTATGTGAGAATAATTGTGCGAAAACTGCTATACATCGAGAGATCTTCTCTTTTCATTCTTTTTACTCATTATGTGTAGCGTTATTTCGCGCGACAGCTAATATAATTGTTATTCCATCCTGCGATTTATGACAACGTGACAACATTTTCGCGATAAAGTAATATACATATAATTATGACGTACAATTTTAAATAAAATCGAAATTATTCCTGCAGAACTCGAATTCCAGCGAAATACTTTTATCTAGAAAATTATCAACTACAAGTTACCACAGAGTAATTTCGATACAAGCGTAATAAAGTATTTCGAATAAAAGTATCAATTAACATTGCAATTTTCTCCCGCGGAGCTGCCGATTGGAATCGCGTAGCGACAATTCCCCACGAGACGTTTTCACGGCGGTGAGAAAACCGCGGGATCCATTGAATCACGAGGCAATCGAGTCTGACGACTGAGTCGGGGATATTCGAGGTCGTTCTTTTCCTGTCTCTCGTTCGCGCGTTGCCATTTGTCTTCTCTATCCGTGAAAGACTTCGCCCCTCAATAACGCCGCCCCACCGATGCCTCGCGGGCTCTCGTCTCGAACAAAATCATAAAAGTTTTAGCCTACTACAACTTCGAGACGCGAACTGCGGTCTCTCATGTGTGCCCGGGAAGAAGGTTTTCGATGTTAGCCGCCTCGTGACGCGCTCTCGATCGCTTTGCTACTTCTCAGTGTTTCTATGTGTCAGGCAGGATATTTCAGAAAAAGATATAAAGGGGAAATGTAACCTCGTTTTATTGTAAAATTTGGAATTAATTCTCTTTTAATGTTTATAAGCCTCTAATCTCATTATGCATTATTTAATTCTTTTATAATTCAGTCTATAATTTCTTTTCTATTTTATCTTTTACACACTTTAATTTTTATTTTAATATCTTTAACAAGAATATTAATTTGTTGCTTAGCTTTGCCACCAAGATATCGAATATATTAAAGTTATAAAAGTTATGAAAAATGACAATCATCCATGATTTTTGTTAAGCAAGAATTACCTCCAAATTTTATAAAGAATACTGTTATATGCTTCTAAATTTTTGACAGGATTGTAAATTTGCGTATAGATACATTTCTCTTCTTAGAGAAATGATAATCGTTAGCAACAACCGCCGACTTTGAAAATCAGAAAACTTTTCAAAGCGGAGATCTGTCCCGGAATCGATTATCCTCTTCCTGCCTTCTTTATTTATTGTACGTGTTAAAATACCATATCGCGGATTCATTCGTGATGAAAATTTCGGATACGATCCTTCACAGTGTAATTAATTACGCAGCAGTGGCGCATTTCAGCATTCTGCCGCTTGCAATCACATTTTCTAAATTGAAGGTAATTAAGAGCTTATTATTATATTTTAACGCGCATTAAAACGCGTACACGCATCCGCATATATCGCGGCAATTTGTTACGCTTTGTGAATTAGTTGTCGGCAAATTTATTAGTTGTTGAATTTATTAGCATAATTCTCTCTCGGCACGCTAACGAACCCTCTCGCGCTTCGATCCACACGTGATTTTCTCGTAAATATAGCTCTCTCGGTTGTTGTGTCCCGTGTTCGTGCGTTTTTCAAGCGTCGCTCGTGCTTATCACATTTTTTAACCGATATTTGCATATTTAAGTAGCGTGAAATGAAAGGAAGATTGAGTCTTAAATGTACGGTTCTTTAAATTCTGTGTGAAGAAAAAAGCGTATAGTTAGAGTATAGGCTTCTAAATTTCTAATGACATAAATTACCGAGAAATTTCAGGATTTTTCTGAATTAAGAGTTCGTGCGGATGGATAGCACAATCTTACTTATTTAAATATAATGTTGTCTTCGTCTGAAAAGATATCTAATTACGGTGTTATAATTACAGAGTGATATTTAAAATTGCATATGTTGAAGAGTTATGAATAGAGACGGCGTGTAATTGCATTTTCGTTAGAAAAGAGTCTACTCCGGAAAAGAGAGAGTGTAAGTCGAGGAGAGCTCAAGTAGATAGAAGGAAGTGAGAACTTTGTCAGTGAAGGCGAAAGAGATTAGATGACACTAAAAGAAAATCCTCGCCTGCTTCTTTTCCAGAGCGTGTATAATCTGCTAGGCGAAACGCTGTCCAGACTGCAACAGTACGCGGAGGCGGAGAGGTGGTTTCAGGCGAGTTTGGCCAGCCAGCCTGACCACGTGCCGGCCCACATCACTTACGGGAAACTTTTGGCACGGAACGTAAGTAGCCGGCGCTCTTTCGCCTTTAAATTTCGCCCGTCGTCGCCGCTCTGTTTCATCTTATCGCGATCTACTTTCCGAGTCTGACTACATATCGACCGTTACCACTTGAGAAACTACTACTCGGCGATACGCGGCATATATAACGCGTCGCATAAATATATTTGGGTCAACGCATAAAGTCCCCCCGCTCCTCCCGGCTCTTGTACATCTCCGAAGCTATATTTACATTCGCGTCAGATATCGATTATGCCCCGGTGGTTTCAACAAATAACAATGGATGACAAGCAAAGTTTTTTTAGGATATACCAAATACAGTTTTTTCTTTAGGAAATTCAGCGTTGAATATAAATCTATTTTTCTGATTTTTCTAGCAGATATCGTTTTTTTTTTTTTTTTTTTTTCCTGATACGTTTGGATTTTGCGAATGGACGTATTGCATATTGTACCGAATTTGTCAACAAAAATGCGACATATTTCTGTGGCAAAAAGAAAATTGAGGGATATTGCTCTCTGTAATTTAAAAAATTCCAATTTTTTTAACATGTCTAAACGTGTCTCATTGTTTACATTATTTTTAGAGATATATTTATATTCAGCGTTACACACACAATTTAATGAATGTAATACATTCAAAAATGTTGTCCAATGCAATAGAACAAGCTCCTCAGCCGGTAGCAACCGCCAGGGGGAGGGGGGACAGACAGGGCTATCGAGTTCGCGGTGGCTCACGAGTCGCCTCTGCTTTCTCTCTCTTTAGTCGAGTCGTGTCCTGGAAGCGGAGAGATGGTTCCTGAGGGCCCGCAGATTGGCGCCGGACGACCCCAGCGTGCACCATCATTACGGTAAGACGCGATCGAAATCTCCCTTAATTGCGACCGAGGGAAAGCGTCGTCGTCGTTCGGAATTCGACAGTAGACGTCTCTGGTTTTTGCCCCCCGCTTCCACACTCTCCATCTCATTTTTCCAACGTCGCCTCTTCCGCTCCCCCCGCCGTCACGCCGGCCGGAATTCGTTTTCTCGACCGCATCGCAATTTAAATATCTAACTCCCGTATTTGTGATCGTCGCCGGCAGTGATAAGGGACCCTCGTTCATTATTAAAGCAATGAAATACGCTCTCTTAAGTATCCCGTCTTTGCACCCGGTCGAACGTATCCCTCCTCGGTCGCCGCACTCGAAGCCCCATTGTAACGATGGTATAATTGATTCCCAATCCCCGAATCTGTCCTGAAAAGGAGTCCTCGAAGCTCCCCTCGACCGCGGGGAGGGTTTCGCGTCGGGAAAGAATCAAAGAACCAAGATTCGAGGAGTCGCTTAATGGAAGGGGGAGATAAGAGGATCGCCGTTTTCTCCGTCGAGCCGCTATAAATACCGCTGTAATATTTCCTGCGGGATGATAGTAGATTTGGAGAGAAAGAAGGGAGGCAGACTGGCTAATCGAAAAAAAAGGACGGATATCAAAGGGAACGGGAATGAATCGAGATGCAAGGGGAGGACGGAAATCGACGGGTATTGAAATTCCGGAAAGAAACGCGTCGACGCGCTTCAGGACATCGGGCGCGTTAATTCGCGTGCGAGGAATCGAGACGATCTTTCTTTTTTCCATTCACTTAAATAAGACGTTTATTATTAATTCAGAAATTGCAAACTTGCGAAATTAAATGTTTTTTATTTTCTGTTTTTTTTTTTTTTTTAATAATTAATAATGAATTGTAATGAAATGAAATATCTCTGTGTAACATTATAGGAAGATTTTAAGATGCAATGAGTATTTTGTATATTTATTTTCTTGTTAATTATGTAAAACTGTTCTCGTGTTCCATTAAGTTTCTTTCACACACATAAAGACTTCAACAACATCACTGTAAAAAATACTGTTTTTTTTTCGTTTTTTTTTAAATTGCATTTTTCAATATATACCATACCGCTTTTTCAAATTTTCTCAATGAAAACATCCCTCTCAAAAAAGTTTTCGAAAACTTTTTAGTCTATCTCAGAGTAAAAATCTGTATAAAAACGACGTATATCTATTTATATTTGTAGAACTTAAATAATTTTTAAATTATTTTTAAACAAATTTTTTTTTACAGATCTTCGTACATAATTAGATACACACTTGCTAGATTTAGCGTAACAGGTCTATTAAGAGTAATTTAATTAACTAGAACGACACACGCGATCTAAACGCGTATAAACGCGGGCCGGTCTCTGCGCTACAATTCCTCGCGACACACGACAACGTTTGGTTGCAAAATTTTCAGGGCTGTTCCTGACGTCGCAGGGCCGATTGGTGGAAGCTGCCGAGGAGCAGCTGCGAGCGGCCGAGCTGTCGCGATCCGACTACGAGCTGTCGGTCGCGGCGGCCTCGGCGCTTCGTCAGGCCGATCGTCGCGATGAGGCCGAGATCTGGTATCGACACGCGGCCAATCTGAGGCCGCACGAGGCCCGCAGCCACACGAATCTCGGCGCGATTCTACACCTGAACGGCAAGTACAAGCAGGCTGCCGCGGCTTACAGGGAGGCGCTCAGATTGCAACCGGGCGACGCGACGACCATAACGAATCTGCATAAATTGGCGGCGATCTTGGCGTGACCTGACGAAATGCAGGACGACCGAGGTGGACGAAGCGAGAACGAAGACAGGATGAATGAGAAGACGGTGCGTGTATTATACGACCCCGCGCGACGTGGAAGAGGACCCCTTCTTACCGTGACATTACCGTGTACCCCCCCCCGAGACCCCCTACCGGCCCGATCTTCCTACCGATATTCGTTTATATCTCTGCGTCGTTGGTGACGCGCGCGTTCACATCGGCGACGCGCGGCCGACTCGTATCGCCTGCTATGATATGTGAAGAATAAAGCTTCCTTTATTTTTCTCTAATATACGACGGATATATATTTCATGTGACTCCTTTTTCCTCCCTATAGATTAGCGAGGTGTTAAAGAGGACGACTACTGCCTGGAACCTGGCTTTTTCATATTTTTTCATTGCAGGAAAGATATTTCTCAAATATTTACTTCAACGAACACACGAAAGGTGTTATACGTAAAAGATACGGGATATTAATTTTTGTTAAAAGTTCTGTCGTTCACACACATGATAATCTGATTCGTATTAATTTAGATTTCTTCAAATTTGTTGGCGAAATATCTTTCTCTTCCTGTACATACAGCAGGTAAGTTTATCGCAGACTCGATAAGAGCAAATCGATAATTATTTTAAACCGAGATATATGTGGATATGCCGTATCATCCACCTATAAATCAATCATTCCAAAAGAGGAAAAGGAAGACGATTGAAAACGTTTTGCGCATTGTTCGAGACGGTTACTTGCAATTTCTTTGATGGAGCTGGATGGGATAACCACAGAAGAGCTCCCCAGCGAAAAGAATATTTTATTCTAGGTGTTAGGTTTTCTCTAGGTTTACGCCGAATTTTCTCGTCATTATATCTCTGAATTTTTATTTGTCGTTATATCTATAATATATCAATCTTTCATTTTTTAATTTATAAAAATTTTGTTTGCACCTCTACGTTTTCTCTCTCTTTTTTTTTTTAAATTTTTTACACGAAATATATTAAGCAAAGTTCGCCATTAAAATTTCCTGCGCCGAATGTTCAGTTATTCTCGTCCTCTCTTTCTGTCGGTGAGGAGGTGCTGAAGCTCCATTAATATCGAATCTATTTGCACAAAGGTACCAACTGGAATATTTAAGTTTACACTTTAAATCACACCCCCGAGCAAGTGCCAACGGTGCGTGCGAGCCCGGGGGCGAGGAATCGGGAGGAAATGACGGATGGAGAAAGATGGCAAAGAGAGAGAGAGAAAGAGAAGGGTTGTGAAGGGGGTGAAAAAGCGAGCGCACGGAGCCACCTGTCGCTCTTGTCGCGCTGCTGGAGACAGTCTCGGCAAACACTCTCCGGCGGCGACCGCTGCGACGGTGGCGGCGGCGGTTACCGAGCTTTGTTCCGCGAAGAACTCGCTTCGTTATCTTTAAAGAGGAACACCGTCAAGAGCGAGTCTTTCTTCCTCGAGAAGAAGACGGCTCGCTGCCGCTCCACGAGATGCGTCGTCATGGCCATTTTATTTTTCACCAACTTACCCATCTTTTGCGGCTGCTCTTCCTCTCCTCTCTCTGCGCGTTACCCTCTCACCGCGCCTTTATATTTTCTCCACCCTACCTTTATTTAGCATCCAACTTTCGCTACGTTCTCTTGCTTATTGTCTCAGACGGATGAGCCGCGTAATCCATGGGAAAGCGACTTAACTTCTCGCATCCGGATCGTCGAGAGATTAGTTTCGTAATTTCAAGATATTTTTTTAAGACGTCATATATATGAATATATTACACTACCGCGAATACGATAACTCTCATTTTTTGTTCTGAGATTGCTCATACGCTTCAATATACATATTCTGTTCCCAGAAATTATTTCTAACAATTTCATGTCATTTTTTTTTTGTTGCTAAAAAGCGAAGAGAACTAATCGAATGCTAAGAGCTTGCGTAGATGACTTTTTTTTTTATGTATTATTAATTTCTCGATGTACTATTTTGCCAATGCTATTTGGAGCAAGATGGTATCTGTGAGACAGCACTTCGTTGCTTAGAAATTCAAAGACTCTCATCACATTTTCATCCACTTTTTTCTCTCGCTTTAGGTTTCACTCCGCTTTTTTCCTCCTTTCTACATTATTTTATCTCAACTTTTTACCGTAGAGCTCTTCTTTCAGTCTCGAAGGAGATGCTTTGTATCTTCTATATAATCCCTTATCTGTCCTCTTTTTAATACTTTAACAATATCCCTGCCATATATATGTATATACATATATATGTGTATATATATCTTTCTCTCTCTCTCTCTCCCGCGTTTCACATCGACGTTAACGATCACAACGCTATTTATTTTTATCTTCTCATAAAAAATCCCGTTGATTTTTATTATTTTATCATGTTGGTATTCCTTTACCTTGTTACGCATTTTTCATCACGCATTTATTTATTATCGTAATTTATATTAATGTAATGTTAAAACAATTTTCAATATCTTTCTTTGCTATTTCTATATGATCTTTCTTCCAATCTTTCTTCTTCTACATAATTTTTATTTTATTTTAGATATTTTAATTCACCAGAAGAGAATTCATTTTATACGGATCTATACTATGTATTTTATACAATTGCATCGGCTGCAACGACAACACACAAGCAAAAGGTATAACAACCGCCGCGTTGTTATAGAGTTTTCAAGTCAAACTCTTTTGTTTCTTTTTTTATCTAATCGTGTTTCTTGATTTTTATACATTGTCTCACTTTTAATATGCTTTCACTCGCTGACCTCGTTTATCTTTCGTTTCTCTCTTATCTACTATAAGAGGCCGGCATCGATTTTTAGCCGCAATATAAGCGGCCCTTCGTCCAGCAACTCTGCCACGCGCGTGCCACTTTATAAGCTTACAAGTATTATCATCATCCCCTTAGTTCGCCGTTCTGGTTCGCTTCGCATTTTCCTCGCATACCCCGCGATTTGTCTGGATCCGTTTACGTGATTTTCCGTCTCTTGGCCTCTTGCAACTTCGCATGCACACGATTGCACGTCTGCGCAATCCTTTGCCGCAGTTAACGACATTCGAATGCCGGCTTTACCGATGTACCTTGTAGCATTACCGAGATCCTTGCATTTCCTCGCGTTTATTCTCCATCTCACTGCTGTATTTTTCCATGTTATTTCTGAATCTCATTACCTATTGAAATTGTCCAGGCTGAATCAGAAAGTATTTTTAAAAGCTTTGACATTATATATTTTCTAGAAACTAAAAAAAAAATGTAAAAAAAAAAAACATGTACTTATATTTCTTATTTCTTTTTTAGAGAATCTATTTTTTATCTTCTCTTCTCTTTTCATGTGGCACATATATGTATAACCAATTTTTTATCGCTGTTCTTATTATATTTCTTCTGTTGTATATTATTTCAGATTGTGCAGCGTATTTTTCTTAGATTACAACACATTTCTCTCTTCTCTCTTTCTCTCTCAACTTTTTGCTCTCCGCTAATAACTTCATATTTTCATTAAATTTTGCGTACAGACTTTGCTAATTTGTTTCCAAATGCGAACATTTAACCAGCACCGGATTACTATCATTTTCGTTATTTTTTTTCTGTTTTTATCTTTTCCCTCGCCTTATGCTCTCTTTATATTTACCCGTGTCCCTCCTACATCCATGTGTTCATTTTCTACGCTTTTTTGCGTCGCCGTAAAAAGACCGTCTTACTACTCCGGTTCGTTCATGATTTAGCAATAAGTGCGGCGCTTTTATCTCTCTTTCCGTATCCTCTCGCCATCTTGCGTCTTATTGATACTGCCGACCTTTTTCTCCGTAAGTATCGTTTGCTTTTACAACTACTGGTGGACAAAGAGTGCGTCGTCAAGTTACTCCCGTCTCTACTTATCGTTAGAGTGTGTACCGATTTATTCGTTTACGAGTAGAGCAGAATTCCGCAATAATGCTCGCTTACTTTTTTTTTTTTTTTTTTTTTTTTTTATAGAACATTTGTCTCTTTTCTGGGTATATTCCATCGCTCAGTTTCAAACGGTTTTCTTCGTCAATATTGCACACACATACACACATCTTCGCTGACCATTTTATTTTTATTTGCTTTATCATAGCAAACTCGACAAATGCGTTTTTATGAGGTAAAATTGTAAATCTTTAAGAAGGGATCTCTTATTAAGAGAGAAATAATTTCAATTATTATTTTACAATGTTGTTTAATATTTGTTGCTACGTATAATGACGCGACTAACGTAAATTGTGTAACGTGAGAATTCAGAAGTAAGCTGTGATCGCGATAAAAGTCACGAGCGTCACGATCTTCCAACGGTACTAAAAATTCCTTTTTCAAGGGAATAAACGACTTTGACGTAAAATAGGTTTTCCCGCCGTCGCTTTTTTCAATGATCTTTTCCTCCCTTTATCCTCCTTGCCGCAATCTACGTCACGCGCTGCATATAAGCGCCTGTCTTCGTGCGTCCTTCTACGTCCTTATCTCGCGTATCTTATTCCTTTTTACGCGAAACTCCGCCATCACCCTTTTATGCCTTCGGTCCCTTCCTCACTTTATTTCTTTACACCATATCGCTGGAACGCAATAAGAGATGGCCAGATAGACGGACATTTATTATGCTCTAGGAGTCCCCTGGGAATGACCCGTCCCCATCTTCTTCATACAAAAGCGGAAGGAAGAAAAGCGAGCGCGCGAGGATGACTCGCTGAGGAAAGTACTGCGGATCAGTTTTGCTATAATAATCTTTGTTAACTTTTTTTTATTTCAGAATTATTTTCAACTAAAGAGAGAAAAATATTACAGAGTATCCGGCAACGGATAAATTAATAAATCGAATAAAAATTGAAATAGAGTATTCAGAGATTCCAAATTCAATCCCGATTCAATTTTGATTCATCGAATTTTTCTCTTTTTTTATTTTGCAAAAAATAAACGTAGTAAAAATATTTAATATATTGCATTGACAATAAAAAAAAAAAACGACAACATGTTTTAAATCGGGAAGAACAGGGATATACGCGATATATAGATTGGAACAGAAATAGATATTAAGCGCGATTAATGTTATTCGGTGAATATCTATTTCCATCGATATCGTAACCGGGTCGACTGCGACGCAACGTAATAAAGATGATGGCACACCGGTGTGCAGTTGGCGACGGCGGAAACGAGAAACGGCAGTCGGGGGAAACGGGGTGGAAGCGATGCCGGGGTCGTTATTGTAACGATGTGTACCGAACAATTCTGAAATTCGATGTGCGGTAGTAGCTCGAGAAAGGTGGGGTGATCGATGCGGCGAGGCGATAAGGCGACGGGTGTATTATTGCCGCAGTAAGAAGTTACCATGAGTGATTGACGTCACGGCGCGCGCGGCGACTGGAAACTTGGAATTACTTACCCGTGTGATCGATCACTGACGCTCTATACCATTAGCTTATAAATAATAATAGCGACATCCCGAATATATCCAATCCATATAATATTGGATACCCCATCGTTCTCTCTCTCTCTCGTCGAAAGCGAAGTACTCGGCGAGACAGTCGAACCGTTCGATCAAATAATTAAGAGGCGTCTTTTTCGGCGCACGCCCGATGAATTAACTCGACGGAAGAAAGATAAATAAAAGGAGGTCAGAGCGAAGGGTCAGGGAGACGTATAGGAAGAGAATAGAGGAGGGCGAATTTTCCGCAACGACCCTCTTCGTCATGGACCGCTAATCGCGGCTGAAATAAATCGGCCCATTAACCACCATCCGTCAAAGCGAAAGATAAACAACGAGTCCCGCGTCGCGGATGAGAGCGGTGGCGTCGAAGGGACGAGAAAACAACGGAAATCTGTTTGTTGTTCGGCCGCGGGATACAGGTAAGCGGAGTCCACCGGAACTCCGAAGGGGCGGCAGGTGCATTCGATGCGGCCTGATAAAATATTCCGCAGGATCGCGTCACTCGAGATTACAAGATCGGTCTGGTACACGTAGGGGTAAGGTCAAACGGTTACTTCGCCGTTACCGACCCCGAGCTCGCCGCAGCGAGCATCCCTGATTTACTCATTACCACCGCAGAACGGAAATGGGGCAAGGGATGATGGAAAATTTGCAGACCTCGGACTGCAGCTGCTCATTCCCGCAAATCCGCGAGAAACGTATAGGAAAGCGAGAGACAGAGTAAAGTAGGCTATATATATATTGTATGCTATATATATGTATATGTGTGTATGCATGTATATAATAGAATAATATAAAATATATATGTATTTTATATTCTTAATTTTTTCCCCTTGCAACGCTATACGCAGATGTTTAAAGAGAAAATTAAAAATATTTATTAAAATAAAATATTTATTATATAAATGTGACAAATGTAATAAAATATTTATTATATAAATGTAAAAGATATAAGAAAAATACAGAGTATGTGTGCGTTGAAACCGAGAAATTAGAGAAATCGATTAGTAATGACGAGAACCAGCATTATTTTTAAGCTTTTTCAAGAGCCGTAAGCTTCTTGCAAATGATTCTTTAAATAATAACCGAGTGTGCTCCGATAAAACGCACACTTTACACAGGTGCGCTTTTCTCGCGGGACTGCGTTTTATTCCGCGTCACGCGCCGGAAGTGCTATTGGCAAGGCTGTCATAAAGAGATAGCAGCGAGTTCTAGCTTGCGAGAACGGAAATAAAGAGCGCGAAATCGTCGCCGTTGCGACGTTGCGAACCACGTCTATCCATCATCGCGCGACTTTTCCGTTTTTTCTCTTCTCTTTTTTTTTTTTTATTTCTCTCTCGCGCATCTCTCCGCCTGGTACAGTTAAACGCGCCTGCACTTCCCGTGAAATGCGACATGAATGTCAATGAGCCGTGACAGGGCGGAATTCACTAGCGACTTAACGACGCAGCGTTCTTGTCGCAGCTACATCTCGCAAGTCGGTTTTAAACGACGCACCGAATTTCGATACAAGAAACTGCTGCTGCTGCTGCTGCTTCAACCGATGACATATGATATGTTGTATGCGACATAGTCACAAATGGCACTGCATTTGAGATTCTTCAATAATTAAAGGAGAAATTATTCTCTCATCCCCCTCTCATTGTCATTTTTTAATTTTTTATTATGGATTACTATCTATTAACTTTTCCTTGTCCTTTCTATTAATTATTAATTATTAATTATTATTATTATTATTAATGAGAAGTGCCATTTTTCAGCATATAATGATACCATTGCAATCCGAATTGAACAATACTCCGATTAATATCCAGAGAATATTGAGAGAATATTGCAGATGTGCGTACGCGTACCGCGACGCGACGCTTCCGGACTGACATCACATCCGCTCACCTAAGCGGAACGGACTGCATTCGTACGTTGTTACCGTACAGACCAGCGCTACGATGTTATGCCCGATTAATGCGGAATCGGACAAAGCCTTCCGTGTAGAGCACCGTGTCCTACATGCCGTTAATCGGTGACTTTAATAAGCCCGGAGAGAGCTTTGCAAGCTGGATCCGATACCCCGCGATGACAATCGATCGCCTCCCCATCGTCATTGTAACGCTTTCGAACAAAGTTTGCACGAATGAATTCGCGTAACTTCGCTGTAACTGCGGTGTAAGTTTGATTCGCTAGTATAAAGGACGAAAACGCAATCGCGAAGGTTATAAACTATTTAGAGATCACTTGTTTGATCGAGAAACTTGTTTGATCTCTTTGTATTTTTATTTCCCATATTCCTCGCATAATTATGGTCCTAAGCTCTAAATGTCAAAGCGATCCGTCAAAAAATTCCTGAATACATTCTTGATATCTAGCGCTCAAAAATGACCTAAGAAAAATTTAGATTTCTCTGTTTACAAAGAAAGCGATTGCAAAATCATCGTGCAAGATATTATCTGAAGAAAAGAGTTTACATAGGAGCTCGCAAATTAATATGAGCAAATAATAATGGAAAGATGGTGTCTCTAGCTTATGAAGAAATATCTATTATCCTAATGCGCGCCTTAATACGCTTGAATGTATTACAAATTAATTATCTTAATGTCGGCTTACGCAGCGCCGCCGGGAACGTTTCGGGAAAATTTGATTACTGCGGATAAAGTCAGTACAGGACGTTTCACACGATCCGTTTCGCAAATCTTAGAAATTATAACGACAAAAGATAGAAAAAATAATCAAATAGCAAAGTCTATGTAACATAAATATCAATCTGTAACGTCCATTTTTAGAATAAACTATGTAATTATTTAAAATTACATAGTTAAATACTTCAATAGCACATCCACTTGTACGTATAATTGTGATAAATTTGTCAGACTAGGTGTGTGCAAAATGGTTGAAACATTTCAATTATTTAAACAATTACACCATTAATATAATTAAATTAAAACACACGCGAATAAAACAATCCAATGACCCTAAATAAAATTAGATTAAAAAGATATTTATCCGAGTGGAAAAGCGTATGTCGCGCCGGGAGCTTACGGCGATAGTTAATAATTAAACCACTTCGGACTAACGAAAATAGATCGTGCCCGCAGAATTCGTCGTCTCTGGAGAGGCCAAGTACATAGCGCGTGGCTGCAGTCGGGAAGATATAGAAAGCACCTTTTCCGCCATAAATCATGTCGGCGGAAATCTGCGCTCGCGAAACGAGAGACTGTTCAACGGTGTAACAGTCGTTCAACGAATGACTTAAATGATGACCGACTCGCGATACCGGATTGCGAAACGGTATATGTACGACAAACCCCTCGACTGATGATTACGACTTAACGAATCGTCGTACTGTTGTATCCAGCCGAGAGAAAACGAGAAATTACACTTTACTCTTCCTCGCTTTTCTTATCTCTAATTAAGAGAAGCGGAAGTCAAAATCAGCTGCATAAATGTTGGAAATAATATTCCGAGATATAAAACGCCGCTTATATTATTCATTTAACGCAGCGACCGCTTAACCAACATTAGGTCTTTCAACGCGCTATATTTTTCGCTATATTTTTTTATTTCTATTGCATTATGCATTTTATTTTATATCGCGGAAAAAAATGCATTTGTAATATACGCGACGGCTGACGAGCGCGAAAGGCAAACAAAAAAAAAGAGTAGGGCGCGCCGCAAAAAAAAAAAATCTTGCCAAAATGAAACTTCGTGAGAGATACTGCGACTCTCCGCGAATGAGGCGCCGTTGCGATATATCGCAACGGCACAGGAAGGGGAAAAAGCGATTAATCCACCTCGTTTGCACACCACATGGCCGGCAGCTGCTTTCGCATTCGGTCGTGCCCAGCTATCGAATGGAAATGAATTCCGCCGGCGTTAGTTTCCACGGGAGGAGGAGCAGGAGCTCCATGCTCTTTGATGTAAGCGTAATCGCCATTTTCGAACCTTCCCGCTAACACTGATTTTTCCACCTCAAAGAACGACGCCTCGTCGGCTGGATCGAGTACGGCGATCCGAAAGCGCACGATTATACAGTGAAAACTGATAAGGAACTGCAAAGCAAAACCAGCATTTCGAGAAATAATGATAAAGCTTTTTATTTCAACGAAAATGATACAGAAGATCAAACTATAGAGATTACATCCACAATCAGTGAAAATTAAATTGACATAATAACGAGCTTGGTATCAAGTCCATAAAAACTTAAATTTTTATGTTCAAAAGAATCTTTTTTTTTTTTATTCAAAGTTGATTATTAGTATTATCGAGCTGAGTAAAAAATATGGTTTTTTTTGTTTGCTATAAGCTTTCTCTCGTAAACATGATTAGCCGCTTAATTATCCGATGGACACTCGTGACTGGAAGGGCTCCTGCGCGTTGTGTAACACCAACACGGATACGCGGAATAAAATTATTTGGCGTATCATCCTCAAAAGAAAACTTTCATTAGCTTAATGAAACGGGTGACTCCGCAGCAAAAGCTAGGCCGCAGGCGCGGCTCGCATCCGGGACACAAAGAGGACGCGGAGCAGCGGGCGCGAGAGGAGGCGAGAGAGAGAGAGAGAGAGAGAGAGAGAGGAAGGAAGAGGAGAAGGGACGACGAGAAATGTGCCCCGGTAAAGCCCGTCGGCACTTTAATTAGAGAAATTAAATTTTCAAACGAAACACACAGCGTCTGACCCGCCGGCCTCTTAGCCCAACCGGCCCACTCTTGCTCTCGCAGGAGATACGATGAACAGTCAGAACGATCCATCTCCGGTAGCAAAACGGCGACAGTAACAACGATAATGAGCAAAGGAGGCGTAATAGTGCCTCAGTTTCCCGGAGCGAAACTGTCGGCGGATAATATGCGTTCCTTGCATATTTTAACGCAATAAATATATGTATATATGTATCTCGATTAGAGAAAATTATTTGTGATATACGATATTCGAGATATATGAAAGTGCTGAAGCACACGTATATTCCCATTATTGAATAATTCGCTAAATAAAGCTGAATTTATTATCGAGACAGAAAACAGGATCTCCCGCAGATACAATAACAAGCCAAACGTGAACATTACTTGTTTACAATATGTCCTTGGCGCGAGGTTACGCGCGTGAGAGAAACTTGAAGGCTTTCAGTTAATTGTCAATCTTTGGCTGGAGAGGACCTACGTGAAGAAACTACTACGAAGAGCATCCTGTGCTACGAAGAGCAATATAATTACTATGAGAAATGTACTGTAAGTACTTTATAGCATAAACATCTGTGCTTAACGGCTCGTCTATTGATACCGTTACTTGGATCTTTCTTAGAAAATCGTTCGTTCAAACGGGATGACACACGAAATAAAATTTGAAATACTGTTCGTTAACTCTGCAAAGTAGCTCAAAGCTGATTTTACGACGACATGAGAAACGTCATTTGCATGCATCTTTCTTACGAAACTTTGTGTAGGTTTTTTTATATATTATTTATATATTTGTGATATACTTTGAGAATAAAATTGACGTCTCTCTTTGTCCCTCTGTAAGATCTTAGATTACTACGAAGGGGGTAAAAATATCCTTCTCGTTAATTCCGCGCGAGTCTTTTTTGCCGCGATAGTTCTTTCGGAAGTCGCTGACTTTCGCGCAAACTACGGTTCCTCGTTCTCCTGCCATTGTCTCGAATGAGAAGCAGCGGCCGCGAGTTAAGTGAGCGTGGCGCAAAAGAGGCAAGACGGAGAGGCGAAGGGGTTAATTTGAAGGAAAACACAGCATCGCTGTGGTACGTGATATATCCGACCTTGGCAATTCGTAGGCGAACTCGAGCCGGCGATTCGTTTTATTCACGATCACGAACGCCCAACAAGATTTGTATCGCCTGCTTGAGTTTCCCACTCGAGCTCCTTTTTCTTCTCTCGCCTTTCCTCGCCTTTCGTCTTGTCTTCTTCAACATCAAGCGCCAATAATTGACTTCGTAGTAGGTGTCAAGTAGCGAAGAATTCAGTGTAGAACGTTCCGACGAACACAAATGGCTGACTTTAAAGAAATTAGTTTTAAAGTATTCCCCTTTAATGAGTAGAGTCGTACTTCTCTCTTCTCGACTCGAGTGACGACGCTCGAAAGTCGCGAATGTCAGCTTAATATTCTGGCATTATTACCTGGAAAGTTATTACTTTTCCATTCGAAGAGAATATTAACATATTATATATTACACACTATTATCCCTATGAGATATTGCAATATTATTTTCTATGAAGATCCGTTGATCTATAATATACATTTCGTCATATAAAATTGTAAAACATTTTACATACAAAATATTCCATTTCTGAAACTTTGTTGAATTTTTTTCTACAGTATGTTAGTCTCCAAATGTGTGTAAAATGAAATAAAATGGAATAAATTCTATTAAATTCATGTTAATATAAATTTAATATGGAATTACATACTTAGCACATATATCAAACATAAGTTACTAAAATTTTTATAAAAATTTAAAAAAACTTTCTAAAAATATTTGAATAAAACAAAATTAGTTGTAAAGTAAAATAATTAATTAACGCATTTTCGATACAATAGATGTAATATGCAATAGATACTTTCATCTGTCATGCGAGCAAACAATCGCGTATTTTTTAAAATAAAGCCATTTGTTCAGCTGTAGCTTGCTGTCTCTTTTTCCACTAATTATTTTCGAAATTACCTTATAAAGTAGCGTCAGGTATGTCAGGTTGAAACTTTATTCAATGAACCGCACGTATATATAGCCATTACACGGTGATTTTTCTTCATCCCTGCTTGACTTTAAATTCGGAAAGGATGTCGCGTGTGACATGAATATGGCACAAAATAAGAATAAGCGTGAAAATAACGCTTATTTATGATTTGAAAAAAGAACCATCACATATTGCAGGCGACATAAGACGAAACAAAATTAATTATTGTAATAAAAATACTGATAAAATTAAAATATTCTTCACAAAAATATTGTTTAAAGCTACCTATATTTAATAAGATAAAATTATTTATATAATATCTCCTAGTAATATATATTTGTACGGACAAATACCTAACAAAACTAAAAGTGCATTTTGTAATATAATCGAAGAAGTTTCTTAAATTATTTCAAGCTCAAGCTATAAAAGAAATATATATAGAGAATTTTTCGATACTTCTTATCATATCGAAGAATAATTTGAGATGCATATTTTTACGATATATTTCTACCGATAATTCTCAACAAATCACTGAGAAACAGCCGTGCGTGGCGCAAAGCGGCCATAAAGTGGCAGATGGTATTATTTCCAGAGGAAGCGCTGGCGTGTCGACATCTTCTTATCACCATTCGGTAGAAATATTCACTTTCAGAATGATGCTATAAATTAGATGGAACTTCGGCGAGTCTTTATTCAATGAGCCACGCGTTAACCAGCACGAAGAGGCTCTTATCGACCCGAGTGAGAAGCTAAGCGAATAAATCCGGATGAGACAAAGAAAAGGGGAGGCGGGAAAGAAAGGTAGATCGGATGGCTAATTCAAAGAAAGCCTCTATTCTCGCGAAACGTGATACCGTCTTTAGATATTCGCGGCAAGTACTTCGGCTAGAAACTCATTTTACTTCGAATCCTATTCCCGGATGGGAAATAGGAATTATGATTGCACTTCGTATTTTCGTATCTCTCTTTCCTTTCGTTTCTTCCTATGTTCTGTAATAATGGTCTCAGCTGTACGGCATCAACCCTTTACGGTCTTGTCATTTTCGAATTGCAGTTTCGAAATAGTGATGTAGAAAAATCGTATGGAATATATATCTCTCGAAACGCTTAAACAAACGTGGAGAAGTGGAAACAAAATACATACGAGTATGAAACAAAAAGTGAAACATAGAAAATACAAAAGAAGCGAGTATAAAATAATAGAATTACTATTTTAATATATTACAACAAATTTCACAAAGGCTGGAAGTTGAAAATCATATCGCAATTCTTTCTTGTATTCTCAATTTATATTCTTGACTAAAGCTCGATTCGTTATTTCAAGATTTAATGAAGAAAAGATTTAACTTTATATAAAAGAAGGCGCGCGATATTAGAGATATAAGAAGCTCGATTGTTTTTATATTAAAGAATTTTTCGATCTTTCTCTTGCAATTTGCAAGGGATTTCGTACAATGGCTATCCGCTTAAGAGTAAATAAGGGACGCGTTATTCACAGAGGTGAAAAATGAAGGAAAGAATTGCGGAGAAGATGAACACACGATGCACGGGGGAGTAGCGGACAAAGAATGGGGATCACGAGGTTAATTTGAGAAATTTCGTAGGAAATGCCCAAGCCAGCATCTCGTTTTATTAGTATCCTGGGACGCTAAATAAGGTTACCACTACCGTCTCCTATTCGGTCCTTTTCAGACTGCTGTTAGTTGCCGCTACGAACTTCATACGAATATGCTGCTGCTAACATTCTACCGCAAAGATACACTTGGCAGCTATTCTAAATTTTACTTACAAATTTTTTTACAAATTTAGAATTAATTATATTGTAGAAAAAATTTGAATTGTTAATATTACAAACATTAAATATCTCATTTGCCGATCGTCTTGAATTAAAATTTTGCAAAAATGATATTTATGTTAATATAAACAAATAAGATTTTCTCATTTTATTGCGTGATGGAAAAGTAAGATTTGCATAAGATAAGCTTCTCCGAGTTTTCATGATTTATGATTCTGATTTATAACTTTATATTAGTATCTCAATATTTTAATTATAAGCAGCACTCTAAATTATTCAAAGAATCTGATAATCAAAATTAACTTTGCGATATTCTGTATTTATTTTTACCAAACTATAAATATTACTTTTCTATTCGTGACGCGGAACATCGAAAAATAATTAGTTTATTCTTGCAACATTGATAATATTGCGAAATAATGAATATCATGAAATATAATTGCTCAACTAAAAAGACTAACAAGAAGATCAGTACATAATTAATTTGTTGTGTAACTGAACAGTAAATAGTGTATTTAAGAATGCAATTTTTATATATTTTATATTATATTATATATGTATATCAACTTTTAAATATTGTAAGCCTCTTGAAAAAGTAAATTATCGAATACTCAGATACATGAGACGAATTACGAATCTTACGTCATAATTTCTTTGGAGAATTCTTATATGAGCAATTAAAGTAAATTTGTATATTAAGATTGTATCTCTAAAATATAAGACATTATATTTCAATTCACCCTCGTAAATAATGCTTCGCGCTTTCTCGCGCTCCAAACTCGTCAATTATCGTTCACGTTGAAACGTGGATCAGGTGTCGCTCCCCTTATTCGCGATGTAATTACCGGTAATTTATCGGTTCGTCTTGGCAGCTCGTCGGTTAATCTTTATTTATTTCCGCACGTATTCAATGAACGTCGCACGAACGTTCCCTTTTTTTTTTTTCCTCTCGTAACCCGACCAGGACGCGGGGGGGGAGGTAGCAGAAACGAGACGAGTACGAGACACAACGGTGGTGATACGGTGGAGATTCAAGGGACTAATCCGGGGAAAGGTGCTATTCTCGCGAAACGTGATATCGCCACTCGTGAAAAAACTCGGCGGGGCGAGTAGTACTCGTGGCGTCTAACGAGCTAGCAAGTCGTTTTACTCGCGATCTCGGACACTAAACAGAGTTAGCGCGTTACAGGGCTGTTCTCACCTCTTTCTCTCTCGCTTCTCTCATTTCTCTCCGCTTCTTCCGTCGTCCTACCAGGGTCTGACCTGGAAGCTAAGTATCCTCGGCAGTTATATCGGCCAGCCGAGCGAAGAAAGGAGCCAATAACTACTGCGAACGCGAAGAAAGGGTAAAGAGTAGTAACGGAAGGGGGATGCGGTAAGAAATAAAGGAGGAAATAGGGAAAGGGAGGAGAAAGAAAAGTCGCGACGGAAGAACGTAGGAAGGAAGGAAGGAAAGGAAGGCTGCCAGAGGACTCTTTGGTCTTGGGTCTCGGGCGGTAACTCGATTTGTCGCCCGTCTTGAACCAGATGGATCGGAAGTAGACGCGAACGCCGGCCGCATTTCAAGTAGACTATATCCCGCGCTCGGGCACCCTACACGTATATGTATATATATATATGTAGTTCATATGTGTGTGTACGTATGTGTGTGTGTGTAGGTACGCTTCGCGTATTTTGTCGTACTGCCGCACACGAGGCGGTCCAGCGAGGATCTATTCCGTCGGACCAACAACTGACGACGACGATGGCGACGACTTTTCCCTTCCTCTTCACGACTCTCTGTCGAGAACCGAGGGCAAACTCGGTTTTACCGTCGAATGCGGCGGGACTCGCCGAGCGAAATGGGATGAGGATAAGATGGCAGTAGGACGGTAACGTCCTTAAGGCCGGCCGACTTGGTTGCAGGATCGCAACGGTGACGTTTCGCGCGCGCGTGGATCAGCATAGCCCTTGTCCCGTGTCCTTCCGGGATAGTGAGTTCCCAGAGTACGTGAGCAGTCGGAAGATCCTTAAAAACGTGTTCGCCGTACAAATGACTGACACGAAATCCGATATTCCCGTTACGATTGAACCTCGTTGCAATGCAAAGAACTTACTGTGACTTTGTCGGAATATAAAAAGGATAATTAAGAAAAATATCGTATGCGATACATCTTGCGAGAGAGAGACAGAGACGATTCCGCTAATTAAACCATACTATTTCCGAGTCGAAATTTTCTCCTACGGTCGATCTCAATTTTTAATTTAACATCTACTTTGATATTTTAAGCAATCAGAGATCACTCTCTTTTTTTAAACTATATTTAATCTATAATTTTGTTGAAAGCTCCTCTTTTAAAAACCTTTAAGTGGGAAACTTTACTGTCTATTATTTGATTGGATGCCTTACGAAATAGAAGCTCAATTCTTATATAAATTAAACTTAAATAAAATTCTTAGAATAGACGTAAGAAAATGGAAGTTAAAAATAGGAGCAAAATTTTGACTTGTGGATTGTCTTACATCTTTAAACTATTTACTTAAATTATAGAGAATATTTTTACTTTTCCTCTTACTTTCTCGATTCAGCAACTTATCTTTTGTTGCTTATATCGCTTTATATGTATTGTATAATTTATTATACTCCATTTTTATTCGTATTAAATAAAACTATATTTAAAAAAAACGTAAGCTGCGAAAAAAAGTCAGCCAACATTCTCAGTTAACATTGAGATTTATGGAAATGACGTATGAATTCTCGAATCTTGATACGACATTGCTACCTATTTTCGATTATAACGGGTTAATTCCGACCTCTCTCGTATCGGATTCGAGACATCGCAATCTCCTGAGCTGTCCGCTAGCGATATCAGCGGCAGATGTTCGAGGCAATCGCGCCAGATAGAGGAACTGGTTAGAGAGATAGCACCGAGAGATAGCAAATAGATCTGTGTCTTCGCTTGTCAGTCGGCGCGAGCTGAGTAACATATTGTCGCATGCTGATCAAGATATATCGCCCGCGCCTCGCGAAACTAATTCGGCGCAAATTCGGCGCCGTCCCGTTAGCATATTTTTAAAATAATTTTTGAGAATATTAAGTTAAAAAGCTGTAAATACAAACATACACAAAAATCAATATCATCTCTGTCAATAACAAAACAGAATTATATTCAATTAAATTTTTCATTCATGTTTAAAGGCAATTATCGATGCTACCATATTAATTGTTCCAGAGCGAATTTCAAAAGGATAATTTTTCAGTTTTGTTACGAAGTCGAGTCGATGTAAAACCCGCCGTTCATTCAAAATTAAATATACTTGAAATTCAATGTTCACTACGGTCGCGAGCTGAACTCTGTATCACGAGCAATTGCGCGACACCTGTGTATCACAACAATCGGATTATCGCACGCTAATTAATGCCGTCGCATTTCGCGAAGATCGAGTTAGCACAAGCGGCGACGGCGGTGGTGGAAACGGGAAAATCGAGTTTCGCGCCGATAGAAAATACGAGGTGCAGGAAGAACGCGGACCGGTACCGCACGACCGGATGGTAGATAGGTGGATATGTAGCCGAGAATAGGTGAGAGTATATGTACCTATATATATATATATATATATATATATATATATATACATATAGGGTGGCGCAGGGCGCGCGCGGGATATCACGAGACGAGAGTACCAGGGGTGCCATTAGCGGGGTGTGTTTTGCGCCCGGGTCGCGCGATCAACTGCGAGGCAGTTCTCTCCGGCAAAAGGGGAACGAGACCAGGGTAGCGGAGACGAACGGAGAGGGGAGGGCTACGGGAGACGAGGAACCTTCTATTGTTACCGCTTTACCCGGCATGCATATTTAACGTCCGCGTTCTCCGCCTCATCCCCCCCAAATCCCTCCTGTGGATGCATACACGGCCGCGCGCGAATAGACGTAGGTAAGGTTCGTACTTTGGTGCCGATAATTCCGGTGGCTGTTTAAATGGGCCTCGGAAAATCCTGAACAAGATTTCGATTTTTAAAAACCGCGATGAAAATCGAAGGAATTATTTAGGGAATTAATCTACATTCTGAGAGAGTATCACACAAATGTTTGAATCTCTCGATAGAAATATATGTTTTAACGCAAACAACTTTTATTTGTAGATAATACATAAATATCGATTACACACATTTCTTTTTAATAATTATTGTTATATATAATAGAAATCGTTTAGTTTTATATCATTACTTTTAAACTTCAACAGTACTTGTGCAATAAAATATTATTTCCAGGTTTCTGCCGCGTTTATATATTTTTCTCTCTCGTTTATCTTCTTATTTTCCGACCGCAGAATGACGCATTTTTGCTCCAAAGTGCCGAAGAATTCGTCAAGAAGAGAGCTCCGCTCGCCTTTTTCGACTTTCCTCCGCCATGACCCTTATTGATCTTTCATTTCCGCGCAGCGCAGACAGACGGAAAACATTTGCGAACAACGGAAACTTAAATTGACTCTATCGGGGGTGAAGGGAGAGAGAAAAAAAAAGAAGGGGTGCCGCGTGAGCCGTAGCTCTCGACGGTGATCTCCGTTTTCCGGCAACGATTTCGTGTGCGGCCGTTATAATTTTACGCGGCCGGCTACTTCACCGAGAAAGAACTCTCGCGCTGCTTACAGACGGTATTTGCATATTCAACACCCGCATTCTCTTTCGCGGCTTCTGCCTGCACCCAAAGTTCTTTCCCTTTTCGTTCCTCTCGCGCCGTTGCTTACCATCCCTCGTTCGTCTTGTTTTAATTGTCTCATCCCGAATCTCGGCTGCAAGCGCACGCTGTGTAATATAGGTATACGTTTAAAAGTTCATTCCCGCAAAGAGACTATTCGACAAATCAAATTACAAGGAAGCTTATTGTATTTGTGTTTAAGTGCTCCATAAACGTTCCATAATAGTTTGCAACGTTTCGTTTGAGGATGAAATAGATTGGAAAAGTGTGTTCAATATATATACATATATTATTGAAATGTGAGAAATATATAATACTTACATATAGCGGCTAAATTTACTAAAGCCCATTTGAAACAATCTATATTTCGCGATAGAAATCAAGATAAATTATCGACCGCATATCTTAATATATGTATGTACGTGTGGTAATATATACATATATTTTGTATAGATATGTATTTTACTTCTCAGAATATTTTCTGTATTACACACATAAATTTATAAATAGAAATTTGTCTCGAATTTTGTCTCAAATTATAGATCGCCTGAAGTAAGTTTAAATATCACGTTTAAACTTGTGCTTAAGATAAAGATATCCCTTCAATTGTAATTGCAACAGTTTTTCTGTGTGAAAAATAGATTCAGATTGTTAGTATATAATTTGTGCAAACTCGACTTCTCAATTTTAATCGATCAACACTAGACTGTATTACACGGCAGCCCACGTAATATTGCGTTAAGTAATAATCATCTAACGTAATAATACACGAATGATATTAGCGGTTAAATTAGTGCCATTAATATGTATGAGAGCGGGATATTAATTAAACCACACTGGAGGTCAAATCCGTCTGTCCACGCGATTATTCCCCTTGTGGCTGTGTTCGCGAAATTTTATTATTCTTGAAGCAAACCGCGGACAGCTTGACTGACGTATTCTGGAACACGTGGACGATGCGCAAGACACCTGTCACGTATTCTCACGCTTTTTTTCTTCTTCACGGAATAATCTCTTTTTCGCGTTATAATCGAACGTGAAACAACCTCGAAACAGCACAACCTCTTCATCCTTCTCCGTCCAGTGAGGTATTATGTTTTTGGTGTAATATAATACTGATACAGTAAATATAACTACTCGCACAAATTTGTAAAATTTAGCTCACTCTTTTTCCATGATGCTATTCACTTGTTTTTTTACAAGTTCTCCAAATCAAACAGCACGCGCGTTCAAAATTTTCATAAGCTTTTTCCTTAAAAAAGTCAAAATTACACGTAGTTTTCAATGTTTCTACTCTGTCTCATATTTCTCCTCTCTGGATATTTATTTTATGTATCTCATATGAGAGAGATGCATTGGAATGGTACATGCATTTGAATAATAACAAGCACAAAAAAGTAATTAGTATTGTAAATATTTGTCTGACGTTGAAGCATCATATTAAAACTGTTTTTATACGGATTTCATGGAAAACGCGGCTTTTGCGTCCCTCGAGATTATAAACGCAGCAACGGCGCGCAACAGAATTCAATATTGTTGCGCGCGTAACATTCGATTAATCATCGTGCGGGGAGAGCGTATTCCGATGGAGTGAATGATCGCGTTCGCCGTGCTGCTAGCTCCGGCGCCGACGGCCCATATTATTTGATCATTAGCACCGTTAATTACGGATCCCCGCGCTTTGTGCTCGCGGCAGATCCACGGACGCGCTCTCGTGCAACGCGCGCGATTTTCATTATCATTTCCGCGACGGCTCCGGGTCGCATAACGAGCCGCATAATATGAGAAAAACGTCATTCCTGTCATCGTTCGCACAGGAGATTGGCATGCCCGCGCGCAATTTTATCTTAATTCGCTCGCGCGATATCATGCCGAACGGGGCGCTCGTTAGCGGTCAGTTAATTAGAAATACCCGCGAAGATATTTCGCTCTCTGAATAACGCTCGCTGCTCATCGAAGTGTGTAATTTTAATAAATTTCTCGGACTCGATGCCCCCTTTCTCTCACTGAAGTCGCGCAATTCCGGCTGTTTGCGAATTTTTTTCGCGAATTTGAAATCGATTTTTCCCTTTCACCAAATTCTAACGGTTCACTATTATGCAATCTCTCTGTTTCTTAATTCCTGTTACGCGTTTAAATTATTTTTCTCGGCGCTAAACACAACTCTTTATCCAATCACTGATAATTGACATTAGAACAGCTATCGAGATCTCCCTTTCTATTACCAAGTACGCAGCTTTTGATATATACTTTGAGACGCTCGGTTACGCGAATTTATTTCCGACCCGAATCAATCCTGTCTCTTCCAACGCGAGGAATTATTCGCGCGTGAATTTTCTCCTCGAATGATTGCCGCGCTTCTTCGCACCCACCTTCGGCGAGATAGCGATATTCGAAGGAGGTTCTTCCGTCTGCCGATGAGGACGACAACAACGACGATGCGTCGCACTTCGTCGTCCATACAGGCACTTTGTGTCGGAGTCGGCTCTCCAGCTTCGTCGGGCGAGATGAACGATGCTTCTCAGACGCGAATCTAACGCCCGTTCTCCTTCTCTCACAAAAGGCCCTTTCCGCGTCGCAATAATGTGTAAATCGTAAGAGACAGCCTCCGTCGCGTGCGACGACGATGGATCCTTTGACACGCGGACCTCGTTATTTTACACCCGTCACTCATTTTTACGCTACGCTCACAAAGCCTCAGACTTGCGCGTACGCCTCATCTTCGCTTTTCCGTCTTCATTTTTATAATTTTACTCGACGCGATGCTTTCTGCAAGCGGGTTTTCC
This sequence comes from Lasius platythorax, assembly GCA_963971435.1. Classification (NCBI taxonomy): domain Eukaryota; kingdom Metazoa; phylum Arthropoda; class Insecta; order Hymenoptera; family Formicidae; genus Lasius; species Lasius platythorax. The sequence continues at coordinate 7,589,161 of OZ020546.1, forward strand.
AAATATCGATCTGTCGCACTGGTTTAAAACGTCTATCCAAGAAGAAAATATCTGTAATAAAATCTCGATTTTAACACATTTATTTTCTTTTGGGAGCAGTTATATACATAATGTACAATGGATAAATTCTGAGTTGCGACTTTTCACTTTAAAAGTCACTCTTTAAAATTTTATCTCTATATTCTATAAAATATTTCAAAGATATCTTATAATTCTCTTAATTTTTTCAACTTAATATTTTCTTCTTTAATTTTAATAGTATTCTTTGAATTTTTTGTTAAGAAAATATCATATCTAAAATATCGTATTTAACTCTCGTTTTCTCTTCTTTTCTCTTTTTCTCTCTCTTTTTTGGAACATTTTTTTCAGAGACCCTTTCAATTGACTGCGATTTTTCATATCTAACCATTATTCGAGTCACGCGCGCGAAAGATAGATTATCGAATTAAATTTCATTGTCTTTCGCGGAATATCCTCGTCACGCCTTCTCCCCGACATCTCCTTAGCGGTGAAACGTTCCTCAAAGCGAGGTGCAAAATTCGTTGATGAACTCTAGTCGCTTGAACCACTTATAGAAAATCCTCGATTCTTAATCCATCCAAGATTTACACTTCTTCCGATTACTTTCGCGCTAGATCATTCTTAAATCCTCGCATTTCGACACTGATTGTGAGAGAAAACCGATCAAAAATATATCTACTATAAAAAAATTAAAAAAATATATATATAATACAATAATTATATAACATATAAGACATATAATTATGACGCATATTTAACTTTAAATGTGTGTAAGAGCCAAAGAGAGAAAATTTAGATAATCAGAATATAAATATTAAACTTTTATTTAAAAAAATAGTATTAGGAAAATAATCTTCTCTCGATCATTTTACTTTCTTATCTCGATTATCATTTTTATTTTAAAATCTAATAATATAATCCACTTGTGGATATAACTATATAAATATTAGCAGCATCTCTCCAATTTACCACGTTAATTACCGAAATTATACCGAGCCTCCGAGTACTTTCTAATATTGATATGTCATGCGGAACATGAGCCCTTTCATATTTCGGTACTTGAATTAATGCTCCTCGCGAAAACCGGGAAGCATTAATTTAACGCGGATCAAACGGAGGGATAGGACGGAGCAAACGAGCGATAGGATCGAAACGAATTCTCGAGGAAGAACTCTCGTAAAAGTTATCGCGGCTTCATTATCGCGATAGAAGGAAGGGAAATAGGATCAGTCGCGCGGCGCCGTTTGACGGTGTCGGAGGAAAAACATGGATGATGAGCGACGAAGACCGGAAAGACAGCGAGTAACCGTAAGTCGGGGATGACTTCATCCCTCATGTGACCGCACTAGAAGCGCTTTTAGTCGTCGTCGTCGATTATGACAGTGAGATTCGGCCTCGCATACACACACACACGCATACACGTGCATCCGCGCCACTCGAAGCTCTCCAGGAGCTCTCGTTCGGAAAGGCGGAAGCCGCGACTCTTGAAAGTCGAAGCTGCACTTGTCACGGTACGTGTGCAACGTGTCGGTCCGCGCGTTCGTCGTGTCGATGCACTTTGGCGAACTCCGTTCGCCTCCTGACGGACGTAAACTTTTAACGAGTGACCGTATACCCGGTCGGGGACGGAGGGTAGACGAGGGTGTAGAAGACCGGCTTCTCTCCTGCGGTCGCAAAAAAAAAGGAAAAAAAAAAGAAAAAAAAGTCGCACGAACAACATCTCGTACTTCGTTATGAACCACACACAGCGACACACACTGGACTCTGATAGTGTGGTGTATGCTCGCAGCCGTGTAACACACGGCTCGTAAAGTTCGCTGCGGCATGGAACGAACGCGGGCGTGGAGAACGGAATGCGATGCAGGTGGGACCGAAGACAAATAGCCGCGCTCGAAGCTTCAGCGCAACAGGCACTGGAGTTACGGGTACGCGTATCGGGGGTAATACGATTCTTATACGTTGGATGAAGAGCCCCGTGCTTTCCGCGCGAACGGCGGAAACTTCGCGTTGCCTCGTGAAACAAGATTGAATTGTACGTCACGCCGGGAACATCTGCCGCAGACAACATTGACGTTTAATATTAAAATATCATTGAATATTTGACTAAGTATCGATAATAATCGAAGCGATATGTGTATCGTTGCTGAGAAAGTTGTACAATATTTTAATTAATATATTTCAGAAAAGAGAAATGTGTTCAAAAATTGCTGAAATGAAAAATTCGTATAAATAGCAAGTATTTCTCGGAGAAATGTATATTTTATAAGATAATGTTGTCACAGAAAAACGTACGCACGTGGTAACAATGTGTAACATAAGTGCGCGAAACGAAATATATTCATGGACATATATTTTGAAGGAATCGTGTATTTGCCATCGAGCAAGAATATTAAGTACACGGCAAAACATTGTAAAACCTTGTAATTTTGCTGCGATTTGTGTGACTGGATAACTGCGAGAAAACACATTATACGTTTCCTCGGCGCGACCTCGATATATCATACGATATGACAATTAGCAGCCGCGTTATGCAGTTGTTGCATCCATGCATAATTCAACGATATCAACGACTACGATATATCATTCGTCACTTGATAAAGCTATCCTTGAAATAAAACATCGCGGAAGCGCGAAACGCGCGTCGGAAGCAATTTCGCGTGGATGAAGCAAGCTAAATGGACCCGAGTGAAGGAATATTTTCAACAAACGGATAGTTGGAAACGGGAATCTACAAAGTACATTTACATCCCCTAAATATAACTTATTATAACTCTACTTTATGGTCACGTAAATAATAAACGTCGCTCGAAATTATTGCATATTATTATGCAATAATACATAAAAGATATATAAAAGAAACAGGGAGTGATTTAAATTAATAATTAATATTACTTTATATCAAGTTCTTATCGTATTGTATTATTTCTATATACATTTGTCAATTAGTAAAACAAAATCTTTGCATTTTTAAGATTAATTTTTGACTGCTTCCTTGTAACATTCTTTCTGCATTCAAACCATAAAAATATACATAGAATTCATAAACCAAAATAAAGTTTCCATTAACTGCGAAAAGCGAATAGAACGCTCCCTGATACCTCGTGATATTTCTACATCGTAAAACAGAGGAGACCCAGAGAACCTTGGCACGTAAATTACTTCTCCACGCAACTCTAGCATGAGCAACTCTGACACACTGCACGAGAATCTAACTACACAGCTAGAGCGATAGATTTATGAAATTATCGCTCTACTTTCCGTGTGCGTAACTTTCGTCGTTAACGCGCTAGCGAGCAAAATTTACCGTTCAACGAAAATGGACCACGGAAATGAATCAATTCAAATGTTTGTTATATGCGCGTGTCTACGCCTTGACGAAACGCGCACGAAATTTTCTTCATTAATTTCGCGAGAAACTTCTCGTTATTGCTCAAATATTTGTTCGCTTAATCTGCGCATTTCGTTAATTAAATATCACAAAACAAAATATTCTCACATTTAGATATTTTAGTGCATAGCAAATATAACAAATTTAAAAAAAATGATAACTAATCGTTCATTTTATTTTAATAAACGACTAGTTATCAAAGTATTTTTCACCATATATTGACTTAAAATAGAAACCGAAATGTGACAAAAGATAGAAATAATAAAACGTTTCATTACGAAATTTATGCAGTAATGATCAATTTCTTAAATATGGGCAATTCTAAGTCAAATCGGGCAAGAAATGACCTCGTATTTTTTAAATCAATCAAAACTTTTTTCACGTGAAATATACATAAAATAAGGAGATACGTATTTTTGTATTTGTTCGAAATATTTTTTTTTGCAGAAGTTATAAACAACAAAATTTTCGTGAAAAATGAAGACGTTGTCAATTTTAAAAATTAATATCTCTGGTTATATTTGTTGTAGAGAAATTTTCAAAAATGCATTTTAAAGCTAAAGAAACAACCTTTTTTATAAAATAGTTTAAGTTACAAGAAATTGCTAATTACAATTGTTATAAATAATTGAAATGTTTAATAATTTTTTCACCCAAAAGTACACTTTTTAAAATTTTTGAAATAATGCTAATTTCATTCTTTATTTCATTCTGAAAGTGCACATATTTTTTATTTTATGAAAAATCGATAGATTCTATTTTTTATATATTTTTGATGAATGAGGCGCCGCACCGTGCTGCGTCACTGGCTCGACCAAGTAGTATGCGACGCGCTATGGCGCGCCGATTTCTTCGGAATTTTTTTGTAGGAAGAATGTATAGTATGAATGACATAATTTATAATGTTAATTACATTCAACATAATTTATAATGTTGAATGTAATCAACATTTTCATACTGTACATTCTTCCTATAAAAAATTTCCGAAGAAATCGGCGCGCCATAGCGCGTCGTATACTACTTGGTCGAGCCAGTGACGCGAGCACGGTGCGGCGCATCATTCATTAAAAATATATAAAAAATAGAATCTATCGATTCTCCATAAAATACAAAATATGTGCACTTTCAGAATGAAATGGAGAATGAAATAGCATTATTTCAAAAATTTAAAAAGTGTACTTTTTGGTGAAAAAAATTATTAAACATTTCAATTATTTATAACAATTGTAATTAGCAATTTCTTGTAACTTAAACTATTTTTATAAAAAAGGTTGTCTCCTGAGCTTTAAAATGCATTTTTGAAAATTTCTCTACGACAAATATAACCAGAGATATTAATTTTTAAAGTTGACAATTTCTTCATTTTTCACGAAAATTTTGTTGTTCATAACTTCTGCAAAAAAAATATTTCGGACAAATACAAAAATACGTATCTCCTTATTTTATGTATATTTCACGTGAAAAAAGTTTCGTTCGATATAAAGAATACGAAATAAAAAAAAATTTATTTTTGTCCGATTTGACGTGAAATTGCCTATATGTATTAACTTAAATAAAATTAGAATCGCCTTTTGAATTTTTCGCTGAATTGAGTACACAACCGGAGGTGAACAATTATAATTTATTTATAATTTCTTTAATTTATTGTTTTTTACTTGCAAAATTAATTTCTTTTTAACGCAAGATATCACAAAAAAAATAATAATAATTTTTGTTTTTGGCACACACTGATTTCACATAGTTTTCGTTTCGAATTGTGTATCTGCATGTGTATACTGTTACATTTACGTCGAGAAAATATTTGTATTTTCATTGTATTTTATTGCATTTTTATCATTATTTGCTGTAATATTTCTGTATGACGTTGCAATAAACTGTCGGTGTTTCCTCGAGGTGTAAATTAAATTTTCCTGGAACTCTTGCAATATTATATTAAAATTGACAGAAACATGCAAATAAATGAGTATAATGATTCTGGTTATTTCTGTCGTTTTATTGCACAATTGTAATAATAATTTTTATTCTGTTCTCACACTCTTCTCTGTAATATTCCCAGTAGAGTTTATATCTAAAGAATGTTGCATCTTTGCAATGTAAAACAGGCAATTTTACTTCTTTTAAATATATAAATATTATAAATATTTGCTTTTGTCATACAATATAAAAATAATTTAATAATAAAGTTATTTTAGAGATTTTTTAACAAAGAAATATATAGTTTTGCAAACACAAAATACTAATATATTTTAACTTTAATTTCCTGATTCTGATATTTTTGAATTTAAGTTATAATAATGTAAATAATAGGCTCTGTTAATAAATATATAAAATATAACGGGCTAAATGAGAGCCAAGCGCTGTAAGAGGTGCGCAAATAAGTTTTACTACTTAATGGTTAATGTGTAAAAAAACCTTTTATTAAAACCGTACGTTTCGGTCCTCCTTTCGGACCATCATCAGCGATGTCAATAATTAAATGTAGTATTCGTTAGTTCGCTTATCCACGGTCATCACTGACCTTACCGTCAATTCAACGAAATAATTCCTCTCCCGGTTCCAGTCGTGAAGGGAAAATTGCCGTGAGTCTTTGTGGTTGTAACCATTTTGACTGTAATTCATCGATCGGTGACAGGACCGTGAGCCGTGAGAGACAGTACACAACTGAAACGTACGGTTTTAATAAAAGGTTTTTTTACACATTAACCATTAAGTAGTAAAACTTATTTGCGCATCTCTTACAGCGCTTGGCTCTCATTTAGCCCGTTATATTTTATATATTAAGTTATAATTATCGTTATTTTTTTAAATTGACGTAAACAAGAAATTGATACACACACAATATATATTATAATACAGGCATGTTTGATTATAAATTTATGCGATCTTTTTCACCATTTTCCATTATCGGTTTACTTCCCTGCGATTAGAAGAGGAAACAGATAATTCTTTTCAATCTAGTATTTTCTCCTTAAGATGCTGCAACATTGTATTTACGTGCACTTTGACTCCGTTTTATTAGCAATAATAAAATGCGCCTGACCTTTTGGAACCGAGCGAGTCGTCATTCGTAGAGCTCGGCACGGATTTATCGAAAGCTCGCTCGCCCGCTCACTCGCTCTCGTTCCGCACATCACGCGTCCACCTTCCGACGCGGCTCCTACCGCTTTAATTAGATTTTCAATTAGATTTTAAAATGTGTACCGAGCTTCGAGAGCAGCCAGCTTTGTCGGTGGCACGCGTGGAAGTAAATTACTTTCAGCGACGATTACCTGGCGCGTCGATTAAAGCGCGGCTCCCTTTCCTACCCTCTTTCTCTTGCACTCTGTTTCTCTGCTTATCTCTATCCGTCTCTCTTTCTCTCTGTCTCTCTCTCACACAATACACACACACACACACATATTGGCGAAAGCGCACATGCACCCGCTACCGCACCCCGTCGCACGTCGATCCTGACTCTCTTCTCACTGTTTCTCATCCCGTCCCCGTCGCCGCCATACCGCGCCGCGCTTGTCGACGAGGGCCCTTCACGAATGCACACGATTACCGTGGCTTCGTCGGGAAAGCGCCAGGATTGCGCGCTTCCTGAGAGAGCCCGGGAATAGTCGCGTTTCGGATGAAACAATGTGCCACGGGTCGTTGATCTCGCATGGGAAAGTTCGACCCGGCGCGCGCGCTACGCGCGCGAACCGAGCCGAATCGAGCCGCGGGAAACTTTGCCTTTGGTTTAACGATTATGCGACACGTCCCGCGGAGATTTATCAATGCCCCCGCGGGGACCACTCGCAATTATGAATGGACGGTTGAGAATAATCGCCCCCGGCGAACAAAGCGATCGATGCGCACAGTTGACCCCCGGCTTTCCATAGCTTAACTCTCGCGAGCTCAAGACTACTTTTTCTCGCACTTTCTCCCATTGACGCGAGCGAGGTCCATCTAGACACATTCTTAACGTATATTTTAATCGACCGAATCGACTTCCGATGTACCTTCATTTCGATAATAGATTCTGTCTTTCTCCCTTTCTTCTCTCTCTCTCTCTCTCTCTTTTTCTTTCCTCGAGTAACTTAAAGTCAATATTTCTTTAAGTGAAACGTCAGAAATATCAACAAGTTTTCAGTTTTAAGAGATCCAAAGTAAATACGCATCACTATTTCATTTAAATTAAATTGAATTCTTTCTCAATTTTTTTCGGATTTTCTTTAGATTACAAAAAGATTTTGCAACTTATAAATACAAATCTATTCCAAAATTATTGAAATAATAAACAATTTTAATAAATAGCACATAATATCGCGCGATAATTAAATCAGATTTTACGAGATTATCATCTCAATATATATATATATATATATATATATATATATATATATATACATGTTGTTTCATCAAAGAAAGAATATTCGCGGATGCTGTACATTAATTGTTGTGCGGAAAGCCAACGATTATTTAATTCAGCCTAAGCCGAAATTATTATTCACGAATTTTCATGCTTATTGGCGGCTTTGTAACGACTGTGGAACTTCAATCTTCGATCAATTAAGAATATTCATGAGCCTTCGGCCGTTATAGTCCTGGATTACACCGCGAGCGCGAATTAGACGGATTCAATCGAATCGCAGCGGAAAGTTCAGAGGATTGCACACAGTCGACGCTTCCGAAAGACGCGATTTTCGCTTCGAATCCGAGCTTCAAATATTGCCGTTCTCGCGATTAATTCACCTCGTCGTCCCGTCGTCTCCTTCGTCTATTCATTGCAGTGGCGTAACTAAGATTGAGGCTCTTTATCAGGCTTACGTCGATTGCGAAGAAATCGATAAAATTTTTTCTCTCTGACACATTTATAATAATATGCAATAATACACGAATGCCTGAAGAGAACGAAACATAACATAAAATTGCATCCAATATCACTTTCTTTCCCTCATCTAACTCTATTTACCTTCTTCCTTTTACTTCATTTATATTTTGTCTTTATCTATCTTCCTTTCTTTCTTATTCCCTCTTTTCTTGTTTTTTCTCTTGTTTTTTTTCTCCTTCCTTCTCATTTTAATCTCAGAGGGTTATATAATATTGACTCCCTCGCGACGTAAAGTCTTTATGTGCCGTTGATTACGCCACTGATTCGTCATATTCCACGTCGTGCGAAATTCTGCGCGGACTGATTTCAATAAGGCGCCGCGGGAATCCTCGTAAAGCTCCGTTCGCGCCATCCGAGTTCTCTCGCAGGTTAATATCTTTATGAAACGATAAGGCGCGCAGGATAATGAAACCGACGAAACGAGGGGACGCGTGATTAAGTGCCTTACGCTCGACAATAAATGAATTCTGGCTACTACTAGCCGTCTATTCTTCTGCCACGAGCGTGTGACACCCGCATTTATAGATAAGATAGCTCCGAAATTTTATTAAATATGTTAGAGCAAAATTTTTAGACAAAAAGAAAAGAAAATACAGTAAAAAGCAGACTAAAATTTGCGATAAAATAAAGAATATATTAATTACTTTCAAAATTTTGAAAAAAATAATTTAAATGTATATAATAAATATGAATGTCAATCGCATAAATAGTAATAATCTATAATTGGATCTTCAACCAATTATTCGTGATATATCCTTTTTGGGAACTTAATTGCAATTATCTTAGTCTAGAGAAGGAAACAAAAACATTTTATCACAAGTAAAAACATTTTATTTGTTTCCAGTTGGTTTCTTCTTATCCAATTATACGTCTAATTCGTTCCAAACTGTTAGTATGCTCCGTCGAATTATCCAAGTATTTTCTCCAAAATTTATATATATGTATAATATAAAATAATGATGTTATTATTTCTTCCTTTCTTGATTGTTATTACTTGCAATGGCGTATCCGGTTCATAAAGATTTACTTATTTTTAGCAACGATTTCTCGTAATGCGCTTTTATGTTAATTCCGCGTTTTCGAAAGAAAGAGAGATAGGAAGAAGAAACATACGACAAGATCTCCGCATACACATTTAGCGAATGGGTAAATAAGAGAGATGAAAAAAAAGAAGGAGCGGAAAAAGGGAGAAGAAAGTGGAGAAAAAACCCTGCCGGTTGTTCGCTTTACGATGAAAATCAACATTGCGAGACGTTGGGTGGACCAAACGCGAGCAAACATTATCTGCGTTACTCGTTCTGGCGATAGTCGTTGCTTTTTTTTTTTCATTTCGGACCGACAATATAAAAACGCTCTGAAAATTTTGAGTCTAGGGCTCTCTGCAAATTTGAGGTGCGTTTAAACAGACGACATTTCGCGTGTGCGGGCATACTTTCGCCTGGTGTAACTCCCTCTTTTTCCTTTTTTATGATCGCTCCACAAAATACAACTTCGTCCTCGCCAAGGGATCGCCCATATGTTGTACCGCAAGAACAGAATTGAAGCAACTATGCTATTAAGTTATAACATAAAATATTTCGCGCGCGCGTTTCAGCGTGCTTCTTCTCAGGAATTAAATCTTTCTTTTATTAATTCACTTGAGAATCAGCTCCGGGTTAGTCAATTAGTTCCATAATCGAAGAGGCTTTAATCTCATATACATATGATGGTATTTGGACACTTTCTGCTTTTCTTGTTTGACAAGAAATTCTGACAACCACATTCACGAAACGTACGAAGAAACGCTACTTACTAATAAGCATCACAGTGAAAGAATAGATAACGGAGGCAACGATAACATTCAATATTAGAATATCAACAAATATATTTTGTTAAGAGTAGATACATTTATATTTTACAAATCAACATTGTGTACTGCAACTCTGCTGTTGCTCATTTAATACCAATGAGTGTTCAATTATTTATTATTTTAATTTCGGAATAATAGATTTAAATTATATTAGATTATACATATCAGATATACACGCAATATATACAATCTTATTATAATAAATAATATTTTACACAGATTATACATATCACACAAAATTACAACAATTAGCGATTATCAGCCAAATTACAATTGCAATTAATTGTTTGCATGATTAAAAATTCATAAATTTATCTCAAAACAGCAGCTATTTATCAAACCAAATATTTCACGCAATTAATTTTTTTGTAGTAGATATCGAAGCGATAGAGTATGCAAATTATATCTCTCAATTATAAAATAAATTTCAAATTATATACATTACAAAATTATATAATATAACCTTCCCAATGGGTACACCTTGACATGGTGGGAGAGCTCTAGTACCTAGATGGTTAATCCTTAAGGTTTATCCTAAAGGTTAATCCTTAAAGTTTACCCTGAAAAAGAAGCAAAGTACCCAACATAAACACAGCATTGCCACGAGTCGGAAATGTCTCACATGTGGTGCGCGCATTTGATGCGTTGGACGTACATTAGTGTGTGGAGTATATCATTATTTATATTAATTATTATGTTAATTATTATATATAAATAGCGTACACGCATTAATTTGGTTCATTTATTTGAATGTTTTAAACAAGAAAGGAAGACTTTTACATAAATTGTATAAAAGTTTCTATTTAAAAAATAGTGTTTTTAGAATTTATAAAATTATTCTATATTTATGTATTTGTTTATTATTGCATCGAATATAAAATTCGGCGCGTACAATAATAATAATTTCTTGAAATATTGATTATTTTTAACACTGCTATATAATTTGGATTTTATTTGTATGTTACAGACAACGTAGCTTCAATATCAACAACTCTGCTGTTGCGCATCAGTGCCGGTGAGTGACAAACTATTACTTTATTTTGAGGTAACGGATTCGTAAATATTATAGATATAGATTATAGATTGTAGATTGTAGATATAGATCCGTTACCTTAAAATGGATGGACTAGAACGAATTAGAACAAACTTACTTAGACCCGACTAACTTTTGATAAATTCTTTTAATATACATTAAAGCATATTACAAGTGTAAATTAAAGCATAAATTAAAAAAAGATATAAAAAATTTCAATTCAGATTTTACTTATTTATTTTACTTAAAGAACGTGCTAGTAATTTTATTAATTGTAATAACAAACAAGAATAACTTATTCTTTTATAACACACCCCAATTTTCCTAATTTTTTGTAGTCTATCCGTCTATGTAGTGTAACATATCAAAAAACTTTACTTTGATTGATGTAAATCCAAGTTATCGATCAATTAAATCATATATAATATATGTGAATGTTCAATGAATTTTATTTTATTATAAATTTATTATAAATTTTATTATAATTAATATTATATATTATTATTATTATTATATATATTATTATTATTATTATAAAAATATCAATCAAACCATTATGATCGATGACTTGGCGTTATATTAGTTGAAGCAAAGTTAAATTCAACGATGTATGACAAACGATCGTGACATCTTACGATCGTATCCGAGCGTAAAATTACGCTCATGCACCGGCAATGATAATTAGCTGGAAACGGAAGGAATTTCTCTCCTTCATTGATCTCTGATAGAGGTCAAAGTTACATATCTGGCTAGATGTAGCCAGAATGATTGCGGCCAGTAAAGATAAGTTCACTGGCCTGAAAAATACTAGCCTCGTTCGTAACCACATTTTCATAAAAATTGCTATATCCATTTCTTTTTATAAAGAGAAATATTTCTGAATAATGGAAGAATATGTTTTCTCGCGCAAATTTTGATCTTGTGAATTGAAGATGATGACGACGATAGCTGTTGTTGATTTATGGAAATATTAAAAATATTAAAAATATTTAACTCATTGCTATTTGGAGCAGTTCGAAAGATTCGGGATTCGTTCCTTCCTGCAGCGGGATCCTTGACGTTCGATGGGTTACTTAACTTCCCTTCGCGAATCGATCTCGTGAGGCCCGATGTGGAAGCAAAGCACGTTGAGATCGCTTTCCATTGTTAGGATCGTTCTTTTCTCTATGAAATATTAACCGGAATGCCATTCGGTGAAGGCACTCTGATCGGGTCAAGCTGGACCAATTAGCAAAATCCATATTCGCGCTCGATTCGCATATTATAATTACGCACAGACGTGATTATGAAAAGCACTCAATATTCGTCGAAGATTTTTATTTCAATAATTATATTGCATTGCATCCATTGTTATAGAAATTACGCGTGTCAGAATCGAGTATTATGATTGTCGTCGTTTTATTTATTCGTCGCATTCGCTTACGAATTTTGGATTTATCGCAATTTATCTTCTCATTTGATCGTTGCCTCTTATATCGAAGCTTCACTTATCTATCTATTGCGCATCGGATATTTTTTTAGAAACAAAATGTGCCAATAATTTAAATACTTTCTTCTACAATTAAGAGAGACATAATTGATAAATTTATTAATGAATCTTTTAGTCGGTTGTTTGCACTTTATAAAGTTAATAAGTTCTACTTACAAGCTTACCATTAATACCGCGTAAGTAGTCGTCGCTTATCAGTCACATCTAATCTGAAAGCTTCTAATAAATTTTATATTATATGCATTTCGGACATTTTCGAGTAATTTATATAATAAGATATTTTGTATTTTTTTAAATTATAATTACGTACAGACATAATTATGAAAAGCAATATTCGTCGAAAATTTTTATTATTTCAATAATTATCGCATTTGACCCATTGTTATAGAAATTACGCATGTCGGAATCGAGTATTATAATTGTCGTCGTTTTATTTATTCGTCGCGTTTACTTATGAATTTTATATTAAAGTTTGTATTAAACAAAATTTGTATTAAACAATTGAACCAGTTATAAAATTGTTTGTATTAAAGTTTGTATTAAATTTTGTATCAAATTTTGTAATATTTTTGTATTACAGTTTGTGAAGTAAAAAACTTGTATTAAACTATTGAAACAGTTATAAAAAAAATTTTTTACCTTCTTCTATAGATAGCATCTGTTTATCGAAGGCATTTGCCGAATGAGAAGTATTTGAGTACTCTAATGAACCTAAGAGCTATGCCGACGGTATCCGGAATTAGTAGGAGCTAATTAATAGTAGGATTACCGGTAGGAGCACCAATGCCAGATAGATCAAAGGAAAAGAATCAAACTAAGAGAGATACCTAGGTTGGAAATTAGGGTAATAGACATCCATCAACTATCACATAACCATAATAAAATAATATAAAAAATATTTATTATATTCAAGTTCTTCATCCTTAAATAAAAGATGAAGAATTTGAAATATCTTACAAATTCTTTATTCTTTTTTAGCATCTTGTTCTAATACTTTTATACGCAAATTGTTCAGGAAACTCGATTTGCTTTAAATAAACGATTCTGTTTAAAAAAAAGTACAAATGCGCTTTTCCAATGCATCGTTGCATTCAAGAAAATAATAAAGTCATAGAAAATTAGTCA